>CM034146.1:902051349-902651349 GCA_019776745.2 Taxus chinensis
GAGGGAATCTCTATTTAAATCATGGAAGTCTACACAAATTCTGATCTTTCCACTTCTATTTCTTACTGGCACCAAATTTGTAACCTAACTTGAATGCTTGATAGGGAAGATGATTATAGCTTCAATCATCTTATTCAAATTTTTTCTCATAAGAGGTTCAATGTGAGGATTCACTGGTCTTTGCTCCTATTTGATAGGCTTGGATTCTGAATCTAACTCAATAGTATGTTGAGCTATTTTTAGATTGAAACCTCTTACATCCTTATAATTCCATGTAAAGACATCTAGGAATTCTTGATAAAGTTAAACAAAATCAGATTTATATTATGGAGTACTTACTTTTCCAATTTGTAATATCTTGTCTTCACCTACTAAAATAGGCTTTGAATCTTCAACCTTTACTTGAATATTTTCCTTCTCTTTCCATAATTGGTCATTTGGGTTGAAGATTGATTCCAAATTCACAAGACCCTTTGGTTGTTTTTTGGTTCTTAGCTACACCACTTGTTATCCATATTTCTACTCCAAATTATCATTGTTTCTAGCATAGAACTTAGCTTCTTCTTGTATAAAATTGATGATTTGATAATTATTTTCAAAGACTTGCCAAATTTTATTGTTTTTGGGAGCAGTTGGTCTCACTATCACTTTGATATAAGGCTAAGTTTTCTCATTTTTAATACTTTCATAAACATAAAATGTTTCTCCAATGGTTGCAAGTCTATCCACTGCTTCATTCTTCTTCCTTAGGATGGAATTAATGTTAAAAGCTTCAAAATATTAAACGACATCCCATACCTAATTTTTGTAGTTCTGTAAAAGATCATTTTTGGTAGCATTTAGTCCTTTTACTTAGTTCATGATCAACAAGTTCTTAATTCCTCTCTTTAGTGTCCAATGTAATCCACGGATCAAGGCTTCATACTTAGCTATGCTATTTGAGAAAGAAGACTGAAAATGGAAAGTTGAGTATATTTTGTAACTTGTGGTGAGACAAATATAGCTCCTC
Source organism: Taxus chinensis (assembly GCA_019776745.2). Lineage (NCBI taxonomy): Eukaryota > Viridiplantae > Streptophyta > Pinopsida > Cupressales > Taxaceae > Taxus > Taxus chinensis. Next base: position 902,052,359 of record CM034146.1, read on the forward strand.
CTCCTCCTGAACCTTTCCTATTCCTTGAGCCATCAAAGAATAACTACCATATTTCATTGTCATCCTTATGGTCTAGCTTGGTGATGCTAGGGAGAGGTGAATTTCCTTCATATAAGAAATAGACTCCTGGTTCAACCTCTTCCATTTATTTTTAGGGATAAAAATCATGCCTCTTGTTAGACCATTCATCAAGAGTTAAGTTTGGAATGCTTCCAACTTTGGTATCCACTTCATAAGTGCTTGGGCAATCTTCTTGATCAAGTGGTCAACAATTTGCATTGATTGGAATTCATGTATGAGGCTGAATATGAAAGTTTGCAATAGGCTCAGACCTGATTGTAGCCTTAGCTCCATACATTGTTCTAAATAACATGTGTGACCAATCATCAGACAAATAACTTCCAATTTTAGTAGTGAAGTCTCTTGATAAACACAATGCAAAGAGTGGTGGCAAGTCTATAACGTATACATCTTGTAAGATGGTCACATTGGGACATACATGCAATGTGAGGCTCAATCCTTTGATTACTCTAACTACTGTTAATTTTGTCCCATCCAATTGTACCACACCTCTAAAAATCACTTCATATTGAAGACCCAGTTGATCAGCTATTTTTTTCGGCATTATAGAACTACTTGCTCCTAAATCAATCATCCAATTGTGTAAAAGTTTGTTCCCAATGATCAAAGCTATGTAAAATGGGGGAGGATTCACATTTTTACCTTGTTGACCTCCTTGATTGTTGTCTTGTTGAGTTGTATCAGTAAGCACCTTATCTTTATTTTTGGATAATTCATAAGATGTTGAGCAATTTACCATGGTTGCTTGCAATAGGTATCTTTGTCTTGGGATAGCCAAAGATTCCCACATTGAAATGTTTACATTTATTTTCATCATTTTCTCAATGATACTAAATGGGGACAAGCTATCTCTTTGTTTCCCCTTACTTTTCACAGTCTTCTCTTGTATGGAAGTTGTTACAAGTGGTACTTGAGCTGGTATAGAAGGTGGTTTGGGCTGACTTCACACATTCGGGACTGCATTTTGACTACTAACACCTTGTGGAATGATAGAGGGTTGAGAAGTTCTTGCATTGGATGACTTCCATTCTCCAATATTCCTCTTCTTGTACCATGTATTGGTTGATACACTTTGAGAAGGGGCCTAAATTATTCCACATAAATCTTCAACTTAGCAATTAACAAGTGTGGTTTCATTTGGAGGTGCCTCCTGGGTAGTTTCCTATTGTTTATTTTCTTCTTGGCTTGCCTCTTGTCCCACACCCATTTTTGTCACCATAAGAGCTTGATTTAAAGCACCATTGAAATACATTGACTAGTTATGAGGTTGATTACATGGGAAGCACCAGTCATATTCTTAAGCTATGTTATTTTGCAATGGCATCATGGCTCTAGATATAGATGTAGCATTAGGATTATAAGGCTGAAACAACTTATTAACAGGAGGTTTTTCTTGGCTCTGATTTGCAGCTGGAGCAGGTGGTCTATTAGGCCTATATGGAGGCATATTAGGTTGGGTTTAAGGCTGGTATGATCTAAAATTTTGATCTTTTTGCCTCTTAATTGTCACCAACTCATTACCTAAGTTTTGTAACTACTTCACGACCTCTTAGAGCTCATTTTAGGTACTAGAAGATGAGTTAGAAGCTTCAATAGAGTTATAATTTTTGGGGGTAGGAATGGGAGCTAATATAGGTGCTTAACTAGTACTTGGACTTCCTATTTCTAGATAAAGAGGCATGGGTGGCCTAGGTGCAATTTTACCAGCTTGAATCAGATGATTTTCAACTCTAATGGAAATACTATAAGCTACGGGTAAATTTATACCTCCCATAGATTATATCATCATTGCAATATCTGAATTTAGAGATTTTAGGAAGTATAGAAAAGCACCTTTAGTTGTTGGTCTCACAGAAAGCGTAATTCTATCCCATGTCCTTGAAACTTGAAGTTGAAATCAACCATCTATTCATTTGGTACCCTCTTACTTGTGGTTAGCTGCTCCAAAAGAGATAAATTTTCTGCCTTCTCCCCAAATTGACCACAAAAAGTTATGCATAACTAATCTAAATTTTGAATTGATCCTGTTGTCAAGATTCTAAACCATTATAAAGCCTTTCCTTTAAAAGAGGAAGCTAATAATTTGACATCCACATCTATTTCATTAACCTCGTGTATAGCACAAACATTTGCGATGTCTTGAATGTGATCAATCAGAGTTATATGGTTTTCTCCAATGAAATATGGGATGTTCTTCAATGTTGCAATTGGAATTGGATTTTTTTCATTGAGGGCAAGTTGGTTGCTTCCCATGAAATTAATGTAGGGATTTGGTAGCCCTTGCAGTGGAAGTTGATGTAGATTTACCATTATAATTGGTCTAAGAACTATGGTTTATTGAATGAAATGCTTACTAGGTGGAATTGTTGATAGTGTTCTATTCGGTGGAGATGGAGACCTTTAAACTCTTCTTCCCCTTCTTCCTCTACCTAGAGATAACTGCAAGTATTCAAAAGTTCCTTATTCTCTAGTTCTTGGCCTTGTTTGAATTCTTCTCATAAATCTACCAAGATTGGTTTGTTGAAACTAGTGGATTCTTCTCTTTTAAAGTCGCCAGATGTGCAATTTCAAAGCTTCTTATAAGCTATAATCTTAAAAAAAGTGCACACCAATCTTGTTACAATTAAAAATAAAAAAAATATTTCTATCCCACAGGGTGTGTGAGAAATGGTATCACTGAATCACAACACCTTCTAATTTTCACAAGTGTGTGTGTGTTTGAGCTCACAGTGTCACTAGGTAACATGGGTACTATCTCCAAGTTGTGGGACTTGCTACTTGAGATAAACCTGCCAGAGAAAGTTAGTTCTTCTTCCTAATCTAGTGCAACCTAACTCTTACTGAAATATAAAATGACTAACTAATCCTACATAAGTGATGCAACCAAAATAAGGGTATGAGAACAATTTCCCAATGTGTGAAAATGCGAGCAAAATACATATTAGAGAGGGTGATAGCAGTTCTCCATAGTCTAATGACAACACTCACAACACTATTCCATACATACACAATAGTAGTGAATCTTACAAGAGCATAGAATAGACAACAATACACCCGCAATAAGGTTGAAGACGAAAGAATAATGGAAAAAAACACAGCAAGGGAAGGTACAATCCACAAACTTGCATGTATTGCTTCATTGATATGCACAGTTCAAACTTTTACAAATGAAAGGCCTGGATCACCATGCAAGGAGTCCACTACAAGGTCTTGTAGCACATTGGTTTCACAACACCAAAATGATAGATTTTTTCTAACTCAAACTATGCCCCCCTATATTGAGCCTATTATCTAACTTCCCTCCACTCCACCACACTAAAATTAGATAACAAGTAGATTCCTACTAGATTGACCAAGTAAGACTGCAGATTTCCTTTAGATTTGATTCCCACCAGGGGTCAAGCCTTTGGCGATATGGGGAAAAATAATAAGCCAAATCAATGATGAAAAACTAACCCAGGACAAATCCAACTCAAGAATTATTTGTGGGGTTGCGGAAGGTGCTAAGTTTTAACCTGGTGTAATTCCAGAAATTAAATGGGGGAATGAAGCCTCAAAATTGTGCGGGGCTTACACATGGAGTCAACTATAAGGGTCCCACCTAAAAAATGGTCTTTCCATTAATTATGTGGTAAAGTCCATTACTTACCCAAAGAGAGATTAGAGGGCTCATGGAAGGTGTCGTATGTCAGCTCAGCGCACTTCCAAAATCTACAAAGAAAAGAAAAGACCCTAGATATGCGCTTGGCTTCCACATGGATATTGCTACAAATGGACTCCAAGTTTGAAGCAGGTTGTGAAAGATTTCTAATAGGAAAAATACCACATATGAGAAATTATGAAACCCATCTAAAATTTTTAAACGCTCAGATATTTTCAAAAGGTAAAGGGTGAAAATATATTTGGCTTGTCTTTTTAGCAATACAGTTAATGCAACAATTCTATGTAAAGAGTGCGAACCTAAAAATAATCAATTTTTTCACCTACACTCAAAGTGGTCATTTTAATAGAACAACAAAAAAATAATTTTTGCCACAATCATGAGCTCAAAACCCGATGCATAATGATTGAGAAAGTTTAGATAAGTAATAAATATTTAAAAGGATGTTCCTTAAAAGGCGAGTCCACTTCAAGGGAATCAGTTGCAAAAATAGTTAAAGATGTATTGAATGGGTATGGCTCTCACTCCTTAAATAAAAAATAATGGGGAAGTGTGAGATAGATCTTGCAAATCTATTTCTGTCACTTCACACCATTTACCATAACTTACAAGTAGTTAGAAGATGGTTCAGGAATTATCTTCTTATCTTCTTCTCATCCTATATATTGTAATCTAAGGTTTCATAACATAGATTGGGAGTTATTCAATTCTTCTTTCATGTCTCAGTTCCTCTTCTGTAAAAGGCAGGGGTCTGAAGCTCTAGCCTTCCTTCTGAGCTTTGTAATAGCACTCTTCTTGCCTCTTATCTGTTGTACTATACATATTTTGGAGTAATATAATATGCCTTGTGGTGCATTTTTTCCATCCTTTTACATATATGTAATTGTCTTTGATAGAATTTATTTCGATGTTGGTATATTGTGCATGCTTATAATGTTATTACTGGTTTCAAAAGTTGTACTTAGTAGTTTGAAGTGTTCTATGTGAATATTTTTTGGACTATGGTGCATTTTTCCTGCCCTTTTTCATTACTCACAGTTTCCCTATTTTAGGTAGTCAGGTTCTTGATTAAAGAATCTTCTTATGGCACATCACCTTAGTTAGTTTTACATTTCTTTTAATCTTTCTCTTAACCCTATCTCACACCAGAGAAGATCCCAAATTCTTTAAAATATGGAGGTTACCTTAGGGGAACATTTCCCACTAACCTGAGGTATTCCAAGCGACTCTGATGTTTCATCCGCAAATATAATCATCAACAAATCCCAACACTTTAAATGTATAGAATTTTAAGAGGAGAGAGAGAGAGGGAGAGGAGATGTAATTCCCAAAATTCACTTTTCAAAACAATTTCAAGTCATGATAAATGAGTTTGGTTGGTGATTTTTGGCATGCAAAAGAAATCTTAAGGTGTCCTAATGATCTACAACGGTGAAGGAATGATTTCCCATGCTCATTGAATGCTCCTCCAACCACTTTCCAACAACCAAATAGAATTGGTCTCATTTTCTTTAAAAAATCACCATAAAATTTTCATCAATTTCTGGATTTCTTGATTTTTTTGCATTGATCTTGGAGCCATGATTCTAACGAGACTAATTTTGTGAAAATCCGTTGAAAAATTTCTCTAGTTATGGATTTTTGAGTGATTGTAGTTGGTTTTTCTTGCATAGGTTTGCTTGGATATTATAGGGACTGAGACTTAAATAATTTGGTCGGAAAGATAATTTTAACTATTTCTCCCTCTTTTTAATTTTTTATGCCTCCTTTAGAAATTATTTCTTTTTAAAATTTTGGGCAACCATCATTAAATCATATTATTTTCTTTTGGAAAAGGGAGGGGACATTTACATTGTTGAATGAATTGCCATCTTGGCCAGCTTGGCCGAGATGGCAATTTTCTTGCTGCACCAAACTCTTGTTAGGTGTGTCAAGATTCTTTATTTCAGTTCATCCCCTTATATCACCTTATGCCCTTTCCACATTATGTGTCGTGTGAATTTCCCACCGACTTACCAATCTACACCGAAAATTTATTCCCTTGAGGATTCCTCACTTGGACATTGAGCCTTATCTACCTCGGTGTCATCTCGGTGCTGACCCACTTTGCCAACTCAAGCTTCCCTATTGACTTCATTGGTAGTGAAAACATTGCAAGGATGTATATTATGTAGGGAACTCGGTGCATAGTGGCCTATTTTTCTCATGTGTAACATGAGCTCATAACCTCTAATCACCCACAATGGTTCTCCGAGCTCCATCAAATTTTCTTACTTGGGCCCTCTACAACCTCCATGCCCACATTGGGTTCATCTAACCATGTCATCTTCAGACTAGGTTTCCGCGAACCATCGTTGACCCCCAAAAGGTCATTGACCAGGCCAACTCCCGTTAATTCTTCATTTGGCGAGTTTGAGTTTTACATGCACGTGTGTCCCTGGGCCATTTGGGCTCGTTGAAGCCAAAATCACCACACAAACACTTCATCAGCCGAGTTAGAGCTCCAATGTATTGCATCCTTATTTCATTCGGGGCCATTTGGGACCCAAATCTCTGACTTTTCTGCATAACTCTGCAAAAAAATTATCAAATCGATATTCTCCTCGCCAAAATTTGTTAAGTCCTTTGGTTCATTCAATTTTCCTTGAAATAGCTTGATAGTTTCACCTGAATGACACCCATACATCACTGAAATGGTGGGTTCCTTCATTCTTCATTGAGCTTGACTGATTTGGGCCATACCTTGATCGGTTCCAACTGCAACACTTGAGCTTGTCATCATCAATATTCCTAATGGCCTAGTCATAAAGCTTGCCCATTTTCTCCTGATGCAAGGTTTGGTCCTATTTCCTTTAACAAGGTTCATTGTGACCTCCCGTGGAATCGGATCATTCTACACCACGTCAAAATTATACTTGCTCTATTAGAGTGACTTAACCTCGAAGGACTTAGGCAGTTTGGTCTCCTCTAATGCATGTATGGGCCCATTGAGTTATCTTGGTTGACTATTCTCATTTTGAGGTAGCATGGTTCCTGTGGAGATGACTCAAATCCTTTCTTCCATTGCATGATTTGGCCAAGCATTGTTATGGCCCTTTGTAGAGCTCAGAACATGGTTTTAGCTCGGTCTCTATGTCATCGATTTCTCCTTCTATTGATCATGCAATGTCTATTATGTTACTTCAACTAGCTCAACTCGATTCATTTTAATTCTCCCATCTTGATGCTTCCTCCATGTATAGCTTGATGTATAAACAACTCATCTCGTATAAGAATTCAATTTCCTAGAATATCTCAATCTCATTTAGATGAGCTCAATGGTCCTGTGAGCTAGCTCGATTCAAAAAATAGCTTTGCACTTAGTAATATATTTGGGTGCACTTCAATAGCTTGATCCTTATTTGGATGAGCTCAATGTAATGATCTTTTTGTAGCTCAGTTATGAGCTCAATGAGCTCATTAACAACAAAACAATTTTTAACCTTCCTTTCCTCTCTCACTTGATGGATCTTCATAACATCGAGAAGGTGTATAAATATTGAATTCTATCCTCCAATACTGCAAGTGGGTCCCATTGTTGGCTACCTTAATTGAATAAACTTGGGATTAACTGAAGACCAAGAGGAGGAGAACCTTTCCTTTTGGTAATGTCCAACTCTTTCTAGAACCCCTTGGATACTAAGTCACCATACTTCTTTTAAAGACCTTATGGTGTATGCCTGACTTATCATCCAAATTTTCACCAAGATGGTGGAAATTGATAACACATAATAGTATAACACAATCTGAAATAACGACATCTAATGACACTCCTAATGTGTTCCACATTTAAGAATTAGACATATATGAATGCCCCATGTGATAGATAGAACATGAGAGGATTGAATTAGGATAAAGAGTGGAGTGATCTTAGATACTCAAAAAATACTCTTGTTGGATACCATTGAAGTGTGATCTGTATTGGATTAAAATGTTAAATCCAAGTCTACCCCAAGAAAATTTACATTTTGAAAGGGTAAACAATTGATTGCCTCAAGCATAAATACACACCACGGGCATGAAAATTTATTATCGTAAGATGATCTAGAACGACCAGTAAGATCACCGTCAAATGATGATATTGTTAAATTGTGTTACGCAATCATTTTTTTTTTCAAACATTTTCTAAATATTTTTTTATTGTCAATTTTATATTGTTTTTGGTTTTTGAACATATTGCAATGTTTTTCTAACATGTTTAAATGCTTTTGTATTTTCAAAACATATTTGAAGTTTTTTGAAACATATTTGAATATTTTGGTATTTTTGAACTCGGTAAAAGGTACATTGTCTGAACTCGTGTTCAAAAAATTATAAGCATTCCATTCCATTGGGAAAAATTATATGATATAGTGATAGGATTTCTCACTCCACTCATGACTTCACGCAATTATGAAAATGTGCGGGCTCATCACTAAGAGCCAAAAAGGATGTTATAACTAGGATAATAGTGATATGAAAATGAAGATGATGTACATTAACACACAAGGTGTAACAATAATCCATTAAGGAAAATGTGACTCATCTCCAATCAAGATTACTTGACCTATTCCAAGATGATTTCAGTTTATAGGTTTTGACGATACTTAGATCCATTGATGGCCTACTATTTGACAATATCTTATTGAAGGAATTTTTGTCTCTCTTATCATGAGCAACTTCTTGGTATTTTTTTTATTAAGGAACTTTTGATTCAAATTTTCTAAGGATTTATTTTATTTTATTTTTTCTTAAATTACCCCTGCATCTTGCCGAATATCTCTAGTAAGAGAAAAGGGCTCAACACCGAAGATAAAACGTAAGCGGGTAAGAATACTTCCTTTGTTCCCAGTCTCATACTACCAGTAAGAAGTATGGGCTTATCATCAAAGATTGTGAAGGACGAAAGGTATAATGAACAATATATATTTTTGTATTTTAGATTTATTTTTCCTTGTATGTTGATATTGTGCTTGTTGGGAAGGAACATTTTGCCCCCAAATCTCATCCTCATGCAATTAGTATGACGTAAGGGTTCAACACCTTAGACAGATATGGATGGTCAAAAGATCCGAGTAAAGAATCTAGTTCTTTATATTAAAGAGATAACTTGTTTGGGATTTTCCATCAATGATCTTCTAGATAAAACCATAGGTAAAAAGATCTATAATTGTAAAAACCATAATAGGGATGAGACACATAATGCCTAAGATGGACAATATTAAATTGTGTCATATAGGTGAAGAATGTGGATGATATAATAATTATATGATTAAGATATCTTCCAATGGATGAAACAATTAAAATTGTTTGTTAAATTATTTTACCATGCAAATGGCCTTCCCTAGTGTGGAGAGTACCAATATAAGAATCCATGTTTAGTACAGTTACAAGATCCTAATTTACGAGACTTGGGAGGATGAGGTCCAAGTTGATGGAGGAAATAGAAGGATTTGCGATGTATCCATGATTTTTTTAGTCCTTGTGTATGAGACTTGGGTGGAAAAAATTTAATTCAAAGGAGTGAATACTAAGATTTGATGAATCTAGATTTATGATACTTGGGCATACGAGGTCTAATTCAACAGAATAAATCAAAATATTTGATGAGTCAATGTTTATGAGACATGAGCGAATGAGGTCCAATTCAATGAAGCAAATTGAAAGATTCAATGATTCTATATTTATGAGACTTGGGTGGACAAGATCCAAGAAAAATGAGGGAATCAAAAGATTCAATAAGTCTTGAAGTTTGTGTTAGTGTAAAATCACAGCACCCCTGGACGCACATCAGGCTTCTCGGTTGATGTTCAGGCATCCAGTGTGATTGCACAACATGGAAACCTCTCTCCAAGCGTGGGACTTGTAAAACCGAGAGAGGAATCTCCAGAGAAGGCTGGTTCCTACTCCTAAACTACCTGCCACAAGCTATTCCAGTGCAGGCAAGCTAATCTAATCCTAATCTAACCATGCCAAGGAGACAGAGAGAGAGAGAGAGAGGGGAAGAACAGCAAAAGCCTACACTAAAACGGTGATACACCAGAGAAGGAGAATGTTGAACATCTATCAAAACTGTCATGGGACAAAGAGAGGTGAGCCATTGGGAAGGATGGACAGAAGCATCACAACCCCAAGGATAGATTTCACACAAAAAATGTCCCAAAACTCCATGAACACATCTCCAGACCTGCAATGAACATTCAAACATGCACAGACACCTGCAATGAAGAGAGGCAAGAAGAAGACAAGAAAAAACGAGAGAGGATGGACAAATGCATCACAGAACACGTTTTGCTGCTCCAGAGGTTTGCACAGAACATCATTCCATTAATGGTAAAAGGCAGGAACGCCATTACAGAGAAAGGGAGGAGGTTCGAACTCCATTTTCAACCCTAGAGAAGAAAAGAAGGGAGGTCCGAGCAGAAAGAATGAACAAATTTTTTAAAAATGAGCCAAATCTGGCTTTTACATTGCATGGGTCGAGCCCAGGGGACAGAAAACGTGGGAAAACGTGCAAGCCCATTCCTCATTGACTGCAGATGCATTAAATCAGCATGGAGGATCTTACAAACCCATACCCTATCACTTTGACTGATTTGGAGGAGAATGCGACCCATTTGCATTAATCTAGCTGCTAAAATGTCACTTCTGGCCGTGCAGAAGAAGAATGCGACCTATTAGCATTAAAACAGGTTGTTGAAAGGTCGCTTCTGGCCATTACCACACGTCAGAGCCGTTTCTCAATTTTCTCTCTTCAGACTACACCAAAACTCAAGATTGATCCTAGAATCATGTAGAACATCTCAACAGCTTTCCGTTGATATAAAGAACGTGGAAATCCGAGCTCTGGATCAAAAGATATGGCGATCTGAAGATTTAGGGCACGGAACAGATCAAAACGAATTTTAAAATATTTTCCCGCGTACTGCCACTTGGACGCCACGTGGCACCTGCTGATTCGCTGAATAATTCTCTCTCCTCTGCTTTTCGGTGGGCTATCTCTTGAATTTTGACTTTTGGTGCTCTTGGAACATTTTCCACATTTTTTCCCACGCCCCGCCACTAGGGATACGTGGCATGCATTGGTTGGTTGACGAACCTGCCGGGTCTTCCTTCACTTTCACCCTTTTTGGCTTAGATTTGGCCAAACTTTCCAACTCCTCCCCGAGCTCCACACTTCTATGCTCCATTGGACACGTGTCCAATTTCTATTGGCTCGGGCCAGTGCTTCAAACCTTGCCCTTTGACCTTTTGGCTTCTCTTGATGACACGTGGCAATTTCTCAATGGTTCTCGGGCCTGCCGGGTCTTCCGCGTACTTCGCGTCCATCCGTCCCGGACGTCCCAGTGCTGCTTGGGACAAAAACCTCCGATCCACCCGAAATGGGCTTCCTTGTCCCTCATTTGGCCAAAGACACGTGGCACCTTTTGATTGGCTTTCGGCTCCTTCGGCTTCTTCGCGTATTTCGGGTCTTTTTGTCCCGGACGTCCTATTTTGATTTTGGACCTTTTGGGACAATTTCGGCCGATTCGGCCGGTTCAGGTATTTCTGGCCCGCTTGTCCCACTTTGCTTTGGACTGACTTGACCCTTTTCGGCCGGTTCGGCCAGTTCTCACCCTTTTGTCCTGCGCGTCCCATTTGCGCCCCTCAGCAGTATTTTCTCGGTCGAACCGGCATTTCGCGCCCGCCGCGTACTTTCATCCCACTTGTCCCAAATGCTTTGTGGGCTGACTGGACTCATTTCGGACGGTTCGGGTGATTCACGTACTTTTGTCCCATTTGTCCCAACTTGTGCTGGACTGGGACTTAGCCGATTTTCACAAATTTTCCTGGCCCAAACTACTTGCTTTCTGCAACCTTCTCCGCACTTTCTCAGAGCTTTCTCCTTCCAACTTCAACCAGGGGAGTTAGAAAAAATCTGAGGGGACCCTGGAAACATGAATTTTGGCCCCGAATCAATCAATTTTTTTTTGGGACCTGAGAATCTGATGCATGTTATCGAAATTTACCCAGGGGGTGAAATTTTGATAACAGTTTGGCGACTCAGTGGGGGCATCTGCCTGCTAGATGAATGATCAGTAGCCTGAAGCATCCATTGGGCATGGAGTCATGAGTTGCAACCTGCAACTGATTTGAACTTTGAAAACCTCCCTCTGAGCCACTTGGAAACCCATTGAACCTGGAGTGTCTTCACCAAGATGCCACTGAAATGAACTGTGCAAGAGCAAAACCAGCAACACCAAAAACTATGTACAAAACTGAAAATCATACATGCCCCAAATGGAACATGCAGAGTGTGCACAAGCACTTCTTTTGCTGAAAGAAAACCTAGCTACTCTACTCTAACTGGAAGCAAAGGCAAGCTAAACAAATCCTGCAACTGGTTGTGAGAAATAGATTCCTTTCTTCAAAATTGGCAGCCATGGAATTGATTTGGCACTGATCATGGCTGTTTGGATGGATGGAAAATCAACAAGAAGCTGGTCTTCTATCCAAATCATCAAGGTATCAACTGAAAAATCCAATACCTCTTTTAGTTGCTCTGCATTTGGATTGAAGAGGTATAGCAGCTGATCCTTGGTACTTTGTAGCTCGTCCTCATGCTCAGAAGCAAGCATGACTGGTTTTGGCTTCTCCCTTGGCTCCAATGAAGCCAAGTACCTGATTGGGCAAGGTCTGATCCATTTGATATGCCCATTACTGTGATTTTCAACTCCAAGAATGGAGTCTTCTTGTAGACCCTCTTGAATGGATGACGTGGAAGAAATGGTAGGACCCTTCTGTCCTTTCTCTTTCTCCAATGAAGAACAGGGAAGATTAGAATCTTCCAATTTTGATTCCAAAGGGCTGTTGTAAGATGCAGGCTGCTGCAAATGAAAGCTCTCCTTCATGGCAGCAGGCTCTGGTGTTTGGAATGTGGATGATGAAAGAGAGAATGGTGAAAACTCAACCGGCTCTTCTTCATCAAAATAGTCCTCCAAAACTGACAGGTAAACTGCCTCATTGTTGTCCCGCTGTTCTTGTTCAACTTCCTCCATGGTGTTCTCTTGGTCTGCAACTTGACCACCATGGTTTCCTTCACTCTCCAATATTGAGTTTGAGAGATCAAACTCCTCTTCAGTGCTAGAACTTGAGAGAGATGAAGTGGAAAGAAGAACTGAAGGTTCTTCTGTAACCTGCTTTGTGCTCAAAGCCCTTGGATCTACGTTTTTCTCCTCCATAGCTAGATTATGCTCCTCTTCTTTTGGATTTGGAGCAGCTTCTCCTTTCTCCAATGTTTGAAGGCAATCTTGCTCTTGATTGAACTCCTTCTCCAGCATGAAGTTTGTCAAGTCAAACACTTCAATCTGCTGCTCTAGAGGACAAGTTGGGACTGCAAGATCTTCTTCTTCTGCTGCAACAGAATCAGTCCTGACCACCATTTTTTCTCCAACCCTAGCCTCTTCTGTAGGCTTAACCATCAAGGGGATCTTTGTCATCCCAAATCTAAGAGCCCAACTCTTCAGATTTTGAATTTCTTCATCTTTGTTGGCACTCTCTTTTTGTTGTTGTTTTCCTTGACTAGCATTCTGATTTTCATCCTCCCAACATGGATTGGGGAATGCAAGAGGAGGGATGGGTTGAAACTCAACTGATTTGACATTTTTTTGTGGTGGTGGAGGAGGTGAAACCTCTTGTTTCTTTGGAGGGGGTGTTTCTCTTAGCTCTTGTGGAGGGGATGACTGTTTGGAAGGGAAGAGGAAAGAAGAATCGAGGTGCGGTGGAAGACTGAGAGGTGGAGACATGGATTCAACACTTGGGACAGCAGATGGAGGGTTTGAAACTTGACACTGCTGAAATGAAACAGATTGGGAAAGAGGAAAAGAAAAGGCATGAGATGGTGTGTTTACCTGTTGACAAGGTTACTGAATACTTCTCTCATACATTTCTATTTCTTCAATCCACTTTGCAAGCAAAGGCAGCGTTGCAATCATGAAGTCAAGCTTCTCCTGAGGGCTGTAATGCCTTGGAAAAGGTCCCACCCATGGACAGGGTGCTCCACAACTGATTCCAAATGCTCTCATCTGTGCCTGAGCCCTGGACTGCACCATCCCCTCCTCCATCTTTTGGATTTTCTCCAACATACCAGCATCTTGGATCTGATGGTCTTCATTGTATGCACACCCTTGCTCTTGGAAAGCTCCATAGCCAAACTGACTTTGGCACTGCTGCTCATATGGGTATGCACACTGATCTTGAATCTACTCAAAATGCTGATTTGGAGGATTTGCAAAATGTGTTGGAGGTGGAATATACTGTTGTTGTTGATGTGAAATCCATGATGGAAATGAAGTCATGATTGCACAACTTCATGGAATGGAAAAGAATGAAAGGGATGGAAAGAAAGATGGATGAAAATGTATGGAAACGGGTCTGCAAGCTCAGAGAAATGGGTTGCTGATCAGATGGAGTCGCCAGATGTGTTTGCAAGTGCCTCCAAAGGCTGAAATCTTCACAGGAACACATCAACCTGCAAAAGATGAAGTGAAAGACCTCTAAGGTCCCACCGGGTGTGCCAAAACTGTTAGTGCAAAATCACAGCACCCCTGGACGCACATCAGGCTTCTAGGTTGATGTTCAGGCATCCAGTGTGATTGCACAACATGGAAACCTCTCTCCAAGCGTGGGACTTGTAAAACCGAGAGAGGAATCTCCAGAGAAGGCTGGTTCCTGCTCCTAAACTACCTGCCACAAGCTATTCCAGTGCAGGCAAGCTAATCTAATCCTAATCTAACCATGCCAAGGAGACAGAGAGAGAGAGAGGGGGGAAGAACAGAAAAATCCTACACTAAAACGGTGATACACCAGAGAAGGAGAATGTTGAACATCTATCAAAACTGCCATGGGACAAAGAGAGGTGAGCCATTGGGAAGGATGGACAGAAGCATCACAACCCCAAGGATAGATTTCACATAGAAAATGTCCCAAAACTCCATGAACACAACTCCATACCTGCAATGAACATTCAAACATGCACAGACACCTGCAATGAAGAGAGGCAAGAAGAAGACAAGCAAAAACGAGAGAGGATGGACAAATGCATCACAGAACACGTTTTGTTGCTCCAGAGGTTTGCACAGAACATCATTCCATTAATGGTAAAAGGCAGGAACGCCATTACAGAGAAAGGGAGGAGGTTCGAACTCCATTTTCAACCCTAGAGAAGAAAAGAAGGGAGGGCCGAGCAGAAAGAATGAACAACTTTTTTAATAATGAGCCAAATCTGGCTTTTACATTGCATGGGTCGAGCCCAGGGGACAGAAAACATGGGAAAACGTGAGAGCCCATTCCTCATTGACTGCAGATGCATTAAATCAGCATGGAGGATCTTACAAACCCATACCCTATCACTTTGACTGATTTGGAGGAGAATGCGACCCATTTGCATTAATCTGGCCGCTAAAATGTCACTTCTGGCCGTGCAGAAGAAGAATGCGACCTATTAGCATTAAAACAGGTTGTTGAAAGGTCGCTTCTGGCCATTACCACACGTCAGATCCGTTTCTCGATTTTCTCTCTTCAGACTGCACCAAAACTCAAGATTGATCCCAGGATCATGTAGAGCATCTCAACAGCTTTCCGTTGATATAAAGAACGTGGAAATCCGAGCTCTGGATCAAAAGATATGGCGATTTAAAGATTTAGGGCACGGAACAGATCAAAACGAATTTTAAAATATTTTCCCGCGTACTGCCACTTGGACGCCACGTGGCACCTGCTGATTCGCTGAATAATTCTCTCTCCTCTACTTTTCGGCGGGCTGTCTCTTGAATTTTGACTTTTGGTGCTCTTGGAACATTTTCCACATTTTTTCCCACGCCCCGCCACTAGGGATACGTGGCATGCATTGGTTGGTTGACGAACCTGCCGGGTCTTCCTTCACTTTCACCCTTTTTGGCTTAGATTTGGCCAAACTTTCCAACTCCTCCCCGAGCTCCGCACTTCTATGCTCCATTGGACACGTGTCCAATTTCTATTGGCTCAGGCCAGCGCTTCAAACCTTGCCCTTTGACCTTTTGGCTTCTCTTGATGACACGTGGCAATTTCTCAATGGTTCTCGGGCCTGCCGGGTCTTCCGCGTACTTCGCGTCCATCCGTCCCGGATGTCCCAGTGCTGCTTGGGACAAAAACCTCCGATCCACCCGAAATGGGCTTCCTTGTCCCTCATTTGGCCAAAGACACGTGGCACCTTTTGATTGGCTTTCGGCTCCTTCGGCTTCTTCGCGTATTTCGGGTCTTTTTGTCTCAGACGTCCTATTTTGATTTTGGACCTTTTGGGACAATTTCGGCCGATTCGGCCGGTTCGGGTATTTTTGGCCCACTTGTCCCACTTTGCTTCAGACTGACTTGACCCTTTTCGGCCGGTTCTCGCCCTTTTGTCCCGCGCGTCCCATTTGCGCCCCTCAGTAGTTTTTTCTCGGTCAAACCGGCATTTCGCGTCCGCCGCGTACTTTCGTCCCACTTGTCCCAAATGCTTTGTGGGCCGACTGGACTCATTTCGGCCAGTTCGGGTGATTCACGTACTTTTGTCCCATTTGTCCCAACTTGTGCTGGACTGGGACTTAGCCGATTTTCACAAATTTTCCTGGCCCGAACTACTTGCTTTCTGTAACCTTCTCCGCACTTTCTCAGAGCTTTCTCCTTCCAACTTCGACCAGGGGAGTTAGAAAAAATCTGAGGGGACCCTGGAAACATGAATTTTGGCCCCGAATCAATCAATTTTTTTTTGGGACCTGAGAATCTGATGCATGTTATCGAAATTTACCCAGGGGGGTGAAATTTTGATAACAGTTTGAAACTTGGGTGGATGCGGTCCAAGTCAACGAAGTGATTGGATAAGTTTATGTTGAAATAAAAAAAAGTTATGTGATGTCAGAGGCAATTTATCAATGCAAAAAATAGGTTGAGATTCATATTCACCTGTGAGATGAAATATGTGAGGAAAGAAGGTTTGGTCCCTAGATGTGTATCTGAGGCTCCTTATAGGTCATAGAAAGAAAATATTCGATGTTTCTCCTTTTAGGCATTATATTAAGTCGTTTGACGACATATTTTCAATTAAAGATTGAAATGGTTGTGTGAGAATATTCATAAGTATATGCATCTCATGGAGTGTACGCATGTGGATTTCTTGACACATAATAATCATCATTAATTATTTAATAACGTTATATAATGCACAAGGATACTTTACATTAGATGATTATTGTGAAACATTATTAAATTCTAGATTGATCATTTGAGGCATTACGAACACGGAAGGTTGCATTGTTGCAAGTTTCCAAACTTTTTGTTGTGGTTTTTCTATAGAAAGACTAGGTATGTCGAGTATAGGAGTGAGAATTGAAAGGATATAATCAAGATCAAGGGTGTTTGATGATGGACCCTATCCTAGACAATACAAAACCCTAAGGGCTCTCCATGCAAATGAGATGGGATGAAGAGATGGAGAGATATTTAATCTATGAAAATAATTATATATTATGTACAAAGGTTTCTTGGAGGTGTGAGAAAAATTTTGAGTCATTTTGAAAAGGATTTTGCATGATAAGTTAGTTTTAGTGAAACAGGGTCCAAGAAAGGGTGTTTTCTAGCTCGAATTGTACCTTTTTATGCTCACCCTAAATTGTGTGCTTTGCATGGGACCTTAAGGATTTCAAGGATGTTTCTAAATTTATTCTATAATTTTTCACAAAAATAATTAGGTCTTTTCATCAACATGTTTTTTATGAATGAATGTTAAGAAGGTAAACAACTTTTTTGTGTGCTTGAAACCCTAGCTAGAAAGTGGTTTGGGATATTTGTCTCATAAGCACCCAGAATTGATTTCTAGTGCATGAATGATTATTGTATTATGTATATTACTCCTCTAGGTTTCTAGAAAGGTATGGTAGTGGATGTGGTGATGAGTAGACCCTACCCAAAGAGTCTTGTTTCTGAATAAGTTTAATTTAGGAAAAGGTTTTCCAAAGGTGTTACAAATTATATGGACATTGTTTTTAGTATGTGACTTTTTATTTATTTCTATAGTGGTTTCAGGTCATGATGATGCATATAAATAACAAAGTGTGCCCTATTTATGAAAACTAGTCAAAGGGTAGTTTTGGGATAGTTTCAGGCAGTTTACAAAGATGAGATTAGTTAAAGGCCTTGCAATTAGAGTTAAAAGGATTTCCAATATGTCATGGAAAGGTGATTCAGATATATTTTTATTTGCATAATTTTTTTCTCATTATGATGAGATTTGATGGTTCATCCTGGTCATTTTGTGAGCAAGAAGGTTTCTTTCTTTTCAGGACAGGATTGCTTTTACTGAAAGAATGAAATGATTGAAGCATGAGCTAAATGATTTGATTATTTATATCACCTAGAAATTGAAGAGGGATGAAAAATTTTCCTATTTAATGATTTTTTAGGTCTTGGAAGTGACATAAAGGGTGCAAATCAATTGAGTTTTCAAAATAGGTTTCTTAGTAGCTTGATTTGGAGAAGAGGAAAGTTGATGTGGATTGAACACGTGGTTGCTTCATTGTGTATAACTTACATGGATGTGATGTAAAGGTCCTAATGATTCCAAATAGTGGTCACATACCATAATTTAGGTCTTGTGTGATCTTAAGGCCCAAAGGTGAACACATAGTGTTGGAAACAATTGTTTTGTGAAGGATATGAGCCAGTGGACCCATTTAATGATTTTTTTATTATTTAAAGTAAATTTGAAACAATTTATAATTCTTATATGATATATTACTCATTTATGGTGAATTTGGGAGCTTTACTAATCATGGTTTTGTTATTTTTGGTTTTAGCTCATCCTAGTGATGGGGTTTTGAGGATTTTTGGTGCAAGTTGAATTGTTTTGGACATGGCCGACCTATATGGGTCATATATGAATATTTTAATGATTCATATGGGATTTTTTTAAGTTTTTGTGGTCAAATCAAATGATATAAACTGACTTGGTTTGAATTTGAATTAAGAAAAGCTTATAAAAGTGATGCTTTTGTTGGTATTTTAAACTAGTTGCTTAAGTGTGAAAAGTATGACCTAGGTTTAATGTTAGAAATAAAATTAGCTTAATTCATCATTAGTTGATATTTGAATAAATGCCATAAGTTAAATTATTTAATTAAAATACTTTAAACTTATGTCAATATATATTAGTTGTTCTTAGTTGTTATTTAACTAAGTGATAGTGTTCTCATCTCAATGTTTGTGGGATCATGTTCTATCTTGCATATTTTGTTCCCAAATTATTTCCATGAGGGGAAATAGGTTCAGTTAGGGGAAATATGTTATTTCTACATATTTTCTTAGATTATGTGATTTGTTTCCATATATTGTGGATGAGATAGAAGTTATCCAATATCTATAAATATTGTAGCTCTCTCATTTGTTTTGTAATGCTTGATTTCATATTAATAAAATTATGCAAGCACCGTCTTGTTTTCTATAATTAAATCTAGTTTGCAAATAAGATTTGGTATCAGAGCAGTATTTTGATCTAGAGAGGAGTGTAAGAAGTTTAAGGGAATTTTAGGGAGATCTGGAGAAATTACAGAGCTAGGAGGAGCCATAGATGCCCCCAGCCATTTCACAGCCCCTACCCAAATCCACACCTCGTTTCATGGTTGATTTGCAGTTGAAGAACACCTGGAGTGAAATCATAGGCCCTTGTAGACCTGGATGTAATTGTCTTGCAAAAGGTGACATTGTTTCATTCTCTGGTATTTTTTTTAAATTACCTGTACCTGTAAAAAAATTAAATTGGAATCATTTAAAAATATATATACAATATTTTTGATCTGTGGGGACCCAATATTTTCAAGCTCCCCACATTACTTCTTCTTCCTCTTCTTTGTACTTTGTCTTCTCCTTCCAAGATTTTTCAGAATAATTTTAAGCAACAGAAAAAAGGAGATCCAATCGAACGTGGAAGCTTCGTTGTGAACCTGTACCTACCAGAGGAGAAGAAGATAGGATATTTCAATAATCTTCAACATGCCTACATCCAAAACAAAGACTAAAAATTGAATGTGGAGAAGATTTGTAGCTTACCAGAAAAGAAAACTACGTTGGAAAAAAGGAAGAAAAAGTTGTCTACATGAAGGAAAAATACCTACGTAGAAAGATAAGTAATAAAAGAAAACCATGGCCAAGGGTTATTATAATGCTTAGGTAAAGCGGTTAAACTGCAGTTGTACCCTAAATTACAGTATGCATACACATTAGCCTTTATCTATGTTTGGTTTTAAAAAATTAGCTTCTTAAAAAATCCATTTTTGGACGTTGTGAAAAAAATTAGGACAAAAAAAAAATTCTTTTTTGGAAGGGGGCCCGAAAAGATATTTAAATCACAATTTTAAAAATTCATAGCTTTAAACTAGTACCTTGGATTGAGGTGTCATTTTTTTTAAGTGTGTGTTTTTGCGAGATCTACGTATTGATCTAGTTTTTAATAAGATTTTTTTATAAAAATTGCAGAAATTATATTTTTTGTATTTGAAAAGAGGCCAAAGAGTCCAATTTTTTTTTCAAATCAACTAAGAGAGACATTTTATATTTAATCGGCCATAGAGCCAAATTTGTAACAAGGCTAATAGTGTCAAAAATTCATTATACACGGCCAAAAAGGAGCCCAAACTGAATTAAATATTATTTTTTGGGGGGAGTGCATGATTTAAGGGGGGAAAAGGGCTCAATTTTTTATTCTACTTTGTTATCCTGCAAAACTGACAAGGATAATTTGCAGATAACCATACCAAAATTTCTATTTTGGTCCCCTAAAGCAGTCCAATGACATTCAAAATGGCCTAAAACTCCCATTCAAAAATCAAGTTATTTCTGAACTTAGCCATTTTCCAGCTTCTTTCCTCGGCGTAGTTTTTTGTGCGTCAACACTCTTAAAAACATGCCTTTTTGAACTAGGCACAGGAAATTTTGTGTTGACATCCTGAAATCTGTGCCCACTCATAAAACCTAAGGCACATGAATTGTTGTGTCAACATACCAAAATGTGCACCCCTTAAAATTCCTTTGGCACTGGAAATATTGTGTCAACATCTTAAAACATGCGCTAAGTATTTTTCAACTGGGCGCTGGAAATGTTGTGTTGACATCCTGAAATGTGTGCTAAGGCACTGGAGAACTCATGTCAACAATAATAAAATTACGCTAAGGCACAGCAGTATCATCCTAGATTGAGCGAATCCTTAGAGATAGTGAAGAAATGATTGGGAAATTCACAGTGCTCTACCAGGATATAGCTAAAACAAATAAGGAGCTACAAGCAGTAGCAGGCTCCCTCTCCAAAGAGTTGGATAATGCCAAGTTGCAACATGAGATGTTCCAAGTAATGGCTAACTACTCAGGTTATGACCTATTGAAGGTCGGCATCATCAATCACCCATGGGCACATAATAAATCTCTCGTTGCATTAGATTACCGGGTTGATCAGAAGGAATACATCCTAGAGAGAATTGATAAAATCAAAGATGAAGCCCTAGATGCATAATATAACATGGAGCAGACAGTTACAAAAATGTCTCCAAGAATGCTCAGTGAATCATATAACTTGAGGGAAGTAAATGATACATTCCATCACTTCAAGGCTATAGTCACTCAAGGTTTGGCACTAGAGGTCACTTTCGACCGAGAGTCAATCAATAACATTTTGGCCTACCGCGATTTCATTGGCTTCTTGATCGATGCATGCGAGGAGTTCATTGGGTTACCTCATAAGCTCAAGAATGAGAACGAAACTTGAGAAGTCATTGGCGACCATTTCAAAGTTCCAGATCATGATCGAATTCAAGCGATGATCAGCAAGTTTATGGAATATCGAGCGTAATGTCACATCGCCTCTCCTGATCAAAAGAAGGACACCAAGTTTGAGCAAAGAGATGATGAGGAGTATTTTCTCCTCTTGTGTATGCTTTGATCATTTTTGTAAAATATTTAAAAAGCTTGTTGGCATTTATGATGACATCATCCATGTTGCACCATGGGATGTTGCCATCCAAAAACTTTCCCAAAGTCAAATTTTGACTTTTTAGATATTTTGTAAATATCTTATAAGATATTTTGTAAATAGTGATTGGTTTTCTTTTGTCTTCTTCTCTCCTCTCCTTCTATAAATACTGGAATACTTGGTGTATTCCAAGTGGACATTTTTTTTATGAAAAAGGAAGTGAGGAGAGAAAGACTTTGTACTTTCTTGTAACAGAAGAAATATTAATACATCTATTCAGACTTTGTGCTTAATACATGTGTTATTTGCATTAGATCTTTCTTGAGTTAGATCTATGTTTTTATTCTGTTGGATTCATTCCTATTATTGTCATATGTTCATCAGTATTGCTTTATTTGTTTATGCAAGTAAGTTTGGCTTTGTTTACTACCAACCCAAATCATAAACCTTCTAACCTTTCTGTTTTGGAATTCATTTCTTTTCTTCCTTCAGATCTACCCTCCTACCCTTTTGTTCGCAGTTAGAACTACCTCTACTGGGATGAGATCCAAAACCCCCCCTGAAGTTAGAATAGTGTAGATTTACACAGATTCCTACTTGATAGATTAGTAATAAACTAGTTTTGCTTTGTTGTCTCAAAGAGGGGCTATGCCCTGCACATTGTTGGCCTATTTTCCCATGACCTGCCTAACTAACAGATTTTCAAACCAACAGTTTTTGGTGACCCTACTGGGGATTGAACTAAGGAAATAACTACAAAACTATAAAAATCACTACCAGATTGCAAATTTTAACTCTTTGTTAAAAATTAAAAATTTTGCAGAAGTGATCAAAACTGAAAAATTTCCTTATACAAATCCATAGATCTTAACCATATAGGAACTTTTAGTTCACTAATTTTTTTTCAAAAACTTGTATATTTCAGTAGATATGAGATTCTGACATTTTATGTTATTTTCAAAACCTTGCAAAATTCAAGTCAAAGATCCGAAAATAAGCTTTCCAAATTAACCCACTTTTTATCCTTATTAACCTTTGTCAAAAAACTGCAATCGGTTGTTATTAAAAAAGGGTAAAATCAAAAATTGAAAAAGTACATGTTGCTGATTTTTGCCAAAAAAACCAGAGAATCAACAAGTACAAACAAAAAGATTGTTGTAAATCTGCTCTTAATTGTTGCAGATTTGAACAGGTACACTGGCGGGTGAACAATTTACTCATAGAGAAGTTGATCCAATTTTTGATCTACTTCAAAGGCACAATTTTAGTATCACTCTAGCACGATTCACATCACTGAGTTCAGTGGATCGATCAGTAAGAAGTGTCTCACCTCCATGAAAAAGCTAGATTTCACAGAGTGCCTTGACATCAACTTGTAGTCCTCTTTTGCTAAGTGGAACCACACTCCCTGCTCATGTTATTTTTCCCGCTTTTCAAATGGCAGTTAATCTACCTATACCATGGGGAAATGCCATGGGTCCTCTAGCACTGTCGCATCCAGTATACCCCCTTCCCGGTGGAAATCACAAGAATTTCTTGAAATTTGATGGGAGCGGAAATCAAAGCACATATGCGCATATAACTATGTTTATTATGTCATGCAGTATTCTGGATGTGAATCATGAAAATGTATCAGTATGTCTCTTTCTTGAGACCTTGCAAGGGCCTACGTCAGAATGGTTCCAAAATTTACTAGCCAAATCCATCACCAGTTGGGCCACATTATGGACTGCATTTGAAGACAGATACAAGCCTTCAGAAGACACATTCGCGTTATTATCATTAATCACTCACATGAAGAAGGAGGCCCATGAAACCATGCATGATTTTATCACCTGATTCAATTCACTAATTAACCGTGTACCGCTTACCATGATGTCAACATTAGAGAATCAAAAGTGTTTCTTCTTGAATGCCATG
The DNA here is from genome assembly GCA_019776745.2 of Taxus chinensis. Lineage (NCBI taxonomy): Eukaryota > Viridiplantae > Streptophyta > Pinopsida > Cupressales > Taxaceae > Taxus > Taxus chinensis. The sequence continues at coordinate 902,076,049 of CM034146.1, forward strand.
AGTTCGAAAGTAAGTTTCTTACTTTTATAGGAACATATACCCACCTTGGTTCTTGCTCAAGCTATGAACATTCAGATAGAAGACAACCTTCTTATATCCAGTGAGTTAAGATGAGATTTGTCAAAATCAAAGGCTTCAACTTCTTCTCAAGTTACCTCATCAGATCCAGCATTCCAGAAGATGGCGACTGACTTGCTCTCATTAAAGAAGTAATTGGCTCAAACATCATCTACCACTCCGTACCGAGATATCCCACGGAGGAGCTTCACTCCCAACGGTACCCACCCAAGGCCGTGTTTTCTTGCTGCTTCTCCAAGGTTAGCAATTGAAGCCTCTCTGGTTAATGCTTTGGTTGAAATCGAAGAAGATGATCCAAATTATGAAGAACCTTCGTCGTAAGGCGAAGATGATCAAGATGTCGGTGAACTGACTAACAATTCTATTATTGGGTATATGGGATTTGAAGACAATGAATCTGATGAAGAAGAGGGTACCCAAGGGTATGCGAGAAGACAATCATACGTGGTTTTAACTCACTCACAAGGAAAAGAAGCAAAGATTGCTGCTGAAAAACAAAAGGAAAAGGTTGTGGTAAGTCCTCCTCTAATGATCGCTAAAAGAGGTAATCCCCTTCCTACTCAACCTCCTGTTAAACCTTTTGTAAAGAAATATTTTCCTCCTATTTTTCCTCCAATCCAGCCTTCCTCCAATCCCATAAAGACCAGTAATCCTCCTCCATAAACACAAACAAAGGAATCATTCCTTCATTAGCTCAACCCTTAGTCGCATTTGATATAATTGATCATGCCAAAAAGACCAAGATCCAGATGTCTGAAGTTGAATACCTTCAGTCCAACCCAAAGCAACTTATAAGATTAACTAAGTATATCCAAAGCCAGGCTATCATCCTTCCTCCCATTCCCCAAATGGAATTCTTCCCACTTCTCCTACGTCTCACATAAACGATGCCTCGACTTCCGCATCGGGGAAAATTGAACCTTTTTACTTATCTCGCCTAATCAATGGTCATAAACTAAGTAACTATATAATTGATTATGGAGCTTCTGATAATGTTATGCCAGCAAAGGTCACCCATGCTCTGGGCCTCACACTTACTAAACCTTTTGGTAGATGTTACTCCATGGAAACCAAACAGGTACCATTGATTGGTCAGATCAAGGATGCATAGTTTACATTCACGGAATTTCCCGAGAAAAGGGTAAAAATGACTATTCTCGTAGCTGATATTCCAACAGCATATGGGATATTGCTAGGGAGGAGCTTTTGTAAAGAATTTGGTGGGAAAATTTATATGAAATGGTCCAAAGCTAGGATCCTTGTCAAAGGGGTGAATCAGATGTTGGAGCCAGAATCACAAAAGAAATATCTAGTCACCAACTCTGATGACCCTAAGGCTTATATTCTTTTTGAATCATCAGGGATGGGGAATTATTTCCTGTCCACTAACTCAGATAGAATGGACGTTCTTGTCCAAAAGGAAGATCTCAATGAAGTATGGACATTACATTTTGATGGCAGTTGCGTGACGAGTGGATGCGGTGTTGGAGTTGTTCTTATATCTCCTAAGGAGGATATTTTCCCTTTTTCTTTCAAGTTGTAATTCTTCAATACTAATAATACTATTGAGTATGAATCCTTGTTACTTGGCATGCAAGCTGCAAAAGAGAAAGGAATCAAGAATATAAAAGTGCAAGGTGATGCTGAGCTAATTTTCAATCAGGTAAAAGGGATATACCAAGTAAAAAATGACTAGCTCAGACACTACCGCAATGCAGTATGGGATAGCATTGAAGAGTTTGACACTTTCTCAATTAAATCAGTTCCACAAGCCCAAAATTACATGGCTGATTCATTGGATGTCTCAGCCTCTCTCATGCTCCCTCACCCAGAGTTAAAAATAGATACATATACCATTGAGGTGGTTTTTCACCCAAGTGTGCCAGATAATTCACAACACTAACAAGTGTTCAATGATGACAACCAACTTATCACTTTTTTAGAGAAAGCTGACAATTTCAAAGAACTTCATTTCAATGGATCAACTTCTATGTGTCGTGAGTCTCTCGCCAGTCAAGCACATGAATCTAAAAAAGAAACAGTGATACAGCTCAAAGGACATAAGATCCCTAAAGGCTTGGTTTCCTTAGAACGATTATTTGATAATCATGACCGTTTTGTTAAGAAAAAGTGATAGGATGATCCTTCCTCTTCTCCAGAAACTGAATCCGTCAATCTAGGCACTGTGGAACATCCTCGTTTTGTGAATATCAGGAAGTGTTGTACGCCTGAGGAAAAGTGAAAATTATTGAAGTTACTGAAAAAGTACATGGATGTAATAGCATGGTCTTATGCTGATCTGAAATCTTTCAAGCCAAAGGACATTCAAAACGACATTCCACTCAAGGACGATGTCAAGCCTTTCTGTCAAAAGCAAAGGCATTACAACCCCAAAATCTCAGGTACTATCTAGGCTGAAATTCAGAAGATGTTGGACATAAGAATTATTTTTCCAATTCATCACAGTACCTAGGTTACGAATATTGTGCCTGTGCAGAAGAAGAATGGCGAGATACGCATATGCGTGGACTTTCACAACTTGAACCAATCATCCCTAAAATATAACTATCCACTACTGATAATGGATCAAGTGCTACAGGCAGTAACCAGTTCAGAAATTTTGTCTATGCTTGACGGTTTTTCAGGTTACAATCAAATTCAAGTCGCTCCTGAAGATCAGTTCAAAATAGCGTTCACCACTCCTTGGGTTACCTTCACCTACAATAGAATGTCGTTCGGTTTGATCAATGCCGGTGCTACCTTCCAATGAGAAATGGACTTTACATTCAAATTTATGATGGGAAAGGTCATCATAGTTTACCTAGATGACTTGACCGTGTTCTCCAAGAGACGAAGTGATCATTGTGATCATTTGGAACAAGTCTTGATCAGATGCCGAGAGCACGGAATTTTTTTAAATCCTAAGAAGTCAATTTTTGGGGTCACCGAAGGAAAGCTACTGGGACATGTCATCAGTAGATAAGGAACTAACATAGATGTTGAAAGGGTCAAGGCTATTCAGAGCCTTACTTTTCCTACAAGCAAGACTGGCATTCACTCTTTCTTCAGAAAGGTAAATTTTCTTAGACGCTTTGTTCCTGATTTTTCTGAAAAGACTCGTCATATATCTAATATGATGAAAGGGTCCCAAACATTCCAATGGAGTGATGAAGGCAGGACATCATTATAAGACATAAAACCTCCGTCACTCATGCTCCTATTCTGGTGTGTCTGGACTTCAACAAAGACTTCATCGTGTACAGTTATGCCTCTGCGCATACTGTATCAGCTATCTTGATGCAAAAGAACTCCAAAGATATTGAATCCCTGATTTCTTTCATGATCTCTCCTCTTAAGCCTCATGAACTGAAGATGTCACAATTGAAAAAGCATGCATTTTCCATGGTAAAAGCAGTCAAAATTTTTCGCTACTACATTCTGAATTCTCATACAGTAGTGTTGGTTCCTGACACGGCTATTAAGTCTATCATGACTCAATAGGAGTTAGGAAGCTTACGAGGGAATTGGATCGCAAAGGTCCAAGAATATGATCTAGATATCAGACTAACCAAGTTGGTAAGAGGTAAAGGCCTATGTCAGCTAATGGTCAAAAATAAAGACTCAGAGGTACCTGAGGAGAAAGTTGATCACGTTGATGGAGAAAAAAATAAACTGGAGAAAATGGATTCTTTACCCATGGTTCCATTTATTACGACCAATGACGAATGGTATTCTAACATCACATTCTTTCTCACCTATGACGAGTGCCCAACTCACCTAACCACTAAGGAAAAGTGAATAGTGAAACTTAGAGTTACAAGATATGTCATATGGGATGATGCATTGTACAAATGCGGAATTGACGGTGTTTTTCTATGATGTGTTGACAAGCCACAGCAGGTAAAATTGTTCAAAAAATTTCATGACTCAACCTGCGGTGGTCACTTCTCCTCATCTGTGATAGCACATAAAATCATTTGGGCTAGGTACTACTGGCTGACGCTATTCCAAGATATAGCCACCTAGGTAACGAAATGTGAACTTTACCAACAGTTCATTGGCAAACTAAAGCTGGCTGCATTTCCCCTCAGGCCCGTCATCATTGATGAACCATTCAAGCAATGGGGAATTTATTTCATTAGAGCACTCAATCCTTAATCGAGTGTTGGACATAGTTACGTCCTAACAGCAATGGATTACTTCACAAAATGGGTGGAGGCCATACCTGTCAAGCATGCCACTTCTGAAGTTGTTTACAACTTCATCAAGGAGAATATTATTGTGAGATTTGGCATTCCCCACAAAATTGTTGCTAACAATGCTTCCAACTTCTCTTCATGGGAAGTTATTGATTTTTTTTATCGATACGGAATAACCTTGGCTCATGCTTCTGATTATTATCCTCAAGGAAATGGTTAGGAAGAATCCACAAACAAGAACCTAGTGACTATCATACGGAAGCTAGTTGATGAAAACCAACAGTCCTAGCACAAATCATTATACGATGCTTTCAGGGTAGATTGTATCACTCCAAATAGGTCTCTCGACATGTCACCTTTCCAGGTGTTGTATGGGATCAATGTTGAAATCCCTATCTCCATAGAACTTCCTGCTCTGTGCTTGGCTCGAGAAATTGAAGATGAAAATTTTTAGAATTCTCTTGAAAAGAGGATTATGTACCTGATGGAACTTGAAGAAAAATGAGTGAAAGTGTTCGACAAGATCATTGAACATAAAAATCAAGTTAAGAGGTTGTTCGATAAGAAATCCAAGCAGAGAGATTTCCAAGTAGGAGATCTTTTTCTTCTGTGGGACAAACAAAGAGAACCAAAAGGTATGCACATAAATTTTGACTCTCTTTGGAGAGGGCCATACAAGATCAAGCAACTCAATGGAGAGAATAGTTTCTATCTCTCATATATGGACGGAACCAAGCTTCCACTTCCCTATAGCGGGTAGCACCTAAAGATCTTCGGGAAGTAGAGCTTGGTCTCTTCTTTGTACAAATTACTTTTGTTATGTGTGTTTGCTTTCTATTTTTTGTGTGTTCCCTTCCTTCCCTTTTTGGTCGCCCTTGTTTTTACTCTCTCTAACCCAATGGATAGGCACATGAAAATCTAGGATTCTCTACCCTTAAGTTTCACTTAAAGATAGTCCCCAGAAAGAGCCAGCTGTTATCCTGCAGAATTGACAAGGAAAATTTGCAGGTAACCATACCAAAATTTCCATTTTGGTCCCCTAAAGTAGTTCGATGACGTTCAAAATGGCCTAAAAATCCCATTCGAAAATCAAGTTATTTCCAAACTTAGACATTTTTCATCTTCTTCCCTCCATGCAGTTTTTTGTGTGTCAACACTCTCAAAAAATGTCTTTTTGAAATAGGTGTAGGAAATGTTGTGTTGACATCCTAAAATCTACACCCACTCATAAAACCTAAGGTGCAGGAAATGTTGTGTTGACATACCAAAATGTCTGCCCCTTAAAAGCCCTTTGGCATTGGAAATATTGTGTCAACATCTTAAAACATGCGCTAAGTATTTTTCAACTGGGCACTGGAAATGTTGTGTTGACATCCTGAAATGTGCACTAAGGCACTAGAGAACTCATGTGAATGATAATCAAGATAGTGTGAAGTATATGGGGAATTCCAAGTGGAGTTACATTGATTTGAAAATCGTGCATGCGGGTTGCACTGCGTCTGCTAAAAGTTGGATACAAGGCTCCACAGAAACCGAAGATAGTAGTAATGTGATTTATGATAGGGAGTGGGCTAACAAAAAGGCCATTATTCTCAATGTAATTTTCCACAAGCTCAGATCAACAGACACACAGCTGTTCATGGGAAAAGCAACGGCTCTCATTTCCAACATTGTACGGATTACAACAGTAAAAAGCAGACTGGCTTAAGCACTCACAAGGATTTGGGAATTCATTGCAAATAGTTGACCACAGTGAAGATGGGGGGTCCCCCTTGCCAAATTGAGCCTAGTGTGGACCCAGACTGGAAGGATAATATTGAGCTATGGAGCATACTCAGCAAGGGTGTCATCACCAACTTCATGGAGAAGGTTCAGGGGCATGATCAAAGCATCTCTGTGCATTTTGCGAAGGATTGGAATGAGTGGACTGTGGAATATGGGGGACAAAAGATCTTGGTCAATGAGGAACTTATTGCTGAAGTGACTGTCCTTGGCTTGGAGGGCTACCATTTTTTTAACAAAAGGGTTGACAAAGATGTTGAAGAGAGGAGATTTGTGGAGGGAGCTGAGAATCTTATCTACGTTACAGCAGGCCTGCTTGTTAGCTCGATCCCTCCATCTTATGATGAGGTTACTCACATGATGATATAGTTCATTTCCTTAGAAGGAAGGTTTGTCACTGTACCTGCTAAGCACCTTTTCTTTCTTAACCACTTCCGTAGGAATCACTTGGTTTGTTTCCCCCGTTACTTGCTGAACTCTCTTGAGCACTCCATTTTGGAGTTTCAAAAGCATACCCGGGCAGTTCCTTTACACCAGGGGCTTATTTTTCTGCTGCATAAATGTTGTCTTCTTAAGTATCCTGGTCTCCCATCCTCTCCTAGCTCAGTTCCCCCTCTACCGGGTTCTGCTACTGCTAGCCCCATTTCTCCATTCTCTTCCCCCGCCACCGCTGTTGTCACCCCCCTGTTAGCTATCCAGGATTCTTCTTTCATTCCCCCTACTATTGCTCCCGCCCCCCACTTCGCCTCCACCTTGGCCAGACCAGTTACCAGGGCTTCTAGAAAGCTTAACCTTGAGACTCTTGCTATGGGGAAGGGTCCTCATGAAATTGAAATTGCACATGACCTTTTGAATATTAGCAGTGCCAGTCCCCGGGATGTGCATATGGAAAGCTCTTCAAAAAGGCTGGAAGCCTTAGAGGCTGATATGAAACTGTTGAAGGATGAGGTTAAGAACTTGGCAAAATAGAAAGGTAAGAGGAAGAAGGAGGAGGAGGTGGATATTGATAACAACCAGATTGATGATATCTACAAGAAGCTGAACTCGTTAGAATCCCATTTAGGGAAGGCCAAAACTCGTCATGATTACAATATGGCCATCTTTAGGGTGATTGAGGAGTTCATTGAGCAACATGTCAAAAGTGTCTCCAACCTCAGTGGAGTTCTGGCAACACTTTGGGGCAATGATAAGGAAAGCAAAAGGGCCATTGAACAGTTGGATAAGACTGACGCTACCCACATGACTACTTTGGGTATGTTCCATTCCTGGAAGAATATCAAGACCAGCATAGACAAAGCTGCCAAAAAGAAGTTGTTGATGCTCTAGCTATTCTTGTCTGTTTTTATGTTTTTTTTTTGCGGTCTCTCTACTACTTTTTTGCAGTGTTTTTGTTGTTTTTTCTTGTTTGGGTAGCTATTTTTTGGCTACTTTGGGCTTCATTGTCACATTTGGATTCTGATCCTTTTCTCTCTAGTTTTCATTCCTATTCTGGCTCCTAGGCCATATTTTTTACTCAAGGGTATAGTCCCTTTCAAAAAACTATTTGCCAATAATTAAAAAAAACTCGTGTCAACGATAATAAAATTACACTAAGGTGCAATAGTATCATCCTGGATTGAGTGAATCCTTAGAGATAGTAAAGAAATGATTAAGAAATTCACAGTGCTCTACCAGGATATAGCTCAAGTAAATAAGGAGCTACAAGCAGTAGCAAGTTCCCTCTCCGAGGAGTTGGATAACGCCAGGTTGCAACATGAAACATTCTAAGTAATGGCTAAGTGCTCAGCTAATGACCTATTGAAGGTCAGAGTCGTCGATCACCCATGGGCACATAATAAAGCTCTTGTTGCATTATATTACTGGTTTGATCAAATGGAATACATCCTGGAGAGAATTGATAAAATCAAAGATGAAGCCCTGGATGCACAATGCAACATGGAGCAGACAGTTACAAAAATGTCTCTAGGAATTCTCAATGAATCATTTAACTTGAGGGAAGCAAATGATACATTCTAGCACTTCAAGGCTATATTCACTCAAGGTTTGGCACCAAAGGTCACTTTCGACCGAGATTCAATCAATAACCTCTTGGCCTATTGCAATTTCATTGGCTTCTTGATCGATGCATGAGGGGAGTTCATTGGGTTACCTGACAAGCTCAAGAACGAGAAAGAAACTTGTGAAGTCATTGGTGACCATTGCAAAGGTCCAGATCATGATCAACTTCAAGTGATGATCAGAAAGTTTATGGAATATCAAGCACAGTGTCACATCACCTCTCCTAATCAAAAGCAGGACACCAAGTTTGAGCAAAGAGATGGTGAGGAGTAGTTTCTCCTCTTGTGTATGCTTTGATCATTTTTGTAAAATATTTAAAAATCTTGTTGGCATTTATGATGACATCATCCATGTTACACCATGGGATGTTGCCATCCAAAAACTTTCCCAAAGTCAACTTTTGACTATTCAGATATTTTGTAAATATCTTATAAGATATTTTGTAAATAGTGGTTGGTTTGATTTTTTCTTCTTCTCTCCTCTCCTTCTATAAATACTAGAATACTTGTTGTATTCCAGGTGGACATTTTTTGTATGAAAAAATAAGTGAGGAGAGAAAGACTTTGTACTTTCTTGTAACATAAGAAATATTAATACATATATTCAGACTTTGTGCTTAATGCATGTGTTATTTACATCAGATCTTTCTTGAGTTAGATCTATGTTTTTATTCTATTGGATTCATTCCTATTATTTTCATATGTTCATCAGTATTGCTTTATTTGTTTATGCAAGTAAGTTTGGATCTTTTTACTACCATCCCAAAGCATAAACCTTCTGACCTTTATGTCTTGGAATTCATTTCTTTCTTCCTTCAGATCTACCCTCCTCCGTTGGAACTACCTCTACTGGGATGAGATCCAAAACCCCCCCTGAAGTTAGAATAGTGTATATTTGCACAAATTCTTGCTTGATAGATTAGTAATAAACCAGTTTCACTTTGTTGTCTCAAAGAGGGGCTATGCCTTTCACATTGTTGGTCTGTTTCCCCATGACCTATCTAACCAACAGATTTTCAGACCAACATACTTTCTATCACTTTTCACAAAGGCTGAAATTATAGTACTAAAATTATTTTTTCCTAATTCTCAACTTTTGTGTTCTGATAATTATCCACCATGGAAAACAAAAAATTTCACACAACTTGATTTTGAAAATATATGGTCCATTATTTTTCACACATTAACAAGATCTTCAACAGATGTTACACAACAAGCTACATTTTATCATGCAAATCAAAAAGAAAAGTTAATAATCTTGTTTAGTGTTTCAGATGAGGTACAACCTCATATTCGTGAGACCACAACAGCAAAAGAATCTTAAAACAAGTTGAAAACAATATATGAGTCAAAAATTAAGAACATGATAATTCATCTCTAGAGTCAACTATTAAACTTGAAAATGCAACCAAATGAGAAATTTAAAATGTTTTTGAGAAGAGTAGCAACTTTTCATGCATCACTTCAAGCTTTGGAAGAAGAATTAACTGACAAATCACTTGTGCCTATAGTATTGATAGCTCTTCCTCATTCATATAGGATTTTTGTGACCATGTTAAACATATGACATCTATTTCTATCATATATCATCTCTATAATTTGATCCTTTCCTGTCTGAACTGTCAGACCCAACATTTCATCTAGATCCATTATTTTCTACATTCGGTGTAGATCGGTCATTATTATTTTCTAAATATCCATGAGTTCATTATGGTATTGTGCACTCAATGTTTCACATTACAACATTCACTGTGGAGTTTGTAAATATGAGATGCGGAAAATATGACTTCTCTCAGGTTTAATCTAACCCAAATCTCCTTACGACAACCACAATTTTGCATTCTCCACCATCATTACAAGCTTGAACGTAGCCAAGAAATTCTATATTCTTGCACACCAGACAAAACATTTGAATCTTGGTGGTGAGATTCATTGAGAATGTAGCCTATTCCATAATCTGTAGGGTGTATGGTTCATGCATATCTAACAACACAATATATCTCTTAGTGGAGGCTATTTAATGGAGGCATTAAATATTGCATATCTTTACACGCCCATCTTGACTCGGTAGTTCCTGGTAAATAGAAGATATATACACATTGAAAAGGTTAGAGTTGAATTCAAATTCTATGGAATATATATTTTATTTAGTATAAGTGGATTGGCATCAATTTATTTAGAAGAATTTAAGAATTCTTTAGATCTAAGGATTAGGGATAATCTTGTTTGTATCTTTCATTCAATGTTTGTAAACCATTATTGTCATAGAGTATGGTCAATAGATCTTATTTAGGAAATTGGTCAACATTTTTAACTAATCTATAATTTAGAAGAGTGTTGGAGTAATAAAATTAATTGGGGTCACTCATTTTCATAGAGAAGTATTGGGTTAATGTTATCAACATTCAATAAATTATCGTACTGTCAAGAGTCAAATTATTGTAAAAATTAAAAAAATTACCTTACAGATGCATTTTTCGGTGTTACTCGACATCCTGGAAACCATTAATTCTTAAAAAATAAATTTACTGAGTTAACAGCATCTGATTAGAGGTTGGAGGTTGATCAGCAACCTCTCATCAATCACCTATGATGGGGCCACATCAAGGTTTGGTGGCACATTTTGTTGTGTGTTTCATTTCAGAGTTCCTATTTTGTGTGGTTTTGGATGCTAGAAAAAGAGTTATGTTGGAGCGCAGATGAATGTCAATAATCTTCTAACTAACGTGATCCTCTAATTTTCATACTTCATTAGAAGATGGTCCACTTGTGAATGCATTCACTTGCAATGGTGACAATGTGCAGCAAGATCTAACTAGGAAGATCTGGTCAATATATGTACTTCAATATAGTTTTCTTCTCATTGTTTTTGTGTGGAAATTTCACATTTGGGGGAGGGGGAATGTGACACCAATGTTCCATTTCCATTACGATCCCAAAAAAAATAAAGTCAAAGGAATCTTCTAGTGGTAGTGGTAGTTTTCTATGTTGTTTAAGAACAAGTGGCAATAATCGATAATAGTGTCTAAAACTAAGAACATTATGATTCTTATAGGTGGTAATGTGAAATATTTATAGTATGTTTTCTAGTCTTCAGTTTTTTAATAAGTGAGTTTTGATTCCTATATACTTTCATGATTTACAAGCATAGTGGCAAACAAAATAACCACAGCAATTCAGTTCATGGATCTGGAAAGGGTTTTCGGTAGGATCCATAAAACCACACAAGGAGGATAGTTGATGGGGCCTCTTCATGTCAAGTTTTTTGGTAAAACTGTTTAAAACCATGGAAGGAGATATCCTTTTTGTTGATCAAGATCATGAGTCACATAGTAGGACATGTTTCACAGGAGTGATCATACTGTAGTTGAGTGTGTGAATGTTTTTCTACCATGTTTGCAGTAAGGGGGGATGTTAGGAATATACTATATTAGTTCTAACATTATTATTATTGTTTTGATTGTAAATGATTTGTTAGATTACAAATCATATATTTATGTGAGATTGGGTAGTCCAACCAACTCATGTATTTAGTCTAGAGAGGTTGTATGGTTGATAATTTTGAAGGATTGGTTACTTCCCTATATATTTTTTTTATTGTGTATGATTTTACAATCAACGAAGAACATTATTGTGTTAACTCTATCCAATTTTAAGGTGAAGGTTGGCACTGGAAAATAAAAAATCTAAGATTCCTTATAAATGTTTCAAATGTGGTGAAGTATGACATTTTGATATCAATTATCCTCATAAGCATAAGTGGGAAGATCATGATGAACATGGGCATAATTAAGATCATGATGAACATGGGCATAATTAATATCATGATAAGAAGTATCAAAATTATGGTAAATGCAAGAAGGGTTTTAGAAAGTTTGATGACAAGAAAAATATTTTTTATACAAAGGAAGAGGACTGCTTATCTAATGTTCTTAGTTTGAATATAGTTATGAAGATATTAGAAATGAGGCATTGTTTATGAATAAATATGGCATGAGATCTACTAGTGATGAATCTTCATTGTTAGGTGATTTCATATTAGGTTATTGTAGCTACTCTGATGAAGATGAAGAGGATGTTAAATATGATTGAGAAAGTATCCAAAAAGAGTTAAGGCATGTTGAAAATAAGAATAATAAGTTGATTTTCCATGTCAAGGATTATGAGAATAAGGTTCATGATCTAGAAAAATAGCATAGGTTTGAAACAAACAAGCTAAAGGAGTCAATCAAATTGCTATAAGAAAAGGTAAAGTTTTTAGTCTCAAGTGTGCAATATTAAGATATCATGTGATAAAAATTAGAAGAAGATTTAGAGTTTCTAAGGGTGAAGCTACTAGAGATTGGTAAGAAAACAATGTCTTTCAATATTTGAGAAAAGTGCTAAAGATATTGATGATCTTATTGGTAAAATGGAGATCAGAAGGTGAACGAGCAGGTTTGGGGTTTAGTGATGATCTCAAGGGCAAGTAGAAGATGCAAGATGATAGTGTTTCAAGTAGGAAGGATGAAAAAAAGGAGAGCTTCACTAAAGCCAAGATGAGAGATAAAATCCATTAAGCAACCTTTTGCCTCAAGGGAGCCGATCAATTATTACAATGGTTATCTGTCTAAGTCAGGATGTAAAGGCTTTCTTGGCAGCTCATCAGGGCTAAAGAGTGTCGGGTTCTATACTAGATTTGTTCCTTTTTCGGTTAAGGAACAGTTTCCGTGACGAATGTTAAGATTTTGGTATGCTCCCCATTGCAATGAGAAAGGGCGTGTTGTCGATTTTCTCTGGGGATCCTACTATACATGTGGAGGGCTCCTGAAGCGAAGAGTTGGAGAAGCCTCTGCTTCAGCTGCATCTCCCTTTGACCCTGGCTCTTTCAGATCTTGCTCTCTGACAGGTTTCTTCTAAGGCAATATCGAAACTGTATTCAAGGTCATGTGCGTCGAGCAAGAAATCGGGGTATTTCTACTTTGGTCAAGAATGCGGTTGATAATAGTGGGGGGAGAACCTCCCGTGCTGTGGACTGATCCCTGAAGGTCTGTTTTTTCAGAAAGGGATCTGTGGCGGTATGGTAAATGAAGGTGATCTCGGGTTAGGATCTGGTTTCATCTGTCCAAGAAGAGGGAATGTTCTGCTTTCATTTTTCTTCTTGGTTAGGGATTGGCCAACCTGGTTTTCTAAGACGCTTCAAATCAAGTAAGAAATGGTGTTATATGCCTCTACTAGGCTTCTTACAGGTATATCAATTCATATGAAGCATTGAAGTGAGGGGGAGTTGTTTGAGTTCATGTTTATCTCCTATGTGGTGTCAAGGTATGTTATTTCAAGTCCTTAAGCATGTTATTGAGGTTCTATATGGTTGATCAAGTTGTGAATGGAAAGGTCATTTAGTCTTGTTGTCACTAAACTATGCATGAGTGTATTATCAAGGTTATGCTTATCTCATCAAGATGTGGTGTCAGTATGGGTTGACTAAACTTGTGTAAGAGTTCTATTGGCATCTCAAATGGAGGATGTTGAGTCATGTTATTTATGAGTATGAGTCATTTCTTGGTATGAGTCAGTGTTTACAGAAGATGACAAGCATAAAGGTCTGTACATTAGCTCAAGAAGTATGTTCTGAGTCTATGATTGGTCAAGACTAGAAGGATGTTTCTTTTCAAGATGTTTCGTATCATTAACATAATCATCGATGAAGTCCAAATGAAAGTTAAGTTTGAGTGAGTCAAGAGATGTAACCTTGGGTGTAATACTTGTTGAGTCATGTCATGGTGTTTAAGTCTGTTTATGAGTCAAAAGAGGTGTTTCTCTGTCGTCAGCTGGGATTAGTGTCTTGGTGTCATACATCAAATGGATTAGATGAATTTCAAGTATCACAAAGGAGAGTTGAAGATGAAATAGAGTCATCAATCATGATGACTTGATAAAACCATCTTCTCAAAGTGGTTTGTGGCTGAGTTCTTGAAGATTTGAAGATTGTAAATTAAGGATGCCAATTTCAAGCATGTAAGTATTTATGGTTCTCCGTCAAAGAATGAGCACTCATGATACTAGGAGAATGCTTATACAATGTTGGTGGCCAAACTTGAGATCTTGAAATAAAAATATGTGCATTTTTGAAGTATCTTAGTCTTAACAAGTTTTGGGAGTTCTTAAGAAGTGGTATGAAGTGAAAGTTGAGTTTGAAGCTGTAAAATGTGGATTCCAAAGCCAAAATTTGGAACAATGCATCTAGATAGTGAGCACTTTGAGATTTAAGAAGTTTTCAAACCTTGACAAAGTCAAAATTATTTGGGATCGTTGACAGTCCTTTGTCTTAACAATGAAGAGTGATTGAGACCTAATTGGCAAAGTGTGAACTTGCAAATCTAAGAAAAAATACCTTCACAAAGGTATCATTTGCATCAGGGTTAAATGTAGGTGATAATATGGGCAAATGGGTACTTATAATAGGTAAGATTCTTAGTTGTGAAAGTGTCATGTATCAAAAGTTGGTAGTGATTCCTTCCCAAACCAGGGCTTAGTAATCTATGCACACAGTATGGAGAAGTGAAACATGGAATAAGGGTCACCTTATGATGCTTTAACAAGATGTTTAATGCATGAATAAGGTTGTAAAACCTTTATATGGTTCCTATGAAGTTTTGAACAAGGTCAAATATGTGATTCATGTTATTTTCCTCCTTGAATGCAAAGTATGGTGTTAAAAGTTGCATGATTGAATGTATAGGCCTATAGGTGATCTTTTTGTCTTGCAATGGTTCTCAATGAACTCTTTGGGAGTGTGCAAGACTATTCATGATCTAGAGATAGTGCTTTAATAGAAGATAATGTGATCTACTTAAATTCCTTCAAATACTCAAGATCACTGTACCCATACAATGAAGATGACTAAGAGGAATACAAGGTTATATTGTGCTTAGAGGTTTGATATGAGCTCCTACAAGTATAAGGATAGGTTTGTCTACTTCCTCAATGGGTCTGAGCCTCGGGGAACATGTGTATGACATATGTGAAGGTGTGCTATGGGCTTTGAAGTTATGTAGTGAAGATGATCTTAGGTATGGTAAGACTGGTATGGTTCACTTTTTGATCCAGAGCCAAGATAACTTGCTACAGGTAGTAATGTGTGTGTAAGAGGTAAAACATGAAACATCTACATGTATGAGGTGTGTTGTGAAGCTCTAGTGAACTTATCTAGTTGATCTACATCAAGTGTATGTTTCCATAAAGAAGCTAAATATGTGTCTAGTTGGCTTGGTCTATGAAGAAGGTGTAAAAGATGATTGTTGGCTAAGAGCAATGAGAATAAGGAAATAATGAACTCAATATTTGGTATGAGCTCTACATGTGTGAAGTGGTACACTGAGATTGAAAATTTAATAAAATCTATTTATTTTATTAAAATCTTAATGCATTGGTGATTCTCTTATAATTGATATACAATGAAATACAAGTGCTTGGCAATTTATTTGATCTTTATATAAAAGAAAATACAAGAGATAGGGCATGGTACCTTAATTACGCTTATCCCGAAGTGAGTCTTAACTGGAGAATGTGATGGAACATGAAACAGATCTTCATGGAATCAAGCTTGAGAAAAATACAAAGATGCTCAATTGCCTGGACACGGGTGCCGAGGCAAGGATAGGGGCACCCGTAGGCGCCCAAGACCTTTGCGAGGGCACTGGAGTCTGAAAAAATGGTCAAAACCTGGTTCTGATAGTGTCATGACTAGGGTTTCACACTTGTTCTAGCTTTTGGTCACCTTTATGTCACACTTGGATCACTAGGGTACCTGTAGACCACATGCAAATATCCTCTTGCAAAACCCTTAAAAAAACATCAAATCCTAAAAGAAAGATGCAAAATGAGGGCTATGTCAAACTATTTTTAGTTTTCCATAATGGTGAACTTACGACTGAGCTTTTTGCACTACATTTCAAACCCAATGTATCAATTAGTTATGTTCTTATGTGTGTAATGATGCTCCTAGGTCACTCCTAGGGCTAATGATGCCAAGATAACGAGCAATGCACTAGATAAAATGCAAATGTGTGGATGGAATAAAATGAACTCCCTTTCCTATGTAGTGCAAGATATGGTAGAATCAATTCAAGTTTGAGTCCCTTGAGAGTCATGTAGATGAAAATAACCCTGTGATTAGTGAATGTTCTTTCTCATTCTTGGAATGATAATGTAATGTATGTGTTTATATCCAGGGATCTACTATAGCTTAAATTCTCAGACACTAATGACCCGACATGCCAACTATTACCTCGGGATATGAGATGGAGAGAACAAGTTTTTGTGTCCAAATGAGGACCTCAAATGTCACAAGATAAGATCAAACATGAAAGTAAGGAGAAATTTTTAGCTCAGGATTATATCATTGTTGCGCATGTTTACAAGCTAGTGTCTTTAGAATCCTAGGTCTACTACAGTGGATTTTTAGAGACAAATGAAAGTACAAATAGAGTCTTGACTGAAATGACAATTTTTGGATCCTTGTATGGTGACCATGAACTGGTGTTATAGATCAATAGAAACAAAGTAGAGGTATAATGGTGTTTCCTTGATGGTTATTGGATGGATATATGTTTGGAATTTGTTTTTCACCAATGGAATAATTTTCTTGAAAGTCGCCAAGATCAAATTATATGAATAACATATCATAGTTTGGTATAGCTAAATAGTAGTAAGTGCGTGATTGTTAATGTCTTCGAACCAAGAAAAGGCTCTAGGTCAGTTGATAAAAGGTGAATAATATGCATGTGCATGTCATGGATTTTTCATTAATGTACCTTGAGGGACTAGTTCATGAGGTTATGCATGACAATGTTTTAGACACAATGTCACACAGTTTAGGTTGAAATTATCTAGTCCTAATTACATAACTACTATGCATCTGATCTCCTAAGTAAGAAGATGAACTAATTAATGGTTGTCTATTGTCCACCTTTTTTCTTTCGAGTGGCCTACTATTGGAAGCACACCATGTTATATGTCTTAGATATGGACATTGGATCATCCTTGGTAAGAGATAGCATATTAGACTGTATGCCATTGTAGCCATGCATGTTCTTCCCCTCAAAACACCCCTGACCTCAGGACAAATGGGTGGTTCTACACTCTTTGAGGTTTATCCTAATGACATTTGAGCATGATTATATCTTTTAGAAGGTAGCTCTAGGTGGTTTAAGGTATGTGGAGTATGATTATTGAAGAAATTTAATTCCATTTCAAAAGAAAGTAAGTTTATGAGATTATAATGCACCATAGGACTATCCACTAAGGACTAGTTATCAGAGACCTGAAGGTTAAAGTGCTTTAGGGATATCTAAGAGCTGTCATGTCACATCCATCAAGTCAAACCATCCAAGGGATACAAGAGAAATTGTTATTGGTGTATTCACTTCAAAGGATGGATAGTTCATTATATTCCATGCACACAGCTATGAGATGTTGTGTACATCTATATGTATTTTGTTCTATCAACTGTGTCACACAGTTGAGCCACCTGTAATACATTGAGGAGTTAGCACACACAGGATATCAGCCCTTGAGATTGGTTCTGAGATGTCAAAAATGCAGCACTCAGTCCTAAGTTTCAGCCATTGAAAAGAAATTTGAGGACAGTCTGACCCCTGAATTCTACATGTTTCATTTGTTATGATTTGATGTCTCTTTGAGGGTTTTGTAGGTCTTTGCTTCAATGGTATCTTTCCAGTAAAAACATAGTTTTGGGTGATCACAATGACAAGCTCATACATGACTTGAAAGGTGAATGATGGTGAACACATTGTGACCACTCAAAGTAGAGTGTATAATGATGAATTTCCTTCATGACTTCGATACCCAGTACAAGCCTAGTGTGTGCCCATGTGTGCCCCTGTCCCTGTGTAGGTTCCCCAATACAACATATTCCTCCATGTGTGTATTGTGTCAAGCTGTGTTATGACAATTAATGCTTTTCCCAAGGGGATTTACAATGTTTTCCAACTTGAAATGAAGGCAAAATCAGAATCTTTGTGAAGTCAGCTAAGTCTTGTATGAAACCTCTGGTTGATGTTTCAATTTAGGGTTTTACGACCCTATGAAGCTTAGTTTTCTAAGGTGAATCTCATGTACATGACCATTTATTCATTTACTACTTTAATAGTAATCAGATTAGGGAGACATTTCATATTTAGGTTAATCCATCAATGATAAAGGGGGAGATTATTGGTATGTTATGATTTAGGTGTTGTCATTGATGTAAAAGCCCATTAATAAAAAATATGATGATGGAATAGAGTCAGAGGATGCTCAAGAGTGATGGTGACATGGAGGTTCAGGTATGTTCTTAGTTAGCATGAGTTGATTAAGTGAGAATTGGTTGTTCTTAGCAAGCCTCAATCGGGTGGCCTAGTTATCCTAGGTGATGGTGCATGGTGGTATGAGCTTCTTGATAGCTTGAGGAGCATGTTGGACAACATGGAGAGAATGTTTGTGAGAGTGTTTAGTCACTCACATGAGTTTGATGGTACAGATACAGGTTGAAGACCGAGTTTCAGGTGCTCATCTAGACCAGGTCTAGGTGCTATGAGGCATGAGAATGAGTTTTGGAGCCATGAGATCTCATGGATGCATGTAGGTAGTTGTTTCATGATATATCAGGTATTTTAGGATCATGTATTTTAGGACCTTTTGGATAGTTTCTCTAGTGAGTTATGATGTTGTTTCAAGTGACCTTAGCCCAGACAGTGTAAAACCCTAATGGGTTAGCCATGGAAATGAGATGGGATGGAGAAATGAAGATATATTTGAGTTATTAAATTATTGGAGATGATTAAAATAGTTTTTTTTTTGAGGTGTGAGAAAAAATGGAGTCATTCTGAAGAGAATTTTGCAACATAAGTCAATTTTAGTGAAATGGGGTCTAAGAAAGGGTGTTTTCTAGCTTGAATTACACCTTCTGATGCTCACCCTGAATTGTTTTCTTTTCATGGGAAATTTTGGCTTTTATGGATGTTTCTAAATTGATTCTATAAGGTTTCACAAAATTAATGAGGTCATTTCATTTTCATATTTTTATGAACGAATGTTAAGAAGGTAAAAAAAAAATTGTGTGCTTGAAACCCTAGCTAGAAAGTGGTTTGAGATATTTGTATCCTAAGTTCCAAGAATATATTTATAGTGAATGTATGGTGATTAGGTGATGTAGATAACTCTTGTATTTTTCTAGAAAGGTATGGTATTAGTTGTGGTGATAAGTGGACCCCACTCAAATAGGCTTGTTTCTGAATAAGTTTAGTTTAGGAAAAGGTTGTCCAAAGGAGTTACAAATTAAATGGGATTTTTTTTAATTATGTTATTTTTTCTTGATTTCCATAGTTTTTTCAGGTCATGAGGATGCATAAAAATAGCGAAGTGTGCCCTATTTGTGAAGACTAGTCAAAGGGCATTTTTGGGGTAGTTTTAGGTAGTTTGCAGAGATGAGATTTTTTGAAGGCCTTCCAATTGGAGTTGGAAGGAGATGAAATATTTTCTGTAGATTTCATTTATATATATTTCCAATGGTATAATTTTTATCTCATGATGATGATATTTTATGGGTCATCCAAGTCAGTTTGTGAGCAAGAAGGTTTCTTACTTTTCAGGATATGATTGTTTTTGTTGAAAGAATGAAATGATCGAAGCATGAGATGAAATAATATATGTTTGATATCACCTGGAAAGTGAATAGGAATGAAAAAATTTCCTATTTAAGTCCTTTGGAGGTCCTGGAAGTGACAACAATGGTGCAAATCAGTTGATTTTGCAAAACAAGTTCCTGGGCAGCTTGATTAGGAGAAGAGGAAAGTTGTTATGGATTGAACACATGGATGTTTCATGGTGTCTAACTCACATGGATGTGATGTAAAGGTACTTATGATTCCATATAGTTTTCACATGCCATATTTTAGGTGTTCTTGGGTGATCTTGAGGCCCAAAGGTGAAGACAGGGTGCTGGAAAGAGTTGTTTTGTGAAGGATATGAGCTAGTGGGCCCATTTAATGATTTATTTGCTTAGTTAAAGTAAATGTACAACAATTTATGATTTTTATATGTTATATTACTCATGTATGGTTAATTTGGTATCTTTACTAAGAATTTTTTTATTTTATTTTTTAGCTCATCCTAGTGATGGGGTTTTTAGGATGTTTTGGTGCAAGTTGAATGGTTTTGGACATGGCCAACCTATATGGGTCATATGTGAATGTTTTAATGATTCATATGGGATTTTTTTAATTTTTTGTGGTATAAAAAATGGAGGGAAACTGAATTGGTTTGAATTTTAATCAAGGAGAGCCTATAAAAGTGATGTTTTGGGTGTTATTTTGCACTAGTTGTTTAAGTGTGAAAAGTGAAACCTAGGTAATATTGTTTTTAGGTATGAAGGGTGAGTTTCAAAGCTTAGAAATTACATGGAAGGCTGAATAATTTTTTAAATATTGTGTGCTGGGTTTTTAAGTATTGAGAAGTGAAGAAAGTTAGAGATAGAATGAGTTGGAGAAGCTAGGGTTTGAGCAAGAGTTTGAAGGTGTTTGGAGATAATTCTTGTGATCACCATTAGCTGAGTTGTAGCAGCATATCTTCAATGATATCTTTATAAAAATATTTTTTGATGAGCCATATTCATGTAATTCTCTTGTTGTGAGTAATATCAACAAGGTTTTAGGGGTTTTTTCTCCTTGTGGG
The DNA here is from genome assembly GCA_019776745.2 of Taxus chinensis. NCBI lineage: Eukaryota > Viridiplantae > Streptophyta > Pinopsida > Cupressales > Taxaceae > Taxus > Taxus chinensis. The sequence continues at coordinate 902,096,879 of CM034146.1, forward strand.
TTGGTGCCTCACTAAAGAAATCTTTTGTGATGTGTAATATTCACTTGAGTCTTTTTTGTGAGTAATATCAGAAAAAAAAATTAGTGGGTTTTCTTCCCCTTGATTTTTTCCCACTTACATCTTGTGTTATGGCATTGATTCTCTTGTTCATGGTTTATTGCATGTATGGTATATGATGTTGTGCACATATTAATGAATGGTTAATCAGATAATTGTTTAAGAAAGAAATATGAAATTATAATTAAGTTTATAAGGACTGATTCACCCCTAGTCCATTTTTCTTCTAAGAATTGTCTGAAATACATTCAACTTCTAATTTAACTAATGGAATAGCATCCAGAGGAGAAATTTATTGGTTTTTGTTTAGAGATATTTGACCTTTGTTGTCTTGATATTATTGAGTATTATCATGTAAAGGATTTGGGACAACATTTAACTCTTCATTAGAAGTTGTGGTATTTGACGTGACTTTGGTTTTTATAGATTTTTTGTTGATCTCTATATAAATTACTTCGACATGAATTAATTCTTGAATGTAATGATGGAGACTTAAACAATGATCTGTAGTGTGGTTTTTGATGCAGTGGTATTCATAATATTATGATTCTTTATACCACTTAGTCTTAAGTTCTCCTTCATAATAGGGTCTTTTGATGGATAACTAATTGATGAAAGGAACTAGAGATAATTTCTCCAATGGGTGTAAATTGGCGTTCAACTTTTCACATAGTAGTGTATACAATAAATAATATGATTGAGTTAAAACCAACGTTGTTCAAAAATTGACCTTGTTCGGGAGTTTTTCTCTTTGTACCATGGTTAGGGAATAGATTGGAAAACACATTTAGGTTATCATTGGGTGTTTTGTTTAGTGTTAGGTATTTGATTGTTATGTTATCATTATCAATGAGGTCTTGGATGTAATTTCAGAGTTGTTTGCATCTATATGTTTGATCACCATTAATGCAATGAAAATCATAATATATATTAGGTTTATACCAAGATATATTAGGTTCTCCTTCAGAAAAGAGTTATGTGATAAGATAAGTGACCATATTGGCACTTTCTAGTTATTCTAAGATGCTTGAATGAGATTCTCCCAAAGATGTATATTTTCATCATTTGTAATCACGAGGAGTGGGAGTTTCTCTTCTACGAATGGTGATTACTTATTTACACTTAGTTTGTTTTGATTGATTGTTTTGTATGTTGTGCACATTTTGATTATTTGTGACACCATCATTGATGGCATTGTGGTTTTGGTTAACGTACATAGATTTATCATTATGAGTTCCATTTTCTTTACTATTTTTGTGGTGCCCATTTTTGTTAGAAAGAGGCTTAATCAAAACATTAGCAATAAGGTCCTTTTCAATTTGAGTTCCTTCTTTGATAACTTCCTCAAAAAATTTGAGGTAGTACATCTACATAATGATTCCTCATTATTGAGGTTTGGTATGAAGATACTATCCATTTGTTTTTCAAATATTGAACATGGGAACTGACTTGTAATTCTTCTCCATCATTGTAATAATTGTGCAAAGGTCTCATTTGGTCATTGTTTTTTGTTGCACAAATCCATCATTGTGATTTTGGAGTCATGGTTGAAGGAAAAATGTTTGACTAAACTCTCTAAGTGGTCCATGAAGGTAGTGATAGATCCTTTTGGAAGGTGTAAGAACAAGTCCAAATATTTTCCTCCTAAACTTATAGGAAGGAGGTGCAAGAGAAAGATATCATTATATGTCACTTCTTGACATGCCATGAAAAAATATTTGATATGCTCTCTTCGATCGTTTTTTCCCTTTTATTTTTCAAATTTAGGAGTCTTGAAATATGAAGGGAAGGGTATGCGTAATATTTCCTTATCAAAAGGTTAAGGACACATTTCATATAATTTGATTTTTGTACATTGTTGTTGCATGCCCAAAATTTTATCTTTCATCATTTTTCAATCTTGAGAAACTGGTGAATTATTATGTGGGATAGATAATGGGTTATAATTCATTAGACTATTTTTCTCTTTAGCTATCTCAGTATGAGTTTTAAATATTTTGTCACATTTCCTCATGGTTTCGGTACCTTTGTTGTCATTGTTAGTGACTTTAGAGGATATGAGAGGTAATTTTTTTTCCATTGCATTGATTCTATCTATCAAGGCTTGATTGGACTCAAGGGGCCAAAGCACTAGATTTACCTTTATTATTTGTGTTATTTTTACTTGGTCATTTGTATTCATGGTTGTTTAATTCATGTGGTGGACCCTTAGGTGATTTAGGTTGTCCTCATAGGGTTTCAAAAATTTCATCGTCAAAGTCAGGAGGAAATGTTACTCCCATATCAAGGAGATGAAACAAAAATTGGTCCTTATTTTTTTGCAAAAGGTTTTCTATGGAAATATTTTCAAGTTGGTCTTCTTCATCTTCATCAAAGATAAAATGGAAAGGATTTCTGTCATGCCTTCCAAAAGGACTATAGTCATGGTGTCTTGTTCCTGCCATTTTTGAAATATGGGAGGAATAAATAAAAGTTTGATGGAAATCTCAACCATTAGCAAAATGAATGCTTAGATGGAAGAGGGGAAAAGGCTATATTGCTCAACCCTAGAAAAATGAGTGCTAAGAAGGTTAATTGCTTGACTCTTAACAAAATGAGTGCTAAGATATAAGGGACTAAAAGGGGTTAGATGTGCTCAAATTTTTAACAAAAATGAATGTTAAAAGAGAAGAAACTTAACAATGTGAGTTTACTCAACTCTTTAAAAAATGAGTTTTGAGAGGTAAGAGGCTTGAAAGGTTTGGTTTCCTGACTCTTAAAAAATTTATTGTAAATAGATAAGGGACCTGAAAAAACGGTGAATGTTCTCAACTCTTAACAAAAAAAAATAAGAGAAAATACTTTAAAACATGATGAAAATGCTCTACTCTTAACAAAATGAGTGTTAAAAGAGGACACTTGACAATGGAAGGAGAGAACTCAAATAAAAACAACGTTAATGTCGAAACAAGAAGTGAATAAATGATGATGAAAATACCAAATCTTTACAAATTGAACGTGAAGATACAAGATAAAGAAGGGTTGATTTATTAAGGAACTCAACTCATATAAAATTCAAATTCTTAGAAGAGAGTAGTGTAGAAATGAAGGTGTCAAATTTTGAACAAAGTGAATGTTAATTTTGAATAAGTAGAATGATTGAGTACTTAGAGTTTAACAATGTGAATATTAAACTAAAAGACTTAGGAAAATGATAGATCAGTAAGATCATGAATGTGCTTGACCATGATAAAGATAATATCAAGATGTCAATACTTAGATGGATAAGTGATTGTGCTCAAGCTGGGATATGGATGTCCACAACTCAATAATTAGCTTTGATTACAATTTTAAAAGTGGATGAGATAAAAATTGTGTATTATAAGAGTGGAATACAAAATTTATAACGCTTGAAAAATATGAGAATGAAATTAATGTAATGAGGGACTCTTAACTTAATTGAATTGATCAAGGTGTGGCTTCCTACGATAAATTTCTCTCCCTAAATGTAAAAATATTACCCGAGTGAGTGCAGTACTATTTCTAGTTGTCATCTTTACTTTAACCCTCTTGATATAATAAGAAAAGATTTTACTCCGCTCAAATGATCAAACCAAGACCGCCACTATGGATAAATTTGACTCTAATCTCTCACAAAATGTGTACTATTCAACTGTATGGGGGTTCCTATTTTATCATCCAGTTCATGTTGGGGTGTGGAGCCTATTTTTGGTCTTTTCAAATCAGTATTGAAGTGTGGAGTTTGAATTGGGAAGATGAAAGGTCATGACCATTTCTTTTCCAGCCATGGGAAGATGAAAGGTCATGAGAGTTTCTTTTCCAACCGTGGGAAGATGAAAGGTCATGACAATTTCTTTTCCAGCCATGGGAAGATGAGAGGTCATGACTTTAAAACTTCTAGGGTCAGTTTTTGGACTTCTTAAAAGATTGTAATCCTATAAATAGAGGTGTTAGGGTATCTTGAAGATATCTTGTGTGTTCAAGAGGTATTGAGTCTTAGTGATCAAGAGGTGATCAAGAGTGATTAAGGTTAAGCAATTGGGTATCAATTGTGGTTTAGATGTGGTTTAGCATCTTTGGAATTTTTTTGTGAGTTCATAACTGAGAGAAAACTGTGAGATTTGTTTTACTCTTGTTGATAATAAAATCTGAGCAAACTCTTGGTGGATGTAGCCCACATTGGGTGAACCACGTTAAATCTTGTGTTGTCTTCTTTTGTGCATTATTTATTTATGTTTTTATATTTCAGCATGTATAATTCTGCTATATAGTTTCCTACTATTGTGATTTGAGTAATTGTTTATGCATATTTGTTCTCTAATTCCTAACAACTGGTATCAGAGCTAAGGTTGGTTTTTTTCTGAAGTGGTAAATCACAGGGAAAGTTTAGCTTGAGTGGGAGCTATAGCAGATGAGGGAAGATCAAGGGTTGAGAAGTTCAATGGGTAGAACTTTGGTTTGTGGAAGATGAAAATGGAAGATTACTTATATCAAAAGGACCTCTATATTCCTTTGGCTAGAAAAGAAAAGAAACCTACAGCCATGTCGAATGAGGATTGGGAGTTGCTGGATAGAAAGGCACTCAAGGAAATTCAGTTATGCCTTGCATCTTTGGTTACTTTCAACATATCACAGGAGAAGACCACGGAAGGTCTCATGAGTGCATTGAGGAAGTTATATGAAAAACCCTCTGCCTCTAATAAAATATTTTTGATGAAAAAGTTATTTAATATGAAGATGTCTGAGAATGGTTCTATTGTTGTTCATTTGAATGAATTTAATACATTTATGAGTATGTTAAACTCGGTAAAAATTGACTTTGATGATGAGATCAGGGATTTGTTGATTTTTTCCTCCTTACCAAATAGTTAGGACAGCTTGGTTATGGCTGTAAGTAATTCAGTCTTTAATAATTCAAAGCTGAAGTTTGAGGATGTAATAGGTGTGATCCTAAGTGAGGAAATGTGAAGGAAGAGCACCAAAGATTCTTCTACTTCTGGAAATGCTTTGACGGTGGAGATCAGAGGGAGATAAAAGAACAGAGGGAAAGGTAACCATGGGAAGTTGAATGATCACGGAAAGGTCAAATTCCAAGAGTAAGTTAGAATGTTGGCATTGTGGGAAGGTTGGTCATGCTAAGAAATATTTTTGGGCTCTTCGGGATAAGAAGAACAAGAAGGAGAAAACTAAAGAGGTAAATGTGGCAGTGGGTGATTTTTATCAGGATGCCTTAATTCTTTCTTTAGATAATATTGTTGAGTTTTGGGTGTTAGATTCAGGGGCTTCTTTCCATGCCATCCCACATAGACATTACTTTACTGATTTTGTTCAAGGAGATTTTGGAAATGTATATCTTGGTGATGATGAACCATGCAGAATAGTAGGGAAAGGTTGTGTTCGGGTGAAAATGTAGAATGGGAACACATGGTTACTTAAGGATGTCAGGCATGTGCCTAAGTTGAGGTGAAACTTGATATCAACAGGTCAGCTGGGTAGTGATGGTTATACGGTCAATTTTACAGCAGATTCTTGGAAGGTTACCAAGGGAGCACTTATGGTTGCAAGAGGTAAGAAAACTGGTACTTTATATTTAACCAGTGGTGCTATGATTATTGTAATTTAGTTGATACATATGGAGATGTAACTTTTTGGCACTAAATACTTGATCATATGAGTCAAAAGGGCATGTAGATTATAAAGGACATGTTGCCTAGATTAAAGGAGTTAGATTTAGACTTCTATGAGGACTATGTTTATGGAAAATAGAAGTGAATGAGATTGCTCAAGGTTGGACCTACCAGGAAGGATCATAAGTTGGATTTGTTGGTAAATATACTTTGTTAGTGCTCCCATTTGTGTGGATTGAATAATATTTGTAATATATTATTGTTATATGAGTACATTATAACTCAATAATAATAATATACATATAGTGTGTGAGTGAAATAGTATTGTTAGTATATTATGTTATATGGTTGTTATATAAAACAACATATAACAATTATTTGTTGGTGAGTTTTAACCACTCACGTACTATAGAGTGTGGGAGATATTCGTGGGAGAAGTAGTTAAGGCTACCTCCTAAAATATAGGAATTATATGTCCTATATATATATATATGTAAATGTATCTGAATATAACATATAGTGTGAAGAATATTATTTTGTGAAAAAATGTATTGTGTTTTTCTCCTGCAATTACTATCATTGGTATCAGAGCATGTTAGATCATGCATATGAAAGAGAATTAAAAGGAAAGAAGGGGTAGTGCCTACTTGTATTCTTGCCCCTGGTAATGAGAGATTAATTTGTGCAGAAATTTTTAGCATAGATTTCAATAGTAATTGCGTATTAGCAGAAAATTATTATAATTCTGTCAAAACGAGAAATTATCCTCTTGTGCATTCACTGGATTCTTTTCCCATTCCACAAGTGCATCGACATGGATCTCCTGCATTAGATAAAAGAAGCTAATATATTAAGCCATCACCTAGAGCCCGCCAGTCAGCTTCGGGAACTGAGCTTTAGCCGTGGTGTCGAAGCTAGGAGGAGAAGCCCAAAGGATCTGTAGTATCCTTCCTTTCTCAATACAAAGAAATTTTGAGCTTATAAATGGCCAAAAAAAAAATTGACCGCAGAGAGGAATCGATGGAATGAGTCAAAAATTCCATCAGAGGGAATGAGGCTTAGAGGTTTTTAATCAAATTCGGCGTTCAAATGAAAAAAAATTAGTGCACTTAAATCATGTTTTTCTCTTTCCTCGTGAATAATTGTCTGGTGAGTATTTAGCTCATGAATTCTTTGGCTCGAAAAGTCACAGAATGGGGTGCCTGCAATCAAAGACAAGTCACATGCCGAGCCCTTACGTAGAATCGGTTGAAAATGAAAAACCAGATCCAGAAAATGGTGATCAATTTGAAAATGAAGAGTTCCTAAATTAAAGGAATATACTCTTCCTAAGCTCCGAGCTGTAACAGGAGGATTCATTAACAAGAACATTGTATCTGAGAGCGGAAACAAAGCTCTAAATATAGTTTTCAAAGGAAGACTAGAAAATAATCGTTGGATTGTTGTTAAATGCTTTCCGAAATAGTCTTGGCTTGGATGCTAGACAGTTTACAGCTGAAGCAGCTGGCGTTGGATTAGAGTTTGACACAAAAGATTAGTCAACTTGATAGGCTGTTGTTTTGAAGGAGATGAGCGACTATTGGTTGTAGAATACATGCCAAATGATATGTTGTCTAAGCATCTCTTTCACTGGGAGAAGCAACCAATGCCTTGGGCGATGCGATTGAGAGTTGCATATTATATTACACAAGCACTAGACCACTGTAATTCTAAAAATTTCCACATTTATCATGATTTAAATGCATATAGAGTGATTTTTGATGAGGATGGAGATCCTCGATTGTCAAGTTTTGGCCTTATGACAAACAACAGAGATGGAAAAAGCTATAGCACTAACTTGGCATACACACCTCCTGAGTTTCTAAGGACAGGTAGAGTGACTCTTGAGAGTGTCATATATAGCTATGGGACAGTTCTCTTGGACCTTATTTTTTGCTTGTACGCGATGTCCAAATTATTGAAGGTATTTTTTGAGCAAGTTTCATCATATCACATCCGGCTGAACTAGCAACATGAAACCGGAGGCAGGAGGCATCGGAGGTTGGAGGTCATTCAGCGACCTCTCGTCAATCGCCAACGACGAGGCCGTACAGATGATTTGGTGGCATTTTGTTTTCAGTTGTGTGTGTGCTTCTTGTCATATTTTTCAGAGTTCCAGTATCAGTGTTCCTATTTCCTGATTTCAATAAGTGGAAATTTCACATTGAAGGGGGGAACATGATCTCAATGTTCCATTTCCAGTTTTCAGTTTGTGCGTTAGCAACAAATTTCAGCAGAATTTCCTATGTTATTCCCTGCAGTGAAATGTGATGAGGGCTGAGAACAGTACTTGGCATATCATGATGTGGTTGTAGGTAAACCACTTGAAAACCTTCATTTGTGGTTTGTGGTAAACCAATTGTAAAACTACCATTCTTGGTTGTTGGTAATCCATTTGCAAAACCATCACTTTGTGGTTTGTGGTAAACCAATTGCAAAACCACCATTCTTGGTTGTTGGTAATCCATTCAGAAAACCATCACTTTGTGGTTTGTGGTAAACCAATTGCAAAACCACCATTCTTGGTTGTTGGTCAATCCATTCGGAAAACCTTCACTTTGTGGTTTGTGGTAAACCAATTACATGTACCACCATTCTCGGTTTTTGGAATGCAAAACCATCCCTGAGGTTTGTGATCATCCTGTAAAATCACCTTAATCATGAGTAGATGCATGTACAAAGGCAGGTTTTCCCCATGTTAGCACTAAGGTGGGGAATGTTGGGAAATATACTTTGTTAGTGCTCCCATTTGTATGGATTGAATAATATTTGTAATATATTATTATTAATATGAGTTTATAACTCAATAATAATAATATACATATAGTGTGTGAGTGAAATAGTATTGTTAGTATATTATGTTATATGGTTGTTATATAAAACAACATATAACAATTATTTGTTGGTGAGTTTTAAAGACTCACGTATATAGAGTGTGGGCATGATATTCATGGGAGAAGTTTAAGGCTACCTCCTAAAATATAGGAATTATATGTCCTATATATATGTAAATGTATCTGACTGTTATAGTGTGAAGAATATTATTTTGTGAAAAAATATATTTTTTTTTTCTCCTGCAATTACTCTCAGGATTTAGTACATGTAAATGTATGGGGGCCAACTAAGGTAAACTCTATTGGTGGTTCATGTTATTATGTCACTTTCATTGATGATGTAACTAGAAAATTTGGGTATATTGCATTAGAAAGAAATCTGATGTGTTTGAAACCTTCAAAAGATGGAAAGCCTTGGTTGAGAATGAAACAAGTCTCAAGTTGAAATGTATCAGGTCAGATAATGGAGGGGAGTATTGCAGCAATGAATTTCTTGATTACTGTTTAGTAAATGGGATCCACAGGAAAAGAATGGTTCCAAATACTCCACAGAAAATGGAGTGTCAGAGAGAATGAACAGGACAATCATGGAGCATGTTAGGTGCATGAGGTTACATGCAGGGCTTCCACTCATGTTTTGGGGGGAAGCGGTGAGCACAACTGTTTATCTGATTAACAGAGGACCCTCTATGGCTTTGGATGGAGGTACACCTGAGGAGGCTTGGTCTGGTAAGAAAATTGATTACTCATTTCTTAGAGTATTTGGATGTGAGGTATTTTTTCACATTGATAAAGATGATAGGACCAAGTTAGAGGCTAAGTCTGAGAAATGCACCTTTGTTGGATATGGTGAGGATGACTTTGGTTTCTGTGTTTGGAGTCTTAAGGACAAGAAAATGTTTCGGTCTAGAGATATTATCTTTAATGAAAAATTCATGTATAAAGATCATTTGCAGGAACAGAAAGAGGAATCAAAGAAATAATACACAGTGTTAGAGGACATTGTGGACAGCAAGGTGTCCAAGGGGCCAGTTCAGGTGTAGCATGTTCTGACATAGCCAGTTCAGGAACCTACTCATCAGGAACCCCAAACTCTTAAGGTGAGAAGGTCTTCTAGGGTAAGAAGGGAACCTGAATGATTTACTCCATATTTGAATTATTTATTGCTCACTGACAATGGAGAGCCAAAGTGCTTTGAGGAAGCAGTGCAGGTGGATGTCAGGAAGAAGTGGGAGCAGGCCATGGATGAAGAGCATAGATCTCTTATAGAAAACAAGACTTGGGATCTGGTGGAGCTACTTGAGGGCAAGAGATCATTGCAGAACAAGTGGGTGTATAGAATCAAAGAGGAAGATGGAGGAAGGAAAAGATACAAGGCCCGGTTGGTGGTCAAGGGATTTTCACAGAAGAAAGGTATAGACTTTGATGAAATTTTTCTCCTATTGTTAAAATGACTTCTATTAGAATTGTTCTTGGTTTAGTAGCAGTAGAAGACCTGCACTTAGAATAGTTGGATGTGAAGACTACATTCCTTCATGGTGAGTTGGAGGAGGAATTGTATATGCAGTAGCCACAGGGTTATGAGGTCAAAGGGAAGGAGAGGTTAGTGTGAAAATTGAAGAAGAGCTTGTATGGCCTAAAACAAGCTCCACGGTAGTGGTACAAGAAGTTTGATAGTTTTATGTAGGATCAGGGTTACTCCATGTGTCACTCAGACCATTGCGTGTACATCAAGAAGTTTCTTGATGGTAGTTATATTATTTGTGCCTTTATGTGGATGATATGCTTGTTGTAGGGAAGAACATGTAGGAAATAAAGGTACTCAAGAAGCAGCTAGGTGACTCCTTTGCTATGAAGGATTTGGGGGCAGCAAAACAAATCCTTGGTATGAGAATAACTAGAACAAGAAAGAGAGGAAGCTGGTGTTATCTCAAGAAGAGTACATAAAGAAGGTCTTGGAGAGGTTTAGTATGTAGGATGCTAAACCGTTTAGTACCCCTTTGGTAGGTCACTTTAAATTATCAAAGGAGTAGAGTCCCAAGACTGAGGAGGATAAAACCTAGATTTCCAGGGTATTACTCATCAGTGGTTGGTAGCTTGATGTATTCTATGGTATGCACTAGGCCTAACATTTCCCATGCAGTGGGAGCAGTGAGCAGGTTTATGAGTGATCCAGGTAGAGAGCACTAGCAAGCAGTGAAGTGGATCCTTTGGTATTTGAGAGGGACCATGGGAGTAGCATTGTGTTTCGGTGGATCGGACACTACATTGCGTGGTTATGTAGATTCAGACATGGCAGGAGATTTGGATAGCAGGAGGAGCATGACAGGTTATGTATTTATGGTTGGTGATACAGCGGTGAGTTGGATTTCATGGTTACAAAAGGTTGTGGCTTTGTCAACCATAGAGGCTGAGTATGTTTCTGCCACAGAGGTAAGCAAGGAGATGATTTGGCTACAACAGTTGCTTGATGAGTTGGGTCATAAGCAGGAAGTTGGGAGACTACACAGTGATAGTCATAGCACTATTCATTTAGCGAAGAACTCCACTTTTCACTCTAGGACAAAGCACATTCAGCTGAGATATCATTTCATCAGGGCAGCTTTGGAAGAAGATAAGTTGAAGCTAGAAAAGATTCATACCAGTCAGAATCCTGTAGATATGATGAACAAAGTGCAGTCACAAGGGAGAAGTTGAAGTTTTGTTCAACTTTGATTGGCCTTCATGGTTGATAATGAAGGGTTGAGAACTTTTCTCAGTAGGAACAATCTCCAAGTGGGAGATTTTTGGGGTGTGGAGCCTATTTTTGGTCTTCTCAAATCAGTATTGAAGTGTGGAGTTTGAATTGGGAAGATGAAAGGTCATGACCATTTCTTTTCCAGCCATGGGAAGATGAAAGGTCATGACATTTTCTTTTCCAGTCGTGGGAAGATGAAAGGTCATGACTTTCAAACTTCTAGGGTTGGCTTTTGGACTTCTTAAAGGATTGTAATCCTATAAATAGAGGTGTTAGGGTATCTTGAAGATATCTTGTGTGTTCAAGAGGTCTTGAGTCTTAGTGATCAAGAGGTGATCAAGAGTGATCAAGGTTAAGCAATTGGGTGTCAATTGTGGTTTAGATGTGGTTTAGCATCTTTGGAATTCTATTGTGATTTCATAACTAAGAGAAGACTGTGAGATTTGTTTTACTCTTGTTGATAATAAAATCTAAGCAAGTTCTTGGTGGATGTAGCCCACATTGGGTGAACCACGTTAAATCTTGTCTTGTCTTCTTTTGTGCATTATTTATTTATGTTGTTATATTTTTGCATGTATAATTCTGCTATATAGTTTCCTACTGTTGTGATTTGAGGAATTGTTTCCCCATATTTTTTCTCTAATTCCTAATAGTTCACACAAGGTTCTGACTACTTTAGGGTTCCTGTGGTACTCCTCAAAATGATTTTTAGGCCCTTAGCCATACACTTATCATCTTTAAGCGGTATCAAGTTATAATCATGTCGTCAAAACTTTAAATTAGGTGATTTTTATAAAAATTAAAAAAATGTGATAAAGGGGTTTCCTTAAATCAATGTCCAATGCAACCTGTAGTTACTAGTTTTAGTAGTTGGTTAACATTTTAGATGGTATAACAAGCTTACAAGAATGTTATGAAGCAAGAACCAATGGTAAGAGTTTTGTTAGTTGAATAGATAGTTAGTGGATGATAAGAGGATGATTTGGTAGAAAGTGTATGTTTAATGAGTATTTTTTTATACATAAGATAGTGGAGAATGGTGGTTTTTAAATAATTAATAGAGATGGGATTAGGTGATGAATGGATAATGATTGTGTTTTTATTAAGGATTTGGTGTTGGGTTTATAAACACACTTATCTCTCATGACTCACAAATAATTTCAATCAAGCCACAAGCCTTATGATACTAGTAAATGGGTGTGCAACAAAACTAGTAGCCCACCAGTATGACTCACATAAAGCAGTGATAGATTTTTCCTTTTCAATCCTCACTATATGAGGTAAAAAGTGCATAATTTTGGTAGTGATATGTTCCCTGCACTAATAACCAGTTGTAGACAAAAATTCTAAAACTAAGCTAAGTAAGGCTTGTTAGGTGTGTCCCATATATACCTTGCAGTATCTGGGGCCCAAGTTGAAGACAAAAATATTGTTTGTCTGAGTTTAGTTTAATATTAGGGACATGAAAATCCCTCACTTCATGTTTCCTGGTCAAATTTTTTTAACCCTTATTCAATCGCTTCAATATGGTGAATGTTCCTTCTTGTGCGGTGCATAACATCCCTCTTCAAGTTATACCCTTCTAGATATCTATGAAACACCATGTGTATTTTTTAGCACTACCATCCCTAGTATAGTTTCATTTCTTGCAAACCTCTTTCCATAAAGCCCATGTAAATGTTAGTATAGGTCTAAATAACCATCCCCCATTTCACTAGGAGTAGTGCAACACTTAGTTTAGGAGAGAGGACAGCTGAAATTAGTCTATAGGTTCACACTCACAGCCCAAGGTACAACAACTTTAGTGGTGATCCCATAGTTACAACAATCACACCGAACGTCCTATTCAAATTCTAGCCATTAGGAGGGTGCCATGATCTTGGTGATAATAGCTAAGGAGATAAGACAATTGATCACTTTGATGGAGATGAATCCTAGTGCTTGAAAGTGGGAATAACCTGCACTGACTTGAAGCACTGATGATCACAAAATCCTAAAAATGATGTTGTCAAGCATAAAAAATACATGGTCTAGTGAAAATGAGGCCTATCACAAAAATGATGTAGAAACACTATAAAATGAGATCTAAGTTTGTGAAATGGACACGGTTAGCCATGAAAATGATCATATTCTAACTATAAAGGTAGGATGCTAGGATATAAGGATGCACTTAATTACTGGCTTTAGGGCCTTCATAGTTCACCTTCATGACCAAAAATCATAACTCCAAGATGCTAAAAAAAATGTTATTTAGTTCTATAAAGTTCTGTACTAGAAACTGGGAGGTCCTCATCATGCATATGTAAGGATTTCTCCCTAAATGAAATTCTTGTCCTATGGCCATCTATTAAAATGAAATGATCTAGTTACACATGCTTCTTCCTTCAAGGTTTGAACACACTAATATGCGTTAGATGAGTGTTTAAGAACACTCGTATATGAATTTCACCATATAGAATTGAGATAGTTGTCCATTCTTGCAAACATGGTACTTCATAAGGAAATCATCCATTTACCTTTCCTGGATCCAAAATATTCCTTGAAAAATTGAATATCTCATCTTGACTTGTTCTTTTAAAGTATTTAAAAACAATGGAAGAGTCAAGATGTGATTATCATCACCTCACTTCTTGAGTTTCACATTTCACCTTTGTGAAAATATGTTAGCTGAGTAAAAACTGCTAAATTTCTCCTCATGGAAATAGGCTTCCTTATCTAGAAAGAATAATTTATCTCTAAATGGAACTTGAAGCAATGTCTGGGAATGAGTTCCATATTCTTGACCTCTAAACTATATTTAAAACAATGCAAATGATACCTATTTGACTTGCAAGAGGTTAAATAATACAAATCATTGTTTAAGTGTTAAAAAAAAAATCATCAGATGTGCATAGTTTGTGAGCTTGAGATGACTATAAACATCACTCCAAATGATATTATCTTATCATGCTCCTAATGACCATTTCTTTGATATCTTTAATTACAATGTATTTCTTGATGTTTCAAGTTCTTCACAGACCTCATGATGATCTTGATTTCCCCTACTATCTAATTGACTATATTTTACACATGGTGATTCGATCTATTTTTTCCCTCATCATAATGTAATTCATTAGATGTACCTCACTTGTAGGGAGAGAGTTAGTGAAAATAATATCTCATTCATGATGGAAACATAATTAGTATCCTTGGACATCCTTTTTATTCATCTACATCTCATAGGTCTTCTCCTCAAGATATAAGGTTTTCTCTTTGAATGAAACTTTATGCTTCCAACCTTTTGTTAAGAAAAAAAATGAGGTTGTGTTATCTTTCTTTCATGATATACAGGAACATTATGGGTAATTTGAATGAGTGTATGGAATACTTATGTGAGATATTGTACTTCCATGGAACTATGATAAATTCTTTAAAATATAATGACTTTGGTTGAAGTGCATTGGGAGAAGTGTATATGTTACAGGAGCATCACTATTATTCACCTTGGAGGCTCAATTCATGATTTTAGAGGTTGAAAGACTTAGGAAATGATTTATACTTTCCTGTCTCTCTTCAGTGATGAAAACATCATCCTTCTTAGATTAATTCAATCATGATGAATCATTTTCTCCATAATCTTAATTATTTGAGCTATCTATTTTCTTGAATCAGACAGTGCAATGCAAAAATCACCTCTGGAATGATTCTTTAAGAGCCTTGCGTAGGATTTTATTTCCTATTTGGACCATGATACAACTTCTTGGAATTGAGATGATGGAAAAAATAAATGAGATAGATATAATTAGGGTTACCATAACTTTCGTGGATCAATTACAATATATACTTGGAGTATTAAAAATGTCAAGGATTTAATATTTTTATAAACTTACTATTTTTAGACACCTAGTGTTTTGAATACTTGGTATTATTAGAAATGGCACTTATAGGTGTTAGAATGATGTGAATCTTGTCTCAAAATTTTAATGATTTTATAAGGATGCTCCATTCCAATTTTTAGGTGATTCCCTTGTCTGGATTAGTGGGAAATGAGAATTTTGTCAAAAAAGGGAATAATACTGAGAGAAAAATCAGTCCTTGATATTTAAAAAAATAATCCACCTCATCATGAAAGAAATGAATCATTCGAAAGGAAATTTTACAAGGAACATTCACTCCAAAGTTTAGGGTTTTTTTCTTGCCAAATCTCCATAGAATGAAAAAGGAATCTTGATGAAATTTATTGCTATAGAATGCCTATAAATTAATGGAGGCCAAAGGAAAAAACCATATTCATATGAAGGTTTTAATATTAATTTTTTTATGGGAGAAGTAAGAAAAGTTTCTAAGTGATTTTTGACTTGTTCATGGCCATGGAAGCCTGTCCATAGTTAGAAAATTTTACACAAGAGGGGTGACTTAAACATTTTGTGTCCCACTTGTTCCTTGGGGGATATAGGGGACAAAGGGGATACTTATGTCTACAAAGTGTGACTTGGGAGCGTAAAGGGGTTAAATATGAGATATGAGTTTTTACGGGCTAGAAAGGTGTTTTCAGGTGACCAGGGGATGTATGGATTATTGGGTCACACTTTTATGTCCCCCATATCCTGTTTGGGATAGAGGGGACATATGGGTGTCTAAATTTTTGCATGGGAGAAGGATAGAGGTCATACTTATGTTCCCCCTTTCCCCCCTTACACACTGGGAAAGAGGGGATAGAGGGGACACCTAGGGCAGTTGGGAGTCCAAACAGTGACTTATAGGGTGGACATAAGTCACAATTTTGTGTCCCCCTCATCCCTTAGGGGATAGAGGGGACAAAAAAGTTTCCTCCAAAGTGTGACATTTCCATATTAGGAAAGCATATTTTGCCTTATATGTCTAAATTGGGACACCTTGAACTAAGTTTTCCACACCTAGAGATTGGGAAAATATTTTGGCATCAAATATTATATGATTTTGACTCCAAAAAATATTTTAAGATCATTGGAACCATTATAAAAAATCTAGTTCTGAATGCATTTCTAAAGGTAGGGCTTATTTAATTTTGAACTGAGAGGGACATTTGCAGAGTTTTGAAATACCTCAAGAAATATTTGAGCCTTGGAGACAATTTGATATTTCAACCTTGTGGATGATTCCAAGAGATTTATGATTATTATTTTTTCTTATTAAATCCTTTGGAAATGTATAAAAGTATTACATCAAAGATAACTCTTATGTGGCTTCCAACATTTTAGCTAACACCCTTCGGGGTGATTCTTTAGACTGGTACTATTCTCTTCCTTCCAAATCCATCATTAAACTCAAGGGATTAGTCAATATTCTACTGAAATAATTCCATTCTCAAGAGTTGTCTACAAAAAAAGTAAACATATTCATAAATTGTAGTAATGGTGATAATGAGAATGTCTAATCCTTCATCAAAAGATGGAAAAATATTTGCACTAGACAAAACATTCTTTCATTAATGGAACTCCTCATAGCATCTTCCTCAGCACATTAAAACCTCATCTTAAATACAAGGTTAGGTATTTTTTCCTACTAATTTTGAGGAAGAAATAGATAAGGCAAAGAGGCGAGATTATCTCATGCACAAGTTTGAGACTCCTTAACTAGAATAATCTCAAAATTAACATAAATCTTAGGCACAAAAAATATCCATGTCTTAATAAAACCTTGAACTTGTAATGCTACGGATGATGGAGTCTTGGATGTTCCCAATCCTAAAAATTTCTTCCCAATAACCATTTACAATGTTGATTCAATCCCTCCTTAATTTAATGGAGGTAATTATACTTTTCCTTAATACGATATATCCATCAACCCTTTTCCATGGAAGAGTTATAAAATAATCTCCTTAATCCATGTGTTTCACCCTCCGAAAACTTTTTTCCCTTATCTTCCTTGGTTTAATGATAATCTCTTTGATTTTTGGCATGTCAACTAGAGCCATTCACATGAAAATGGAAAATATATTTTTGCTTTCACATACATAATTTTACTTTGTGTTGAATTCAACCATGAAGCCATGTCCCTCAATATATTATAGGAATATGTAGTGGCTCGTGACCACGCTAAACCTTGTGACCATCAAAATGTCATGAATAAATTTAAGGATCATCTTAAATATATATCGAACCCTTGCCCAATCATTATGAGAATAAGTCAACTCTTTAACCTGAAAATCATAAATTGAAGGATTCTTATTCTCATAAAACTATATTCTAAACCACCTATAATCCTAAAATTGTGCCTCTCAAGGATTGATTCAACATGAATTCCATGAAGAGAGTGATTTCCACTATCAGAACCTCATTCTCCACACCTCATTTCCAAGTCTATCGGACTATCCAAGCCTATCCTACAAGTCATACTTTTCGAGAGACACTTCATCATCAATAAATTTCGGAAAATCCTCCTAATATAAACATCATGAATCATATTGAACTTATATGTCCAATTCCAATTTTCATCACTTCTTCTCCCAACACCAATAATTATCCTCAATTTATAAGATTGATGAATTTAATTTCTTTTATCTCCCAATGTCATCACCCTTCCTCAATTAACAAATTCAATGTCATCCATTGCTTCTTGTGTCACTATTGGACCCTTGAAAGATGCTAAGTGAGGTGGTGTAAGGGTTTTGGATGCGCGGAGATTATGCGCAAAGGTACGCGTAAAAGTAGAGTAGATAGCATGCGAAGGCTCATGCCTGGGCCAAACACATTTGAGACTTGGCTGCATTTTGATATAATTGGGATATGAACAGTTGGAGTAGCATCCAAGTAATGTTATAAAGATAAGGTTGAGCATATAGACTTGGAGTTACAATCATAGTCTATTTTGGGAAATATCTCATGCGAAGTAAGATAAAGCAATATGCATATTTTTGGGTTAATAATAGGATTAGAACTAGATTTATTAATAAATAATTTATTATTAGCAAAACTTGCATGCTTATGTAGTTGAATTATAATGCACGCATAGCTATTTGTGGCATGTGGGCTATTTTGAGGATGCATAGGAGGTGAAGGGAAAGTCCCCACCCCTATATATATGTATTGATTTGCAAGGTTAGAGAATGAGTCTATTTTTTTAAGGTTATGGTGTTGATTTACTTATGTGCATGATCTTATGAAGTTACTATTGATGTATTCATCTTATGTGTTTTATGGTGATTAATACAATGGATATTTTTGGGTGGATATTGGTTTTTGACACCTCTGTGACTGGATCTTGTATGGTAAATCTAATCTTTATTCTTTTTTAGTGCATTCTTGCATATGGTTATAGTCTAAATATTTTATACTTTATCCTTGAATGGTTTTTATGGATCTGGAATGTATGTTCTTTCATGCTAACTCATTGACAAATCTACCATAAAAGATGGACATGGTACCCTTGTGAGCTTCGGGTGAGCACTCAGATCTATCTAAGTGATTTGCCAATGTGCCTTGGGATCTGAATGGTAAAATAAGACTAAATTTTTGTTTCATTTCCAGAACCTGTTTCCAAGTTGTTACAAGGATGTTGCATGATGAAGATGTATCGGTTGAATTTTCCTAGTATTGAGAGTTGGGTAGAGAATCTAGAGGAAGAGTTTGTTCATAGATATAATACTAGACTTAATTTTGATGCATCTGTGTGGGTTGAAGAACATATGTATCATGAGCTCTACGAGACATTTTTATGTTGTTTTCCTATAGAGTTGTACAAGTGGTTGGTATCATATGCACTGAAGAGAAATTGGAGGTATAGAAAAAATTGTTTGGACACATGAAGACTACAAGAATTTTTATGATGTTGATTTAACTTGGACACGTGTTGTAGATCATTGATGGAGTGGTGTTTTGAATAGTTACATATTAGATTACATTGTTTCTACTTATTCCTATCCAGAGGTTGTTGATTTTAAGTTCTTGTGTGAACCCAGAGGATCTTACTTGTGTGTTATTGCTTTAGTAATTAAGATCTTGATTATAACTCTAGATTTAGAGGAACGACCTATGGATAGTTAAACCCCTTCATGAGGGGGGATAAGAGTAGGTGTGGTGAAGGATGGCGGACCTGGTGGCGGAAAGGAGGAGAGAAGAAAGGCAGGTTAATTACAATGAAGCATGTGAGAGGGAATTGATGAAGGGATGCGACATTGAGGAATATTTGGAGTTGAGGAGAGAGATGGATTGAGAAGGATTTGGGGCTCACATAGAGGGTTATAACGAGAGAATCTAGTTCTCCCATCCTTAGGAAAGCGTAGTAGAAGTTCCTCTTCAGCTTATGATGAGAGTGCATGTGAGGAAGAATGATTAAAATCCTTGGGTATGCATCTAATCCCACCTGGCAACCTAGCCCTTGTGCTTATTATTCCAATTCTTGAGATAGTTATTGAGAATCAAGCTAGTGTAGGTGTTTCAACAGTGACATGTAGCTTTCATTTTCCTTTAAATACAGGAGTTTTTCAGATGGCCACATAGTCCTCTTTGTTTGGTGGTCCTATTGGTGGTATATTTTCTGGCACATCTTCAGGGTAGAACATGGGCATGTAGAACATTGGTAATATATCTAAAAGTAGCAAGACTTCACAGACCATGGGATTTCAATTTAGTATAATAGTTGGGACATAGAGTAGTTCATACTCTAGTCTGGTGTCTGCTACAGGAGGTGGATCAGGAGGATTTATAGGATTGGGATCTAGCGGATCTGGTAGTTCTAGAGGTAGAGGGAATACTTGAGGTAATACAAGTTCTGGTTCTGGTGGGCATGGTCCACACTAACCCCAGCAAGCCTATTACGAGATTTCACTTTGCCTTCCAAAATATAGAGGTATTAAAGATGCAGTTGAACATGTGCATATGTGTGAGATACTATGGTGCACTAAGGGAATCACATCTCTTCAGCGTAAGGCAAGTTATTTTGCTACTACTTTTGAAGGTCACGCACATAGTTAGTATAGGAAGTATGTGTTAGTGCAAATCAGCAGCACCCTTTAGATGTTCTATCAGATTTCTAGTTTGACATTTTAACATCCAGTGTGATTGCACAACATTGGATCTTTTCACACAAGTGTGGGAATTGTAGAACTGGAAAAGATCCTCCAGATTAGAGGTTGGTTCCTTAACTCCTCTATTCAAGTTGCATGACATTCTGTAGAGGGTTTATCTACAACTTAATCAAACTTTTCCAATGAGACAGGGTTGAGAAAATGCAAAAAATAAACCTAATCTAAATAAGGTGATGCACCAAAGGAGTAGTAGACACCTGATACTATAAAACATACACAATCCATAAGAAAATATAGCACAAAACATGCACAAATTTCCAAAATGTAATGAAAGATCAGGAAACAATGATAAACATATGAAAGGATTGAGAAAATTTTAATCACAGAGCATACATTATCATTCCAGGTCCAATACAGTGCATTACAATGACCAAGAGGCAAAAAAAGATGATGTATTTGCATGAAAAGGTAAAATTTCCACAAATTTTCCTGATGAGGAAGAAAAGGGAAGTTGCGGAGCCAGAAAAATGTCTAACTGTTTCAAAAAATGAGCCCATTCTAGTTTTTACAATGCCCATTCGAACTCAGGAGAGAGAAACACGGGAAAACATGGAAGATGCTTCAACCACCAACCAAATGGTATTGAAACAGCATGGGCACCCTCAAAATTCCATTCCCTGACAATTTTAACCATGCTGGGAGAGAATGTGTGCCATACTTCATTAAAAATGGTGGTTGAAATGTTAGTTTTGTTGATTTCCATGTACCATAGGTGTTTTCCAATTTTCTTCCTCTAAACTCCACCAAAACACAAATTTGAGCCTGGAATCATGTAGAGAATTTCACTAGATTTCCATTTATATAAAGAATACAAAAAATTGAGCTGTGGATCGAAAGTTATGCCCCTCTGAAAATTTAGGGCAAAACAGGGCCAAAATGGGTTGGCGGGCTGAAAATTTGAAATTTTCCCACTTTTTGCATTTGGGAAAATTTCCCCAAAAATCTCCATGCCCCACCATCCTAGTGCCACATGGCATGTTTTGATTGGTTGCGAGCTCCCCCCACTCTATTTTCCATCGTTTTGGCCTTTGGAAAATTTTCCAAAAATTCTCCGCCAACTGAATGACCCGAGGACACGTGGCATGATTTGATTCACCGCGGGCCTTTTCTCTCAATTCTTCCATCGTTGTTGATCATCTTCCCTAAGCTAGACACATGGCTAAAACCCATTGGATGTGGGCTTTTCCTGTTCATTTTCCCTACGGGCCTACCTTATGTTTTTGGTCGCCACGTGGCATGGTCTTATTGGCTCGGGATTTAAGGGACGAGCTTTTCCCCTCAATATTTTCCTTTGATTTTTCCTTGGGAAAAATTCCCAACTTCCCCCCACGCTCCACTGACATGAGGACACATGGCTTCTTTCAATTGGTTGGCGGGCCTTGGAGCCAAGAATTTTCTTTGCACTAACATTTGGGAAATTTTCCCAACTTCTTCCCGTCGGTTCAACCCCCGACGCCCCGTGGGACATGTGGCGTCCTTGTATTGGCTCGGGCTTTGGGGGAAGGACCTTTCTTTTCAAAATTTTCTAAACTTGGGCAAAAAGGAAAAATTCCCTTCGCACTTCCAAACCCTGAAACCCCTGGACATGTGGCATGATCCTACTAGTTGGCAGGCCTTCAGGGAAAAATTTCTTCTTAGCACCTTTGCCAAACACTTTGGCAATTTTCCAATTATCCCTCTGTGCTCTGCTGGTCCTTTGCTGACGTGGTGTGCTATGATTCACCAGCGGGCCTTCAAGGAAAAAATTTACTCTTTGAACCCCGCCAAACACTTGTTAAAAATTTCGAAGTTGACTCTACCTTCCGCCATCCCTTTGCTGACGTGGCGCTCTCTGATTGGTTGGCGGGTCTGTCCTGGGAAAATTTCCCACAAAAAATCCGCCGAGCCATAACTTCAAAAATACATGGAGTTAGGAGGAAAACTTTACCTTTCTAGAAAGATGAGAAGGAGCTCTATCCAATGGTGCATTTCCAGAAGGTTTTGAGTGCTTGAAAAGTTAAAAAATCTGACTAAGGCACAAGGGAGGAAGCAATGAAGGGAGTTAGCCAAAAAATAAGCAAGGGGCTCATTTTGGATAACAGTATGATCCAAACCAAAAATTTGTAGACTACAATACGTTGCATGATGTTTTCCTAGCTGAGTTCTATATACCTGATTTTGAACAGAATATCATCAGCATACTAAAGGACATTAAGCAGGGTATGGCTGAGAGCATAAGGGTGTATGATGCATGATTTAAAACTTTACTATCCAAGTTTTCTTCTGATATTCACCCTATCCTACATGCATAGTAGTTTGTTGGAAGTTTGATCACACCTTTCAAAAGGGTTCTCTCACATAAAAGTAAAGCATTGGAGGAATATCTACGTGTTGAGGCGGTTGGGAGCATAAACTCTAGATTTAGCCCATTTTTGGAGATGCAGATAGCATCTATGGCGAAATAGTTGGAAACATTGTCAACTAATTTAGCCCATAAGACTCACATTGGTATCTGGTGTACAGATTGCGAGGTGGAAGGACATACTAAGGATAGCTTCCCTCATAAATGGGTGCATGTCATGTTGATGGATTATGAGATATGTTATTTGGATCATGATTCAAGCAGGTGCCCCCTGTTACAGCGTGCAATCAGGAAGAATGTGTCTTTTTATTATAAGATTTGTAATTCTACCACTCATGATACAAATAATTATAGGTTGATTGATCAGATTCATGAGGATTTTGAGACTAGTGTATGTCAGACCAATGTTGCAAACAATTCTAAGGAACAATGTTAACATCATAATCATAATCACAATGAAGGATACTCTGTTGGAGGTGGTACAGGTTGAGGTTATCATGGGGGATATAGAGGTCATGGTCGCAATGGTGGAAGAGGTGAATTCCCTCACTGAACCTATTTTGCTTGCAAATCCCTTGATCATTATAGACGTGAATGTCCTTAGAACATTATTTTCTCATGGTGCGGAAAGAATCACAAGTTTGAGGAATTCTCATATCTGTATGAGCATATGAGCAAGCAGCATAAGTAGGATAAGGATGCATGAATGGTTAGAGTACATTACATTGTGGAATATTAGTGGATGTCAAAGATAGCACCTGACCCTGAGATGATACTCGTGTTAGTGACTACACACACTGAGGCTGCACGCACTCATGAGACTCTGAAGCGGAAACCTATTATTACAAAGCAAGAGGTGATAAAGTCAAAATATCCAGATCCTTCCCATCAGAAATAATTATATCATGAAACTATGGAGGTTATTAGAAACTTACATGGTGAGATAAAATACTTTAAGGAGCAGTCGCGGAAGCTAGAGTAGGTAAAGGTAGTTGAGCTGCCCCAGAAATATGTTGATGACTTGAAGAAGGTTTTTAAGATGTTGCGCCAGGAAAATATCATTCCTTTACTAGGGGAATGGTTAAGGGAGAAGGTACCACATGTTGGATCTTTTCATGAAAGAAAAATATCACATGCAAAATTACCTCCACACAGTATTGAATATGATAAAGAGATCACTTTGAATGCATTTATTGACGAGTGGTTGTTGAGTAACATACTGATTGCTACAGGTGTGGAAGTAAATGTACTCACTTTGGATACATGGAATTAGATGGGGAGACCACAATTACAGCCATCTTTGAATGTGTTGTATATGGAAAATAGGACTAGAGCCACGCTTGTTAGAGTACTGAAAGATGCCAATATTAATATACAGGGGAGCAAGTTTACTGAGGAATTTGAGGTCTTGGCACTTTCAGAAGTAGATACTTTTCTAGAATTTATTGGGTGCCCTTTGTGTTACACGAATAATTTTGATCTATGCTTTAATAAAGGTTATATCGGTTTTTATAACAAAGAGGAGCACGTAATTATTCCTTTGATAAATGGGAAAGTTACGCCTTATATAGAACCCTTGAGCGAAGAGAATCTGAACAAATATATGCACGTATAGTTAGAGACCCTGAAGTGCTTAAGCCATCTAAGGAAGGTGTTATACATTGGGATGATGCTTAGCCTATGAGTGATACAACCATTATTTCTTGTTATATCTCAGTGCACAGAACATATGAAATGGTTGGGAGGGAGATCAAGAACATAGTTACTCACGTAATCAGGATGCCCATGGTTAGGTGTTTGGGTCATAACCAGGTACCTCAATACACTGGTGAAGGAAACCATGATGTACTTTTTTGTGCCATGAAATTTCAGTGGGAAGATCAACTAGCAATAATAAATATGATAATTTATACCCTACATGGAATAGCTTCACGTTGGTGGACTACACACAGAGATAACCTTTTAGAGTGGTGAGAAGTGAGAATCACCTTCTTTACTAGGTTTCTTAGGAGAAATGTACCTTCATAGATCTACAAATATCATGGGAATGATTTTGCTTCACATCACTTTCAGAAGTATGAGAGACTTTGGATGGAGGGGTAGAATGCCTCACCAACATCACTCTAGGTACATAAGTTCTACGCCACTCTAACTAGTATTACGCACGGCATGGTATGTGCATGCAAATTTAACGAGAGTAATAATTAATTAGCAAGAGATGACCTCAGGTATAATTCAGACCTTTGATTACTTTTCTAATAAACCCCCGGTGAATAAAGCATTATAGATTATAAAGCACCTTACGATGGGGGATAGTGTAAAATCTGAGGAAATCCTATTAGATATGTTTGGAGATTTCGAATTGGATGCACGCTTTGAAGAATAAGAGATAGATAGGAGTAGCTTTGGTGCATGTACGCTGGAAAAGTGATAGGTGAGCGTGAGAATCTACAAGTGACTCTTCCACGTACCCGACCTCTCGAGGTGGTGCCGAGACAGCCGGTGGGGGGTAGAATATGCAGACAAACTAGTTAGGCAGTCTAATGTCTTCGACATGCACTAGTGGAATTTGTGAATCTAAGGCAAAGAAGGCCTTCTAACTTGGACTGGTGTGACAGATCGATCAGCGAGGATGACTGCTCGAAGGCTCCAATCAATATCGAGCTCTGGCATGATTCGATCTATGGGTTGCGGAATACGTGGAAAATGACCTGGGATTGTTTCGTGTATATCTCCTGATAAGGTCATATAGTGGATGATGAATATAATTGACTCTATGGACGATTTTCTGGCCTAGTCCAAAATTCCCTAGCTTCGTTAGCTGCTATATCTAGTAAGGACAGTTGTTCGATGATGATAGGTGGAAGTGGAGTGGACCTGAATACCAAATTATGTAGGCTAGCGTCTATATTGGATTGACCTGTGGACTCGTTGGGCTGTGGGGTCTGTGGTTCACAACCGTAGACTCTCGGTTGTTGCGGTCCTGTTATGGTCATACGTGAAATCAAGTTCTAATCCCTAGTATCCAGTAATCGTATGCTTTCTCAGCTTCTATGTTTAGAACCAATAGTTGTGTAATCTTCTCAGAATACCTTACAGACGTTCTCGCAACCTGGATTCTTAAGCTGGTATCTATATCTACGAGGGTGTCTCCAGCGTCTGGCTGTGGAACTAGAGGATCGCACCCGAATGTTTGTTCTCTTTCGAGCCCCTCTACAGTCATGTGGATGTTTTCTAGAGTAATCTGTAGTTTGGCTAACTTGACCAAAACGCATGTGCTTGGTCGTCTTCTATGTTTAATCCTCTTAACTATGAACTGATCAGTTGTAAATCTGTGGTTGTTCGGAATACTTGTATCCTGAGATTTTGGTCTATGTCAACTATTGCTATGACTAGGTTTGGTTGAGGCATGATTGGCTCAAATATATATTCCCTGGGCTCTTGAGGTCCCGTGATTGTTATACGAAACAAAATGTAATCTAACTGTGATGAAACAAATTCTAACTAAGTGAAATAAATCTAACTACATATAACTCTTATTTTTCTATGAAATATTTAATAATTTTAAGGAAAGAAAACTATTTTAAACGTATCTAGAAATAATAAGTAAACAATAATTAAAACAGACAAGATAACCGAGTGTAGTTATTTGCCTGTGCGATTTGGTAGAATTCTAAATAAGTAAAATAGCTCATCTAATCTATCTGCAAGATTCTCGATCCTACCTCAGAAGTGAGGAGTCAATCACAGTTTCTCAGAAACTATCAATCCCCACAACTTCCCTGGCAATATCGAGAATAGAATGAAATGAAATAAAGCGATTAACTACTCTATTTGATATGATTCTGACTAGAACTTTGAAATTTAAAACCTGGATTCCGCAGAACAGTGGCGAATCCGATGGTGTATGTGTGATCTCGTCCCCTCAGTATGGTCTCTTCGTTCTTTCGTGTTCACGTGGATCCAGAAAAGCGTGTGATGCTAGCACCGATAGGAGTAGATTTTGGGATAAGGACAGCTCAGAATGCAGACCGAGAATGCGAGTAGGAGAGGGATAGCGCAAGAGTACAGAGCTTGGCTTATGCGATTCCTAGCGGGATTTTACTGCAAGTCATGCAACATGAAGCGACCAGAACCTGTAACTATCCTATACAAAGAGAAAAACCTGTAACTTTAATGGCTTCCTAAGCTATCCTATTCCAATGGTTTGGATAAAACAACAACACTATTTGCACAAGTTGGATATGTGGCTTATCAACAGCTGAATAAAAACTAACCAGGAAAATAATGAATTAAACTAAGAACTCCAAGACACAACGAAAGTAAATCTACAGCAGAAATTCAGAGGCAAGCTTCTAACTGGATTGGATGAAATGACAGCACTTCCTGTACAAGATGGGTCTATGGCTTACCAACAGCTGAGCAATTTAACAAAAGATGCAAGTGAATTAAAGCTATGGCTTCTAAACAAGCTAACTAACTAAAGCACTAAAATGAGGGAATGAGAGCAAAGATCAAACTTCAAAATCCAGCCAAGCTTCAAACCAAAAACTCCAGACCATTTGCATGTGCACAAACCATGCATTTATAATAATTCAAGCATCCAAGAACCAAAACCAAATTGAACTCCTAAACAATAAACAAAGGAAAAACACTATTCCAGGGGACCAAAAACATAAATGCATGCTCAAGTCGGAAAAGAAAAGCTGGTGAAATGTGATATTTCATGCGGGTCGCGTCAAAAGAGTGTTCTGGAAAACACACACAGGACCGCCGCTCTGAGCAGGGTGGCGGTTACAGGACCGCCGTCCTGTTCAAGGCGGCGGTTACGAGACCACTGCCCTGCAGGGCAGCGGTTTCGTCACTGAAGGTTAAGAGGCCAAGGAAAGAGGAAAAAAAAAGGGAAAACAAAGGGCGTGGGGGCTAAGCGGGGCATGCGAGATGTTAACGCATACTCCGAAGGCTTTTCTGGATCCCAAACACCTTGCGAGGAGACCTGTATCATCATTGGGGCATTTATTACACCGTTCTGCAGTACAGTACCTTACAATTTTGGGTACGTACAGTGCACCTGGCTGGAAAAATAAAAGGGTAACCTGGTTTATATGATTGATGATGAGACGGTAAAAAATCAGGATGTTGACCACACTTTAGGTACGTGTGAGGCCTTTGATAATGCTGATGAGAAGGAATGTGCTTATCATGAGCCTATAAAAATGAAGAATGTCAACATTGGGATAGATCAGAACCTAAAGAGGCTATTATTGGTGACTATTTGTTTGAACAAGAGGTGACAAAGATATATGAGTTATTGCATGAATTCCAAGGCTTATTTCCATGAGGCTCTCATGGTTAAAGGGAGTTTACCCCTCTTTGGGCAAGATGAGGATCGAGTGAAAGGAAGGTGTGTGCCTAGTTAGGAATATGACTTATAGGATGATTCCTAATCTGCACGTCAAATTTAAGGAAGAGATTGATAATATGTTGAAATTTGGGATCATTTAGCCCATTGAGGAATCAAAGTGGGTTAACCCCATGGTGATAAGTATAAATAAAGATGGTAGGATAAGGATCTCTGTGGACTACAGATAATTGAATGTTGTTTGTGTCATAGATCCTTTTCCCGTGCCTATTGCATAGTATATCTTGGAAGGAATTGCAGTGTGTGAAATCTACTCATTTATAGATGGGTTCTCTAGCTATCACGAGGTGTACATTGCTAAGGAAGATCAATAAAATAAAACTTTCACCACTGAGTGGGGAAGTTTTGCATACATGGTAATTCCTTTTGGGTTGAAGAATACACCTACAGTCTTTTTGTACATTGTTGTGCAAGCATCTAAAGACTTTATACACAAGTATTTATAGGTTTACTTGGATGATTGGACTGTATATGGGTTGGTAAAGAATCACTGTGACAACTTGAGACTCATGTTTGAGAGGTACATGAAGTTAAACTGTAGACACCAAAAATTTATTCACAACCCTCTAAATCACCTTCGATTAATTAATTTAATATTATTCCCCCACCATGCCCACTTACACACATTTTAATTAATTTAATTATCACAATTAAGTTAATCTATCTACCTCACTGCCACCTCATCCTTATCCACCTCACCCTAGACCCATTCTAAACCTATTAATTGCCTTAGACCAAGTCCCCACTTATCCTAACCAACTAGGAATCTTTCCAACCCTAACTGTTCATGACCTATTAATCCTCTAAATAATTCCACACTCTAATTTACACCATTCAACACTTCAGACCCAGACTAAGCCAAAGACCATGCCAAATTTGGGAGAGAAACCCTATTTTTGGCAAGTTAGACCAATTCTCCTTAACCGACGCCGGTTATCCCTCAGTCGGCACCGGTTCCCTAACCTGCTGTTGGTTACCCTTAAATAAGAGTTTCTAACTCTTTGCATGGGTTCTCAAATTCATTGATTCACTTAAGCTTTGGCATTCTAACTCTCGAGAATTCAAGCTACCCGACGACAAACCAGAGCCCATCAGGTCTTCACCAGCATCCAATCATCTCATCCACAAGCTTCAGATTGTCATAATAGAGAACACAGGCTCCATTGCCACAACACTGGACACATTCCCATATCTCCCACAACATGCTCATCAATCATCAACCACCTTCAGATCTACAGGTTACCAGATAAGTAATTCATTCTTATTTGTTAAGCTTTATTTTGATCTTAAGTCTTTCATTTAGGTCTTCCATTCAATCCTTCTCTGTCTTGAATACCACCTTTCACATGTTTACCACCTATCCCACCAACCTGAACCATTTCACCTATCCTAGCACCTCTACCATCCTCGTTGAGCCTTAACAAAAATCATATCATCCTCCCAAAACCCCCTCAAACCTCTGTGTGCAATCACAGAGAGACCCAAAACACCCATTTTTAATATTTCCACTATATTGCCCCTACCAGCACCGGTCACCCAAC
This sequence comes from Taxus chinensis, assembly GCA_019776745.2. Taxonomy (NCBI): domain Eukaryota; kingdom Viridiplantae; phylum Streptophyta; class Pinopsida; order Cupressales; family Taxaceae; genus Taxus; species Taxus chinensis. Next base: position 902,126,523 of record CM034146.1, read on the forward strand.
CGGCGTCGGTCATTTTCTAGTATTGGTATTAGTCACCTAACCGATACCAGTCTCTGTGACTGGTCAATTTTACCTAAAACGGTGAGCTCATAACTTTCACCAAATATCCGAGAATCACCCAAAACTTTTCCCAAACCTTTCCTAACACCTCAGTGACCTTTCCCAACTAGAACATCACCTTGCCTAATACTAGATTAGTTTTTATTTTCAATACTTTTCTTAATCTAGTGTATTGATAATGTTTTGAGACACCTAAATCAAAGTGTTAACAATAGGACCTTTATTTCTCACATTTATTTTCATTAATTTGATAAAACAATGGATTAACAGCCATCTAGGAAGTATCACACTTCCTAGAATTAGCATTTTCTAGGCATTCCACTATCATATACTATTTAAATCTCTCTTGTGGTCTTGTTGTGCTTTACAGGTAGTTCCTCCTAGCCAAAAGGAATCTCTCACATTCAGTCTGATCAAATTCAACAAAGCACACAACCTTCTCCCGACTATTCACAGGTATTCCTCCTACAGCCTATTACCCTTATCTGTTTTATCACATACTTTGAGGTGAAACATTTTGGCATGCCCGGTGGGACCCCTTCTTGTGGGTTCTTTGCATTTTCTTCATATAGGGAATTGTGTGTTTCTTTCTTTTCTAAAAATATTCACATTAAATTTCTCTCTCGTCAATATTCTCTTCTTCTACTTGTCTAAAGGAAATTCATGATTTGGTGTTTAAAAAGATTTATTCTTACTTTCTTTTGCACCTGCATTTAGTGAAATATCATCCTCTTGACCTATTCTCTATTTGCTACATCCAATTTCACTTTCAATTTGGGCTTAAAAATCTCTGCATTTCATCCTTTGTATGTTGCATTAGATCACCTAAATTTATTTGCAATCTATATATTAGAGGTCATGACCAGTTGATGATTGGTGGGAATTAATCATAGTTCACACTTTGTGCACACACACCCTATCCAAATCACTTGAACAATTTACTCACTTCTTAAACATCTTCCTTCCCAAAAATTTTCGTCAACGATTAACAATCGGATTGGTGGTGGATCCAGCTGGTGTTTTGGCCAGTCATCATATCAGAGTTAGACCTCGCATACTGTGAAGTATATATTGGGGATACTTAGCCAAAATACACCTGAAACTAGCCATAGACTACTTATAGGGTACCCTCATTGACCAAAAACTCTATCTATACTCATAGTTAGTTTTAAATGGCATAAGCCACATAACATTAAAATATGAAGCATAGGATTGACGTGTTTTGTTAGCTTTTGACTATTAAGTTGTGTTTTGATGAGTGAGGGCATTTCTTCTTATTTTTCTTATCCTTCACACCCACCATCATAACTGGTGTATTCCAGTTCATTCTGGGTGTGTTAAGACTCATCACTACCATACTCAGTTTCTGGGTTGGTGTTTTCATTTGACTTAATCACCTAAAATTCAAATTTTCATCATCTTCTTAGATTCCACAATAACTGGCATTGGTCCAGTCGACCAGACATCAGGTTACCTCTTCACACTGGCATTGGTTGACTGACCGGACATCGGTTCCCTGCTATTTTCGTTATTTTTCCCAAAATAGTATTCAATTCACATCCAATTATTTTTTGTGACCTATGTTTATGTTCATTTATCACATTTTTGAGTCTCTATTACCATTAGTAGAGTTCAGATCCACCCAATTTACATTCTTCATCTCCTAGATTTATAAATCTACCATTTATTCACAATAACCAACATCAGTCCAGTGACTGACATCAGTTACCCATTTCTACCTGGCATTAGTTATCCAACTGATGTCAGTCTTTATGTTTTGATTTTTCTGTCAAAACAATGACCAATTTTCATTTTCCATATTTCTTCTATCTTCTTTTCCTATGTTTCTACATCATCTATAGATCTCAGACCACCTGTCCTACCACTATTCACATGGTTTTTACTCGATAGACAAGTCAACACCCTAGTCTTTCATGCTAGTCATCAACCACTACCTCCTAGTCCTTCACCACCTTCTATTTCTTCACCCATGGACCCCACTTCTTCTATCATTATATCTGCATAGGTGATGAGGAGTTCGTAAAACTCCTTGATCACAATCCCAGAGCCTTGCATAGTATTATCTTGCTCATTCCTCCACCCACAACTCGTCAGGACAACTCTTATATGGGATGTCATGTCTCCATTTCCTCCTGGCCCTTGCCCTACTTCTGTATTGGCCACCACTAGTGTAGCATTACCTGGTTCCACCTTACCACATGTCATTTCTCAGATCACCCCCACATCTTCGATATCTGTCACACCTATAACATCTATCACACCTTTGATGTCACCTCACTCATCATCTATGAATCTTAGTGTAGGGATTCCCACATCATCAGTCGTTATTACCTCACAACCTCCAGTTACATCGACCCCTTTTCAGATTTTGGTCATGTCTATACCTGCTACTCTGCCACCTATCGCTACAAGGGTCTCTACATAGGTCCCTCCCACCTATACCTTATCTCATCCACCACCTGTCACTACGCTTCCCATTCAGGGTATATGCCATCATCATCTGTCGCTACTTATATCCCCCTTCTCAGTTTTCTTACTCAGACACCACCACACACTGGAGGGGCGTCCATGCCTTATTCATCTTATTTACCTCCTTATACCGTAGGGGTGCTCCTTCATCTAATCCTACAACCAATCTCATAAAAATGATGATGGATAAGATGTAAAACCTTGGAAGCATCTGTCTCTAGCTCGCGCAATTCTTCTGACTTACGACAAGATTTGTAATGAGCCTATTCACCCTTCTATTCCAATTCATCCTTATCCCGTACATTGGGAAATGCCAAAGTTTAACCAGATTTAATAGCAAGGAGGATCCATAACAACATTTGTGATCTTTTAAACACGTATGTTATCTGATTTCCCATGATGATGCCTTGCTTCTTCAAACTTTCCTGATGTCCTTGATAGGACCTACCTTAGACTGGTATAGTGACTTTACCTAAGCACTCTATCTTTTCATTCAATCAATTAGCCAGGCCTTTCTCAATCATTTCTCCATCAACATCACTAAGAAGGTCACCATGACTGATTTGTATTTGATGTGCCAATATGAAGATGAATCTATCACAGATTTTTTCACACATTGGAGCGGAGCCTTACCAATAAGCTCACCTTTCAACTTCCATAAACTGAGCTGATAGAGTTGTTCACTAGGGCTTGTGTCTAGAGACATCTCTCCAAATCTCCAAGTTTCAAACCTTTCGAACATTTGATGAGGCGTTCAAACCATGGCTCAGAAATTAGAAATTTCTATCGAAGAGAAGAAATTACAATTACGCAACAAGAGTCACTCCATTCAAATCAAATGAATCTTCTTCTTCCAAACCACAAACCAATCATTCAAAACCCAAAGGATCCTACCAACGCAGTGGTCCTAAAAGCTGGTCCATCTCATCCATCCAACCAACCAAAACCATCTTCTTCTCTTTCTCCTATTCAAAACTTTCAATACATGCATGAACATAGTGACGATATACTCCCATAAGAGAACCTTACTCCAGTTTTGGAAAAGATTCTAAATGCAGGAGTCCATAACTCTTCCACCCATCAAACCACATACTGGTTTTGACCCTTCCCATCCTATTCTTGCATGGTACAAGGAGAATGATTACTGTAATTATCACCGTGTTAGAGGTCATAGTGATGGTAATTGAAAAATGTTTAAAAATATCAGTCCAAGAAATGTTGGATAACAAAGATCTTGTCTTGGATAACCCCAATGCACTGGCTAACCAAAACCTCCACATATTTAAGAATCCATTTCCAAATCACACTCCATCATCCAACCAAGCTGGTGAAACATCAACCAATGATACCAACATTCAAGAGGTGCATGTTAGTTTTTGATACCATACCAGCCCCTTCTACTCAATTTCCTCCCATCCCATCAGTTGAGGAAATCCTTGACGCGAGTTCTTCCACCCACGGAGGATTCCACCTCATCCTCTCCTCTACCCATGGAGGATTCTGACCTTATCTACCATTTCATCTACTGAGCAACCCACTTCATCTATCCCTTCATCTACGGAGGCATCTACCCCACTCGTCTCTCTACCTTTCGAGAAACCCAATCTGCTCACTCTTCTACCCATAGAGGATCCCAACTTACCCTTTTCTCCACCAATCAAAGAGTCTACACCATCCACCTTGCCCCCTCCTCTGCCCCATAGAAGATCCACTTTTAGCATCTCTTCCTATTGGCAACAAATTCCATAATAGCTTTTAAAGACCCTGTCAATTTGTCGTCATCTCTTCTACCCATAAATTCTAAAGCTAACCACTTCCCTATCTCACAAGATCTCATATTTATTTACAAGGATTACTACCAAATCATCATCATCCCCTTCCACTTCTATGCCATTCTCCCATTTGGTCTGATCTCTTAGAGTATGTCAGACTATTCCATGCTTTAGGGACATATTTGACTTCATGTATCGACTCAAATGCAAATGTTGTCCGCATAGACACTTCAATAATTTATCCTAAATTTTTCAAAACAAAGAAATCCATCACACCTGAGCTAGTTATAGTATCCTCTTCTACATCATCCTCACCTACACCAAAACCTTTACTAGTTAGCTCCAAAAATCACATACACCCAAACCTCTACCTATACCCATGCCTTCACCTACGCACCTAAACTTATCACTACATTGGGTGATTTTTCCAACACTAAGTCTCAGTCCATACTCCAATGAAGATCAATTTTACCACCTCTTCCTAAACTATCACCAGGCCTATCCCCTCGCCTAAGAGGAAGACCCAACCTCTTCAGGCCTCATACCTTAGATTTCTCCCACCTCTCCTCTTTCACCTTCACCACTTCCATCCATCTTAGGCCCCCATACATCAACCTTTGTCAAGTCAGGACCTCCTATCCAAGGTAAAAATAAAATTAAGCAACCCACATCCTTGTCACAACCTCCCATAACACCCAAGCCTTCTACATTACCTATGCCTACTCCACTATCTCATGCCTTTATCTTCTCATTCAACCTACACTTTCTGTATTGCCTCCTACCAATATCTTTTCCACACTTCCACTCTCACCTTGGTTGACCCGTCCACTTCCATCTTCCACATTCCCTTCTACTTCACAGCACTACCCCAAAACCTTTACCAAAGAAGGTACAACCCAAGCCCAAAACCACACTACCTACCAAAAATGTAGTTAAACCTACTCAACCTCCATCTCTAACTCTAATATCGCCTCTTCCAAAAAATCCACCCACACCTCCATCCAAAAAAACTCACACATCCAGCAATACCTCTTCCACAAAATTCACTCAAACCTCTATCCAAACCTACTATCACTTTTCTTTGGGATCCTTTGGTAGGGTCTTACACTAATATCCTCTCTCGGCTATTAGAAAACTTCTGCCATTACATTACCACCTCTCAATACCTTACAATCCACTCAAACCTAAGCTAGAAGGGTTTGATGATACTAATATTTTTGCCTATCATCGTTTGTCTAGGGCATGATGTTGAAAATTGTAAGGTCCTTAAAATATTAGCTTCTTTAACTATGTCCTCCTAGAAGAGCTCTTTGACAAAGATGACATTTTAAATGAAGATCTCAATTCTACCTTCATGCTTGTTTCCATGTATCATCACCCCATATCTATTCAATGGCCTTCACCGTCCACCTCCATAACCCTCTTTTCCTCTTCTGACCTTTGAGATAAATATGGTCTAGATTAGGGAGGTAGCCCAACCCCCTCTAAAATTCCAGTGTGTCATACTTATTTCACAAGGCTCTTACCCCACACTAGGTTTTCGTCCCTCTTATCGTTATACCTTTCAAGACACATAACTCCCTCTTTTCCTTAGATCAATATGGTTAGATTTTCCACTCAGAGACATAGAATGATAAAGGAAAAGAAAAGACATGAAAACCCATCCACTATACCATTACCCAAAATTCCATCTACATCTGTACCCAAGGTAACCATCTATGTGAGCTAGCATATCCCATTTCTGATGGAGTCACACATCGTACCATGATCAAACAACTTCACCAATCCCCCCTCAAAATTTATTTATATGACCTCATCCAAACCTCTGAGTCTCATCATCAAGCCCTCAATCAATGTCCTATAATCTATTGAAGGTTCCACCTAATGACCCCATACCCGTTGCTGCCATCATTACCCCATATCATGTGGTCTTCCCTCACTACTCTACCTTCATCTTCTATTCCCATTACCTTTCATCAAGTATTTGGTTTTGGTTTCTCTGACGAAGATATTTTCCCTCTCTAATTAGATGATCCTGATCCCACCCTATTCATTTTTTTCACCTACATTGATGAAACACATGTGTTCAATGCATTATGATTGATGGAGGTGTCAATATCAATTTCATATCTTCCCATGTATACAAGAAAATGTGCATCCCTGCTAATTGTCATGCATAATAACCTAGTTATGTTATGCATTAACTTAATGATACCATGAATTCCATCCTTAGTACCATCATTCTCCACATTGGCATGGGCCCCCTTACCATTCCTTAATTATTCTATGTCCTAGAGGGGGAATTCCAATACAACGTGCTACTTAGCTGACCCTAGATTCATGCCATGGGTTGTGTACCTTTAACCTTACACCGTTGTTTAAAATTTGAACATGAATGGTAACAACTACACCATTCTGGAAAGATCCTTCACCATTCAAAACTTACAATATTCTCTATCAACATAATGATGTCCTTATACCAATTAAGGAATCTACCACCACTACTTCTTCTTCTTAAGCCATTATCCCATCTACCACCACTACCACTTCTTCTTTAGTCGTTGTCTCATTCACCACATCTTCCGCTACACCTTCCACAACCAACTCCTCTATTACCAATACTACCACATATTTTGTAGCTGTCCCATAAACCAACCCATCTATTTCACAAACACCTGACACTTCCCCTTGTTATGATTCTAGTGATTCTTCCATTCTTGCTAACCAAATACCAACTTATGATCCTTTGGTAGGTGTTTTTCAACGCCTTACCTTAGGGGAGTATTTCCTCTACAACATCAACACCTTCCTTAATCCTCAAGAGTATGGAAGCCTCGATCAACACCCACATTATAACCATCGTATAGGTGAGGTATTTCCATATGATCCACCACACCTTCGCACCAACTTGACGTATGGGGGACTTGACGCTTCTTCGTATACTCGAGAACCACCCACTCAAACCCATCCCTTTTTCTATGATTTCTAATATCTTACCAATCACTGCTTCACCCACACTTTTCTTCATTGATGTGCTTGGAAAGGATTTGGCTTTGTTATTTACGAAAAGGGTTGTCACACAGTCATACCTTGCACTACTCGGAAACATAAATAAAATAGTGGTCTTCAATTTTTTGAGGAACATTCTTCTAAGAAAGCTTGTATTTACCTCAGAGTAAAGTACATATTTCCCACCTCACTCACCTACTACACCACTTTCCCCCCATGGATTCCATGGATTCAGAATCCATCCCTCCTAAAAAAAATTGTAAATATCATTTCCTTAGGACCTCAGACGTATAAATGCGATGGCAAGGCTCCTTCTTCCCTTCCCTTCCTATATCCTGACATGATTGATGACTACACACCTTCTATAAAATTTGTTCAATGTTAGGATGATGATTTTATTCTCACCTATCTAGGTGTAGAATATTCTTACATTCACTTGTCATTACCTTCTAAGACACAAACCATGTTGAATGAATTGACCATATAGATCAACATTCACACTCAGGATGACCCTCAAATTCTAAAGATAGGCCAATCTTTAGATCCAACTGAACAGGAAACCTTCACCTCTTTCCTTCAAGATCATAGCAACACTTTTACTTGGTCTTACACTGATATTCCTAGTATTGACCCAAATATCATAACTATTTCTGATGCTAAACTTGTGAAATAGAAGCTATGAAAAAATTATCCAAGCATTTCCCCTCTTGTGAAAGAACTCCAGCACCTTCTTTTTGTTTCTTTAATTTTACTTATTGAATAACCCTGATGGATTTCTAACATTTTTCCTATCACCAAAGTGATAGGGGGACTCCACATCTACATGGATTTCCACAACCTTAAACTTACTTTCCCCAAGAATGATTTTCTCTTCCTAGCATCGACCAACTTGTTGATCTCACAGTCGACCATGAGATGTTATCGCTCATGGAAAAAAATTTGGGTTATAATCAAATATTACTTTCTCCTAAAGATCAACACAAAACCACCTTCATCACCCCTTAGGGGACCCTATGTTATCCTATAATGCCTTTTGGCCTTAAAAACGTTGATGCCACATATCAGTGTGTTATGACCTATATCTTCCGTGACATTATACATCGCATATTGGAATATTAAGTCAACAACCTTCTCGCCAAGTCCAAAAATCATGCCGAGCACCTCCTTGTTCTCAAAACCATATTTGACTGTCTCATCAAATATCATGTTTTCCTTCAACCGAAGAAATGTATCTTTTTTATTCTCTCTAGAAAACTCCTTGGTTTCGTCACTGATTTCTTAGTTTTTTGAGAAGTACTTGACGAAACAGATAAGGTAAAGGTGGTAAGAGGAATACCTGATTTTAGGATGGTTGAAGGTTGTATGCGCACGTATCTAAATTCTGAATTGAAGTGATTGTGAGACCTTCCTTTTGGCTAGGAGGAACTACCTGTATAAGAACCAAAACAAGACCACAAAAGAGAGTTAAACAATATATGCAGTGGACTGCCTAGCATATGCTAGATCCTGGAAGTGTGATACTTCCTAGATGGCCGTCAATCCACTGTTTAAAACAATTCAATGCTGAAATAAAGTAAATATTGTCCTACTGTAGTTTAATATGATTTAGGCATCTCATACAAAATGCAATAGGCTAGATCTAATCTAACAGGCTAGGCTAGGAGGAGATCCAGAGGTCAAGTAGGTTGGTTGTAGGTGAATTTGAGCTAACAGGCTAGGTTAGATACAGATCTGAAGGTCAAATAGGTGTTCAGGTAGGTATATGTCAGAAATAGGTTGTTATTCTGGCAGAGATCAGGTGACACAAAGACCGACCATAGTTTTATAAAATCAATGACGGTTTTACTATAACCGGCGACGGTTAGAGATGACCGACGACGGTTAAGTCGGGGCTGGTGGAATCACACAGTTTGGGTTTTTGGAGTTTTGGGGCAAAAGTGGAGTGGATAGAAGGTGGGGATTGATCATAGAGGGGGTGTAGATATGTTTTGAAGGTCTGAGACTACTGAGGAGATCAAAATGGGAAATTGGGCCAAGTATTAAGATGATTGGGTATGGAAGGTGGCTGCAACTGGAGAGAGGGAATGGACAGAGAGTAAAAGACTAGGTTCCTTTACCACAAATACTACAACTGATGATAAGAAAATGAAATAGATGGAAGGAGGATACTTACTCTTCTGTGAGGTACAGGTCTGAAGAATAATGAAGAAGTTTCTGCGTTGGAGGATGCTGGGAAGAAAGTCTCACTGTTGTGCCAGTGTATTTGGTTGCCTTTGGTGATCACAAATCAATCTTCGTTCTGTTGTCGCGTCTAAAGAGATCGAATTCGAGATCAGAAGTTTTTCAACCAACAACCAACCCGTATTACAAAGCTGTAAATGGGTCTAAATAGGCCATTTGGTCCATTCCGGTATAACCGGTGTCGGTTTAGGGTGAACCGACATCGGTTTGGGTGAGATATCTCGGGTTGTTCAAAAGTTGCCTGGGAAGTTGTTCCGCTATTTGATAAGGGTCTCTTCTTTTCCTCGGTGTGAAAACCAACCTTAGGAGGCTTTTAAATGTGAGGTGAGGGGATGGGTCTAATGTTAGGTTTTATTTAGGCCATTGGTTTAGGGTTTAGGTTAATGGGTCAAATGATGGGGTGGTTAGGTGAGGTGCATTTAATAAAGGTCAATTATATTAAATAGGTGTGTGAGGGTAGTGAATGAATTTAATGTAAATAATTAAATTAATATGTGTGTGGGTAAAAGGTTATTAACTTAATTAAAATAATTAAATTAATATGTATGGAGGTAAATGGCATTAATTTAATTAAAGTAATTAAATTAAAATGTGTGGGGTGCAGGAGGTAGGTGATAAGGTGTTGAGGATGAGGAAGTGATTATAGGTTTGTGCTAGGGGACCAAGGTGATTACGACATGATTTTGGTGTCTACATTTTGCCCCTTTTTGTTGTGTAGCTTGTATTGGTAAGCGATGCGACAAAAATAAGATGTGGTTGCCCCAAGTGGGAATGAGGGTGATCCCCCTCAAACCAAGAACTGATGAGGTGGCAGAGCACATCGGCGAGTGGTTTGATAAAAGTGGATGCAAAGTAGAATGATGAGAAATGAGGAATGGGGTAAGGGAAAATCATATAGCATAAAGGTAAATGGGCCAAGGTCAAAGGTAGGGGTAGTTGAACACACACACACATGTATAAACTACGACACGGTACCAGGTTGAAGAGCTTGCAAACTCTACATCGTCTAAGGTCGATAGGTTTATCCAAACAAGGTTGAAGTGATTCCGGTATCCAAGGTATAGGATATGGTCAGGAAACACAACGTAGGTTAGGTGCAGGAACGGTTTAGGTATGTTCTGGTACACCAAAGGTAGGGTCAGGATAAATGGTCACAACAATAGGCAAGGTAAGGTCATTAGGTCAATCAACACAGGTAACAGTGCCGCAAGGTATAGCGAGCACATTGGTTCAAAGGTCACAAACAGTTTTCTGGGTCCAGGTAGAAAGGTCACAGCACGGGTAAGGCTGGGGTAGGGGTAAAATAAGGAGGCGTCAATGGCTAACGAGGTAAGGTTGAAGAAGGTGGAGGGCTAGAGGGGAAGGTGGTCCAGGGAGGGGTAGGGGAGGCAAAAGAAAGGGGAGGTAAGGAAAATGAGGTCAATGTGAGGAAAATGAGTATGCAGGGTAACCGACATCGGTCGGGATGAACTGAGGACGGTGGAGAAGAACCGACGGTGGTTGGCTAGGGCAGAAGACTGGCATCGGTCAAGGGTTAACCGACGTCGGTTGAGTCGGGTAGGTTATAAAAAGTGAAAAACCCACATTTTGAAAATTCATTTGTGCATTTGGAAAAGGAGAAAAGGACAAGAAGAGAGAAAAGAGGAAGAGGACAAAAGAGAGCGTCAGGGAGCTGAGTTGGTGAGCCACATAGGTGAGATTGATTGGGTGAGAGGTGGGGCCGTGAGATCAGATCGAGCGAGGTGATTGGTGGAGAGAGTTAGAGGTCATTTGAGGATGGTAGAGGCCGGAGAGGGATCGGGAGGAGTGGCGTGGAAGCCGGAGGTTCCACCACGATGGCGGTAGTGGGATCAGGTAGGATTTGAACCTTTGTTATTGATTTTTGAGTTAAATTGGTTAGAATATATGAAATATGAAAAAATGGGGGTTTGGGGGGGAAAGAATTTGAAAATAAGGAAAAATAGAGGGAAATGGGAATGGGGAAGGGTAGGGGGTAGGGAAAAAGGGTAATGTAGGAATAATTAGGGGTGTAAGGAGGGATTTGGGTGGGTAGAGTGACTAGGAAGGGAAAAAGTAGGGTTGGGAAGTCAGGGCGGGCGGCACGATAGTGACTGACGTTGGTCAGCTTGTGGCTGACGTCGGTGGGTAGAGACCGGTATTGGTCACAAGAACGGTGACCGATGCCAGTCAAGTGGAGACCATGGTCGGTTCAGGGGATAACCGGGGTGGTCGATGATGACCGGCATCAGTTAACCTAAGGGTAAGTTGGGACCAAAAAGTAGGTTAGGTGGGGAAGGGTTAGGTGAGAGGGGAAGGGTTTAGGGTGAGAAAGTAGAGTAGGTGGGAAAGGATTAGGTGAGAGGGAAAAGGGTTAAGGGAGACGAGAAGGGTTTAGGGTGGCTTGGGTGAGGGGTAGGGGAGATAGGTAGGGTAGATGGGTTTGGGTAGGGTTGGGTGAGGGTTAGGGTAGATAGGTTTGGGTAGGTGGGCTTGGGTAGGTTTGGGTGAGGGTTAGGGTAGATAGGTTTGGGTAGGATGGGTTTGGGTAGGGTTTGAGTGAGGGTTAGGGTAGATAGGTAGATGGTGGGTAGGGTTAGGGGGTGAGATAGGTAGGGTATGGGGTTGGGTAGGTTTGGGTGAGGGTTAGATAGGTTTGGGTAGGGTAGGTTGGGTGAGGGTTAGGGTAGATAGGGTTAGGTAGGTGGGTGGGTAGGTTGGATTAGTGACAAGGCCAATGGGATGGGGTGGGGAAAGAGATTAGGTCGGGATGTGGGGTGAAATAGGGTAAGTTGGGAAGGTGTACTAATACATTGCTTTTGTGGGATGCAGGCCCGAGATGAGCTGTGGATGAGGGCCCAGGTGCCACCCTTATTATTGACAGTATGGGTGAGCACGATGCAGGAGGAGTGGCAGCATGTTGCAGAGGTGGGGTTGATAGGGGTGAGGCGCTACTGGCATGTAGTCTGGGAGGTGAGTCTGATGGTTTCCCTCATCGATAGATGGGACTCAACAACCAACACCTTCCATTTGCCGACGGGTGAGATGACGATCACCCTAGAGGACGTCTACAGGATCCTGCAGTTGCCCATATTGGGGGCCTAGGTTTATTCTATCTCTTCAGAGGCATCTGAGGAGCTACTAGCACCCGTTTTTGGTGAGGGTGTAACAGACCTGATGTTCCATAGTGCTAGCATGAGCTATGGAGCGATGTATAGAGCTCATCTAGAGGAGATGAGGTTAGTGGTACTTTTGATGGAGGTAGTGTGCTGCTTTGCACTGCCAGATGTAGAGGGTGGGAGATTCCCGAGGTCACTGATGGGAGTCCTTCATGACATGATGATACAGCGGACACAGATTCGCATGGGCACCTGCATTGCTGATGCAGGTATATAGAGAGCTATGGGCCTACGGGTGACTGCGGAGGTTCAACATCTGTTGCGTCGTATTACTGCATTGCTGGGCGTATGAGCACATTGTTTGTGTTTGACCAGTGGGGATGCCCCAGGCAGATGCATTCCCATGGAGAGTTTTGAGGGTTGGGTACAGGCGGTGGGTACTAGCCATGGGAGAGGCCCGAGGTGCCAGAGCTACTCATGATGTAGCTTACTATAGGAGGTTGTTGGAGGGGTTGTCTGGGGTGGACATCATTTGGAGGCCATATGTGGGCTTCCCTACATATAGACAGATGGCCATAGAGCTAGATGGGCTACAACTACATCTGTGGATAGAGGGGAGGAGAGTGGGAGAGCATGAGTAGATACCCGTAGAGTGGGTTAGGTGCCAGTTCGGGTTAGTCCAGGGTGTACCACCTCCATTCCTGCAGTATAGGAGAGATGACGTGGAGAGACCTATGTCTCCACCATGACCCACAGTGCCGACTGGATAGGAGGAGCAGCCAGTAGATACCCAGATTGATGATGCTGGGGTTGTAGATGGGTACAGGCAGTGGTGGGCAGCACAACTAAGAGCCGTACCACCCAGGCCAGGGCAGCCAGACTTAGCCACCATCATAGTTCAGAGAGATGCCCTACAGGGGTAGGTGGCTACTTTGGTGACACAGCTTAGGATCATGCAGGGGCAGCTGACAGGTACAGAGGCACAGGTTGCCACATTACAGGCCTAGATAGCGATGCTACAGGCTCAGGCAGGGCAGGGATAGGTACCTACACAGGTGGAGGTAGGGGGAGATGGAGATGGAGAGGAGGTAGGTGGAGATGGAGAGTAGATAGCTGCCCTACAGGCATAGGTACTGGATTTATAGGGCTAGTTGGCCACAGCGCAGGGGCAGGTTACGGGTCTGCAGGGCCAGCTGACAGTAGCACAGGCACAGATTACTACCCTGCAGGCCCAGATACAGGCACAGGCACAGATTCCAGGGCTGACTCAGGCTCTAGTACCAGCACAGGGCTCAGTGCAGGTTCAGGGATAGGGTCCCATTGTACAGGTACCCACGCAGGTAGGAGACCCATGGCACCCCCATAGACAGTGACCATGGTCTGATTCAGGGATGCCCTAGCAGAGGCATGATACTATCAGGATCATTTGTTAGCTGTCAAGCTAGATGTGCCCTCCTATGCTGAGTACAGAGCACAGCAGGCCTCCAGTGAGAGGACTAGATCCTGCACTCATAGTGTGGAGAGTACAGGGGGCCATGCGAGCCCAGGGACAGGGTCGTGGTGAGGCCACTAGTATGCAGAGGCCAGCCCTAGGTGAGGGGCCATCAGCAGGAGGTGAGGCAGGTGCCGGGCACCAGATAGGTGCGGCAGAGGGGTCGGGAGAGACACAGTCACAGGGAGCATTCCCTGATATCAGATGGGGAGATGATTGACTTGCTGTGGACCAGCCTGCGTGTCGAGTCATTTTTGTATGTATTATATATGAGACTGGCCTATGTGCCGAAGAGATTTTGTATTTATGATTTTTTTTGTACATGATACTGGCCTGTGAGCCGAAGATATTTTTGTATTGGATAGCGGCCTGCGAGCCGACGATGTATGAGAGACACATGTATTTTTGAGATGAGTGTACATTATTGATACACTGAGATGTATATGAGGAGATATATGAGGTTCATTTGATTATGTGTTGTGATGTGTATTTTATTTTACTTTATGATGATATGGATGGAAACTAGATGAGTTAGGCATGATAGAATCAGGTCATAGGCATGGATGGAGTCAGGTTGGTTTAGGCATGGATGGAGTCAGGTTGGTTTAGGCATGGATGGAGTCAGGTTGGTTTAGGCATGGATTGAGTCAGGTTGGTTTAGGCATGGATCGAGTCAGGTTGGTTTAGGCATGGTGGAGTCAGGTTGGTTTAGGCATGGATTGAGTCAGGTTGGTTTAGGCATGGATGAGTCATTTAGGCAATGGATTAGGTTGGTAATAGGCATGGATTGAGTCAGGTTGGTAAGGCATGAATGTAATGGTGTACAATGTTTAAATATGGGTTATAGTATGAATAAATGGAAATAATGGTAGTGGTAAAAGAGTATGTGAAAATGAGGAATGTATGTAGGTGAAATAATATGTGGATGTATGGGATATATTTTGGGTGTTTTTGATATGAACAGGAAATCAGGTAAAGGTGGGGAAAATGGTTAGGGTAAAGAGTGGTCGAGCTAACCTTCCAGGGCCCCATGCCCTGGAAGTGCTGCCTACATAGTCCCAGTGAAAAGGGACCTCAGACCGATGTAGTTCTCCCATAAGCTAGGGAAGAATATGAGAAGATAGAAGAATAGGTAGTAGGTTGATAGGTAGGTTGGATTCGAGGTCATAGGTATGATTAGGTCAAGGTCGATTAGGTTAGGTGGAATATAGGTAGATAGGTATGGGTGATTTTAGGTCGATAGGTAGTGTTGATTCCAGGTCATAGGTATAATTAGGTTGAGTGCATTGATGTTGGGGTTGAGAATAGGTAGATAGGTAAAGGTGATTTTAGGTTGATTGAGGTGGGAGAAGAAAATCCCAAAAGACAGGTGTTGAGGCTCTAGTCCTATATAGGAAGATCAAAAGGTAATGAAGAAGAGAAAAGATAAGAGGGGGCAAGAAAGCCACCTGATTGGCAAGGATCAAAACGTATGAAACACATCTACAGATAGGCTAATGAATGTAAGACCCTAAAGACATTGCATGATTGATAATTCTAAGAGTGAAGAATAGTCACATGATCACCAAATGTCATTGGTTCAACAGGTCCCTTGAGGTATGAAGTGAAAAGACAATGGGTAAGGAGGTGAAGGTAATTGGGTCATAAAATGGGAAGTAGAATGCCTTGGGCAATAGAGCCAAGATCACAATAGGCAAGTCCATGACAAAAAAAGTTTATTTTTCTTTTTCTTTTCTTTTTGACTTTTTAGATAGACTGATCGATGCGGGAAGTCTATACGGGATGAATATATGTCTCCTTGAGGTCTTCGCGAAGCTGATCGATGCGGGAAGCTTCTGAATTTTGATTTTTGAGAAAATAGTCCTCTTTTTGGAAAGACTATGTAGAGAGTTGTGAGCTTTTTATAGCTGTCCTTTGAGGGAGCAGTCTACTTATAGCGACAATTGAAGGTGGAAGATGTCCTTTTGAGGGATTCATCTTTTATATTGGAAGTTTGACTCAAGGAGTTAATCCCTTATTTTTGGAAATAATTTTTTTGGCTTTTAAGTCATGGACTAGACTATAACGAAGCATTTGGTTCTTGTTGAGAAGGCAAGGGTGAATGACCATGGGATCTCATCTAAAATAAGATGAAAAGTATCCATGAGAATCATGCCATGTGCAGAGCCATGGTGCACATATTTAAGATAAGGCAAAAGGGTGACGAATAATCACATGATTCTTGTTTAGTCGTTGGGGATGAGGTGTGGAAAAGAGAAAGGTAAATGGTGCTCAAGGGATGAGCATGAACTAGATAAATAGTGATGTAGGACTAGAAGTCAATAGTAGAATGGTCAAAGATGCAAGGCATTGAGGGGCTCAGGTTCGGGCTTACCATCAAGTGAAGACAAGTGATAAGCACCTGATCCATAGTCATGGGTCACGATGTATGGTCCAAGCCAATTAGGAGAAAATTTTCCCCGTTTGCTTTTTTTCTGCTTTGGTTACGTGTTGATTTTCCTTGAGGACGAGATCACTGACCTTGAAGGTGTGTTCATGGACACATTTGTCATAGGCACGCTTGATGCATTTTTGGTAGACTTGGAGATGGTCGAGAGTGTGAAGATGACGTTCGTCTAATAACTCAAGTTGTGCTAAATGGTCTTGGTGAAAGTCATCATCAGTAAGCATATCTTGAAGGGAGATATGGAGAGATGGGATCTAGACTTCGAGAGGAAAAACATCCTCGGTACCGTAGACCAGAGAAAAGGGAGTGGCAGCGGTGGAGGTGTGAATACTAGTACGGTATGCCCAGAGGGTGAAAGGAATGTGCGTATGCCAATCCTTCCCAGTATCGTTAACCACTTTCATGAGAATTTTGTTTAGGGTTTTGTTGGTGGATTCAGCTTGGCCATTGGTTTGTGGGTAATATGGTGAGGAGAAGCTAAGCTGGATACCGAAGGCATCACAAAGTTTCTGTAGAGTTTTGGTTTTTGAATTGTTTTCCATTATCAGTGATAAGGCGATGTGGAACACCGAAGTGACAGATAATGTGATGATTGATGAACTCACATATTTTCTCAGCTTTAGTGGAGATGAGGGGTAAGGCTTCAACCCATTTGGTGTAATATTTGGTAGCGGTGATGATCCATTGATGTCTTAGGGAAGAGTGGGGATTGATCTCTCCGACAAGATCCAAACCCCATTGAGAGAAGGGCCAAAGGTCACGAGTGACCTGTAAGGCATGACTAGGTGTGTGATGAAGATTGGCATGTTGTTGGCATTTTACACAATGTTTAACGTAGTCACAACAATCATGATTGAGGGTCGGCCAATAATAGCCTAGGTGAAGAATGTGTTTAGCAACAGCAAGGCCACTGAAGTGACCTCCGCATATGCCATCATGAACCTCTTTAATGGTATAGGGGATTTCAGAGCTGGTGAGGCATCGTAAGAGAATACCGTCAAAGCCACATTTATAGAGAAGGCCACCCATGATGACATAACGAGAGGCCTTTTTGAGAAAGGTGTGTTGTCCATTACCTGTGAGATCAGGAGGCAATATAGAAAGGGAAAGGTAGTCGCAAGCTGCTTATACCAAAGGTCTTGTGTGTTTAGTGAGGCAGTTCGGACGAGGTTAACACAACAAGATTTATAAGAAGGTCTTGGTATGCATTTTATGGTAACAAAGATGTCTGAATCATCAGGTGAAGTGGGTATTTGGGAAGTGAGACAGGCCATGGTATCTGTATGAATTTATTGGTGGATCAGAACGGTTTGAATTTTATAGCGGTCAAAGGTAGTCAACATGATGCCGACGTAACGTTTGTACTCTTGAAGTATTTCATTATGACACTGATAAACACCATTGACTTGGTTTACCACCAGTTGAGAATCACCAAAGATATTAATGGATCTGACATCTAAGGCATAGGCAGTCATGAGACCCAATACGAGTGCTTCGTATTTGGTGATATTGTTAGTGCACTCGAAGTCGAGTTTGAATGATAAGGGCATGGGTTCCCCATCAAGAGGAATGAGGATAATGCCTGCACCACCCCCACGCTGACATTTGGAACTGTCGAAGAATAAGGTCATTTGGTAAGGGTCATCATCCAAAGAGAGGTTAGCAATGGATTCGTCAGGGAAATCAAAGTTCGAAGATTGATTCCCAGAAAGAGGTGCATCAGTGAGCTGGTCAGCAATGGCCTGGCCCTTGATAGATTTTTGGTGGATGAATTCAAGGTCTAGGTCAGCAAGAAGCATGAGCCAACGTGCGGCACGTTGATTTTGGTAAGGTTTAGCATACATGAAGTGTAAGGGGTCAGTGTTGGTCACAACATAGGTTTTGTGGTTGAGTAGGTAATGGCGAAGTTTGGTGGAAACAAAAACTAAGGCTAAGCAAAGTTTTTTAGGGTGAGTGTATCAGGTTTCGTAGTCCAGAAGGGTATGGCTTATGTAATAAACCACCTGCTCCCTATGTTGTTCATCATGATGAGCGAGCATGGCCCCTAAAGAGTGATCGGTAGTAGAGATGTATAGGTAGAAGGGTTGGTTGTCTTTAGGTGGGATGAGCACGGGTGGTTGGAGAAGGTATTGTTTTAGGGCCTCAAAAGCCTTGTGATAGTCATCATCCCATTTAAAAGAGACATCCTTCCTAAGCAGATGATGAAATGGTTGACACCGATCAGATAATTGGGAAATGAAATGGTGAATGGACTGTAATTTACCTTACAGGCTACAAAGTTGTTTAAGGTTAGTGGGTGGAGGCATTTCCAAAATGGCCTTGACTTTAGCAGGGTCAACTTCTATACCACGGAGGGAAACAATAAATCCCAGGAGCTTTCCTGAGAGAACCGTGAAGACGTACTTTTTAGGTTGAAGGCAGACACAATACTTAATGAGGTGGTCAAAGATGGTTTCAAGGACAGTGAGGTGCTCAGCGCGACATTTAGATTTGGCCAAGAGATCATCCATGTAATCTTCTAATATGTGATGCATGATATCATGGAAAATGTAAGTCATAGCACTGCTGATATGTGGCACCAGCATTTTTAAGGCCAAAAGGCATGACTCGATAGCAGAAGGTCCCCCAAGGGGTAATGAATGTGGTTTTGTGTTGATCCTCTGGGGCGAGAAAGATTTGGTTATAACCTGAGAAACCATCCATAAGTGATAGCATCTCATGGCTAGCGGTAAGGTCAACCAACTGGTCAATACCAGGCAGAGGAAAATCATCTTTTGGGCAAGCAAGGTTGAGATCATGGAAATTGGTGCAAATGTGAAGTCCCCCTATCACCTTAGTGACAGGGATGATGTTAGAAATCCATTGGGGGTAATCGATGGGTAAGATGAAGGAAACTGAGAGAAGGCGTTGAAGTTCTTCTTTGACAAGAAGAGTAATGCGAGGGTGCATTTTCCTCAACTTTTGTTTTACGGGTTTGGCATCGGGAATGGTTACAATATTGTGGACCATGATAGTGGGATCAATGCCAGGCATGTCAGCATAGGACCAAGCGAAAGCATGGCTATGATTTTTAAGAAAAGAAGTGAGGGCTTCCTATTCAGCAGCATCCAGAGATTGGCCAATCTTGAGAATGTGGGGGTCGTCCTGAGTGTGGATGTTGACTTCGATAGTCGATTCATTCAACATTGTTTGCATCTCAGAAGGTAACGACCAGTGAATATAAGAGTCTTCAGCACCAAGGTAGGTGAGTATGGACTCATCATCCTGACATTGAATGACATTAATAGAAGGAGTATCGTCCCCTATCATGTCAGGATACAAGAAAGGAAGAGAGGAAGGAGCCCTGCCATCGCGGTGATAGGTCAGAGGCCCCAAAGGAAATGGTATTTATGAAAAAAAAAAGGTAGGAGGGATAGATTCAGGATCCATCGACTCTGTTGGTGAAGGTGGTGAAGGTGGGGTAGGTGAAGAAGGTGGAGAGGGGTCAATGTCTTCAATGAGTTCAATACGGGGCTTTTTGGTAGGTAGTTTGGTAAAACCGATTCCACTACGATCATTGTATTTACGCGTGGTACATGAAATAATGGTGTGATGACCTTGCTCATAAAGGCCAAAGCCAAAACCCTTCCAGGCACAGCGGTGTAGGAAAGTGTGAGTGAAGCGGCGGTTGGTAAGCGACTGAAGGTTAGCCGAAAAAGGTCAGGTTTGTGATGGTGGTTCGGGTGTGTAAGTGGAAATATCAAGTCCCCCATAGGTAAGATGGGTACGAGAGGTGGGGAGGACCATAAAGGAGATGCTCGCCTATGCGGTGATCATAGTGAGGATGCTAGTGAAGGTTTCCATACTCTTGTGGAGTAAGGAATGTATTGACATTGTATAGGTGATACTCCCCCATAGTGAGGCATTGAAAAACACCTTCCAAGGGATCAGTGGTTGATATATTGGTGGCTGGAATGGAGGAAGCAGTTAGAAGTTAGATCGGCGGAGGTGTCGGTTAGTTGGGAAGCTGATGTGTGACTGGTAGAAGTGACAGCAGTGGTGGGAATAGAAGATTTGGGTGAAGGTGAGGTTGCAACAGCACTGGTGGATGGGGTCGTGTGTGAAGAAGATGTAGGTAGGGAGGTAGATTCCTTAACAGGTACAAGGACATCATTGGGCCGGTAAAGCATGTTACAAGTTTTGAAAGGTGATGGGTCAGCTAGAATGGTATAGGAATGTCCTTCATGTTCGAACTTTACACATCGGTGCAAAGTAGAAGGAATACAACCCATGGCACGAATCCAGGGTCTGCCAAGCAACAAATTGTATTGAAACTCCCCTTCCAACACGTAGAACAGCTCAAGAATAGTACGGGGACCCACACGAACATGGAGGATGATAGTGTCGAGTGTAGAGGTGATAGCGTCATTGAATAACATGCAACATGACTGGATGTTTATGCATGCAATTGTTGGGTATGCATATTTTTTCGAATGTGTGAGAGGAGATGATGTTAATGCTAGCGCCCCCATCGATCATAACATGTCGAATGCGTATATTATCAATATGGATGGAGATAAAAAGTGCAGGATCTGGGTCATCGGTTTGGTGGGGGACAATTTCATCATCCGAGAAACTAAGGATAGCAACTTGGTGAACAGGTGGAGGTGATGAGGTAGATGGAAATTTGGTGAGAGAAGTGACATGATGAGGTGTGATAATAGATGCTATAGGTGTGGGGTCATTAGGTAAAACCTCAATAGATTGAAGAACCTCCATGAGAGCTTGACGATGGGATTTTGAGGTTTGGATGAGGTCGTATAAGGACATTTTGAGGGGATATTGGTGTATTTGTTTGAGCATGGTGCGATGTGTGATGCCATTATAAATAGGATATGTGGGGCCGCGGATGGTTATTTTAGGTATGGGTGCAAATGGTATGTTGGGTATAGAATTGGTTGCTGGGTCAGTTACTTTTTATTTACCCTTCTGCGCATGTGTAGTGGCATGTACCATGTTGATCTAAGGGGAGTTGGAAAATAGAGAAGATGCAGGGTGAGTGGTACAATGACACAATGGGAAAAAACCTACTAGACGAGAAAAACCCTGTGAGGTGAGTTGGGCACAATGACATTTGGGTGGTGGCATGGCAAGTTCTCTTATGTGAACCATGTTAATTTTGAATTTCAGAGATGGAAAGAAAGGTCATGGTAGTGAAGATGGAGGTTGTGGTATAGGTGTAGGAGGAAGGTGTGAAGAAGGTGGCGAAGGTGAAATAGGTTCATCATCCAGGAGGTCATCGTCATCAAAATTGGGATCAAAAGGACATAATTGAATGAGGGCAGCCTTTAGACCCTTACAGTTCTCAACATCATACCCTGGAACACAATGGTAAGTGTAAATTTTAGTATCATCAAACCCTTCTATTTTAGATTTAAGAGGTTTGTAAGGTATAGAGGAGGGAGGGTGATAGCAGATCTTTCCAGGAGATTAGTCAAGATGGTGGCATATGATCCCACCAGTGGATCACAATGCGAAGTGAAAGTAGGTTTGGTTGGAAGATTTGGTAGTTTTGGTGGTAGTTGAGGTGATACAATCTTGGATTTGGGTTGTTCTTTCTTTTGTGTAGGTGTAGTAACAAAAAGAGGGGTAATTTTAACCCTGTCTTTGGAAATTAGCAGTTTTTTCGATTTTTGGTGCTTTTTCTTAGGTAGAGGTGTAGGGAGAGCACAAGATGTAGATGGCAAGGCCAATGGTGGGAGAGGATGAGTGACCCAAGGGGACAATTGAGGTTCCGTTGTAGGTGTTAGTCGAGCTTGAGAGGGAGGTACAGTTGAGGCGGAAGATAATGTCATAGGTAGAGAAGGAGGTATAGAAGGTAATGGTGGTATAGGAGGCAAAGAAGTTATAGATGGTGACGAAGGACGCAATATTTTTCTAGGTAGAGTTGTAGGCTGTGGTGATGGGGTCAAGGGAATTTTAGGTTTACCCCTAGAGAGAGTATATTTTTTTAAGGTAGAGGGGTGAGGTCCCAAGATGGATGGCAGGGGTGAAGGTGATAAAGGTGTAGTTAGTGAGGTTGGTGTGTACAGATTAGAAGGTTGGGTTTTTCGTTTAGGTTGAGGGATTGGTTCAATAGGTATATGGGAAGATGTGGTCAAGTGTATCCTGACAGGAGGATGTGCAAGGTTTGATGTGGGTGTGACCCCTAGAACACTAGTGGGTTTAGATACAAGAGATGGTGCTGGAACACGTTGGCTAGCAAGTAGAGGAGCGGGTATAGATGAGAATGATGTAATAGAAGATGTATCAAGAGTTATGTTCATGTGTGGTTTGGGTTGTTGAAATAGATTTGGATAAATGGTAGAAGTGTTAGTGGAAGATGATTGCATTTAGGTTGAGACTGGGAGTAAGAGAAGACCCCAAAGTGAAGACCTATCAACATAGTCCAGGCGGTCGGCCAAACGTGAGAACGATAGTTTGGTAGATGAGGTAGATGTGGAGCGAGTGGCGATTCCCATAAAATGTGTCTGAGAAATAGGGAATTCATTAGATTTTTCCTCTGTAGGTAAGAGAGTCAAAAGTAGGTTAGCAAGATCTTGAGTAGCTGATGGAGAATGGTCACCGAGCGATAACAGTAAATCTATTGGATCCTAAATAGGTGAAGAAGATGATGGGTACTCCTCTGTGGGTGGAGGAGATACAATTGGTAGTGGCTCACTGGGTAGGGAAGCTGAAGGGGAAATGATATCGGTGCTAATGAGAGACTCCTCCATAGGTGTACATGGAGGTGAAGGGGTTTCCTCTATGGGCAGAGGAACAGATAAAGTAGGTTCCTGGGTGGGTAGAGGATTTTGGGTTAGGATTTCCTTGATGAAGGGGATAGGAGATATTTGGGAAACAAGTGGTAAGTCGATAAAGATAACATGTACCTCACGTGTATTACTTTTGTTGTGTGAGGCATCACCAGTTTGATCATGAGATGGGGAATGTTTAGGGAATGGTTTCTTGAATATATGAAGGTTTTGATTGGCAGGTGCATTAGGTTTATCCAGGACTAATTTGCCGCTTTCAAGCATTCCCTGAACAATGTTTTTAAAGGTGATGATATTGCTATCACTGTGACCATTTACATGGTGATAATTACAGTAGTCATTTTCCTTATACCAACCTGGTATGGGGCGAGAGGGGTCAAAACCAGTATGTTCTTTGATAGGAGGAAGGGTGATGGCATTAGCTTTAATAATCTTTTCTAAAACAGATGAATATGGTTCCCCAATTGAGGTGTATTTCTTTTTTTCTTGTTTGAATTGGAAGGCTTGGATTGTTGACAGATTGGATGAAGGTTTAGCATGATTAGATGGATGGGCAAGGCCAGCTTTAAGTACCACTGCGTTGGTAGTTCCCTTGGCTTTGGAATAACTCATATGAGGTTTCGAGGAAGAGAAAGTATCATGTGATTTAAATGAGGAGTTCTTGTTTCATAATTGTATCTTCTTCTCTTCGATGGCATGAATTTTGAGCTTATGTGTCATGGTGAAAGCCTCATCAAATGTGCAGAAGGTTTGCACCTATAAGGTAGGTGAGATATGTCTAGCACAGGCTTGTGTGAAGAGCTGTATGAGTTCAGTTTGTGGTAATTGGAAAGTGAGTTGGTTGATTAGGCTACACCAACGAGTGACAAAATATGTGATAGATTCATCGTCATATTGACGCATATAATAAAGATCGGTCATGGTAACTTTCTTGACAACATTAATTGAAAAATGATCTAAGAAGGCTTGGGCTATTTGGTTGAATAATAAGATGGAAAGGTAATCCACTATACTAGTCCAATGTTGGAATAGTTAGGGACATAGGAAAGGTTTGTAAAAGCAAAGCATCATCATGGGCAATTAAGTAACACCCATGTTTGAAAGATCACAAATTCCGTTGTGGGTCTTCTTTACTATTAAAGCAGTTAAACTTAGGCATCTCCTAGTGTACCGGATATGGGTGAATAGGCTCATTACAAATCTCATCATAGGTGAGAGAATTTCGGGATCCAGAAATAGATGCTTCTAATGTCTGCATCTTGTCTGTCATTAACTTGATAAATTCATTGTTAGGTTGTGAAGATTGGGTACCCCCTGGAGCGAAAGGAGGTTGTTGTTGGACATATGAAGAATATGGCATTCCAGAGTATGGTGGTGTCGAATAAGGTGGCAGGTATTGAGATACAGACATAGAGGGTATATACCCGAACTGAATGACCAATGAAACAGGAGGTGATTGGTAATAGGTATGTGAGGGTGGGACACTCATAGTGACCCTAGTAGAGATGGGAGCGAGATATTGGGGAATAGAAAGGACAACATTTTGAAAGGGGGTAGAGGTTACCGACACCAAGGGTGGCAATGTTACGACTAGTATATATGAGACAACAGGTTTAGATGATGCTATGTTTTGGGTGGTGAATGAAGGTATGGTGGAGACTATGGGTGCTATAGAGGTAGTGGATGCAGTAGTCAAAGTTGGCATGGGACCTAGCTGTGACACAACTAGGGATAAAATGGGTGAGGTCACTGTGGTAGGAGGTGGAGCCGAGGCGAAAGTGACCATTAGGGATGGAGATAAGGATACACGCATGCCATAGATCAATTGACCCAAGGCATCTCGAGTGGAGGCATGGGTGAGGTAGTGGCTCAAAGTAGTGGGATTCTGCTCTAGGAGTTGTGTGAACTTCGTGTCGCTTGTAGGAATGGTGATAGGTTGATTAGGATCCATGGATGATGAGATGGAAGGTGGTGAAGGACTAGGTGATGAAGGGCTAGGTGGGAGTGGTAGTTGACTAGCGTCAAATACGAGGGCACTCGTCTAACTACGGGTCAGCACCATGTGGGTAGGAACTGATTTGGCAAGACTGTATTATGTCTGAATGACACATAACACAAAAAAACTAGGAAAACAGTCAACAGTGAGTGAATTAGGTCGGCTAGTGAGCTGTAAAATAGCATAGGGTGACCGATGCCAGTTCGGGTAAACTGATGTCCGGTTATGCTTAACTGGTGCCAGTTACTATGAAAAACCAATAGTCTGTTAAATGATAATCCCAGAGTGACAATTTTTGCATAGGATGAGATGTAAGGTGATTGTGATTGAAATAACGACAATATGAAAGGTGATAGGAGCCTTTTACAGCTTAGAAAGTGAAATAGGTATCTTTTAGATAGGTATCCAAGAAGACTTCAGACCAACACCAGTTGGGTTAAACTAATGTAACCTGGTTAAAGATAACCATAGCCAGTTACTATGAAATTGAAATAGAGAATAAGAAAAATGGTTATGATTTAAAAATCTGGTGTTGAATCAAACCTAAAAGTTTGAGAATGATGTAGATGTGGTCCAGGCACACTCAGACAAAGTTAGAATACATTGACTATGATTGGGAGTGTGCAAGGAAATACAAAAAATAATGATCGAAAGCTCTCAACTCAAAATGCAAATCAGGAAAAATACTAAGAAATAACGTTCCTAGATTGCCTATTATATTACGTTTGTTCATCTTATGCTATTTATTATGGACTGACTATTATGAACAGAACAATATAATTTCTTAGTGAGAAAGGCTTCCTACAAAGAAATAATTCTAAAGGGTCTGATCACCTACAGCTTCTTCTAGGTAGGATGTTGTTTAAGAATGTATGTATTTTGAATTTTTGTGTGGTTTGGTAAGACTTGGAGAAAGAGAAAAGGATAGAAGTGATTTTCTACGATTCATTTGTCAACCGTTAGCTGGTCATGACTTCCATCGTATAGGTTGCCCTCAATTAATGTGAGCTAATGAGCTAAATCAGAATGCAGTGCACTTGTTTTAAACCCAAATCAAAAGTATGATATTCGATGACAACAATGGATGAATAGGAAGAGGGATGCTCTTTCACCTAAAATACAGAAAACAAGAATAAGAAGGTTCTTTTTAAATACACCAAAAGAAATGTGTCTTTCGGAGCAAGTAGAAAGAAGAGAATGTTACCAAGGATAAATTTTTAATGTGAATGCTACTATAAGGGAAAAAAACACACACAATTTTTCACATAGGAATGAAGAAAGATGCAAGGAACCCCGAATGGGTCCCACCGAGCGTGCCAAAATGTTTTACCTGATTTCTTATTTTTCTAAAAAGTACTTGACGAAACAGGTAAGGTAAAGGTGGTAAGAGGAATACATGTTTTAGGATGGTTGAAGGTTGTATGTGTGTGTATCTGAATTTTGAATCAAAGTGATTGTGAGACCTTCCTTTTGGCTAGGAGGAACTACCTATATAAGAACCAAAACAAGACCACCAAAGAGAGTTAAACAATATATGTAGTGGACTACCTAGCATATGCTACATCCTGGAAGTGCGATACTTCCTAGATGGTTGTCAATCCACTGTTTAAACAATTCAATGTTGAAATAAATTAAATATTGTCATAATGTAGTTTAATATGATTTAGGCATCTCATACAAAACACAATAGGCTAGATCTAATCTAATAGGCTAGGCTAGGAGGAGATCCAGAGGTCAAGTAGGCTGGTTGTAGGTGAATCTGAGCTAACAGGCTAGGTTAGATACAGATCTGAAGGTCAAATAGGCGTTCAGGTAGGTATATGTCAGAAATAGGTTGTTATTCTAGCAGAGATTAGGTGACACAGAAACTGACCACGGTTTTTTAAAACCGATGACGGTTTTACCGTAACCGACGATGGTTAGAGATGACCGACAATGGTTAAGTCAGGCTAGTGGAATCACACAATCAGGGTTTTTGGAGTTTTGGGGCAAAAGTGGAGTGGATAGAAGGTGGGGATTAATCATAGAGGGGATGTAGATATGTTTTGAAGGTCTGAGAGTACTGAGGAGGTCAAATAGGAAATTGGGCCAAGTATCAAGATGATTGGGTATGGAAGGTGGCTGCAACTAGAGAGAGGGAATGGATAGAGGGAAAAAGAATAGGTTCCTTTACCACAAATACTACAGCTGATGATAAGAAAATGAAATAGATGGAAGGAGGATACTTACTCTTCTATGAGGTACAGGTCTGAAGAATAATGAAGAAGTTGTTGCGTTGGAGGATGCTGGGAAGAAAGTCTCACTATTGTGCCAGTGTATTTGGTTGTCTTTTGTGATCACAAATCAATCTTCGTTCTGTTGTCACGTCTAAAGAGATCGAATTTGAGATCAAAAATTTTTCAACCAACAACCAACCCATATTACAAAGCTATAGATGGATCTAAATAGGCCATTTGGTCCATTCCGATATAACCGGCATCGATTTAGGGTGAACCGACATCAGTTTAGGGTGAACCGACATCGGTTTAGGTGAGATATCTTGGGTTGTTCAAAAATTGCCTGGGAAGTTGCTCTGCTATTTGATAAGGGTCTCCTCTTTTCCTCGATGCGAAAACTGACCTTAGGATGCTTTTAAATGTGAGGTGAGGGGATGGGTCTAATGTTAGGTTTTATTTAGGCCATTGGTTTAGGGTTTAGGTTAATGGGTCAAATGATGGGGGTGGTTAGGTGAGGTGCATTTAATAAATGTGATTATATTAAATAGGTGTGTGAGGGTAGTGAATGAATTTAATGTAAATAATTAAATTAATATGTGTGTGGGTAAAAGGTTATTAACTTAATTAAAATAATTAAATCAATATGTATGGAGGTAAATGGCATTAATTTAATTAAAGTAATTAAATTAAAATGTGTGGGGTGTAGGAGGTAGGTGATAAGGTGTTGATGATGAGGAAGTGATTATAGGGCTGTGCTAGGGGACCAAGGTGATTACGACACGATTTCGGTGTCTACAGGTAGCTTTGTAGTTTACAAGGCAAGTTGTAATCTATTCAACGCTTTATTTCCCAACTTTCTAAATGATGTCACCCTTTTCATCATCTCCTTAAAAAGGATGTTTCCTTTAATTGGGATGACGAGTGCCACAAAGATTTTTAACTGTTAAAGGAATACCTTCTTCATCCACCTATGTTTATCCCACGTAAGGATGACAAACCCTTTTACCTCTACATTTCTACCACAGATCATTCCTTGGGTGTCATGCTCACTCATCATGAGTGAGAAACATGGGGAGAAAGTGGTTTATTACATAATCCCTACTGATTTTACATTATGATACTAGATATACCCACTCTAAAAAACTTTGATTAGCCCTAGTATTTATCAGCCACCAAACTTTTCCACTACCTACTCAACCACAAAAATTTTGGTTGTCACTAACACTGACCCCTTGCATTACATGTATGCTAAACCTTACCAAAAACAACATGCCACACGTTGGATAATGCTCCTTACATACCTAGACCTCAAATTCATCCATCAAAATTATATTAAGGGACAAACCATTACAGATTAGGCTAGCAGACACGCCTCTTTCTAGAAATCAATCTTCTAACTTCAATTTTCCTGATGAATCCATTGTTACCCTCTCTCTTGATGACACCATTTATCAGATGACCCATATTCTTATATGGTTCTAAATGTCACAGTGGGGGTAGTGCAGGAGTTATCCTCATTCCTCTCGATGGCGATTCTTATGCCTTCTATCTTTCAAACTTGACTTTGATTGTACTAATAACATGGCTGAATATGAAGCACTCGTGTTAGGTCTCCAAACTACCATTGCCCTAGATGTTAAGACCATTAATATCTTTGGTGATTCTCAACTAGTCATCAACCAATTCAATGGTTTATACCAGTGATGTAATGAAATAATTCAAAAGTATAAGCATCAAGTCGATATGCTTTTGACATACCTTTGATAATTACGACATTCAAACTGTTCCATGATTCCACTAACAAAATTTTGGATAACATGGCTTGCCTCACCTCACAAATACCTGCCTCACCTTCAGAATCTAAAATATTTGTCACAATACAATGACCTACAGTCACCTTCTTATCTCATTTGTGACATAAATTTTATTGGAATAATTGAAACCAACCCACGTGACATTTGGTATAAGCAGTATGCCAATTACCTTTCCCAATCAATTCTACCTCCAGATCTCACTCACAATGGTAAGCGAGCCTTCCTCCAAAATGTCTCTCGTTACGTCATCATGGGGGTCTTCTTTACAAGCGTGGCTTTGATGGTATCCTCTTATGGTGCCTCACTACTTCTGAAATTCCTTACACCATTAAAGAAATCCATGACAAGATTTTTGGTGGACATTTCAGTGGTCACGATGTTTCCAAATGTATTCTTCTCCTCTATTATTACTGTCCAACCCTTAACCAAGATTTTTGTGACTATGTCAAACTTTGTGTGAAGTGTCAGCAACACGCTAACCTTAACCACACCCCAAGTCATGCCTTACAAGTGTTCTAGAGACTTTTGGCCTTTCTCTCAATGGGGTTTGGATATCGTCAGAGAGATTAACCCTCATTCTTCTCAATGTCATCAATGGATCATCACTGCAACCAAATATTACACATAAATCGGTGGAATCCATCCCTCTCATTTCTACCAAAGTTGAGAAAATATGTGAATTCATTAACCATCACATCATTTTTCATTTTGGTGTTCCATCATCATCATCATTGACAATGGTAAACAATTAAAAAACAAGACTCCTATGCAAACTTTGTGATAGCTTTGGTATTCAACTCGTATTTCTCTTCACCATATTATCCTCAAACAAATGGTCAAACTGAAAATCAGCTAACAAAACCCTCAAAAAAATTCTCATGAAAATCATCAATGATACTGGTAAGGATTGGCATACACATATTTATTTTACCTTATGGGTCTATTGCACCAGCATCCACACCTCAACTGCACCGCCACACCTTTCTCTTTGGTCTATGGTACAAAGGTTATCTTGCCTCTTGAAATCCAAATTCCATCTCTTCGTATCTCACTTAAAGACATGCTCAATGATGATGACTTTTTCCAAGACTGTTTGGCACGACTTCAGTTATTAGATGAACACAGTTTAAACGCTCTCCACCACCTTCAAATCTACCAAAAACATATCAAATGTGCCTATGAAAAACATGTTCATGAATGAACTTTCAAGGCTGACAATCTTGTCCTAAAATAAAATCAACATGTAACCAAAGCAAAGAAAAGAAAATGGGGTAAGTTTTCTCCTAATTGACTTGGACCCTACATTTTCACCCATACTTATGGATCAGGTGCTTATCGTTTATCTTCTCTTGAAGGTAAAACCATGAACCTGATCCCCTTAATGCCCTGCATCTTCAACCATTTTATTGTTGAATAAAGTACAACATCACCTTTATGTCACTTACATGCTCATCCCTTGAGCGAACCTCTCCTTCTATTTACCTATTTTAAGGACCAACGACTACAAATAGAATTGTGTGATTATTCCCATCACCATTCAGCCTTATCTTCAATATGAGTATCACGGCTCTACTCATGGAATCGATTATCATGGCTACTTTTCATCCTTTTTCAAGATGGAATCCCATGGTCATTTGTCACTTGAAACCTCTCTCATGCATAGCTAACCTCTTTTGTGCTATGGTTTTTCCTTCATACAAGAGGCTTATACTCCTTTATAGTCTTATCCATGACTTCAAGTTCAAAAATAAAAAGCAAAAATATACATGGGATATTAAAAAATCAACTCCTTGAGTCAAACTTCTCGCAAATAGATGAATCCCTCAAAAGTACATCTACCTCTCTTTCTTGCTGCTATAAATAGACTGCTCCCTCGAAGTACAATTATAAAAATCTAGCTATATTGTACAATGTCTATCCAAAAATAAGATTATTTTTGAAAAAGTGAAATCAAAATTATCCTAAAGCTTCCTGCATCGATTAACTTCATGAACACCTCAAGGAGACATTCTATTTATCCCACATAGACTTCCCACATTGATTAATCTATGAAAGCAAAAGAAAAGAAAAATTATGAAAAAAAAAAAATGGTCATGGACTTTTCTATTCTAGTTTTGAGTATCTTGTAGAAGGGGCACATTATCTCACAACAAGGTTATGCTAAACAAACCCTTCCACCTTACTTGTTGTTTTATTATCTCATAAACGAACTCATGGGACAAAGCGTGTATTTTACACATAGTGATCATGTCACTTATTTCACCTATAGACTCGTCACATCATGCAATGTATCTAGGGACTTACATTCACTAAGTATAAGGATATGACAGTTACAGTCGTTTCCAACTAAGTAGCATGTATCTTCTTTTTAGTTCACCTTTTCCTACCTTTTTGTTTGTTCTAACCACACCCGATTATCGACACTTAATTTCCTATATACTTTCATCTATACCTACGCCTCACTTACCTTTCCCATTACCTATTCAAAATTTGACCTTCAATATTGTTAAAAATTCCTTAACCAACTAACCTACCTACCTAACCCACTTAATCACCTTACCTAACCCAATCACATTCCTCCCTAGTTTATGGGAGAACTAAATCAGCCTGAGGCCCCTTTCCCAAGGGCTATGTAGGCAGCACTCTTAGGGCATGGGGCCCTCTAAGGTTAGCTCGGCTACTCTTTTCCCCATCATCATTTCCCCCATCAAACAAAACTTATTTAGTTATTTAGTTTCCATACACATCAATAACAATAATTTGAAAATTAAACTCAAACCATGCCTAAATATCTAATTTTCCACAAAATTGTGATGCAATATGCCATTTTATTGCTACCCACAACCTTATCCTAGCCTTACAGGCTCACCTAATAGCCTTATCACCTAACCCCCAACCTGTCTTTTCAGTTGGGGAAACTTTTTGCCTATACCAAAAACAATTACATATGGCCTTACCTATCAACCCAGCCCTAACCTCGCCCCAATTGACACTAGAATTCGCTTACTCGTTATACCTTGTGATGACGTTACTCATATTATTTAACTTACCAACCTTTCCTTGCATAATGTTTTGATGTTTATCTTGACCAGTTTATCCCAAACCTATTAGTGTTATGGAACCCACCTAATTATCTTTCCTACACCTATCCTAGTTGTGTTTCAAGACCATGTATCATATACGTTGGATACCTAGATCACATCAACCTTGTTTGGATAAACTATCAACCTTTGACGATGTAGAGTTTGTGAGCTCTTCAGCCTAGTTCCTTGTCCCATTATATACATGTGCACGCATTTATAATTCCCCCACCTATTACCTACACCCAAAATAACCCTTTCCCACTCACGAACCTTACCTTATTTTTCTTCTTCACCTACCATTTTATCAAACTCATCACCAATTCAGCATGTTCCTTCATCATATCCAAGTTTGAGGGGGATCACATCAACCCATACCTGGGGCAACCACTCTTGTTTTTTTCAATATCACTTATCAATACAAAGCTATGTGACAAAAAGGATCAAATGTAGACACCCAAAATTGGGTTGCAACCCTCTAAACCACCTTCAATTAATTAATTTAATATTATTCCCCCACCATGCCCACTTGCACACATTTTAATTAATTTAAGTATCACAATTAAGTTAATTATCTAACTCACCTAGCCACCTCACTTATCCACCTCAACCTAGACCCATTCTAAACCTATTAATTTCCTTAGACCAAGTCCCTACTTATCCTAACCAACTACGACTCTTTCCAACCCTAACTATTCATGACCTATTAATCCTCTAACTAATTCCACACTCTAATTTATGTCATTCAACACTCCATACCTGGACTAAGCCAAAGACCATGCCAAAATTTGGGAGAAAAACCCTATTTTTGGTAACTTAGACCAATTCTCCTTAACCGACGTTGGTTATCCCTCGATCAGTGTCATAGGTTCCCTAACCATTGTCAATTACCATTAAATAAGAGTTTCTAACTCTTTACATGGGTTCTCAAATTCATTCATTCACTTAAGCTTTGGAATTCTAACTCTTGAGCACTCAAGATATCCAATGACGACAAACAGAGCCCATCAAGTCTTCACCAGCATCCAGTCATCTCATTCCACAACTTTGGATCATTATAGTAGAGCACATAGGCTCTCGTTTCCACAAACACTAGACACATTCTCATATCTCCCACGAATGCTCATCAATCACAAACCACCTTCATATCTACAGGTTACCAGATAAGTAATTCATTCTTATTTGTTAAGCTTTCATTTTGATCTTAACTCTTTCATTTACATCTTTTGTCTTATTCTTCTCTGTCCCAAATACCACCTTTCACCTATTTACAACCTATTCCATCAACCTGAACCATTTCACCCATTCTAGCACCTCTACCACCCTTGTTGAGCCTTAACAAAAATCATATCATCCTCCCCCCAAACCCCCTCAACCCTCTATGCAATCACAGAGAGACCCAAAAAACCTATTTTTAATGTTTCCACTATATTCCCTCTACTGGCACCGATCACCCAACTGGTGTCGGTCATTTTCCATTTCCGGCATCAGTCACCTAACCAATACCATTCTTTGTGACTGTTAATTTTAGGTAGAACAGCAAGCTCATAACATTTCACCAAACAACCCAAAATCACCCAAAACCTTTCCTAGACCTTTCCTAACACCTTAGTGACCTTTCCCAACTAGAACAACACCTTTCCTAGTAATAGATTA
Organism: Taxus chinensis; assembly: GCA_019776745.2. Classification (NCBI taxonomy): domain Eukaryota; kingdom Viridiplantae; phylum Streptophyta; class Pinopsida; order Cupressales; family Taxaceae; genus Taxus; species Taxus chinensis. The sequence goes on from CM034146.1 coordinate 902,160,705, forward strand.
GTTTGTATTTTCAGTACTTTTCTTAATATAGTGTATTGATAACGTTTTGAGACACCTAAATCAAATTGTTAACAATAGGACCTTTAATTCTTGCATTTATTCTCATTAATTTGATAAAATAGTGGATTCACATCCATCTAGGAAGTATCACACTTCCTGAAACCAGCATTTACTAGGTAGTCCATTGCCATATATTGTTTAACTCTCTCTTGTGGTCTTATTGTGCTTTACAGGTAGTTCCTCCCAGCCAAAAGGAAGCTCTCACATTTGGTATGATCAAATTCAATAATGCATCCAACCTTCTCCCAACTATTCACAGGTATTCCTCATACGCCCATTACCCTTATCTATTTTATCATATACTTTGAGGTGAAACAGTTTGTAATAAGGAAGAATTTCCATTTAGATTATATTTATTTAATTCATTTCCTTTACATGTGTTTAATTTCATTGTCATTATGCTTTGTCAATTTAGTTCGGTATTTTGTTGTAGTAAGCGCGTTTTCTCACCAGTAGTTGATTACTATCCAAGTGATTTCATGCACAGAGTATTGCATATACTTTTAGTGTGGAGTGGATCATAGTACAGAGACAAGAATTTATAGCACCCTCTTGATACAGGTTTCCTTGGTTGAAGGATTCTTCTAGAACATTGATGTGAAAGTGGATAAGACATGATGAGTATTGGGTATAAAGTTGAGCCGATTGAAGGCCATGTAGGGAAATTTATTGTGCAATGTAACGTGACTTACACAATGGCATCAGAAACTATCTTGGGAAATAATGTAGAGGTTTCATTACTTTGGCCCAGGGAGGCGTGTGGAGGAGGTTTGTGGCTAAGAAGTAGTATAGCCATGCAAGAAGGTTACGACTGGAGTGCACAAAGTGAAATCGTGAAAATTGTCAAAAATAAAAAAGGTACTTTTTTAAAAAAGTGACTTAAAAAGCATTTGTTGGAAGTACAAATTGGACCATTGTGGGCCATGGAAAAGTATAAATAATAGGTTAGGTTAGTCATTTGTCTACCCTTCTCCTTCGAAGAAAAACTTGTGATTCAAGTGCGAATAGCTTGAGAGTGATGCAGAGTTTTTTGCACCAAAATTGCTTGAGAGTTGTGTGTTAGTCCTTACAGAGAAGCCACTTAGAGCTGGCAATGGAGCACAGAGAAGGCTTACATGTATTATAAGCGGTTGGAAGTTCACAGGGCTCAGGTAGAAGGACTTTTGAAGACAGCACACCTAGGGCACGTAGTTACAACGAGATGGCATCTAAGCCAAGGAAATTGAGAAAAAAGAGGCCTGAGGTTATGGGTGGAGGAACCCTTAGAAGAGATATACTTGGAAATACAGTACCCTCATAGTGTTTTGATGGTGGAAATTTGGAAATCAAATCTCACTCGATGAAAAATTAGTGAGTTTAAACCACCATACAGATGAGAATGAGAAGAAGATGAGGGAATATTTGGAAAAAGTCCTCCTAGGAGTAGATGAGGTTGGAAACCCTCTAATTGATTACTCTGTGAAGCAGGAATGAGGAAACAAGATGTATTACAATTGTGGGATCTTCCTTTCTTTTCTAAACCCACACACCTCTTTCAGTGGTTGATTTCGTGAGTTCATGAAGATTTTTTTGTTTTGCAAGAATAAGGATGTGTCTCACCACTCAATTCATTGAGCATGTCATAGGATTGAGAAGCACAAAGGAGGACATGGTCCTAGATTTATGTGCTATAGAAAAAATTGAAGAACTTGTTAATAAATAAAGCTATGAGAAGGGAGGTAGGGCACAAACCATTTTGGACTTAGAAAATCTAGCATGTAGGGTTACATCCTAACTTGTGAGTTGCAAATTGGGCACTTTTAACGCTGGAAAAACATCAATAAAAAATTATTATACGTACCTTACATAAGTTCGAAGAAAGCACATTATAATTTCACCCAGTTCATCATGAATGGGATTATTCAGGAGATGAAGCAGTAGAATGAATAAGTAGTGAAGATTATATGGGGATCTATTCTTCTTTTGATTGTGTTTTAGGAAATTAAGGCATCAGATGGGCTCGAGGACAACATGTGGGTTTACCCACCACCGAACCCACCCCCCGCAGTGTAATTTTCAGGGTTTACATGTGATGGAAACATTACAAACATGTAAAAAGATAGATTTACTAAGTGGTATGATAGACGTTGTGAATGAATGGTGCATTCTGCATGAGCTGCCTACAATAGTTGAGGATCATGTGAAGTTTGCAGTAATGCAAGATTTCAGCCTTGCTCAATTTCACATGGTTAAGGGTGAGATGGGTATGCGGTGTAAAATTCTATTTGCATTATTGGTAAAATACTTGAAGTGCTCCATTAATAGGATTAAGGACACACAGAAGTTAACATATGATGCAGACATGGTGGATTCATATCTGCATATGTTGTGTGCTACCTACAAATATGACTCCAGGCCCACGTATGTGGAGGTGTTGGAACCAAACCTGTTGGATTTTCATCCATAGGTAAATGTTACAATTAAAGGGATGAGAAGTATGGTGTTCATGTAATTACGACTAAAGACTCAAGGAGGAGTCAAAGTGGAGCTTATAGACTCAACTTTTCCACATCCTAAGGGAGCACCAGTGCCACCTATCCATAAGGCAAAGGAAAAAGAGGCACAGGAAGAAGAGGAAGGTGATGAAGAAGAGGGGAGGATTGATACCTCTCATAAGATAATGTATTACTCTTGAAGGAGTAGTAGTGGAGGCTCTAGAACCTCTCAACAGGGAAGCAAGGAATAGAAAAAGATCAAATGTAAAAGGGTAGAGGTGGTTTCTAGCTCTACTAGAAAAATAGGGTCTGAAGAGATGGACTTTACCACACTAAGGGATGAGTTGGAACAAGAAATGGAGGATCACAAGAAGTGGGCATGAGAGAAGGCAGCAGAGTAGGCTCTCAAGAAGGGAAAGGCTCTGGTGATAGAAAAGGAGATAAAGAATAGCTCGGTGAAGGACATTATACATGTGCAAATAGAGGAAATGGAGGAGAAAGGGACTGGTGACACTTTCCTCATTAAGGAGGACAAAGGATTGGGGACAGGGACTAGAACCGCAATTCCAAAGAAGCAACAATCAAAAGTGAAGGTGCAAAGGAAACAGTGGACCCCAAGGTCACCACACATGGACTTCATGGATGACCCCACAAATTTATTACGCGTGCGCTTCAAATTACATTTCCTACAGGGAAATTGAATGCTTGGGAGCTTCTGGACCAAGATGGAGTATCTAGAATGAAGAAAATTCTAAGTTAGAACTTGTATTCACACTCAAAGGATTCTAAATTTTAATTCAGTGAACATACAATTGAAACAAATATATTGCAGAAGCAGCTAGGTAAGTGGTAGAAGGCCATTGACCCAAACCACTTAATAGACGAGTAGGTATGTAATGCCTTGCACAAGATGGACTCTAAGGTGACAAGGATACATCTAGATGTTAGCGCTATGGTTTGGAATTTTGTCTCAAATAATAAGGAGAAAGAGCATGAAGTATATAGGTTGAAGATAGGCCTGAAGGGGGAGCAGAAAAGAACTAAGGAAGCATATGATAGAACCAACATACTCGTAAAGAAAATTTAGGGAAAGTACCCTTTCTCAGTGATCCAAGCCATAAAAAATTATGGAGATTAGATGGAATATTTATAGGATCTGAAATGGATGCTCCTAGTTAACATCAAGAGCACAAGGCCTACAAAGGAATAAATTGTAAAATAAAAAGAGAATATTAATGTTGAGGTGGAAGTCGGGATCACTGAGCTAGAGGACTTTCTCACCCATCTCAAGGAAGCAAGTGCAAAGGCATATGTTAGCTTCACTAGATGTCAGAAGCGTGAGCCCTTCGTAGCAATTCGGTTGGTGGATGAGGAAGAAACTTTTAATACTATACAGGAGAAGACCACAACCCAAAAACTTGAGCACACTCACTTGATCGTAGAGACCACAGCATAAAAAGACAAAATCAAGGTGAAGCGTGAGCATATGGAACAAAAAATTGGTGAGTTCTAGAGTTCTATACTATAACATATGGACAATATTGATGGTGCTTGCATAGATTTGGAGTTGTTGATAAAGGAGTTGAAAGGTGGGGTCGAGGAGATTACTCCTGACCAAGTACCAAGGATTTTAGAGGCTGTGATGGGGAAGGATTTAAAGGATTTTGAGGAATGGGAGAAATTAGTAGTTGGGTTAGATATAGAGTTTCCAAAAATCTTCTAGGTGCCTTAGCCTATTTCGGTATACAGCTCATTTTTAAAATTTTAGAATTTTGTTCTTCTAAAAGTTTTGTACTTAGTGAACGGAGAATTGTCGAGAACGGAAATCCAGATAGTTTGTGGTAATGTTGGACCCCTGAAAGATGATAATTGAGGTGGCATGAGGGTTTTGGATGTGTTGAGATTAGCTGTGAAGGTACACACAAAAGTAGAGCACACATCGTGTGAAGGATCTTGCCCAGGCCAAACACATTCAAGACATAGCCACATTTTTTATAGAATTGGGAGATGAACAGTTGGAGTAACAGCCAAGTAGTGTTCTAAAGATAAGTTCGATCATATATACTTGGAGTTACAAGTAGAGTCTCTTTTGGGAAATATCTGATGTGAAGGAAGGTAAAGCGACATGCACAGTTTTGGGTTAATATTAGGATTAGAACTGGAGTTATAAATAGATAATCTATTATTAGCGAAGCTTGCATGCTTATGTAGTTGACTTGTAATGCATGCATAGTTATTTGTGGCATGTGGGGTATTTTCAGAATGCATAGGGGGTGAAGGGAAAGTTCCTCACCCCTATATATATATATTAATTTGCACGGTTAGAGAAAGAGTCTATTTTTGTAAGGTTGTGTTGTTGATTTACTTATGCCCATGATCTTATATAGTTACTATTGATGTATTCAGCTTATGTGTTTTATGGTGATTAATACAATGGATCTTTGTGGGTGGATATTGGTTTTTGACACCTCTGTGACTGGATCTTGCATGCTAAATCTAATCTTGATTCTTGTTTAGTTCATTCTTGCATATGCTTGTGATCTAAATTGTTTATGCTTTATCTTTGAATGGTTATTATGGATCTGGAATGCATATTCTTTCATGCTAACTCCTTGACAAATCTTCCATAAAAGAGGGACCCTGGTACCCTTACGCACTTCGGGTAAGTGCTCAGTTCTGTCTGAGTGATGTGTCAACACGCCTTGGGCTGTGAATGGTAAAATAATACTACATTTGGTAACAAAACAAAAATGTAGTCTTATTTTACCATTCACATCCCAAGGCATGCTGACATACCACTCACACAGATATGAGTGCTCACCCGAAGTGTGCAAGGGTACCAAGTCCCTTTTTTATGGAAGTTTTGTCAAGGAGTTATCATGAAAGAATATACATTCCAAATCCATAATAACCATTCAAGAATAAAGCATAAAATATTTAGATCACAACCATATAAGAGAATTAACTAAACAATAATCAAAATTAGATTTACCATGCAATATCCAGTCACAAAGGTGTCAACAACCAATATCCAACCACAAAGATCCCTTGTATTAATCAACATAAAACACAGAAACTAAATACATCAATAGTAACTCCATAAGATCATGCGCATAAGTAAATCAGCAACATAATCTTACAAAAACAAAATAATTCTCTAACTGTGCAAATAAATACATATATCTAGGGGTGGGGAACTTTCCCTTCACCACCTATGCATCCTCAAAATATCCTGCATGCCACAAATAACTATGTGTACATTACAAGTCAACTACAGAAACATGCAAGCTTCGCTAATAATAGATTATCTATTAATAACTCCAGTTCTAATCCTATTATTAACCTAAAACTATGCATGTCGCTTTATCTTCCTTCACATGAGATCTTTCCCAAAATAGAATCTTCTTGTAACTCCAATTCTATATGCTCAAACTTATCTTCAAAACATTTCTTGGTTGTTACTCCAACCGTTCATCTCCTAATTCTATCAAAATGTGGCTAAGTATCAAATTTTATTGTCCTAGGCACGAGCCTTTACGCACTGTCTACTCTACTTTTACGTGTACCTTTTCTCCTACTCTTTATGCATTCAAAACCCTCTTGCCACCTCACTTAGCTTCTTTCAGGGTTCCAACAATCACCTATGATGACATCAAACATTGTTAACCTATTAGGTCAATATCATGTAGTTGGGGAAAAATAATTAAAATATTGGTCCAACATGAGGCTTCAGTCCCTTCATATCATATTCTCACTTAAATTCCTCATGTCTCAATGAACATATCATCAACTAACTTAGAAGATTGAAATCCAATTAAATAAATCTCTAATATCCCAATTCAAATCCCCTAATTTGAACTAATCAAAAATTATCTAATCATTTCATAAAAACACTCTTCAATATGAATATGCACTCACCACCAACTTTGGAGCAAGACTCCCCTTAAACAGTTTGAATGAGAGCACACTTTAGCAGTGTGAATAAATTATAGTCCAAATTGATCAAACCTCTCATCAATCTCTCCATTTCAATTTCCTATCGACTATATGATTCCATATGATCTACTCTTTTGAGCATATGATCCTCCTATTTTCATTTCAGTAAAGATTGATAGTGTGCAAGTCAAGCAACCCCTCATCGATGAAGGTTCAGGAACATTCTTCACTTCCTTAGAATTCATCAAATATCTCAATTACTCTATTAATACTATCAAATATACTCATATCATATGTCAATGGTATGACAAGAGGAAAGTTTCCCAATGGGATGCATTTGGTTTCCCATTTTTGTACCTCCTCAAAATTTCAAGTTGAAATTCATGATCTTCAACTTTCCTCTTCCATACAATATTATTCTTGGTCAACTATGGAAACATTATATGTGTGCATTTACCTCATCCACTTGTCAGTTTTTCAAATTTCCCTACCTAGGATTTTTGTTTATGGTTGAAAGTGACACCAATCTATGTAAGCTTGAGAAATTCCAACAATGTGGCATCTATAAATCCCCACTCTCGAAGAACTTCCTTATGTCCCATTTAGATGGTATCAACACTTCAATTATCCCATTGATTCTCTTCGAGGATATAATCAACATCCTAAATTTATTGAGAATATACCACCTAACCTCCTTGACTCAAATGACGATGATTCTGATGAAAAAAATCTCAAAATCAAAAACACTAATCTACCTAATTATATCATTACTAATTTACCCCCTTCTTTATGACCCCATTCTTGTAAGAAAGTAGCTAAAGCAAATACAATCACTATATATTTTTCTTCACATGCTCCTAAGGAATTTCCCACTTCACCACATAGTAAAAAAAATTGAATCTCTTTGTATTAACATCACCAACCTCGACTATGATGAATATATTCACTTTATGATTGATTCATGTTTGGTTATTCCCAATCCAAGGATGTGAAAATCCTTCATTATATTCAATCATTATGCTCTTCTTTATCTTCTCCTGAATCCTTACAATCATCTTTTAATCACAGCATTTATATTATCCACCTCTCATAAACATAATCAAATATTGAATAATTTGACCTAAAGAGGATGATCGAATGGGATATGACATTGATATATCATTACCATCACCTTTATAAAATCCTCCTTTTGACTTGAATCATGAGCCACATCATGTTTTCACTCCTTTGAATAAATATACTATTCTCGATCTTCCCCCACCTTCCTCCACACCCACACTTGCACCTCTTGTCATTATATCTCTTAACTCATCAAATGAGTGTGATTTGTATTGTGTTGGTACCCAAATATATTTTTCCTGAGTTTGATCATTTTTGTCTTTATTAGAAAATTTCTAAAAGGAGATGAATCAATATGGGAATTAATTCCAATATCTATTCCTTAGGATATCATAAGTGTTATAGAAGGGTGTATGATTGTACAATTGGTTCTACCTTTGCCATGGGAAGTCCTTGAAATTTTCCAATATATCATAGTCTCATTTGGTACTATAAGGTCAGGATTTCGGGTGTGCTTGGCCAAAGTGCAAAGGTAACGAGTGCAATTCAACCCCAAAGCTCGGAGGCTGGCTATTTCTAGAACTATGTGATATATGTGCTAAGTAAATTGAAGAGTTCCCTCTGGACAACGAGTCATTTATACACCCCATCATAAATAGAATGGATATTTTCTACCTCCGGGTCACATCCAAGAATATTCCGTGGGCAGCTTCTCCCCGATTTTTGAGAAGAATTTTTTATTTTTTCATTTAAAATAAGTTACATCTCGGGACCCGAGGCCCGGTTTACTTGTGCCTAGGCTTCATAAATGTTTATCTGAACCTAACCTACTAACTTAAAATTGATAATGGATAAGAAAAAAGGTATGATTTCACCCATTTTGTAAGGATGAGAAGAGGTATAAGGACTTGTTTCTTTTTCCCATGATCTATGCATTTAAGTGTGATGCATTAAAGCACGAAGGTAAAATGGAATTTTTTGCTGCGAGGATGTTCCTACTGCTTAAGATAGGAAAACAAGAAAATGTGAAAGTATGCTTGAAGATGAATAATAGTTATACATACACAAAGGAACAGTCCAAAGCAACGTTTATAGTAACAAAATGGGGGTTCTATTTATGGGGCCTTGGACCTTCAATGTATAGTATGTATGAGAAAAATGGTACAACTAGATACATTTAATAGATACATATTATGGTTACATTAAGGTCAGATTTCCATTTCTTCAGACACGCAGGGGAAACCTTTCAGGAGCTAGTCTCATCACTGAATGAAGTCATCATGGGAAACAACACCGAACACAAATTTTATATCCCCCATCAGGACCTTTGACATCTCTTTCTCATGCATCATAAAGATGCTGACCCTTTTCTCGTTCACAATGTCCACCAGCTACCTCCTCCGCTCAAGTGTATTTTCCCATTCAAGAAAGTGAACCCACCTCTGTTATATGACTTGGGAGGTCGGCATGTCATCACCAATCCGGCACTATGATAATTCTCCATCAGGAACTCCTCATGCTATGATTATTTACTAATGCACAGCCTTTAGTTTGGTGGATGTAATTTTAAAACACAACAACAAACATAACACAAGAATACCCTAGACTATGATATGAAGGAATGATGAAAAATCTGAAATATAATTGTAAATTATAATATCAACATGAAATTGTTACAATCTCACCCATGAGGTACTTCAAGTGTTACTGACTTCACTTACCTTCCAACAATAACTATGGGAGAAACTTCACAATTACACCTCTTAATGGCTTCTTTAACACACCTTCAAAATGATGGCTTCCTTTACACACTTACTCATACAATATTTCTCACTACTTCCTTCTCTGCTAAATGAGGGGGGTGGCCTCTTTATTTATAGAACTTTTAGGCTTATCCATCTTATCTCTAAGATAGGATAAGAAATCCACTCTGACAAATCATATTCCATACCTTAACTCTTATCTGTACATGTAAGCTTATCTTTTAAGATAAGATAAACCTTATTATTTCACATGGGTTCCACATTTTTAGACTTTTAAAAAATAAAATACACAAAATATTTATGACCTCACTCCTTGTCCTTATTACTAATATAATATTTCTAATTCCTAATCATGGAGACCCTACTTCTCTACTTACCCCAACTTTGACATTTTAACATTACCGGACCACTTACGACAAATATTTACTTTTTACCACAAAATTCCTATTGTACTTTTGACTATTACCGTACTATACATTATTGGCAGCGTCGTACTGGCAGCGCCATTATCTTCTATCGGACACTACTACTAATTATACTTAACAACATCTTATTCCTAATACATACATTAATGAAATAGAAATTACGGAGGAAAATTTTAGTGTCGACAAGCCCTTGGTCGGACAGGCCTCTGGAACAGGCGTGACTCCATTATTTGATACACCTATGAGAGCATGTATCTCCTGAGATGAAAGTATATGCAACCCAATCACATCCTAAACATCCTCTATGGAAAACTCCAGAGCAACAAGTTGCCCCTCAAATCCACTCGCTTGATTGCCTCACAACGGAATTTCATCATTTTTCTCCTAAGATTGTGTAGAGAAATAGATCTTTATTTCCATAAGAGAGGGGTAATGGAAATTTTTATCATGTGTCAGTGGTTTCCATGGATATGAGGGTAGTGATGAGGTAGTTGATTCCTTAAGGCCTCAGGATTCAATCAAAACTCTAGGTAGACCAAATGAAATTGTAGAGTCTAAAAAATGGGGAAAGAGAGAAACATTTCAGCCAGGTGGTTTATGAAACACAATACCAAGGTAGGTTGGTGAAGGAAATCCTAGGGATTTTCCCTGGTATTCGAGATGTTGAAGACTTGGCAGATTAGAGCCTCATTGAGCCTTGAGAATTGAAAAATTGACCCATATGGGCCAACTCCTCCCTTGAAGGATTCTTACTAAGGAAATATGAAGCCATTTGCTAAGAATTTTGAAGAAAATGGGAAGGTAGGGAAGGAAATGATTATGGAAAATATACAAAAAAAAATTAACTGGATAGGTGTCGAAGGAAAGAAGTTGATGGACCACTTAAATAGGCATGGCAGTTGCATTGATGTGGCAAAGAAAATCATTCCATTATTAATGCCATATCAATTTTCAATTTTTTGGTACATGCAGAATTTAAATAAAGATTAAATTATTTATGAGGAGTGTGTCACCAGAGAATGCTTAACTACGCGCAAAACTTGAGAATGTCTCATCACATTAATGTTTCTGACCACAACATTATTGTACACATGTGGAAAATTTTAAATGTTAAATATGATATGACCTGGAAAATATCTATCTATGTCATCAAATGACGTACATAATACACGGTGGTAGTTGGCACAAGTAGTGGCTATTTAAGAGTAGTTATTTGTGGTTTCATGGTGGCCCAAGACAGTTAGAAGAAGCGACAGTTAATTTGGGTATCTGAAGAATATTGCCTAAAACCTTGAGAAGATAAGATGATCTATATATGGAGGCGTAAAAAAGTAGGGCAGGAAGATTCTAAGGGGAAGAGAGTGGAAAATTGACAAGAAGGTTCTTGGGGAGGAAATTTTTAGTGAGAGTTCATGGTAGCATGGCAAACCAGGAAAAAGGATTGGTCATGATGAAGGTTTTTCTCTATGTAAACCAGTTATCAGGAATTTGTGTTAAGATGGTTTCATATTGTACAGTCATTAACAAACTTTGAGAGCATCAATATATGTTTCCCTTGTCTTTTCCTATGTTTAATGGTTCGTATCTGATAAAAAGAATTAAATTTATGATGATTCTCTTTGTTTTTTGTCACAAAAATGATGTTGGGTGGGAATGATATGTGTCTTTCATTATAATTATTTATGGGTCATGATTGTAATTCGAATATGAACATATCCAGCACTCACTTAGATATCATCTAAGAAGTGTGTAAGTATTTGATGTTTTATGGGGGTACCTGAAAGCCTTATTTCTAAATCCTGTAAAATCTCCCTACGGATCGAGTAGGGTTTGGGGGTATAACTTGTAATTTAGGGGTCCCTTGATCCAGACTATTTAGCATCTCAACTTACTATGATTCATGTCTCAGGTCTACTAAGCTGGATTGTAAGGCATTTAGATGTTGATTCACCTAGAGATTTCCCTACATGCAACTTTGTTTTTGAAGAGCTCTTTCATCTCCCTTTCTAGCATTCATGCAATTACATGAACAGATGATGGTTGGGTTTATGTCTCTCTTACTTCCCATCGTTTCTTTCCATGGCTCTTTCCCCCTTTTTCCACCTCCTTTCTTTGGAAGTTCCCTCCATCCTCACTAAAAACTCATGTAACTTTGAAACAAAATCATAACTCACCTCGCAGGCTTTAGATCTCTTTTTTTCATACCAAACCGACTCACCCAGAGAACACATTATTAACTTGATGTAATCATCTTGTTCTCACATCTGACTTGAAGTCCTTTATTATTGATTTGATCATAGAACTTTGGGACAAAAGGTTTTGGGTCAGATTAATACCTGCCCTCCGCGGTCCGCGTTGTGTCCTCAAGTGTTTGTAACTTTTTTTACCACTCTCTTGAGTGAGCATTGTATTTAGTGGCTGCAACCAGCCCTTATTTTTCCCCCTTTCTTTTGGAGTTCCCGGAGTAGCATTTTGACTTCATGCCTTAATCTCTGTATTTCCCTTACCGCACTCCCGGGTCCTCTCACCAAGAATTTGGCACAATCAAAAGTAGTGGGGACTACAGCAACACCCTTTGTTCGGGTGCCTCCCCATCACCCCCTCGGGAATGGTGGGTGGGCGATCAAAGGGAGACCTTTCCTCTAGATACAAAAAAACACATCTTAGGGGTCTCCCTTCATCACCCGGCCTCTTCCCCAACAAAGCCTCTTCCAACCAGGGGGTGCAGTCCCAGAAGCCAACATTTTGCACATGGCATGAGGTATCGGAGCACAATGTAAAGGATTATTGATTTTGTTGACGAAACATGAAGCCACCAGAAGCTAAGAACCATGAGGGAAAGAAATAAAGACTATCTTGTCCTGCTCCCTCCACTCAAATTTTTTGCTCTCAGAATGTTTTTTATTCACATTTCAGTGTTGATTGTCGGGTACTCTAGAAAAAATAGTAGTCTCATAAGTTATCTCTCCCCCATCTCGAATTGATAATTTTTCTACCCCTTCTCCTATATTATCTATTTTGGTATTTCCTCCTATAGATTTTTTATCTACCCATACACCATATAGACCATATGAGGTATCACATCCTCGTGTATTTTTATATAAAAGCATAGATACCTCTTCCTTTTATCCCTATACTTTTTCCTTCCATGATGGAAATGGGCCAAAATATCCTATCTCGAATCTCTCTACGGGTGGAATAATTTATGGTAATCATGTGCCACGATATCCATCAAAATATCTCATGATCCCTCAAAGACATTTAGTGCACCTTGATTCATACATGTTATGATATTCAGTGACAGGTTCATGATGTCATTAAGGATGTTTGCAACTATTTTACATGCCCTTTTTGACATCATCCACTTGTCGCATACCTATCTCACTATTATTTAATTTTTTCACTAATTTACACTACTCAATTTCATCCCTAGATTAGACAATTCATTAGCTCAAAAAATTGACTATCCCTTACATACCTAGATTAGACGATATGATAGCTCGATAAGTTTTTCTACCCCTTACATCTATAGTTTAGGTAGGTCAGTAGTTCAAGGTTTAGATAAGATAGCTAGTCTGAAAACCTAAATTACCCCTAACAATCCTATAATAATCCAATATTAGTTTTATAGGTCATTTATTTTACATGTGTTCACTACCCCTTTACATCTTATTTTTATTACATACAGATTCCTATGACATCCTTTAGATTTACTTTTATTACATATTTCATACTTGATCTTTTAGTAGGGTTTGCTATTTTCATAATTTTTTACACTTGTGTACACTACTTGATTTACATCTTGTTAGATTTATTTATACTATTTTTATGATATACAGGTATGTTATTTATACACTCATTATATCATATTATCTTACATTATATAGTCAATTTATATGTTTGTGTTGGTCCTCTCATAACTTTGCATTTCCTTCTCTTGACATCTATAGCAGTTTTTTAGTTCCTATACTACTTGTTTCATATTAGTTTATAGCCCTCATCCCTGGGATGAATCCCTTTTATATATCATTTTAATTTTTCCCTTATGATCAACTATTAGTTATATCCATCATTGTATCACACTCTGAAATCCTTGTATCTTTCACTTATCATACTTCTCACGTGAGGCACACTTAGGTCAAAGATGAGATCGCATACTTTCTATAGGGTAGGTCTAGAGGTACCTAAGCATCTTGATTTTTAGGTTATCTTTTATAGAAATTAGGTGTAAACACACGTGTATTAAGTCATATTTCATACCTACTATAATATCCTTCTGAATTTGTATGGAAAAGGAAAATTAAAATTCATATTAGAAAATAAAAATCAATTAAAAAACAACAGAAGAAAGTAATTGTTACAAACAAAAAGAGAAATCAAATTCAATCACAAACACAAAAGAGGTGAAGTCATCATAAAAATCAATAAAAACAACATAAAAAGGAAATAATTATAAGCGATAAATTTCAATCACGAACACAAAAGACATGATATCATCATATTTAGCACTTTTACTATTCTTGTTGAAATATCAAACTAGAGTTTGATGTCATTTAGGGTGTGGTAGGTTTTTTTACTAGGATAGGAGGTCTCATACATAACCTTTAGTTCCCCGGTTTTCTCACGCCAATACCTAATCATCGTAGTAGGCATATAACCATTTAAATAATGTCTTGCGGAATGGGAAAAACATCATGGGGAAATGGGATTCATATTTACTATTGTATTATCCACCATATGTTATCATATATCACTTTGGGATATACCTTCATACTTCATTATTTGGCATAAGTTGAATTAACTCCTTTGGATTCCTTTTCTCCTTGATGTGGATAACCTTTAGCCATATCCTTTTTATTAGAGTATCCAATCTACACTAAGGATGATACATTTCCCTTATGACACCTTGTTTTTTCCTCTCTTCACGTTCACTCCTTTTACCCCCCTTAATGAATATTCTCGATAGTTTCTCATGATTTTATATCCTATCTATCCTTTCTCTTTCTCTTATACTCATATAATTCTATATTTGTGATATACTTCTAATAATTTTGGGTCTTCTCACAAACATTCACACATTTATCAGCTTCATCTTCACAAATATTAGTTATGACATTAGGTGGTGGTGTTTTTAAAGCACGGACACTGAGGAGGGGGTGAATCAGTTTACATACAACAATTCATTCACTTTAACCATTTACATCCATCAACCATTCAACTAAGCTTATTCATTAATATTGATCAATATAACACAACCATCAAAGCATATGAAAGAGAAGCAAAATAACACATGGACATCAAATTTAAGTGGGAAACCCTCAAGGGGAAGAAAACCCACTAAAATAAAACTTTATACAGCCATGTTTCAAATTTAGTTGAGCACCAACCCAACAAGGAGAACCAACCCTTAGATTTAATGAGGCACCAACCCACAAAGAGAACCAACCCTTAGTTTAGTATATGATCCATAGGGATCCAGAAAAACACACCACTTCATCAGTTCCATCAGCACCAAGAAGGAAAAGTGAAGAAAAATGAGGAAAAGGAGGTTCTTTCATAATTTTAAAAGAACCGTCACTCTACGCAGAGCAGTGGTTACAAAACCACTACCCAACCTAGGCAGTAGTCCTGTAACTGCTACCTAGCCAAGGTGGGGGTCCTGAAATCGTCATTCTGCACAAGGCGGTGGTCCTGACACTTTTTAATAGAAAAAAAATGAAACATGAATGAACGCAAATTTGAAGCACCTGACTATTTCTCTTCCCTCCCTAACCTTTCCCATTCTCCAATGC
Organism: Taxus chinensis; assembly: GCA_019776745.2. Taxonomy (NCBI): domain Eukaryota; kingdom Viridiplantae; phylum Streptophyta; class Pinopsida; order Cupressales; family Taxaceae; genus Taxus; species Taxus chinensis. The sequence continues at coordinate 902,176,214 of CM034146.1, forward strand.
ACTGGAGGACATGGGAGAAGGCTATAAATACAAGGATGAGCAAGAGAATTGATCATTCGAAGGTCCAAAAAGATCAAGAGAAAATTTTAATTGTATGAGAGCAAGTGAGGAAAATAGTTTCATTACTAGAGTGGATTTTTAGGAGAAAGGTGTAAGAAAATAGAGAAAACAAGTAATTGGAGAGAAGGTTTATAATGTTGTTTCTTTTCATACTTATTGTAATTTGTAAAATTTGATTAATTGGCCAATACAAGTTGGAAGAAAGAGTATTTTCCCTTCCCGACTGGTTTTCCCTCATTAAGGGTTTCAAAGATTAAAAAAAATCTTGTGTTGTGTGAATTCATTAGCACTCTCTGCAATTTTTTCTAAGAACTAAGTAATTTAGTCACTAAGTTATGATCTTCAAGAAAATCTGTCATTATCTAAATTTGAAAGTAGAACATTATAATTGTGTGATTTGTATAATTCCAAAGTAGAAGTTTACGGATCATTTTGGTATCAAATTTGATTATATATCTAGGGTTGTGGTATTTTCTTTTTTATTTTGATTTGTATGATAATGACAAGGTCCAAAGGAGAATAATTTTTACCTTGCGAAATAGATAGTTCTACTAAGAAGTGGAAACAAATAATTCGAGCTCAAAAGGAGGAAGAGAACTTGGTCTGTAGAGTTGAGATGCTAGAGACCATGATGGATAGGTCACATAGAAAACAACAAGAGCTTTTAGATATTTAAAAGATGGATTTGGTTAAGCAAGATTCCATGGACTCAGTGGTTCGAGCACTGGCCAAAAAATTTGGTATCGGAGGGAGCCACGATGAGGAAGATTTGGAAGGGCATGAAGAAGAGACTCAAATTGTAAGTGAGAAGGTAAAATCTGCTCATACACCTTTTAAATCTAAAATGAAAGTGGAAATAAAAAACTTTGAAGGACAAGTAGATGCAGAATTTCTTGATAAGTGGCTAAAATAGTTGGAAGTCTATTTGAGTGTGCATAATGTCACTGAGGAACAAAGGATCACCTTTTCACATCTCAAAATGGAAGGTCATGCTATGGTTTGGTGGGAAACCCATCTAGCCACTTGTGAAAAGAAGAAACGTCGTATTTTCAGTACCTGGAAGAATTTTAAAGAGTTATTTAGAGATAATTTCATTCCTATCGGCCATAAGATTGACCAGATGATTAAGTGGTAGTACTTTAGGCAGGGCAATAGTCAAAACATGCAGGACTATACTATGGAGTTTCAAAGATAAGCCATGTCGCTTGATATGGACTTGGAGGATGAGAACATTCTGACCAAATATTTGGGAGGAATTCACACTCACCTTCAGAGTAAGGTAATATCCACGAAGCCCAAGGATCTCAATGAAGCTTGCATGCAAGCATACTATATTGATGATGAGAAGAAGGAAGGAGAAGAAGATCCAAAGGAAGACCAGTCAACAAATTAGCAGTAAAAGGATCAAGGATCAACAAGTTACAAAGGTAAATGGAAAGGTAAACATGTCACCACTTCTTTGCATACTTGTAAAGATCCTAAGAATTTTGATATAAATGGACACGATAACGCCACATGTTGGAAGTTACATCCAAGATTGCACCCAAAGCACTGAACCAAGGATTCCAAGAAATCCATGGCCACTGTGAAAATAGAAGAAGAGATAGAGATTGAGGATGATTCAGATGTAGATGAGAGGCTAGGATGCCCAGCCACTAACATGTATAGGGGGAAGAAGAAGAAGAGATGAGTAAGCTATTTCAAATCAGAATCCAAATAAAGAAGACTAAGGTAAATGCTTTAGTAGATTTTGGTTCTCAGTAAAATTTGATTTTTGATACGATCGTAAAAGATCTTGGTCTATGAACTTACGATCATCCACATCCATACCCATTGGGATGGGTAATGAAGGGTGTAGAAATCCAAGTAACAAGAAAGTGTAAGTTCAAATTTGGGATAAATTCCTAATACATAGATGTATTAGAGGTTGATATCATTCCACTTGATGTATTTGATGTTTTCTTCAGAAGTCCTTACTTGTATGCCAAGGATGGTGTGTCTATAAGGAGGGAGAACTAATATGGATGGGTCAAGGAAAGAGTCAGTTTCAACATCCGGGCACACCAGAGAAAATCAAAGAAGGATATGGTAAGTGCCAACCAAGCACCAAGACTTATTCAGGTAAATAATCAGTTTTGTATACTTTCATTGGAAGAAAATAAAAATGGATGTGAGATCATGGATATTTATGACCAAAGGATGGAGAATTTAGATAGTACATGTCAATTTTTGTAGAAGAAGCCACCATAGGAACTGCTCATTCAAGGAGCAATACAAACTTCCGCTATGCAATCACCATATCTACCTACTAATTCACTGGACCTGATTGTGGGGAAGTAAGGAGAAAAGGAGATACAAGGAACGGTGGTGACTATAGCAGCAGCATACATATAGAGGATTCATCTAATCCATCTCAAGAGACAAAGACAAGAAAGAAGGACTAAACTACTATAGTATGATACCTTCGCCATACTTGAGCAGATTGGAAAAGAAACCTTCGGGCCACACTTCATGTAAATGCACACGATATCAAGTTGCAAGAGCTTGCACCTACTAAATCTATTTATGCATGAAAAAGAAGGAAACATATAGAATCTACCTTCCAAATAGAATTGTACTTGAGGAAACTCAGAGGAGGATGTAGCACTGGAGTAGAAAACTAGAGATCCAGAGGAGTCTTGGAAGGTTGGATGAGAGAAGACACCAAGGCAAACCCAGTGGTACTTGAAGGAGCAAGAGAGGGATTTGATTCCTCTACCACTCCCCCACTAAGATTTTGTGGGACCAAAATCCTCCTAAGAAGTGGAGGTATGATCCATAGGGATCCAGAAAAACACGCCACTTCATCAATTCCATCAGCACCAAGAAGGAAAAGTGAATAAAAATGAGGAAAGGGATGTTTTGTCAGCATTTTAATAGAAATATTTCTCTACACAGAGCAGCAGTTATAGAACCATTGTCTAACCTAGGTGGTAGTCCTGTAACCGCCGCCCAACTAGGGTGGCAGTCCTGAAACCGCCGGTCTACACAGGGTGACGGTCCTGACACTTCTGAATAGAAAAAAATGATTTTGAATGGACGTGAATTTGAAGTGCCTAACTGTGTCTCTTCCCTCCCTGACCTTTCCCATTCTCTAGTGCATGTGATGACATGGGAGAAGACTATAAATACAAGGATGAGAAAGATAATTGATCACTCAAAGGTCCAAAGAGACCAAGAGAAAAGTTTAATTGTATGAGAGAAAGTGAGCAAAATACTTTCAATGCTAGAGTGGATTTGTAGGAGCAAGGTGTAAGAAAATAGAGCAAGCAAGTAATTAGAGAAAGTATTTACATTGTTTCTTCTTTTCATACTTATTGTAATTTATAAAATTTAATTAATTGGCCAATACAAGTGGGCAGAAAGAGCAGTTTCCCTTCTCGACTGGTTTTCCCTCATTGAGGTATCCAGGATTAAAAAACTCTTGTGTTGTGTGAATTCATTAGCACTCTCTACAATTTTGTTCCAAGCACTAAGTAATTAATTCACTAAGCTCTAATCTTCAAGCAAATTTGTCATTTTCCAAAGTTGAATTTAGAACATCATAATTGTGTGATTCTTCAAATTCCAAAGTAGAATTTTACAGATCAGTAGAGCACCAACCCTATAAGGAGCACCAACCCCTAGTTTAGTACAGTTCCAACCCTGCAAAGGAGACACCAACACCCTATATGACTCAAAACCAAAAAAAACTATCTGAAATGAATGTCATCTCTAAAATGTGGCTTACACAATTAATGATGACTCTATGAAGCTCACTCTTCTTTTATCTCTCTCAAAACAACCTTCTTGTCTTCTTCACTCTAGAGTTTCTTCACCAAGCATGATTAGGTCAAGCGACCTATATCTCAAGCTATAGAACACACTCATAACATCATGAACATCATCTCTTCCCTCTCATCATGGTAACTGATACCTACAATACATCCTCAATCATCCCTCTAGCTTGTTCATCCTCGTGCACATCAATTGTGTCTTCTCTTCCAACTAGGTCATGTATGGATGGCCTTCCTCAAGATCATCATTTTCATATCAGCAATATAGAAGTGGTATCCATAATTTTCAAGGCCTCATAATCTTTAACTCTACACTCATATCCACCAAGTTATCTCAAATGAGCCTTCTCAACTTTCTTATATACAAGTTACATGCACCTACATAATATAGGTCAACCTTGATAGGAAATATATCACAAAAACATCATAAATCCATCATGATGACATCATACACAAGACCATATAGGTCGACCATATCACCTTTGTAGCCAATTTTCTTCATTAGGTCTCCAATAGGCCTAATTACACCAAAAATGCTTCTCGCCAAAACCAAACCACTTTTTGCCTACATAAACATCATCAAATCCTTGAATCACTTCAGAAAAATTGTCAAATACTTCATCATGCTTCCATCATACCTAGAAATCTATGCGTCATTATCTCATGTCATAAAACCATCTCAAGAACATGTTTGTTCTTATGAACCAAACCTTAGACCTCAAATATGAGACTCAAAACCACATCAAATTACCTCAAATATGCAAGTGTTATATATAATTGGAAATATCTTGATCTCAACTACATCACCAAGTTCTCATACTACCACAAATCAGAGAGTAGGTGCCTCAAAACACCTCTGTAATTAGACTATCTTGAAACTTTCATTTCATCCCCAAAGATCAGTCTTAATAAATAGGGAACACTTGACCTCCTAAAGGCCCAACCATGATCTGAAACCATCATTTACATGAATAGAAAATCCATGCTTCCATAAATTCCAAATTAGTTACTTGGTCGAATGGAAAATTTTGTCACAAACTGAAAATATCCATAAACTTGTAAATTTGAGTGGGGTCCACACACAGTCAAGACAACAAATCACCACCATAATAAATTTAGAATAATACTCTATAACCTCTAATCATAAAATTTTATCAAACACTTCATTTTGGGTTACTACAATAATATTTTCTCTATCACTCTCAAACAAGCATTTTGAAGTCATAACGGAGCAGTTTTAGTGTTAACAATGGTTCATAAAACTCTGAAAAATCAAAATACCTCATTCTAGTTGGAAATTATTATTAGGATACCTCTTCAACTTTCCTCAAAATATCAACCTCCCATGTAAATCACACATTCTCCAACAAGCATCAAAAATTCAACTTCGAGCTCAAAAACTCACCTCCTTGAACTTGGTAAGGGAAACAATCTCATAACTTGCTCAAACTTGAAAACCAACACCTGAAACTTGGTTCAAACCCCAATAATAACTTTTTCCACCTTTTCCAAATCTTGACTTTGCATTTCCATGCTCAAATATCTCCAATCTATCTCATTTAGCCACCTAGGGTTTGAGAATAGGTCTAGTGTAGACCTAGAAAACATGCCTTCACCTCAAATCTACACTCTCAAACACTTGTGAGTGTCCCCACATAACATTTACATGTTCCTCATGTTCTCACTAGGCCTCAAGAACAAACACCTAGAACATGTTTACACCATCAAATCTACCCTTCTCACCACTTAGGAACTCTTGACAACCTAAAATCACCTTCGTGGCACTTCATGGAATCATCACATCATTCATTTAGCTCATCAATACACTAGCACACTTCAACAAACCATAACATTTCTCACAAACCCGTGCAAGACCATGAAATCTCAAGAAGACCTCAACTTGGCATGAAACTACCAATCAACCGTCATACCTCATGCCTCTTTTTACATCAATGACATCAACGAAAAAACCTAAAACATCACTTTCGACATCAATTACAAAGCAATGCCAACAATCTCCCCCTTTTTCATTGATGGCAAAAGTAGATAAACAACATTCTTCCCCTAAGGAACATGCATGTTATCATCTCACTTTCCACCTTTTTTACATTAATGAAAAAGCACAAACATACCTGAAACATATCCTTCTGATATCACAAAGGGATCTTCACTTGGTTGGAAACATCAACCAAACATGACAACATCCATTCTTCATCTCAATCTGACTCTGACCTTGAATAAGCGCCTCAGAAACTTGAACCAAATGGACCAATACACAACAATCAACTACTTGGAAAGAATGATATGTTTTCTTACCTTTCCTAATGCCAATAATGTCTTCATGACATCCTTCCCTGTTTTAGAGTCTTCAAATATTGTCAACGTATATTTTTTCCTTCAAGCTTAGAGTGCCCTGTCATTAGATACTTGAATATGACTTCACATTACAAACCTTCTTGATGTGCCTACTTTGCAACATTTCATTATGACTATACCTAATCAACAATTATGGATTTCATGCATTTGTTTGGACTATATAATGCTTCAACCTTGAGACACTGCTTCACTTTCTCAAACATAGTTCCAAGAAGAGCTTCTCATTATACTACCCAAATATTCTTGAAACATATCAATTATTCCATATTAACACATACCTTTATTTATTCTTTATGGTAGTCTTCTTGAGACTTGTCTATCTCCCCATGAGTTGATACACATCTTACTTTGATTCAAGCATAATTATCCATTCCATACCTGTATAATTTTCCTTCATGCATGATTGAATCCTCTCTTTCATTGAACATGTTGATACAGATCTAGAACCTTTAACAAACAAATCTCCTTCACTTCTTGATTGTTTCTCAAATAGCTCCCCTTGAGATCAAACACTCTTCACAAGAATAATAAGCTCTTCAATGATAATTGTAACAACTTTACCACTTACCTATCATCCTAACTTGAATAGTTTCACAAGCTTCCCCTAAGTTATTCATTCTTCATGACTCATACAAAAACTTGATTTCACCATCTGAATAGCATTTCATAATGTGTCTCTATATTGTTCCTACAATACTATCCTGCATACCTCTTTTGAACCTAGATCACATACCTTTAAAACATTATATCACAATAACACACATTCCATGACTGTAACATGACACTAAAACCTTCAATCTATCTTTCAAGGAAAAAAAACACCTTGAGGAACTCTATTAGAAATAGCACATGATAACATACTTTTTAGCATTCTTTGATACACTTTTCATAGATATAGACCAACATAGGTCTCAAAACACCAACTCATGCACATCACAACCTTTTTCAGATCCTCATACATCTTCTTTCATGGTTGTCACGGGAACTGATATTGAATATACTCATTTATCACATCTTGATCATGACCTTGAATCCATTTGAGAATCTACAACGCCTTCCTTCAAGTGTTTTTCTTGGAGCAACTGAAACTTGTCAATTCTCCTATTATATTTTTATATTTCCTTGAATTTTTGACTACCTTCAAACCCTGCATTCAAGCTGTTTCACTCGGAAATGCTTCGTTCCTTATAGAAACAGATAAGGTTAGGGTTAGGAGGAATACCTGTAGAATGTTGAGATGATGTGCGCGTACCGTAGAGAAAGATCAGGCTGACTGCGAAGAACTCCTTTTTGTCTTGGAAGGACTACCTGCAAATAAGAACACAAGACCACAAGATTTTGATTAGATAATAAATGAGGGAACTGCCTTGGGCCCAGGAAATATGAAACTTCCTTTCGAAGGTGGTCAGTTCCCCTGCCGATATGAGTTAACACAAAATACTGTAAAATATCAATTAAATTGCTTGGCTGAACTGGGTAGGGGAAAGGCTGTTTTTCCTGGTTTTTGATCAAAGGAACCGATGTCGGTTACCTATAACCGATGGCGGTTACTGCTAACCGATACTGGTGGGTTCTAGGATCTTCTGGGCTGGTTGTGGAGTTTGTAATAGCTGATTTTTGGATAGTTTTTGGGAAATGGGATGGTTAGAAACAAAAGAATGACAGCTAGAGGCAATGGTACGTTGGATAATGGATCCAGAAACGGATTTGGGAGGGGAGTAATTCCAAAAGCATAAGAAATGTTATAATGGAGGACATGCAAGATGTAACTTACTGGTTTTTGACGAAGATGCCAGTTGATCTCCTTGGCTGCCAACTCTTCTGGTTTCTTCACTCGTCTTTGCTTGGTCAAGTGAAATTCTGGACTCTACTAATCGCTTTGGACTCTCCTTTTGATTCAAAAATCCTTCGACTGATCTCCAAAATGAAATTCCGATCCGTTGTTTTGGTTTGGGAAGCCCATTTACAGGGAACCGATGGCGGTTACGTAACCGACGGCGGTCGAGTAGGAACCGGCATCGGTAAGGAAAAAGTAGGCTATTTTTAGTAAAATAGCCCGCCTTCCCTGTTTTTCTCCTGAGAGATCAGTTACGGGCTTGGTCAAGTGGCTAGAAGGTCAGCTTTGGGTGCGAGTAAGGAGGTATTAGTTATGGATGTGAGTCTAGACCAAGTCACAGGTCTTAATTAGGTTAGTTTAGGGTTAGGGCTAGGTCATGATGAGATGGCAAAGTGAGGTGGCGGGTAAGGTGATGTGGATTTATCAATTACAAGGTAATTAATAAATAATTGTGTAAAGTTTAGGTAATGAGGTTAGATTGCGAGATGAGATGCGGGTCACAAGGGGTCGTAAGACACAAATTTGGTGTCTACATTAGCCCCTTATTGTCGTGTAGCTTGTTTTGTAAAGCTGCACGGACAATAATATGAAGTGGTTACTCCTGTTAAGGGTATAGGTAATCCCCCTCAAATCTATCACAGATTGAGTGAACGGGAAATCAGGGATAGGGTTGATAAAGGGTAAATGGGGTAGAGGGATGGTAAGATGATGGGGTAGGTCCAAGGAAGCAGACGCATGTTGAAATGCAATAGTACGACGAGGGTACATGATTTGACAAGCAAACCAGCAATGTGTAGGCAAAGGTCGATAGTTTATCCAAACAAGGGTGATATAATCCTGGTATCCAAGGCAGAGGAAGTAGCTCCAGGGTATATAACAGGTAAGGTACAAGAACGTTTAGGCATGTTCGGCAGTACCAAATGGTTGGTTTGGTTGAGATAAACGTCACGGTCTAGGTCTAGGCAAAGTTGGTCGACAGATCAAGTCAAGGACCCTAATCATGCTAAAACATGAACAGGTGAGCTCGATTGAACACAAGGTACATGATGGATGGATAAAATAAAACATTAATTGTGGGTATGGTATGGAAGTGATGCGGCCTTGGGTCGGGCCAAGTTGTTGGGTGGTGGCCATGGGTCAGACCATAACGGTAGAGTGAGGCCTTGGGTCGGGCCAAATTGGTAGGGCGAGGCCTTGGGTCGGGCCAAATAGGTATGTTGAGGCCTTGGGTCGGGCCAAATAGGTAGGTTGAGGCCTTGGGTCGGGCCAATTGGTAGGGCGAGGCCTTGGGTTGGGCCGAATAGGTAGGGCGAGGCCTTGGGTCAGGCCAAATAGGTAGGTTGAGGCCTTGGGTCGGGCCAAATAGGTAGGTTGAGGCCTTGGGTCGGGCCAAATAAGTGGGGTGAGGCCTTGGGTCGGGCCAAATAGGTAGGTTGAGGCCTTGGGTCGGGCCAAATAGGTAGGTTGAGGCCTTGGGTCGGGCCAATTGGTAAGGCGAGGCCTTGGGTCGGGCCAAATAGGTAGGTTGAGGCCTTGGGTCGGGCCAATTGGTAGGGCGAGGCCTTGGGTCGGGCCAAATAGGTAGGGCGAGGCCTTGGGTCGGGCCAAATAGGTAGGTTGAGGCCTTGGGTCGGGCCAAATAGGTAGGTTGAGGCCTTGGGTCAGGCCAAATAAGTGGGGCGAGGCCTTGGGTCGGGCCAAATAGGTAGGTTGAGGCCTTGGGTCGGGCCAAATAAGTGGGGCGAGGCCTTGGGTCGGGCCAAATAGGTAGGTTGAGGCCTTAGGTCGGGCCGGACCAGTGAACAAATGTTGTGTAGCAAAGGTGGACAGAGGCGATATTGGTGAAAAAGAGGCAAGGAGTAAGGAATGGCAAAGAATGGGGTGAAAGTTGGGTATCAAACCGACGTCGATTCTGCATGACCGATATCGGTTAAGGGACCGATACCGGTTTCCTAGGGCAAAAAGGAAACCGACATCGGTTAAGGTCGAAAAACCTATAAAAAGAAAAATACGGCCTGTCATTGTCACTTTTGTTATTTGTAATCCAAAATTGACTTGTCTGACGTGGAGAGTTGATTTGTAGGGGTATTGAGTGAGGTGGAGCTATTTGATTGGCGGAGAGAGTTGATAGTGGGCCCGAATAGTTAAGGAGGCAGCAGGTGATTGGCCGGGGACCCAGCAGATTAGGATTAGAGCCATGGCACAGGCAGGAGGAGCTGGAGGAGCTGGACCAGCTGGACCACCACCACCCATCCCACCACGACGACGTGTCGTCGTACCGGTAGGTTCTAAACTCTTTAATTTGGTGATTTGGTTGAGTTATGTTGTTTTTGGGATTTGGGTAGGAATTGGTATTTTGTAGGAAATAATGGGTAAATGGAGGTAATTCGAGAAAGGGAGAGGGTAGATAGGTTAGATAGGCTAAGGCGGCTAGGTGTGTAAAATTTGGGGGTGTTTGGGTGGGTAGATGGGTAAAAATAGGTGAAAAATGGTTTTTGGGGGCCGCGCGGGGGTTCGGCTCGGGCAGGAGACAGTGACCGATGTCGGTCAATAGGTGACCGGCATCGGTCGAAAAAACGGTAAGGTTGTGTTTGAGCAAAACCGGTGTCGGTCTCGCATCGGCCGGTATCGGTGGGGTTGGGGGTCGTGGGGGATTGTTGTGGGTTGGGTGGTTGAGTGGGTGGGTTGGGTTGTCTTGGTTTGGTTTAGGGTGGGGGTTGGATTGGGTTGGTTTAGGGTGTAGGTTGGGGGTTTAGGGACGAGGTTTTTGTGGGTTGGGTGGTTGAATGGGTTGGGTTGAGTTGGGTGGTTGAGTGGGTGGGTTGGGTTGGGTTGGTTTAGGGTGTGGGTTGGGGGTTTAGGGGCTAGGTTTTTGTGGGTTGGGTGGTTGAATGGGTTGGGTTGAGTTGGTTGGGGTGGGTGGAGTTAGTTGTGTAGGGTTTAGGGTTTAGGGTCTACGTTTTTGTGGGTTGGGTGGTTGAATGGGTTGGGTTGAGTTTAGGGTTTAGGGTCTAGGTGTGAAGGTGGGTTGGGATGGGATTGGGTTTAGAGTTTGGGGTGGAGAAAGGTGAGGTGTGGGTTTAGATTTTGGGTGTTACAAAAGGGGGTTTAGATGGTAGGGTAGGTGTGATAATAAAGAGTGGGTCTAAGAATGTGGGTTGGTTTTGCAGGCACGTCAGCAGTTGACGATGCGTGATAGGATGCCTCCACTATTGAGTCGGATGAGGCCACACATATCTACGGCGCATTGGGCCATCATGCGCGAGGTGGGACTTGGCAGGGTCCAGAGGTACAGAGCGATAGACAGAGATCACAGCCTGATGGTCGCCCTCATCGAGAGATGGGATCCGGCGGCCAATGTGTTCCATCTGCCGACCGGGGAGATGACGGTCACATTAGAGGATGTGTATCGCATCCTGCGGCTACCGATCGAGGGAGAGGCCGTTTTCCAGGTAGATTCAGAGACTGCCATGGATAGCATACTGCAGGTTTTTGGGGATGCAGCCGCGCTTCTGACATATCATAGCGCGAGCATTGGATATGGTGACATGTACCGCGCACACAGACATGAGACACGGCTTGCCGTGTTGATGATGATAGGGGTCACCTGCTTCACCCTCCCAGATTCAGAGGGAGGCCGCTTCCCACGGGCATTGATGGGGGTGCTACTGGAGATGGTGGAGGAGCACACCTGTTTTGCATGGGCACCAGTGTATCTGGTGCAATTATACAGGGAGTTATGGGGCTATCGCCGGAGGAGGCGATTTGGTATTTGTTCTACCTTTTTGTTGCATTGTTGGGCATACGAGCACATCGTATGCATCAGGCCGGTAGGGCTACCCCAGCAGCCAGGGCCACAGGTCGTATACCGATATGGATTTCAGAGGTGGTTGGGGGTCGTGGGCCAGCCACGAGCAGTTGTTGCAGGTCGGGATGTGGCCTACTATAGACATATGCTAGAGGGCCTTACCGCAGTAGACATTATATGGAGACCCTACAGAGGTCACCAGCCTGGCAGAGGAGCCCGCGTACAGCTGCGCCTGATCCAGTATACATTCTGGATAGCAAGACGGAGGCCGGGAGAGTACGAGCGGATACCCCTAGAGAGGGTACGCAGGCAGATGGGGCTGCGACAGGACGAGCCACCTCCCTTCCCTCAGTACAGGAGGGATGATGTAGAGGCCCCACTGCCAGCGCCACAGCCTTGGGATCCAGACTGGGTTGCAGAGAGGCCAGCAGATGATGGCGTAGATGATGCTGGGTGCACGGGGGCATACAGGGTTTGGTGGGCTGGGTAGAGAGCGGCCAGGGTAGCACAGCCCGCACAGCCAGACTTGGCAGCGGTGACGGCAGAGAGAGATCAGCTCCGGGGGCAGGTGCAGCTATTACAGGGACAGTTGGCTGCTACACAGGCATAGATAGGGGTCCTACAGGGGCAGCTAGCCCAGGCTCAGGTACAGGCACAGGCAGCACCACCACCAGCAGCACAGCCACAGGTGCAGGTACAGGTACAGGTAGCCGTACCAAGCAGCAGCACAGCCACAGCCCCCAGATACCACCCACGGCCACAGGTGCAGGTACAGGCACAGGCAGCACCTCCACCAGCACCACAGCCACAGGTGTAGGTACAGGCTCAGGGGATATTGGTGTTAGGTGCCAGGGGACCAGCCCCAGTTCCTTCAGTGGCGCGAGATCGTTATATGGAGGTTAGAGCAGAGGCCCGTTATTATCAGGATATTCTTGATAGTAGCGGAGTCGAGTATCAGGCGTATGCAGCGCATAGGGCAGAGACCTCACACAGCCAGAGATCTCAGGGAGGGGCAGCTACAGCTGGCGTATCTGTGACGGGCAGGAGGCGAGAGGCACCACAGGGACCAGCGGGGAGAGGTGCCGAGGGCGATGGGGAGAGCTGATAGATTCTCGACATGGTTTTGTATAGGGACATGGGCACCGGTCTGCGAACCGGTTGTATTGATAGAGGCCTGCGTGCCTACACTTATTCATTGTTTGGATTCATTTATTTATTATATACCGGCCTGCGAGCCGAGTACGAGTTGTATATTTGATACCGGCCTGCGAGCCGAGTATATTTTTGACATGAGAGACCGGCCTACGAGCCGAGTCGAGATTTTTGGTAGGTATTGCGGCCTGCGTGCCGGCTTTGGTATATTATGAGATCACAGAGGCCCTGATGTAGGGCACATTGTATTTTTGAAAACTAGTATATATATATAGATGATGTTTTGATCCACATGCTGTGTTTAAAATGTGTTGAAATATGTGGTTAATGGTTGGTAATATATAGAATGTGTGATGAGTTTAATTGACATGTTGATAGATAGATGATGCTGATGTTTTTGTTTGTTTGTGCGTATATATGAATGTCAGGTTATGTGATAAATTGGTGGTTTTGTGACAGTGTGATATATGTAACTGATGAGTTGGAAAATGATGTTGATGAAATTGTAATGCTATGTGTGGTGGATGAACAAAATGTGGTAAATTGTGTTGTTTATGCAGGCAAAGAGGCGGGCGCGACAAAAATTTAGAGGAGAAATGAAGAAAAGAACCCTGTTTCAAAAAGGAAGGTGTGTAACTGATATCGGTTAGGGAACCGATATCGCTAGTCATAGACCGATATCGGTTAACTAACCGATACCGGTTATTTAGGTATGAGCTTTTCTAAAAATAGAAAAGCTAGGGTGGCAACTTAAGTTTTAATTTTAGAGCCATGCAAGAGGTTAAATACGCGAACGCGACGCTTTTTGACGACTGAGACAGGGATTTGCATGAGAGATTTGGGTGAGAAGGAGAAAAGAGACAAGGAAAGTAAATGTGATCCGAGGTTCAGAAGGCAGAAAGACAAAGTTGAAAAGGGTGGTGATCATGGCAGAACGAGGAGAAGCATCCAGCTGGCAAGGACAGGAGGGAAGACAAGGGCCACCTCAAGCTGCTGCAACCCAAGAGGTATCATTTTGTTTGTGATTTAACTACTGCATGTTTTGTGAATAAGATGCGGGAGAGTAGGTGGGTAGATATGAGAAAGAAAACATGATAACAAGGGTTGCAGGTGAGGTAAGTGTTACAGGGTAGGCAATCAGGGGTTTCAGGTATGTTTGCATGTATAAAAAGGAATAAACGAGTAAATTATTGTCGTAGGTGGTTGTTTTTAGGGAAGGTGTATATAATTGACAGTGACCGGTAGCGGTTAGGGAGAACCGGTATCGGTTACTCAACCGATATCGGTTATGTATAACCGGTACCGGTTACTGGAGAAATTTCCAGAATGTTTGAAAAAGACTCTAATGGATTGAATGGTTGTTTGTCGTTTTGGCGTATGCAGGCAGAGACAGGGTTGAGGATGAATGATAGCGTGCCAGCGCTGTTGTCGCGAATCCGAGCGGATGTAACACCAGCGGAATGGACATTGATAAATCGTTTGGGGTTAAGTGGAATCCGTTATTATTCACGAATCGCACGTAACCATGGTATGTTACAGGCGCTGATTGAGAGATGGAATCCTGAGACAAATACCTTCTATCTGCCAACAGGTGAAATGACAGTAACTTTGGAAGATGTGTTTCGGATTTTGAGACTCCCTATTACAGGAGAACCAGTTTATCAGGCACTACCTAGCGCGGCACGGGGAGCGATAACAGCAGTATTTGGTCCATATGCACGAGACTTAACACAGCGAGGTTTGTCATTCACATATGGGGTAATGTATGCAGCACACCCTGAGGAGACAAGGTTAGCAGTGATTTTATTGATGGCGGTAGGGTATTATGCGTTACCAAGGGCAGAAGGGGGAAGATTTCCAAAGGCATTGATGGGTGTTATTTGGGAGATGATAGAAAGGAATGTGACTTTTGCATGGGCACCTGCATATTTGGCGGAGCTATACAGGGGTTTATGGGCTTGTAGGCGAAATCACAGAACGACACTGGATAGTTCATACTTATTACACTGTTGGGCCTATGAGCACATTGTTTGTGTGCGACCAATAGGCCGATCCATCCAGGTAGGAGAGACCGGAGTACAGAGGCTGGGATTCCGACGATGGGTCCAGACAGAACAGGAGGCAAGATCTCAGGCCGTGCCGGGTGACATTGAGTATTACAGGCAGGTATGGGAGAGGGTGACGGTTGCGGATATCTGTTGGAGGCCCTACGGGAACTATATGGTAACCGAGAACATAGCTGAGGAGTTGAGAGGTGTAGAGCGATTGAGGTGGATCGCGGGGCACAGGCCAGGTGAATATGAGAGGATTCCGATAGATCGCGTGCGGCGACAATTTGGATTTGTGCAGGACATACCACAGGCTTATAGACCATATATGAGGATCGATGCTGAGGCAGCATTCTCACCACCCCCGGCCAACACCTCTAGAAGGGAGGGCCCGAGGAGATAGCAGCCGATCAGAAGGGCCCAGGGTAATGGATGATGCAGGAATGACAGAGGCCTATAGATTATGGTGGGTAGCAGAACTGCGAGGTGTACGTGAGCGCCCTGACATAGCGGTGATCACAGCAGAGAGGGATCGTCTGCAGCGTTTGGTTCAGCAGCTCCAAACGCAGGTGAATGAGACAAGAGGATTGTTAGTGGTTGCGGAGTCACGGGCGGCGAGACTAGAGGCTGGAGTTCTCCATGCGCGAGGGCGTATTCATATGTTACAGGAGAGATTGGCAGATCAGTGGGCGGTACCAATAGCCGCGGTACCTTTGAGGACAGAGAGGCCCGGCGAGAGGGGTCGACGATCACGATCATCACCTAGTTCGGGATGAGTTGTGATGGTCTGAGTACATGTTAGCGAGGTATAAGAATAAATAAGGATGCCGACCTGCGTGTCGATGATAGAGAAGATGTATTTGTTTAACATCTAAATAAAACTGAATATGTATGTTGATTTGAGTCATAATAATAAGAATGTTTGTGTTGTGGTTTTTGGTGTTTTGAAAAAGGATAAAAGAGAAATGTGATTAAATAGAAATACACAAAAATATTTATATTTACCACACATGATAGGTTATGATAGGGGATGGTCGAGCTAACCTTGGGAGATGCCATGTCTCCGAAGTGCTGCCTACATAGCCCATTGCACAAAGCAAGGAGGGGCCTCAGACCGATGTAGTTCTCCCTTAGGATCAGGGAGAGGCGAATTTAGGCAATTTTGGTATGGTTTAGGCAATTGGTCGTTTGGTAAAAAATTTGATGTTGGTAGGGTAATGTTGTTGGTGTAGGTATAGGTAAAGCAAAGGTTAGCATACCCAAGTAGTAGGGGATAGTGTCCTGATTAAGATCAACACACAATTCTAGATGCGAGGCAAAGCGGAAAGAGTGCTCCGTAGGTGAAAAGAGCTAAACAAACCACACAACGTAGAACGAGCCTGAAGCCCTAAGTGCCGTGCACAGACGAGAAGTCCATAGTTGAAAAGAGTTGTATGATCACAATATATCAGGTGTACGTTACGTCCCTTGAGTTGAAACAAATGGTGAGGTGATGTGGATGATATAGCGGAGGTACAAAGAACTTGTTATAACGAAAGAGAACCTACCCTAAATAGACAAGTCCATGACCCAAAAAGTTCTTTTGAATGAGGCTTTTATTTTATTGAATGTAGACTGATCGATGCGGGAAGTCTACAAGGGATATTGATTGTTTTATTCTTGAGGTCTTCACGAAGCTGATCAATGCGAGAAGCTTCTGATAAAGGCTGACTGTGTATAGCTGTCCTTCGGGGGAGCAGTCTATTTATAGTAGCAGAGATGATTTTAGTGCATAGCTGTCCTTAGTCTATTTATAGTAGCAGCAATGATTTTAGTGCATAGCTGTCCTTCAGGGGAGCAGTCTATTTATAGTAGCAGCAATAGTTTGGCATATAGCTGTTCTTCGAGGGAGCAGTCTATATTTAATTGTAGATGACTAGATGTTCTTTTGGCGTGAAACATCTAGTTTAGAAGGAAGTTTGACTCAAGAAAATCCCTTAAGAATGTGGCTTGTTTTAATACTTTGAAGTCATGGACTAGACTAAAAAAGGGGAAGGCATTATCAAGGGGAGGTGCGAAGTGATTTTGATTTTATGCGGAGATATAGAAAACAAAGTGTATGTAGCGGTAAATGAGCTCAAGGGACGAGCAGTAGGTAGATAAGAGGTGATATAACACTAGTTTCAACAGTAGAATGGTCGAAGATGTAAGGCATTAAGGGGTTCAGGCTCAGGTTTACCATTAAGCGAAGCTAAACGATAAGTGCCTGATCCATAGGTGTGAGTGATTATATAAGGCCCAATCCAATTGGGAGCAAATTTTCCACGTTTGCTCTTTTCTAGTTTGGTGACATGTTGATTCTCTTTGAGGACAAGATCACCAACCTTAAAGGTACGCTCATGAAGTCGCTTATCATAAGCACGCTTGATGCGTTTTTGATAGATTTGAAGGTGATCGAGAGCTGTAAGACGTCGTTCGTCAAGAAGCTCCAATTGGGCTAACCGCTCTTGGCGGAAATCATCGTTGGTGAGAATATCCTGAAGAGATATTCTAAGGGAGGGTATTTGTATTTCGAGAGGTAAAACAGCCTCGGTACCATATACCAAAGAAAAAGGTGTGGCATTAGTGGAGGTACGAATGCTAGTACGATAAGCCCAAAGGGCAAAGGGAATGTGATCGTGCCAATTTCTTCCAGATTCATTGACGACTTTCATGAGGATTTTGGTTAGAGTTTTATTAGAAGATTCAGCCTGACCATTGGCCTGCGGATAGTAAGGTGATGAGAAGCTAAGTTTGATACCAAAGTTGTCACAAAGGTCTTGCAACAACTTGTTTTTGAAAGATTTACCATTATCGGTTATTAGGCGATGAGGAATACCAAAACGACAGATAATGTGATGGTTAATGAATTCGACAATTTTTTCTTTTTTGATTGAAATGAGTGGAATAGCCTCCACCCATTTTGTATAATATTCGGTCGCTGTGATTATCCAACGGTGACGTTGTGAAGAGGTCGGGTGAATCTCACCAATAAGGTCTAAACCCCATTGTGAGAAAGGCCAAAGATCACGAGCGACTTGTAGCGGGTGGCTAGGAGTATGTTGAAGATTGGCATGTTGTTGACACATGACACAGCGCTTAACATATTCGTAGCAGTCGTTATTGAGAGTAGGCCAATAATATCCTAGGCGAAGGATTCGTTTAGCCACGGCAAGACCACTAAAATGTCCACCACAAATACCGTCATGGACCTGTTGGATGGTATGAGTGGCCTCCATGCCTAGTTAGACAGCGAAGGAGGATACCATCAAAGCCACGTTTATAGAGGAGTCCCCCCATGACAACATAACGCGAAACACTTTTAAGAAAAGCACGTTTGCCGTTACTAGTAAGGTCAGGTGGGAGGGCAGAGATTGTAAGGTAGTCGTGAAATTGGTGGTACCAGGTATCCTGTGAATTAGTAGACACAGTATTTATCATACAAACTACCGGGGTCGAATAGGATGGGGCAAAAAGTTGTTGGACCACGACGAATAATTCAGAGTCAGTTGGCGCGGCGGGAATTTGCGAGGCTAGGCAAGCCATAGTATCCGCAAATTTGTTAGTGGAGCGGGGAATGGTTTGTATAGAATAGTGGGTAAATAAAGCTAGAAGTGATTCCACGTAGTGTTTGTATTTTTGAAGTTCCTCGTTTTTGCATTGGTAGACGCCCATAACTTGATTGACTACCAATTGAGAGTCGCCAAAAATGTTGATAGATTTGATACCTAAGTGTAATGCAACTTGGAGACCCAGAACAAGGGCCTCGTATTCCGCTGTATTATTAGTGCAAGGGAAATCAAGTCGGAATGAAAGAGGCATAGGTTCAGCGTTGAGAGGAATGAGAACAACGCCGGCTCCTCCGCCGCGCTGGCATTTAGATCCATCGAAGAAGAGGGTCATTAGGTACGACTCCTCTGTGAGGGAAAGAGTAGCGATGAGTTCGTCGGGAAATGTGAAATTGGTAAATTGTTCCCCCGGTACAGGAGCGTCCGCAAGTTGGTCTGCGATGGTTTGTCCTTTGATTGATTTCTGGTGGATAAACTCAAGATCGAGGTCGGCGAGAAGCATGAGCCATCTAGCAATGCGTTGGTTCAGATGAGGTTTGGCGTACATGTAATGGATGGGGTCTGTATTGGTGATGACGAAAGTCTTGTGATTTAGAAGGTAGTGTCGGAGTTTGGTGGCAACGAATGATAGGGCAAGGCACAATTTTTCTACATGTGTGTACCTAGTCTCATAGTCCACCAAAGTACGACTTATATAATAAACGGCTTGTTCGTGATTCTCAGAGTCACGATGTGCAAGCATGGCTCCTACAGCGTGGTCGGTGGCGGAAAGGTAAAGGTAGAAAGGGCGGTTGTCTTGGGGTGGGATAAGCACGGGTGGCTGTAAGAGATAAGATTTGAGAGCTTCGAAGGCTTGGTGACATTCTTCGCTCCATTGGAAAGCAATATCCTTTTTAAGGAGGTGATGGAAAGGTTGACACCGATCCGAGAGTTGGGAGATGAAACGTCGGATAGATTGGAGCTTACCTTGTAAACTACGCAATTGTTTGAGATTTTTGGGTGGGGGCATTTCTAGGATAGCTTTGACTTTCGATGGATCGACCTCAATGCCACGCAAAGAGACAATAAAGCCAAGAAGTTTTCCCGAAAGAACACCAAAAACACATTTCTTCGGTTGAAGGCGGACAGAATATTGTAACAGGCGATCAAAAATAATGGTTAAAACATCGAGATGTTCACTACGATGTTTAGACTTGCCGAGAAGATCGTCGACATAGTCTTCAAGGATAGTGTGCATAATGTCATGAAAAATGTAGGTCATAGCCCGCTGATAGGTAGCACCAGCATTCTTAAGGCCAAATGGCATGACACGATAACAAAAGGTTCCCCAAGGAGTTATGAAGGCAGTCTTGTGTTGATCGGCAGGGGCAACCAAAATTTGGTTGTATCCTGAAAAGCCATCCATGAGAGAAAGCATTTCATGACCCGCAGTGAGATCAACAAGTTGATCAATACTTGGGAGGGGGAAGTCATCCTTAGGGCAAGCGAGGTTAAGATCCCGGAAATCCGTGCATATCCGAAGTCCCCCCGTCGCTTTCGTGACAGGTACGATGTTGGAAATCCATTGAGGATAGTCAATAGGCAGAATGAAGGAAACAGAAAGGAGTCGTTGGAGTTCCTCTTTGACCAAGAGAGCAATGCGTGGATGCATTTTTCTCAATTTCTGTTTGACTGGTTTGGAATCGGGGTTTAGGGTGATGTTATGGACGGCAATGGTAGGATCAATTCCTGGCATGTCAGCGTAAGACCATGCGAAAGCTTGGCTGCGAGCACGGAGAAAGGTGGTAAAGGCGGCTTGTTCTGATGTGTTAAGTGATTGTCCGATCTTCACTATGTGAGGATCTTCCTGCGTGTGGATGTTGATTTCTATAGTAGATTCGTTCAGCATGGTTTGAGTTTCAGATGGTAAGGCGCGTTGAAGATAGGAGGCGTCCGCCCCAAGGTAAGTGAGGATGGAGTCGTCATCCTGGCACTCAACAACATTAATCGAAGGTGAATCTTCTTCGATCATGTCTGGATATAGAAGGGGAATGGAAGATGGGTCCCCATTATCGCGTTGATAAGTGAGAGGACCTATGAAGATGGCATTTATGAAAAAAAAAAGTTAGGAGGGATAGATTCAGGGTCCATCGATTCTTTGGGTGATGATGGCAAAGTGGGTGATGATGGTTCGGTAGGGGCAACGTCTTCTTCTTCCAGGATACAGCTGACAGGAGGTGTTTCTTGTGTAGGTGTTTCGGAAAAACCGAGACCACTGCGATCATTATGTTTGCGTGTGGTGATGGGGATGAGAGTATGTCGGCCTTGTTCGTAAAGGCCAAAACCAAAGCCTTTCCACGCACAGCGAGTCAAGAAGGTGAGGGCGAAGCGACGATTTGTCAGGTATTGAAAATCGGATTGGAAGGGAACCACACCAAGAGGAGGTTCAGGGGTAATGGAGGATGCGTCAACACCCCCATACGTTAGGTTAGTGCGACAATGGGGTGGTCCGTAAGAGATTACCTCCCCCACGCGACGGTCGTAGGTGGGATGTGCATGTAATTGTCCGTACTCCTGCGGGGTAGGGAAAGAACTAACGTTATATAGGCGGTACTCCCCCAGCGTGAGGCGATGAAAAACATCTACTAAGGGGTCGGAGGTTGGGATGTTAGCTGCGGGAAGAGAAGTGGTTTGTGCGACGGTAGTTTCATCAGTTGAAGGCGTAGGTGCAGTTGAGGTGGATGGTTGAGGTACATTTGAAGAGGATGGTTGGGTTGAATGTATGGGTGTCTTAATTGGTATAAGCACATCATTTGGGCGATATAGCATATTGCAAGTTTTGAAGGGGGGAGGATCAGCTTTTACAGTGTAGGACTTCCCCTCGTACTCAAATTTTATGCATCGATGTAATGTTGAGGGAACGCATCCCATGGCTCGGATCCAAGGACGACCCAGCAATATATTATATTGGAATTCTCCTTCAAGGACATAGAAGAGTTCGGGTAAAGTACGTGGTCCTACGCGAATGTTGAGGATCACGGTGCCTAAGGTAGAAGTAATAGCGTCATTGAATGATCGCAACATGATGGGGTTGGCACACATGCAACTAGAAGGGATGTTCATTTGTTGGAAGGCTTTTGAAGAGATGATGTTTAGGCTAGCGCCCCCGTCAATCATAACCCGACGTACTCGAATGTCTCGGACGTAAGCGGAAATGAAAAGGGCAGGGTCAGGGTCTTCTGCACCAAAGTCGATAATTTCATCTTCCGAGAAACTAACCGCAGCGGCTTGTTGTTTTGAGACAGAAGTGGTGGGGGAGATGGATTGTTTGGTGAGAGAAGCAACGTGATTGGGTGTTAGAATGGAGGCAACGGGCAGGGTTTCGTTGGGTAAAACCTCTATCCCTTGAAGGATCTCAACGAGAGCTTGTCGATGAGATTCAGAAGTCTGAATGAGATCATATAGTGTCATTTTTACGGGCGATTGATGAAGTTGTTTGATCATGGTTCGGTGGGCAACTCCATTAGAGACGGGATAGGCGGGTCCGCGAATAACCACTTTAGGGGGTGGTGTAATCGGGATTGTTGAAGGAGAAATAGATGCCGCGGGTGTGTTTTCTTTCGCTTTCCCATTGTTTTTCTGTCCTCGAGTAGCGACACTAATCATATTAATCTCGTAGACCTGAGATGAGGAAGATGGTTGGGATAATTCATGGTCTTCAAGAGGTGGGGTTGTAATAATGATAGATCTTGGTGAGGCGGGGATAGATGATATAGTAGAGGGAATTGACGCTAGCGGTCTCTCCCTTCGTAAGTTGTCTTTCTTAATCTTTCTATCCGGGAGAGGTGACTGACGAAGGATGGTTTTTAGAGCTTTGCATTCCTCCACATCATGTCCTGGTGTGCGGTGATAAGCGCAGATTTTAGACTCATCGTAATCCATAGGCCGGGGCTTAGACGGGTCATAAGGTCTAAGTGGAGGTAGGGAGATGGTCGCATTCTCCACCAACATAGCAAGGATTTTGGCGTAAGATCCTTTGAGTGGGTCAAAATCGGAAGAGGATGAGGGTATTGATTGTGTGGGTTGTGGTAATGTTTGGGCGTGTTTAGTTCGTATGGGTGGTGGTTTAGCCGAGGGGTGCTGACACATGTTTTTCACTAAACGTGGTTTCTTTGACACAGAAGTTACGTTCGGCTGGTTAGATGATGAGGCTACAGACGGCGTGGTAACGGGAAACAACCACGGAGAAAGGGGAGTGACAGAAAATAAATCTTTTGATGATGGGATTGGTTTAGGGTTGATAGGTGGACCGGATACGCGGGGTAACGATGTTGTTATCCCCTTTGATCGCTGTATAGGTGTAGAAGGCGTAGGTCGTTTTGAAGAAAACGAAGGAGGTATGATATATTGATGTAAGGTGGAGGGATGAGGTCCCAATATGGAAGGCGGGTGTGACGATGAGGGTTTTGATTGTGATAGAGGCACGGATTGCGTTCGTCTCCTAGGTGGCGGGGCGGGTTTATTTTTGGATAAATCGAGTCGCTTAGGCGGGTGTGTTAGACTGGGCATTGGCGAGGTCCCAAGCGTAGGGGAAGATTTGGCTAAGTTAATAGAAGTGGAAGGGGCATTTGGTAGAGGTGAGGGGGGTGAAGGTGAGAACATGGGCATTTTAAGCTTTTGTAGGCACTTCGGGTATATGGTGGAGGCATCAGGATTGGTTGTTTGCATTTGAGTAGAATACGGCGTACTCAAACGTTCCCATAGGGCTCGTCTATCGTCTGGAGACTGACAGTCCTCTCGTGTGAATAGGAACTTTGGTATGGAAGAAAGGTGGGTTGTGATTCCAGTCCACTGTGGGAGTGATACAGGGGGTAGATGAGGCACTGTATCAATAGATGTTAAGAGGTCGACGGGTTGTTGAAAAGATTTAGGTGATGAGGGACTAATAGGCAGAAGGGCATGTTGGAGGGGGTCTGTCATGGCTAAAGAATTTAATGATGTCGGTGCGAGAGATTTCTCCTCTAAGGATGTCAAAAGGAGTGGCGTACCTTCCTCTTGTGCGGCAAGAGTGGTAGAAGGAGACGTCTGGGAAATGGATAGATTAGACAACATCCGCTCGCAATCTTGTAGGGATGTGGTGTAAGAAGACTCATTGATGGGAAGGGAAGCCTGGGCAGTTAACTCTTCTATGGGTAAAGGAACGATTTCGCTTTGGCTTGATGGTGGTAAAGGAGGTTCGGGCTCCTTTGTTAGTGAAGAGTCTAGATTCAAAATTTTCTCAATAGAGGCTTTTGGCTGGGTATCGAATACTGCATGGATCTCATGAACACTCTCCTCAGCTAAGATATCCTGGTTTACGTTACTGCTGGACGAGTGATTCGGGAATGGCTTGTTGAAAATTTTCAAATTTCGGTTAGCAGGTGCGTTAGGATTATCAAGGGCTATATCCCCCGCATCAACCATTTCCTGCACTATGTTTTTCAACATCTTGCAGTTTTCATGACTGTGTCCCTTCACGCGGTGGAAGTTACAAAAGTCATTTTCTTTGTACCAGGAAGGTATGGCGCGAGTGGAATCAAACCCAGAATGAGGTTTAACAGGAGGTAAGGTAATGGCTCCGGCTTTGAGCAATTTCTCCAATATCACACCATATGTTTCTCCCAAGGGAGTGTAGTTGACGGGCTCGGCTTTGTATTTATAGGTGGTTTTTGGTGGAGTATTGGACGGTGGTTGGGATTTGACCATCACCGCGTGGACAGCTCCTTTTGATTTAGAAGAGGTGGACGCGTGAGGAGTGGTGGTATTTGGTTTATTGGTAGAATCAGGATTTCGGAAAGTGGAGTTCTTGTTGCGCAACCGCAATTTCTCTTCCTCTAAGGCTCGAATTTCTAATTTTCGAGCCATAGTAAAGGCCTCATCGAATGTACGGAAAGTTTGAATTTGGAGGGTAGGGGAGATGTGCTTAGCGCAGGCCCGCGTAAAGAGTTCGATAAGTTCGGTTTGAGGCAAGGCATACGTAAGTTGGTTGATAAGGCCCCGCCATCGTCCAACGAAATCTGCGATAGATTCGTCTTCGAATTGTCGGATGGCATAAAGGTCGGTGATAGATACTTTCTTAGCAATGTTAATGGAGAAATGATCCAAGAAAGATTGGGCTAGTTGGTTAAAAGAGAAGATCGAGTGCTGGGTTAAAGCACTGTACCACTCCAAGGCGGGTCCTGATAAGGACATAGGGAAGGTGCGGAGTAACAAGGCGTCATTATGGGCAATCAAATAACAAGCATGTCTAAATGATCGCAAATGTTGTTGAGGATCCTCTTTACTATTAAAACGAGTAAATTTCGGCAACTCCCATTGAGGAGGATACGAATGAAGGGGGACAGAAGGGTGAATGGGCTCCCGACAAACTTGTTCGTATGTCAAGGCGCTACGACTTCCCGAAACCGAAGCCTCCAAATTTTGCATTTTGTCCATCATTTGTTTGATGAAATCAGTGGTTGGATGAGATGATGGTGCACCAGAATAGGGATGTCCCATATAAGGTGTTGAGGTTACTGGATATGTATATGGGAATGAAAAGGTAGGCGGAGCTTGAGAAGGAAAGCTCGTGTGGATAGGTGGCAGAGAGCAAGTCATGAATGGAGCAGTCTGCAAAAGAGATGAGGTAGGGGCAGTTGGTGGTAACGAAACGTGGGGTCCAAGATTAACAAAAGGAAAGCTAATCGGGGTCGTATGAACCTCTGCCGCTGTCGGATTGGGAGATGGGGCTAGAGATGCAGGAAGCAAGGCGGTATTATCAGGAGGAGTGGGAGCTAAATGAGCAGCTATACTGATAGGCATACCTACAAGGAGCTGACCATCAGGTGTACGGTCAGGGGTATGAGACAAATAGTATTGTACAGCGCTGGAATTAGCATCCAGAAACTTGGCAAAGTCCTTATCTCCCACAGGGATTTTAGGAACTTCACTGGTATCAGTAGGATTCCCCATAGAAGGTGAAGGGGGTGATTCAGGCAAAGAAACAGAGCAAGCGTGTGAAACCATGGCGGCGGCTTGTTTTCGAGTGATAACAACCATGGACAAGAACACACAGGAAAGTTTTAATCTATCAAGAACAAAAACAAACCCAGAATGATGAATTTGGCAAGTTGCTGGTTTGTCAGGGGCTGAGAGAGACAGTAACCGATATCGGTTTACTAACCGGTGTCGGTCACAGGGGAAACGACGTCGGTCCTTTAACCGATGCCGGTGTCAAAAATCTAGGATAAGAAGATACAAAGGGGCTGCTAATTTGATTTTTAGCAACGTTGAGTATTTTTATCAACTTATTGATCACAGAAGACAGAGTATGACAGAGAAACAGAACAGCAAACAAGCAAGATGCACACGCAAATCCAGAGATTAACCCTAGGGTTAATTTTAATTATTGTGGACTTATGCCTTTAGACGTAGAATGATGTCAGAATCCTAAACAAGAGACTTAGAGGAAATGTCAAGTTGTTTTGGCTTATAAGGTTACCTCAATCGGGCGGAGGAATACCGCGGAAAAGGGGGGATGTTTGAGCTGTTGTGTTAATTGTGAAGTGATTCGGTATGTGTTGTGCAGTGAAACTAAGGTTAATTTCCTGTCAATACCGTGGATATCACCCCCACGTGTACGACCTGTTACTTAATCTATGTTCACTAGAATTGAAAAACAACAGGCAGGAATGCAATGCATGTGTTTTAAAAACCCAAATCGAAAGTGATATTCAATGAAGCAAAAGAGATGACTTTTACTAATGCAAGATGCAAAAAGCAAAGCAAGTTCTTTTACCAGAATAATAAAATACCTTGTGAATATCTTTAGAAGAAGAAAACAGCAAGTATGCTCCCTATATGAAAGCAAGCGAGAAATAAAGAAAAAACCCAAAATGGGTCCCACCGGGCGTGCCAAAATGTTTCACTCGGAAATGCTTCGTTCCTTATAGAAACAGATAAGGTTAGGGTTAGGAGGAATACCTGTAGAATGTTGAGATGATGTGCGCGTACCGTAGAGAAAGATCAGGCTGACTGCGAAGAACTCCTTTTTGTCTTGGAAGGACTACCTGCAAATAAGAACACAAGACCACAAGATTTTGATTAGATAATAAATGAGGGAACTGCCTTGGGCCCAGGAAATATGAAACTTCCTTTCGAAGGTGGTCAGTTCCCCTGCCGATATGAGTTAACACAAAATACTGTAAAATATCAATTAAATTGCTTGGCTGAACTGGGTAGGGGAAAGGCTGTTTTTCCTGGTTTTTGATCAAAGGAACCGATGCCGGTTACCTATAACCGATGGCGGTTACTGATAACCGATACCAGGTGGGTTCTAGGATCTTCTGGGCTGGTTGTGGAGTTTGTAATGGCTGATTTTTGGACAGTTATTAGGAAATGGGATGGTTAGAAGCTAAAGAATGATAGTTAGAGGCAATGGTACGTTGGGTAATGGATTCAGAAACGGATTTGGGAAGATTGCAATTCCAAAAGCATAAGAAATGTTATAATGGAGGACATGCAAGATGTAACTTACTGGTTTTGATGAAGGTGCAAGTTGATCTCCTTGGCTGCCAACTCTTCTGGTTTCTTCACTCGTCTCTGCTTGGTCAAGTGAAGTTCTCCACTCTGCTAATCGCTTTGGACTCTCCTTTGATTCAACAATCCTTCGACTGATCTCCAAAATGAAATTCCGATCCGTTGTTTTGGTTTGGGAAGCCCATTTACAGGGAACCGATGGCGGTTACGTAACCGACGGCGGTCGAGTAGGAACCGGCATCGGTAAGGAAAAAGTAGGCTATTTTTAGTAAAATAGCCCGCCTTCCCTGTTTTTCTCCCGAGAGATCAGTTGCGGGCTTGGTCAAGTGGCTAGAAGGTCGGCTTTGGGTGCGAGTAAGGAGGTATTAGTTATGGATGTGAGTCTAGACCAAGTCACAGGTCTTAATTAGGTTAGTTTAGGGTTAGGGCTAGGTCATGATGAGGTGGCAAAGTGAGGTGGCGGGTAAGGTGATGTGGATTTATCAATTACAAGGTAATTAATAAATAATTGTGTAAAGTTTAGGTAATGAGGTTAGATTGCGAGATGAGATAATTTTATGTCTACCATCACTTTTCAGGCCATCAACCATGTTAGGACCTCAGTTTCAATCTCCACACAGCTCAAGTAGCCCATTATAAACATCACAAACCTTATGAATATTTTATGAAATGTAAATATATCCTAACCACATACTTATCACAACATGTTAGGCCACAAACAAAAACCCTTACCTAATTTCATGACCTAAAAGTAATATTCCCATATTTTGACCTTTGTTGACTTGGTTTTCAAGACTCCTACAGACATATATAAGATCTTCAAACACATTATTAAGCACCCATATACATTCCACAGTCCTTAAAATACCTTACATATACTTGATACATCACTAAAATCTAAATGAAATTGTGAAAAAACTAAAAACCTCTGCAAAATACATTAAGACTTCATAACACCGTGACAGTACTCCACATCCACAAAATGTAAGGTCATACAAACCTTATTGGAGCACTTATAACTCTTACAACATCCTAATAAGATACACCATCATGAAGATACACCTATGTCTAACAACAAATAACTTCATTATCCTTCTAAGTTGAAGAAAACATCTCACTATCTATCAAGACTCCTAATGCATAAACTCAAACCTTATTATGGACAAATAAAATATTCACACTCTATCATGAAGAAATTTCCAATATGGGACTCCATACTTGATGAAATTTAATGAATGGCATTAAACATAACAATACACAGACATACCTCAAATATTTTACTTTGTCACAAAATTTCGATGCAAATCATGTCATCTCAACAACAAAGCATATCTAGGATCCTCCTCTTAGTCTTCTTAGGCATTGGTGACTAAATTGTAGTCAAGTAAATATGATTTTATTCAACCTTTGGTTTATTCTTCTTGACCTCTTTTGCATGATTTGACTTCTTAACTGACACCTTTAACTTATCCTCATGATCTGACTTTGAGATGGGCTTGACATTCATAGGTTCCTTCTTGGCTATATTAGTGGGAAAAGATTCTTTGACCAGCTTAGGCCTTCATGCCTTCTTGATTTTAGGAGCAACAAATGTCTTTCCTTACCTTAGCAGCTACGCATGATGAGGCACCCATGAATAACAAGGATCTTAAGTAGCGGAGGAAAACACAGTGGGAATATCATCTAGGGCCATAATATTTATCTCCAACTCATAAAACTTCAACCTGTTGGATAACTGAACCATCTCTTCCTTCAAATACATTACTTCTTATTCATACTTGATGGATTCATCCTCTTTATATTTTAGGGTTTACATCTCCTTCATGAGCTTGAATCAATCATATTCCTTGATCTTGATAGTTTTTGTCATGGATTCAACTTGAGTCTCATACTCTTTGATAGTCTCTTCATAACCCTTGATTGTTAACCCCAACTTGTATTTTTTTTGTTCTTTGATGCACTAATTCAGCTTGTAAATCAACTTCAACCTTTTCATTTCCAATATCATCATAAGCATAAATAATACTCTCTAAGGAACATAACTTGGTCTTAAACTGGTCACACTCACCTTCTTTTCATCTCAAAATTATACATAAAACCTCTAAATGACTTCTGAGCTCCTTGAGTATTTCTCCATCCTTCTTGACAGCTGATATTAACTCTTGACACTCTCTCCTCAACTGCTTAGCGATATTGTTCTTCAGAGGATCAACTCAATTTTTTTAAGCTTGCTTCAAAGGACCTACTCTGATACCAATTGTTGGAAGTACAAACACTGAGTGGGGTGAATAGGTTTTCATAAAAAAATTCATTCACTTTAACCATTTACATCTATCAACCATTCAACTTATCTTATTCATTAATATTGATCAATATAACACAACCATCAAATTATATGTAAGAGAAGAACAATAACACATGGACACTAAATTTAAGTGAGAAAGCCTCAAGGGGAAGAAAACCCACTTAAACAAAAATTTATATAGCCATGTTTCAAATTTAGTTGAGCACCAACCCAATAAAGAACACCAACACCTAGATTTAGTGAGGCATTAACCCCATAAGGAGCACTAACCCCTAGTTTAGTAGAGCACCAACCCTACAAAGAGCACCAACCCCTAGTTTAGTAGAACGCCAACCCTACAAGGAGGAACCAACCCCTAGATGACTTAGTACTAAAAAAATCCATATGAAATGAATTTCATTTCTAAAAATTTTCTTACACAACTAATGATGACTCTATGAAGCTCACTCTTCTTCTATCTCTCTCAAAGTAACCTTTTTTTCTTATTCACTCTCGGGATTCTTCACCAAGCATGATTAGGTCAAGTAACATATCTCTCCAATTTAGAAAACATTTATAACATCATGAACATCATCTTCTCCCTCTCATCATGGTCACTACGACCTGCAACACATCCTCAATCATCCCTCCAACTCGTTCATCCTCATACACACTAATTCAGTCTTCTCCTCCAACTAGGTCATGTATGAATGACCTTCCTCAATCTCTCCATTTTTAGATCAAAAACATATTAAAACCATCATACACAATACCATATAGGTTGACCATATCACATTCATACCCAATTTTCTTCATTAGGTATCCAATAGGCCTAATTGCACCAAAAATCCTTCTCGCAAAACCAAACCACTTTATGCCAACATGACCATCACCAAAGCCTTGAATCAATTCATTAACATCATCAAATACTTCATCATGCTTCCACCATACCTATAAATCTATGCATCATCATCTCATGCCATAAAACCATCTTAAGAAAATGTTTGTTCTTGTGTACCAAACCCTAGACCTCAAAGATGAGACTTAAAACCGCATCAAATGACATCAACTATGAAATTTTTATATATCACTAGAAGTATCTTGATCTCAGATACATCACTGAGTTTTCATACTTCCACAATGTAGACATTATGTGCCTCAAAACACCTCTACAATCAGACTGCCCTGAAACTGCCATTTCATCCCCAAAGACCGGTCTTGCTAAATAGGGACCGCTTGACCTCCTAAATTCCAAACCATGATCTAAAACCATCATGTACATGAATAAAAAGTCTCTTGATTCCATAAATTCTAAATTAGCTACCTGGTCCAATGGAAAACTTTTTCACAAACTAAAAATCTCCATAAACTTACAAATTTGAGTGGGGTCCACACACAGTCAAGACACCAAATCACCACCATCAGAAATATGGAATAATAATCTATAACCACAAATAATTAAACTTTATCAAACACTTCATTTTAGGCCACCAAAAGAAATATTTTCTCTATCGCTCTAAAACTAGGGTTTTGAAGTCATAACAAAGCAATTTTGGTGTTAACAATGGTTCATAAAAATTTGACTATAAAAATACCTCATTCCAATTTTAAAGTCTTCTTAGGAGACCTATTAAAATTTTCCAAAAATCTCACCCTCTCATGTAAACCACAAATTCTCCAACGAGCATCAAAAATTCAACTTCAAGCTCAAAAACTCACCTCTTTGAACAAGGTAAGGGAAAAAATATCATAACTTGCTCAAAATTTCAAACCAACACCTAAAATTATGTCAAAGCCCCAAGAATAACCTTCTCCACCTTTTCCATGCTCAAATATCACCAAGCTATCGCATTTTTCCAACTAAGGTTTGATAATAGGTCTAGTATAGACCTAGAAAGCATGCCTTTACCTCAAACCTACACTCTTAGACATTTGTGAGTGTTCCCACACATCATCTACATTATCCTCATGTTATATCCATGCTTGAACAGCTCAAACATACATGTACTTAATTGTACCATACCATACCTACTCATCGTGCCTTAAGAACAAGCACCTAAAACATGTTTACACCACCAAATTTACTCGTATCACCTCTTGGAAACTCTTGACAACATGTAATCACCTTCATGACACTTCATGGACCCATCACATCATTCATCTACCTCAAGAAGACACTAGCACACTTCAACAAACCATAACATTGCTCAAGAACCCATGCAAGACCATGCAATCCCAAGAAGACCTTAACTTGGCATGACATTACCAATAAACCTTCATACCTCATACCTCTTTTAACATCAATGATAACACCTACAACATCACTTTTGACACCAATGTCAACAGGTGTTTCATCTGTTGAGAAATATAACGCAAGTATTTGATTTTGATTCTATTTATTTCTTTTGATCCCTCCTCTTTCGCATATCTTATGTTTTATTTTCTCATGTGTTAGATTTCATTTGATATTTATTTACACATCTTTTAATTTTTTTTATTATATTTCTAAGAATCTAGTAGATGTCTTATGATTATCATTTTACACACCTTTTAATTCCTTTGATTACTTTCTTAGGTTTTATTAGGTATTTTACAATCCCTCTCGTGTGTCTTTTGATTTATTTCATTACCTTCTTGGCGTTCATAAGATACAATTTCACCTATTTATCACATTTTTTTATTTCTAGAATTTCCTATCTTTATATTAGGTGTTCATTTTTAGCATGTCTTATTTTTACCTTTTCATGTTTTATGAGTCATAGATGTCATAAATTTGTGCACACAAAAATAAAACCATAGGTAAATTCAAACATACATCCCATACGACACACGCATGCATGTACACACACAAGCACACATGCACATACACACACATGAATGCACACACATGTCATCACACACATGTACACACATAAAAGTGTTTCAAAATAGGTTCTCATAATAAAATAATCACATATACAATTTTTTTTTTCATAACCATCATTCTCCCCTCGGAGGAGGAGGTGTTATGATTTGTGCATAAGAGGTATGACTAGTTTCTCGGGTAGAAATCCAAGGATTTCACACTAGATATGACACCTAAGGCTTAACCCTCTACCCTTATCACCTTGACCTCTAACATGGTAATCATATCTACTATAATACAGACATCAGTTAACCACTTGGCTTGTTTCATTGATAGAGTTGTCTCCATTTGTCCTAGCATGTGTAGAAGGTACCTGTTAGAGCTCAAAATTACACACGTTCTAGATCAGGATGAACTTGGTATTTGAGGTAACATGGGACTGTCTCCAAGTTGTGGTACTTGCACTTGAGACAAACCTCCATAGAAGGTTGGCTTCCTCTACCTATTTCTACCACGTTAAAACTACTCCTAAGAAGGGAAATGCAGCAACCTAATCACTACTTCTAGGATTCCAAGGGACCATGGTGAAAACGAGATACATGAAATGGAAACCTAAGCTAAGGGGAGATGATAGCACCAGAAAGAGGGGGATGAATGGTCTTTTTTGAGTGAGAATGAAGGAAAATGCATGCATAGGGAGGGCAGAAATTCATGGGTTTGATAGTCTGCAACAACACGTTCAATCACTAAGCATTTCCATAGAGAGCACAATCAGGAAAAAAATCCTACAAGAGATATGAAACTGCACAACTGACCAACAATGTAAAATAGAGGCAAGAAAATGTAATAAAATGTGAGCTAAGGCAGAGAATAGCCACAAAACAAAGCTTTTATTGCTTCCAAAAGATGCACAATCGATTACAATGGTGGAAGAGGCAGCTATCCACATGCAGAAGACCAAATATGAAGGCCTGCAAACTCAACAATGCTCTTAGCAAACCAAAGGCAGTCTAACCTCAATGAATAATGCTCAACAATATATAGAAGAATAGGAGAGAAAGGGGAGAAAGAGAGGGAAACTCGGATTCAAACTTCCAACCACCAACAACAAGCAATAAATGCCTACAAATGCGCTTGCAAGGCTTGTCAGATCCGCCTCCCCATGTCTGTTTGGCTTGAGGAAGGAGGACGAAATCCGATCAAATTTGGGTGGATAAGCTCGAACTGAATTTGCACATTAATGGCCTGAGACGTGTTTCCCATGTTCTCATCCAACCAAATCCCACCAAAATGCTGATTTTGAATAGCTTAGAGTGTAGCCCACGTCAGCAAATTTCAATCAACACCAGGCACACAGGAATTTGAGCTCTATAACAAAAGTTATGACAATCTATGAAGATCTACAGTATACAAGCTGAAACACGTAATGACACGTGGGGTGCTCTGATCGGCTGAAGGATTTGGCTAATTGCCCATTGTCTTTTTCTGCCACGTGTCATGCATTCATTTGATGTGAGGATTCGGCGCACAGCTGACATGTTCTGACAGGTTGTGTGTTGCGCACTTCATCTGGAACAAGTTCCACCTGGCACTCAATGACGTGCATAGAAGGTTGCACTTGGCGCGTGCACAAAGGCAAGAGGCGCGGGAGGAAAGAATGGAAAGGTTTGTAAGCGCACGCAAGAGGGTTGTGCATGATGAAGTGGAAAGAAAGGTGCATATCTGCAGAAGTATGCAAGCATGGGCGTGCAAGCATCTGATCAAAGGAGCGCGCGGCGGAAACAACGAGGGAAGAAGCGCATGGACGAAACACAAGGTGAGCACAAAGGCATGAATGCACAAGGGAAAAGAGTGCACACAATGAAATGCGCAGAACTCCGAAAGGAAGCATGTGCGGGAAGAGCATGCCAAGGACTTAGCCAAAGATGGAAGGCAAGTCAACAGGTGTGCGCACAAAGGGTGCGCACAAACTATTAGAATGAAGGCGAATGTGCAGAAGGATTTGCGCGTGAAAGGGAAACGAAAGGGAGATAGCAGAATACAGAGGGAAGTGAGGATAAATGCACGAAGCATGCGCGGGAGGAAGAAAAGCGAAGAGAAAGCATGTGAAGGAATTAAGCCAAGCAAGGGAGCGCGAGGTAAATGCAGCCATGTAGTGTGCAACTTGAAACTTGAATGTTAGAGCTAGAGTAGAATTGCAAGTTGTCAAAACTAACTAGGGGAGTTATTTTGGACAACAATTTGGCAACTTTCGGGGCCATCTGCCTGCTAGATGAAAGAGATCAGTAGCCTTAGAAGCATCCATTGGGCAATGGAGTCTACCTGAAAAGCCTAAATTTATAATCTCATACTTGAAGAAACACCCTTGCAGTCACTTGAAACCACTGTCTGAATTTTGTATAAAACTGATGCTCTCATATAAAGATGTTCTGATTTGGATTTTATGAGAGTGAAAAACTGTTGAATATTGCCAAAACTATTGGAAGATCCCTTAACCGAACAACCACCCTAGAAGCAACAAAAGAGCACGCACAAGGGAGCACGCACAAGGGAGTGCGCGAGAAGAAAGAAAACAAGTACCAGAAAGGAGCGCGCCAAGTACAAGAAACACAACTATATACAAAAACTGAAAATCATACATGTTCTAAGAGGAAACATGCAGAGTGTGCGCAAGCACTTGTTTTGCTGAAAAACAAGTCCTACACTAATCTAATCTGGAGGCAAAGGAAGCTCAAATAAAGCCTTGTACATAGGCAGGGAGAAGTAGTTGTCTTTCCTCACAAAATGAGACCATGTGACTAATTTGGCGTTGAGCATGGTCCTTAATAAGAGTGAAAAATTGTTTTGAAGTTGGTTTTCCACCCTTCTCCTCAAAGTATCAACACAAATAAAATGAATACCCCCTTTAGTTGTTCTGCATTTAGATTTGGGAGGCATTGTTGTTTTCCTTTGGTGCGTTGAAGCTCTTCCTTGTGCTTCGAAATGAGCATGACCAACAGCAACTCTGTTTTTGGCTCTAAACTAGCCAGGTATCTAATTGGGCACGGGCTGATCCTTGTGATTTTGCCCATTTCTTTGAAGCTCCATCCCACAAATGGGATCATTATGTTGATTTTTCATTTGAGGGAGACGTTTTGTAGGCTGGTTTGTGCATTATTTTCTGCTTCTACAAACAACTTTGCCTCCTTCCTAATCTGCCTTCTCCTCAACAAACAAGAAGTTTGATGAATCAAACCTTTCCTCCTCATCAACATGAAGTTTCAATTGATCAATTGCAGCTATCTGAAGATGTCCTTGATGGTTTACTGCAATCTTCCAAAAGTGAAGCAAGCTCTAAACACGCGGGACAATGGGGGTCACTGCATTCAAATGCAACATCTTGCTCACTTGGAAATTTCTCCTCAACCTTGTCAGTTTCCACCTCCTTTTCTTCAAATTGTTTGATTAAAATAGGTGGTTCGTCAACGGAATGAGCCATATCTCCATCCATGCTTTCAGAATCAGCCCATTCTTCAACAAATATATCATGATTATAAAAAATGGGACTCACCCCAACTGATGTTGATGAATTTGAAGAAAGTTGACTGATAGGTCCTTGGAAATGGACCTCCTTTGCTTTAAGCTCATGGCTCCAGTCCTTGAAGGTTTGAATCTGATTTGTTTTTCTTGGATCCTCCCCATTCAGTCCCTCTAGGCATGCATGTGCCTCCTGTTGTCCAAAAGGATGGAAATCAACTTTTCCAGCTATGAAATCTTCAAGATCTTGTCTTGTGAGGAATGGGTCCTCAGGAAAACAAGTAGTTGGGTACTCAGTTAGCTGGTTGAATTTCAAAACATCCTGGCTTAAAACTTTGTGAGGCTCGAGCATATGTAAATTTGTTTTTGTGAAAGTCAGAAAGGATCCAGAGCTTGGCTGAGCGCGCAGGGGATCAAATGATATAGGAGGTGAAAAATTTTCTTGTGGAGAAGATGGGGATTTGGAAGAAAAGAGGGTGGAAAACTGAATATTGAAGGGAAGGGAAGGAGATGGAGAAGTGTAAGCCTTTGGAGGAGCGGGCAGAAAGCTAGAAACATTGAAAGCGGGCTGAGAATGATGCAAGTTTAGGAGGAGAAGTGGGAAGGATGTAAGATGCTATTGTAGGATTGTCCCATTGACAAGGCTTCCTATACTTAGATTGATAAGCCTACATTGCTTCGGCCCATATCTGATATTTGGGGCGCTATTTCAACCATAAAATCCAACTTCTGTCGGGGGTTGATCCCATTTTCCATAGGGCCAACCCATGGATAGGGCTGCCTAAAACCAATTTTACATTCCTTGATTAGACATGTAGCCCTGACATGTACCATGCTTGCCTCCATTTCTTGAATCTTCCTCTAAAAATCAGCATCTTCCATGGAAGTTTCCACCATCACCTATGCATAACCTTGTTCTTGAGCAAACATTTTGGTTAGAAAAATAACCATATGGGTCAGTGGGCTGGGCTAGATGCACATTCTTCATGATAGGTCTCATAAAACTAATCAAGAGGAGGATTTTGAAAATATGGGGATGGAGGGAACTGATACTTCTCTTGAAAATGAGGATTCCAGTGAGGGAATTAAGGCCATGATTGTGTAGCTTCATGAAGGAGGAAATGGAATGATAGGAAAAATAAAGAAGGAAATGGATGAAAGAATGAAGGAAAAGGTCTAGGAATGAGATAATGGGTTAATTGAATCAGTGGAGTTGCCAGATGTGCTTAGAATAGCCTCCAAAGGCTGGAATTCACCAATAACATATCAACTTGGCAAATGAAATAATAAAGTGCATCCTCCCACGCACGCAATTAGGTCGTGCAATGACTACTCTTAGCTTTGCACGTTGAAGCTTCACCTTCTATTGTGCACCTATTAATGTGCACGCACGTTCATGATTGTTTGCCTTGTGCACCTGATGCAAGATGCTTTGCATGCATCCTTGTGTGCTTCTATGTTTTTTCTCCTTTAATGACAAGAGGCGCGCAGGGACTGCTAAAATTAGTAGATTTGGAAGTTGGGAGTTGTCAGATGTGTTAGAACAAGCCTATAAAGGCTAAAAATCACTAAGTCACACATCAAAACTTGTAGAAATGATGAAATGTAAGCTTTCAATCTATGGTCCCACCGAGCGTGCCAAAAAACTTTGGAGCTCAAAATTGCACCCGTCCCGGTATCAGCATGAACTGGGTCTTTGAGGCAACATTGGACTGTCTCCAAGTTGTGGGACTTGTGCTTGAGACAGACCTCCAGAGAAGGCCAGCTTCCTCTACCTATTTCTACGCAGCTAAAACTACTCCTAGGAAGGAAATGCAGCTACATAATCACTATTCTATGATTCCAAGGGACCAGGCTAATAAGGAGACACATGAAAGGGAAACCTAAGCTAAGGGGAGGTGATAGCACCAGAAAGAGGGGGATGAATAAACTTGGTTGAGTAAAAATGAAGGAAAACACGCACAGGGAGGGCAGACAGCCATGTGCCACATTACTGGAACAACACTCACGCCTCGTTTTCATGGAGCACAATCAGGAAAGGAACCTGTAAGAGACATGAAAATGCACAACAAACCAACAATGCAAGGGGAAGGCAAGAAGATGCAATAAAATGTGAGCTAAGGCAGAGAATAACCACAAAACAAAGATTTTATTACTTCCAAAAGATGCACAATCGATTACAATGGTGGAAGAGGCAAGGTGTCCACATGCAAAAGATCCAAATCTAAAGGCCTACAACTCAAAATGCAAAAGAGCACTACTCTGAATAATGCTCTTAGTAAACCAAAAGAGTCCAACCTTTTTACAATGAGCAATGCTCTAATATTATATAGAAGAATGAAGGAGAGAAGGAAGGAGGAGAAAGAGATGAGAAACTCGGATTCAAACATTCAAACACCAACAGCAAGCTAATAAATGACTACAAATGCTGCCTATGCAAGGCTATCAGATCTGCCTCCCCATGTCTGTTTGGCTTGTGGAAGAAGGAAGGAGACCAAATCTAATCAAATTTGGGTGGATGAGCTAACTAAATCTGCGCATTAATGGCCTAAGACGTGCATTTCCCTATGTTCTCCGCCTACCATATCCCGCCAAAATCCGATTTTGCATAGCTTAGATTTGTAGCCCACGTTAGCAGCTTTCAATCAAGACCTAGGCGTGCATGGGAAACAGATCTCTGCAAAAGAATTTATGGCGATCAAAAAATTTGCAGTGCAAACTGAACACGTGGTGCACTGTGATCAACTAAATGATTCAGATGACTATTTATATGTTTTGTCTTTTTCTCCCACATGTCAAGCGCTCATTTGATGTGAGGATTTGGCGTGCAACTTGCATTTTCTGATAGATTTCATATGGCACACTTCATCTGATAATTTTCCACATGGCACTGAATGGCTGGCCTAAAGGATTGCACTTGGTGTGTGCGCTAGATCAAGAGGCGTCAGAGGAAAGAAAGAAGAGGTTCACGAGCACATGTGCAAAATGGCACGTGAGGAATGGGAAGCAGAGGTGCATATATGTAAAGGTATACAAGCATGTAATTGGTCACGATAATTCAATCAAAAGAGCACGTTGTGACAAGAAAGAAGAGGGGGGCGCTAAGGAAACATGAGCATGCGGAATGTGAGCACAAAGGTATGATGCGCTAATGGAGAATGAGTACATGTGAGGAAGTGCACAGAACTCGGGAAGGAAGGGCATGCATGGAAAAAAATGTCAAGTACTTAGCCAAATATAGGAGGGAGGTCCACAGAGGCTCACAAAGGGGTGCACAAACTATTGAAATCAAAGTGTGCGCACAAGGATTGTGTGCAAGGGGAAAATGGGAGGAGATAGAGGAATAAGGAAGAAAGGTGGAAGCGTGTGGAAGGAAGTGGGGAGAAAGAAAGGCACAAGGGAGAAGTGGGAAGGGCATGTAAGGATGCACATGAAGAACTGCAGCCAATCAAATATGTGAAAGTATAAAACCAGAAGTGCACATAACCTAAAAATTGAATGTCAGAGATAGAATAGAACTACAACTTATCTAAATAACTAGGGGAGTTATTTTAGACAATAGTACCCATATCTCCTTGCTTTTTAGTTGTTTATGTCATTGGTTTTCGCTCCAACACTTCATCTTCCTCTCTAGATAACCAAAATTCACCCATGTACTCTCCATTTGAGGGCACAATCTATCAGACGTCAAGGTCATATCTATCCTCTGGAGCACTGGTCCAAAATGACACATACAATTTTCTATTTATCAAAAAATCCTACTTATAGTTTACTCCCTTTTTAATTTTTATTAAATTTATGGAAATACACAACAATAAAGAGGAATGTAAGGTTTTTTATAGGGATTTATTATGATTAAGTAACTTCCAATAATAATCATACAATATCAAAATAACACATTAATACTTACAACCAGTGATAACAATATGCTACAAGCTCAAACACATAAGAAGAGAGATGCACTTAGCTATATATATTGATACAGGAGATATTTGGGTGCACAGATAGAAAAATGGTAGTGCTAAATCTGGAGATGCTTCATTTCCTTAGACTATCCCTGGAAAATGTCCCCGTATAACATCGTACAATAATTCCATGATTGTTTGTACCAACTTAGACCTATTTGGAGTGGGTTTAGGTATCATTTTGTGCCCTTTGGTTGTCTAGAAATGTCTATCGCTAACAAACCATAAGTGTCACATTGTCTTAAAACCATTTGAAATCAACTGAACCAAACTCAAACCCTAACCTTGGATGTAAGACCATGTAAGAAGGTTATTGTTTAGTTTGAAGGGTAATTTTTGCATGACCTATGTCAGCACTACTTTGAAGAGGCCTCGAACCACTTGTAGTTCTCCACCTAGCATGCAATATCTATATGAATGTAGCTAGTTGGCAATTTAAAACTCTTTGACCATGTTTGAGATGATTGTGCTCCCATTAATACATTGAGTTGGCATCTTTTGATGCTTGGAAATGAGGGAACCTAAACTCCTTGACCTGGTAGAGTGCTTACAGTTGTAGTAGTGATTAGCCTAGTGGATGTGCATCAAATTTGAGAAGATTTAGGGATCCTTGAGTGCCTTTGGTATTAATATTTTCAATGAGAGTGCCAAGTGATTTCTAGGTTAGTAAATGCTTAGTTATGTAAACTTGCATATATAGGGTTTCAAAGATAAATAATTTTGACAAGACAAAACCATGAAGATAAAAGACCCCAAAAAATAATAGTATTAAAAGAAAAGTTAGAGAATGTGTCAATCCAAGACCGTACAGGTTGGCCATGACCGAAAATTTCATCCTAGTTTTATTGTATTGTTTTAGACAGGGTGACAGTGAGTGCAATTTGAAAGTTGCATCATTATAAGTAGAGTTTGAGTACTAATTTTATCTATATATATTTAGAATGTGAGGACACATCAGTGTGTAGGAATAAGTAAGTTTGGGAGAGAGGCAGTAAAATGTACCGAGCGGGGATAGAATGTGGATATTTGTCTTAGTAAAGGAGCATAGTCACAACCAGCAGTGTGAAAAGGATAAATTTCTAAATTTGGTTGTCTACATATGCCCACTTATAAGTATGAAATTAAAATTACATGCATAAAGGAAAATGATACGTTTGTAGACACACTTTTTCTTTACTCAAATTTTTATTGTCCAGATGCGTTGGTGTTGGAATGTTCCATGATGAAACCTGCAACACAAAGTGTAATCAAGGTCCATAGTAGAGATTGATTTGTAACTCAAATGTAAATATAAAATTTTAACTCACACAAAGTGAAATAAAAAGATGGAAAACTTAGAAGGAAAACATTTGTTTGTGCAATGGAGGGATGAGCTCCCATTATTTTCTTACACTTGGAGATTTAGATTGTATTGTTGAACTTGTTGAAGGATTATAGGTGATCTTTCCCCAATCGTGACGAAGGATAAACTAGAGTATTATGTGCATGCAACCCAACACCAAATAGAATGCAGAGAGAGGAAAAAAGAGAGGTAGTGAAGCATCTCATGAAGGAAGAAAATTGTGTATCAAAGTTTATAGGAAATTGGATATCTTCCCCTTTGAAAGAGAATAGGAAATAATTCCTATGAATAACTTAGTTGCTTCAATTCTTTCCATAACACCACATACCACACCATTACAAACAGATCTAGGCCCAATTTTGTACATAGATACAAAGTATAAAAGAGAAAAGGGGCCTCAATGCTCTCTCTATGTGTCACACAACTAAGTAGGAGTGTGTAATATACTGAGATGATGATGGAAGACTCGTTCCCCTAAAACCCTTTATTTTGTAAATGGAACAGAGTACTAATGTGGGGTGAAATATTCATGCCCCCTGTAACCTACTCTGAATTGTGTCAACTAAGTCTAAGATTATGTCAAAACCCTATATATGTGGGTAGAAATATAAAATTGTAGAAAAATATATTGTAGCTACCCCCCAAGGAAAAAACATATAGAAGGGTCAGGAACGTCCATATGGTCCTAATTGTTTTATAAAGTTTTGAACATGTGCAATTGCTGCCCAATTTTTGTATATGGATATTTTTATGAGGACTTGTTCCCTACAAAATATTGTGTTTGAACCTGGAAATATGTATTTAGGTGTAGAATATAGCCTAATGAATTCCCCCTCTTTTGAGGCACATGTGATAAATAATTTGAATACACGTATCGAAATAAAATATGTGTACTCATCTAGTTTATTTCTAATAATCTATGGGAGAATGTGGCATGCTGAAGTGGTGGCCACCATTGAGAACTTGTAGATGCAAAAGGAGGTTGTACATGGTGGAGACCATGGTGCACGAGGAGATAAGAAAAAATGCATGTGTAATAGAACAATTAGAGAGAGATAACAGTATTCAAGTGAGAAAACATAAGTAATAACCTATAGAAACAAGCCACATCAAGGCATAGAGCCTAAAACATGGGATACTCATGGTGTCACAAGACAATCAAGGCACCTAGGCTATATACACAAGAAGAAATATCATGCACATAATTCATAAAGTCACAAAGATGGAACACTCACAATGTCATAAGACAAACTAGGAACTCATGTTAAATAGAATGAAGCAATAAAAAGTAGCAAACATGTATAGCAGATAGTAATGTCAAACAATGATAAAAGTGTCATCTAGTAAAGAAGAACTTAAAGCAAGATATCTCCAAGTTCAGTACTCCCAGTTTGTCCAGTATGTGCACCCATATCACTCTATACAGCTAAGTTCATCTCTCTTCTTGTGTGTTTCTACTTGTGTAATATTGTTATCATTATTTTCAAGTATCAATACATTATTTTGATTTTGCATGATTAATGTTGGAAGTTAATTAATCATAATAACCCCTTGTAACAAGTCGTACATTCATTTTTTATTGTTTTGCAAGTTTCCATAACATTAATAAAAGCTAAAAAGGGTGTGAACATTTGGTGAACCCAAAATTCAATTGAACATTTTGTATCAAACCCTAATTTCTGTATGATTTCTTTTACTCTCTTCATGCAGGACTATTTTCATGTGTTATTTTGCACAATCTTTCTTCTTATGCCCTTTAGGCATTATAATCGTCTTAGAAATAAATCCACTGAGCATATTGAGTTTTCTTCTCCTATTCACAAGCATCACATTCCCATGGATTATTCTTCTTTTCCTATTTCCAAAAATTCCATCTATACTTGATCTTGTTAATGACGTACAATTACATGACATGGAAACATATAGTGAATATTCTTATGATTATGACCGTGAAGAAGACAACACTATTAACCAAGAATAATTTGAACTTATATCTCGCTTTTGTCCACAACTTTGTGAAAATTCTAACTGCATAGAGCCTATTATTAAGATTCGTCTCATTGTCAAACTCAATCATGGTCAGAATTCTAATGAAGAATCCCTTTTGAGAAATATCCACCTTCTTCTATGCAAAAATATAATATTCCCATCTCTATGGTGTCTGCAACAGTGGGAGCACTTAATATCCCAACACCTAATGTTTCTATGACTATTGTTGTCCCTCCATGCAATCATAGTGGTTCGCATGTTTATTCTTCTAGCACACAGGATTTTGAAACCCTTGTTCATATTTTACAAGCTCAAATCTTACAATTACAACAAGGTGCATTTGCTTCTTCTCACATTATGGATTCTACTCAATTTCTTCATAGCCCACTTCCACCCAATGTGGTTTCTTATCCCATGTCTCTTAGTTTCATTTATTATAATCTTCTTATTTATGATGGTAAGAGTGACCCCGTAGAACACCTTTGATCATTCCATGTTCCTTGCTTTGAATATGCATCTAATGATATCTTACTTACCTAGATTTTCCCTCAAAGTATCAAGTACAAGGGTCTAATGAGCACATCAATGATTATGTTTTATGCTACAAAACTATGCTTACTAAAATGAATAATATTTTGGTTGATAGTGAACATCAAGATCTCATCACACAAAGCTTGTTTTCCCCTTTGCAACAATCAATCATATCGATAAGTTCCCTCATTTGATCATCTATGTCATACACTCAAAGAACATGAGGCCAAATTACTACATATAAATATTCTTAAGTATGTTGGTATATCTTCTACTACATCTAATGCCAAATTTCCAGAAACTCTACATTCAAAGGCAAGGCTACTGATAATAAGGACACTATTAAAAGCATTGTTAATGTCATAGCGCAACCTTATGTTGGATATCACAAGCATTGAGAGGGCAATGAATCAGTGTTGATAATATTAGCATCTTCTAAAACCTTTTGAAAAAACTAGCAATCAAATCATGAACACAAATTAAGGTGCATACAAGAACACAAGTATACAAGACACCAAATTTCTAGTGGGAAACCCAGAGGGAGAAAACCCACTTGAAATCAAATCCTTTTATTAAGAATGCCCATTCTTAACATACAATGATCTCCGATTTTGTTGAGCACCCACTCAACTTGAGAAGCACCCAC
The DNA here is from genome assembly GCA_019776745.2 of Taxus chinensis. NCBI lineage: Eukaryota > Viridiplantae > Streptophyta > Pinopsida > Cupressales > Taxaceae > Taxus > Taxus chinensis. The sequence goes on from CM034146.1 coordinate 902,220,550, forward strand.
TTCCCAGTCCTTTTAACACCCATTGGAAGGTTATCAAGCACCCACTATGCTGATTTAGCAAACTACAACTTGCAAGGAGCTCCTACCCATGTAACCCAAGCACCCACTTAGGAAAAATAAAATCACAATGCACAAATTGATCATTTAATTCCTTGTTGCTTCATACAATTTATTATGATCCTTTGTTGACTCAATGTACTTGTCTTACTGAGTTTGCATTTTAGTTTTCTTCATTATCTGTTTCTTAACATCTTTCTCTTTGTTCATTGTTCCACTGGTATATGCATTCACAATTCAAAAGTCTCTTTACCCTCTTACTCTTTCATCCATCACAGTTTTTATATCTCAATCCTCTATCTAAATTATGTCCCTGTTATATATATATATATATATATATATATATATACACTCTGTCTTAACAGTCTTGTGTGCTCATCATTGTCATACTTCAATTACAGCCAAATATCCCCCACTGTCCTGCTATCTCTGATCTCAGATCACATAATACCTCATTATCTTTTATATTATCTTCTACTTCCCTTTTTTTCACTCTTTGTTATCATCTCTGCCATGTATGACACCACATCATTTGTCTATGCTTCAAACTTATTTATCACATTTTGCCTACTCACAATCTTACAGAAATTCAAGTTCCACTCTGCCTCTTCAACTTCATCTTATCCCTTTCTCTAACTCTTTTCATGCCTCCTAAACTTCGATCTCTAACCTTCTTGTTTTTTACTCTCACTTTGTAAGGTACAAGGTCATTCAGTTTTAAATGAATGGGACAATAGAGTGTCTCTTCACCTTGCATTTGTAACTCTCAAATGTTCCTAACTCGACAAGAACCAACCTTTCACATTCCCATTCGAGCTTGGAAAGGGATATTGATCTTCATTCAAAGACATTTTACCTTCTTCACTCGTGACATTCCACTGCCAACATACTTGTGGTTGTTTCTTGTGTTTTTGCAGATCAAGGAGTGATAGTTTTGCATCTTCAATAGATGCACTATATTGAAATGAATCCAATGAAACAGTTCTTGTCTTCATATACTAAGCAAATACACTGCACTTTACCTATTCCACCTAGTTTCAAAGTGAGAGATGCAATATTGATCCAGCTGAGGTCTCAGATACTCTGCTAAGGGAGTAATGACCTTTCCAACACAATAACTTTAGCACAATTTCTTCAAACCTACACTACACAACTTGACAAGAACAAATAGATGACTGAGTTTGAGTATTCAACCATTTCTACATGATATAAGAAATTCAACCCTGGTAGATCCATATACATCTGATGCAAAGGATCTCCAAATCATTTCTCAATCCATTCAAACTTGGTTAAAACCAAAACTACCTCCAATTTGCAATAGAGAGTGTAAAAATTCATCCAATTGTCAAAACAATGACAATAATCAAGCTACAGAAATTATGCTAAGGATTTCTCCAAGAATACTCAACCAAATGAAGAAATTCCTTTTGCAACCTTGGCGTATCAATCCCATAGGGATGTGTTTGAAATTTTGTGAATTTTCATTGGTGGGAAAAGGGGAACAAAGCAAATGAAGTTTTAGCAAACCCTAGTTGAACAGAGAAGCCCAAGAGTACAAAAATAATGCCTTCTTGCTCACAAATGGATGAAATCCAAATATTTAAAATTTTGTGGGTTTGTAATGGAATCATCTATCTCTTTCATACAGTTTAGGAGCTCGAAGATTCATCCTTTATTCAAATCATTCACCTATGTTCTCAATCTGGCACTTCATTATAGTGAACTATCATAATTTTGAGCCTTAAACCTTTGCAAGTATAGCATTATCTCTATCCCACTATTGAATTTGAACTTGGAGAAAGATAATTGTCAATCTATGCCTTCAAAAACACCAAGTAGTTGCTTCAAATGCTTCCAACCATGAAAGATAAAGCAATTATAGTTACAAAGACCAAGTGACAGTGTTGTCAATGAGGGGAATGAGGGATTTCAACAACCAAACTTTGCATTTTCGAACTAGATTTCATTAACTAAGATTCTAAATCACCTTTGTAGGGAGGAGATATTTCCAACATGATCTCAAACTTGCACCTTTGATAAATGACAATTTATTTGCACACTTGTATGAAGCAAACCATGACTTCAAGTTGTTAGACAATGGTAAAAGGACCACCAACATCAATACTTTGCTCAAGTGTTCCATGAATAAGATGGTTTGAGTTGCTTTAGTATGTGAGCATGTTATCAATGTTGATTTAGTGCAGTAGATAGAGGCAGACACCTTAGGGAAATGGCTTCTTGCATCACTATTTCTAGACATCCTTTCAAGACAATATGAAGCACTTAACCTTGTAACTAGATCTTCAAGTGAAAACCATGTCAACTACTCAAAAACCTTGTAATTTTCATCAATGCACTACTCAAATATTTATAATTGATCAAGGAAGGCCTTTGAAACCAAGAAAACCCTTTTACTCCTCTTAGCTCAAAACATAGTCTAGGAGAGCAAACAACTGCTTCACAAAAATGCTCATATCTTTTCACTGACACCTCCAATTGACTTGAAAAATTTTGCACTAGTTCACACTTGGAATCCTCTTCAAAAATTACTTATATGATTTATCTGAAGGAGACACTATATTTGTGCATGACTGCTAAGAAGGCAGTCAACTCAAAATGAGCTTTTCAATAGACCAGTTTTGTAAAAACTTACACAACTTGCTCAAATGACCTCCTAAGGACCTAAAAATTTGCATGAAGCACAAGGACACCTTCCTCCATCATCTCCCATGATTTTTTTGAAAGGAATATCTCTGAAATAGTCTGACCTATCTCATTTTCATGCAAGAACAGTTGGGTTACCAAATGGAAACTTTGGCTAACTTTTGAATTTTGGCTTCAGGACCTAGAATAAGCTTTATTTTTGTTCAAATATTCCCTGTACAACATTAATATGTTGTTTACATACTCTCATGGTCTTTTTCATGACTTTTAAGAGCTTGTCATCATGTTTATACCATCATACCTTACTTGTATCACATCTGAACTAGCCATACTTGCAATGTCCATGCTTCCACTGGACTCCTGCCTCACCAACCAAGTATGCAGAGCACTAAGACCATAATGAACTTTATTACAAGGTCTCACTTCACCCTTCACTTCTTTTCCATCAATGTCACTTGACATCAATGAAAACACTAATGACCAGGGTTCAAGACCTTATAAGCTACAATTACAACCTACACGAAGGCAATTTACGCATCTACCTTGTGCTCCAAACATTATCCTTAAAAAAATTACTGGAATGCAATCTCGTGTCTCTCCCTCCACCACATGAGGTTGATGTGAGAAAGCCTTATGGTAATATTTTTAATGTTAATACTTATTGTGATTATCATAAATGCATTGGTCACCTCATTAATCCATATATTAAGCTTCGACATATTATACAAGATCTTATTGATACAAATACAATTGATTGAGATGAGCCCGTTGAATCCTATAAGACCACTAATGATAATTCAAAGCTGAAAATCTTCAATGATCCACTTCCTAATTATATCACCAAAAAATCTAGTTTGGAAGTGCACATTGCTCGTCATGCAGTACCACATCCACCTTCTTATGATCACCCATTAGATGCAATTGACATTATTGTTCCAATGCCACTTTCTCCACCAATTATTACTTTTGATGACTTTGTTATGGATGTCACTCTTCTCTCATATATACCCTATATATTCGCACATCTATTAATCAAACACCTATACATAGTGTTTTGGTTGGTTCACACAATAACAATAATTTATGTACTCTTAAGCTACTTCATTCTTTTGGTTATACTAGGAAGAAAATCACACTTGATTTTAATGTTGACTTTAAACATATTATTCTACCCATCGTTTTTGGCTATGTTACTATGTAGGTCCCAACCTCCTCGCTTAGATTAGGTGACAAGTGTTTAGGTATCCCTTGGTTATGTGCTCTTTAAGTTGTTCCATCTATCATACACCAATGTGTCAAGTTTATTCACATACAAAAAATTGTTACAATTCAGGGTATTCCTTTTGAGGCTCCTCTTCCTATATTTTCTCATCACCCTCTTATAGTTTCTACTCCTATGTCTATATTGGAGCTCAAAAGTAGCACCCTATATTTGATCATGGAAGATCACTAATTTTGGTCAACACGGGATTGTCTCCAAGTGTGGGACTTGCATCTTGAGACACACCTTCGGAGAAGGTCGTTTCCTCTACCTATTTAACCTAATGCTAACACTACTCCTACAGCTATCCTACACTAGCACATCCAAGGGACCAAGGAGAGAGAGATGCAGAAAGAAAAAAACTAACCTAAAAGGGGGCAGTGATAGCACCAGAAGAGAGGGTTTATCACTCTCCACGAGGGGAAGAAAGGGAAGAAAATGTAAGAGGGAAGGGTAGACAGACATGCCACATACCCGAAACCACATGAACTAACCCTTCCCACATATTTACAACACACAAAAATGGAACCCTGCAAGTATAAAATGCACACAACAAACCATATAAAGAATGGGAGGAAAGAACGCGAGTATGGGGCAAAAAAGAGCCAAGAAAACAATATTTAATTACTCAAAGGATGCACAGACTATTACAATCATGACAGAAGGTGATAAATGCATTACAGAGACCAAATCTAAGGTTTGGAACTCGTGAGAATTCGGCCACCATTTTGGCATGGTGTCGTTACAATAAAAGAGGGATCCCTTTTTAATGAATATGAGTTACATACTTATAGAAAATGGGAAGAAGAAAGAAGAGGGAAAAGAGAAAGATGCCAAGTCTTCACGCCAACTACCCACCAAACACCAATCAATTACTACCAATGCACAGAGGTTTCTAAAAATGCCACTCTTCCACGTCATCAGATTTGTAGGAGAAGGCATGGGTTCCATTCATCATTAAGTTATGGTTGGTGAAGTGGTTGGGCCTCACTTCAAACAAAATAGGTGTGGATTTTGTGTGTAATCTGCGGAATTCAAATAATCTCCATGGTTTCCCATGACTTTTCCTTCATTTGGTGGCACTTTGAAATTCATTTGTTTGTCCCGTGGGAATTTTCTTTGTTATGCAACTTTGAGAACGTTCCGTAGATTTTTTGAATGTTTTGTGGCTTTCTTCACGGCTCTAAACTTGAACATCTCCACGGATTGAGAAATCTATGAGGCAATAGTTCCCATGCACCCACAAAACTCTTACCTTCCTTATTCATATGTTGTGAAGGATTTTTCCTTGTTGCACGACACTTTTCCCGCAACTATGTTCCTTCATTCTGTAGACCTTGAGAACCTATGGAACACTACAATTGGGAAACCTACGGAAGACTAGGATAGTGTCACGTAGATTCCAACCTTATTCGTTTTCAAATCTGAGATAAACTCCATTGAAGCTTGTTTTATTTTGTTGAGGTGTTTCATGATAGAAATGACATTTGCATTCTCCTTGAACCGGTTGTGTAGTTGTTCTCCCAGCCGATCCCATGTGGAAATTGATTAAGGAGCCAAACTATTATACCAATATCTTACTTTACCTCTCAATGATGAAATAAGAAGCCTGAGGGAAATGTTTTCTTCTTTGATATTGTGAATGACACAATGGTTGGTTATATCTTAAATGTGATCAAATAGGAGATTGACTCCATTTCCATGAAAAAAAGGTAGGGTTTTTAGGGTTGTTTTCAGATTTTCATTCCACTGTTACAAATGAAGGGGGTCGAACTGAAATGAGAGAATGGAAGAGCTCTTCGGAGATCCATGAGAGAAATGGAAACATGAAAACGAGTGGAAAGGAGAAAAGGGACGGTCTGGAGACTCAAAGAATGGGTTTCTTGAACAATGGAGTCCTTAGAGGTGTTGAGAAAATGCCTCCAAAGGATAAATATCACTAAGAACACATCAAACTTGATGATATGAAGTTGTAAAGTGCTTAAAACATTTTCCACCGGGTGTGTCAAAACCTATTGGAGCTCAAAATTATCACCCTATATTTGATTATGGAAGATCAATACTTTTCTCCAAGTGTGGGACTTGCATATTTAGATGGACCTCCAGAGAAGTTTGGTTCCTCTACCAATCTAACCTAATGCTAGCATTGCTCCTACAACTATCCTACACTAGCACATCTAAGGGACTAGAGAGAGAGAGAGGTGTGGAAATCCAAAATCAAGCTAAAAGGGGGCGGTGATAGCACCAGAAGAGAGATTCGATCACTCTCCACGAAGGAAATAAAGGGAAGAAATGCATGAGGGAAGGTCAAACACACAGGCCACAAACCCAAAAACTGTGTAAACTAACCCTTCCCACACATTTACAACACACAAAAATAGAACCCTACAAGTAGAAAACGCACACAACAAACTAGAGAAAGAATGGGAGGCAAGAATGCAATAAACGTGAGTATGGGGTAGAAAAGAGCCACAAACATGATTTTATTACTCAAAGGATGCACAGATCATTACATTCACAACAAAAGGCACTAAACGCATTACAGAGACCAAATATGAGGTATATAACTCGTGAGAAGTCGGCCACCATTTTGGCATGGTGTCATTACAACAAGAGTGATCCTTTTTTAATGAATATGAATTCCATACTTATTGAAAATGGGAAGAAGAAAGAAGAGGGAAGAGAGAGAGAGAGAGAGACACCTAGTCTTCACACCAACTACCCACCAAACGCCAATTAATTCTTGCCAACACAGAGGATTCTGACAGGGCCACTCTTCCACGTCATCAGATTTGCAAGAGAAGGTGTGGGCATCATTCCTCATTAAGTTTTGGTTGGTGAACTGGTTGGGTGTCATTTCGAACAAAATAGGAGCAGCTTCTGTGTGTAATCCGCGAACTTCGGATGATCTCCATGGTTTCCCACATCTTTTCCTTCGTGTGGCAGAACTATGAAATTCATTTGCTTGTCCCGTGGGAATTTTCTTTGTTATGCAACTTTTTTGAACATTTAGCAGCTTTCACTCCAGCTCTAAACTTGAATGTATCCACGGATTAATAAATTCACGAGGCAATAGTTTCCATGCACCCGTAAAATTCTTACCTTCCTTATCCACATGTCGTGGAGGCCTATTCCTTGTTACATGCCACTTTACTCGCGACTATGTTCCTTTGTTCCACGGATCTTGAGAACCCATGGAACACTGGGATAGTGTCACGCGGCTTCCAACCTTAGTTGCTCTCAAATCCTTTCCATTGCCACGCAGTGCCTATCGGCACTTCTTCTGCGTTGCAGCTTTTCCTAGGTGGACTTCATCCTTCGTTTCACAGAATCGAGAAACTCTGTGGAATTTTATATCCTCCAAGTCTTTGTAACATTGTGCTCTTTGTTTCACCTAAGTCTTTGTGTGTGCTCCCTTGATTCACGGGTTAGGAGAACTCACAGAGCACTAAGTTCCTAAATTCCACAGAAGACTAGGATAGTGTTTCACGGCTTTTCTGAGTAAAATTTGTCTAAATCCAAAATTTTGATAAGTTGTCCAAAATTGCAAGGGATGTGAGTTGGTATAGCATTCTCCATATATGCTTTTTGCTTCACATGTTCTCTCTAATGGCTCTTGTCGTCCTTGGTCTCTAGATAGGCCTTCAACCTCACACATAATCTATAATGGCTCTTGCCCTCCTAGGAATACTCATAGGCCTAGTAACACACATGCTATCTTTGTAGCTCTCGCCCTCTTAGGATTCTTCTCAAGCCTTCCAATGTGCATGTCATCTCTAGTGGCCCTCGCCCTCCTAGGATTCCTCATAGGTCTTCTAACACACATGTTATCTCTCATGGCTCTCGCCCTCCTAGGATTCCTCATAGGTCTTCTAGTGCACAAGTTATCTCTAGTGCCTCTCACTTGTCTAGTATTCCTCGTATGTATATTCCATCACATTGCTTCTCGTAGATATAGTCCGCCTACTTCTCCTCTCATGAGTTTTATGGCACATATTACCACTTATGTACCACTCACACATGGGCATCATTCTTTGGCACAGTTGAGGAATGAGCCTCCCATTTCTTTCGAATCTGGTTTGCCTCCTCGTGAGGCTCTCATTGGGTAGGACTTGTGCTACCCCTCTCTTTGTACATAGTTAAATTCAGAAGTACAAAAAACATTCACATATTTGCAAAACTAAAAAACCAATACTTATACACATAGCTTGAGTTGTTAACACTTTACATTACAGATGTTGTTTCTTATTATGATTTGATCGATAACATATATTTTCTATATACTTCTTACACACATGCATTTACGAGGTATATGGAGCTTAATGCAAGAGATATTGATTACACGATAATATGAGCTACCTTGGTTCCTTATATTACTCTCTTGGGGGCATCCCTCAACACTACATAAGCTATTGTTTTATTATAGATTTTTAATACTTCCTCAATACACTTGATTATATATATCGTGTACATGCTATCTTTTGAGCTAACAATACTAACAAATGTCTTTGTTATCAACATGCTTTGAATAGGAAGCCCAAAGAGGAGGAATTGCTGGATAGGGTGGACAGATTAGAAAAGGAGATACAAGAGTTCAAAGGGGCTATAAAAAACATGGAAAGAGCTAAGGGTAAAAGGATCCTTCAAAGTGAGGAGGAAGAGGGGGTTATTGGTGAAATCTTCAAGAAACTACAATCCTTAGATGGCAGATTGGGGAATGCTAAAAGCCGAAATGACTGCATATTGTCTGCCCTCAAAAGCATTTATAATTTCATTGAACAACATGTCCACAGTGTTTGCAGTTTAAGTGGGATCAATGAGGACATATGGGGCCCTAAAGAGAAAAGGGACATTGCAATTGCCCAAGCAGATTTACAAGACTCCTCTCAGGCCACTACCATTGCCTTCTTCACGTCACTGCAGGCTATCAAGACCAAAATTGACAGAGCCATCAAGTAAAGGGTTGTTATGTTGTTTTTTGGCTACGATGTGGCTGTCATCGGGCGGTTCTGGAGCTGTTTTGTGGCGGGGCTCTTTATGTTGTTTCTCTTTTGGTTCTTTTTTTATTTTACCTTCTTTTTTTTGGATCTTTTTACGTTTAGATCCTCTTTTCACCTGTATTGTAATATTTGGTTGTTGAGCCTTCCTTGGTTGATTGTTTTGCCCTTCTCTGGGCTGCTTCTCTCATCTTTACTATCTGGCTTTTGAGCCCTTTTGTATACAGGGTATAGTCCCCTTCAAAACTATTTGCCCTTAATAAAAAAAAAAAACATGCTTTGATAACACATCCCCCTACAGGAATTGTCATGAATTATTTACATGAAACTTTGGAGCCTTCTCTAATTTTCCTTTCTATTAATTATCATCTTGGAGCAGAAAGACTTTGTTGAGCAATATTTGTTTATAGACCCAAAAGAAAATTCTCCACTAAATCATATTGAAGAGGGGGAATCGCCACTAATTGTATAGGATGAACATCTCTATGAAGATGGAGCACAAGTGATATGGGATGATGATCCACACAAATATTATGAAGCACCAAGAGTATGTAATGAAGACACATTAAGAGTATTTAAGGTTGGAATAAAACCCCTTGCCATTTTATTAAAAAATCATGAAAGAGGATGTTATCTTGGAGTACAAGGAAGGTGTAATTTTATTAGCCTTTGGCTGAAAACCTTTCTCCGTCTTAAAAAAAATTCAATTAGCAACTTCTTTTGTATTGAATTGAAAGAGTTTGGAGTTGGAACTTACACCAAGAGCTACAACAATTATTGGAAAATGTTGCAAAAAAATGGAAAGAAAATTGGGGAGCGAGGGTCAATGTGGGGAGGGTAATGTGCATGCAAGGGATTTGCTTTGGCTTGTTTTTGGGTTTACAAACACCCGGCATGAAACACTTCTTATCAACTTCCCTAGAATAGGTTTTTTATAATTTTACATTGGAGGATTGGGGTTCAAATTGTCCCTCTAATAGTGATACTTTGCAAAATATATCAACAATCGTCCACTTCAAAAATTGTTTTACTAGCCTTTTTCTAAATTGAAGGACTTAGTGACATAATTTCATGTCCCAACATTAATATATCATGTAATTAGAGTAGGCTCAACTAGAGTTGTCGAGTTGCACGGTGATGAGTTCAATGCCCTTGGCACGCCTTAGGTTCCTACCTCTCACAGGTGACACGTAAGAGCATCCTCAACATTATATTTATAAAATAAGCATAAGTATAAGAATATAAAATATTAAAATGTAAAATGTCAAACTGATATATTTGTTTTATAAATATAATAATGCAAAGATGTAAAATGTCAACTTAAATATTTGTTTTATAAATGTAACATTACTTCTTGAATCATTTTGGCCTCTTCATAGTTGACATTATAAATTGAGGTTGGGTACCTTTTTTATACCTAAGGCTATTTTTAAGAAACCATAGGATTCATTTTGGCATAGAAAATTATACGACTTACCAACCTAAATCACCACTTTTCAAAAAACATTGAGCTACAAAGTTCTATATTGAATGGTTCATATAACACAACACTCAATAAAAACTTTGCAAACGGGGTGGCAAGCTAAGCAAATTTGACTATGGGGAAACTCCATGGTCAAATGTACCTAAGTTAGAGTAGCATTGGGATGGGTGACTTCATATGAATTCCCATTGTTTCCCCCTTATGAGCATCACCTAGATACAATTAAGCACCAAATGGACCATTCATGCTTCTAAAGGATGGGTTCTTGTTAATTGCTACTCATGACATATGGGTCAATGTAGATTAACTCAAGACTATGCAATTGAATCTTGAAAAATCATCATAAGTTGATCCACAACATAAATACCACTTATATAAATGAACCAGCTAATAAGCTCCATTTTGAACGCTCCATAAGACACGACACTTGTAAATGGAGTAACAAGCTAAGCAAGTTTGACTTTAAGGAAAGTCAATAGCCAAGCATATTTGAACCATAGTAGTATTGAGATGGATGACCTCCTACAAGTCATGGTACTTCACCCTACAAGTATCACCTTGATGCAATGAGTGCCAAGTGGACTATTCATGCGCGTGAGAGATGGGTTGTTATGAACCACTACACATGAAATGTGGATCAATGTAGATTGACTCAAATCCACGCTTTTGAATCAGGAAAAATCATCATAATTTGAACCACTACAAAAATGCCACTCATAAAGTTTAGCAATTGGGGTAGCATACTAAACAAATTTGACTATGGGAAAACTCCATAGTTAAGCACACTTGAGTAGGTATAGTACTTGGATGGGCTACCTCCCAAGAATTATTGTACTTCACCCCACATGAGCATCACCTAGATGCAATGAGGGCCAAGTGAATCATTCATGGCCGTAAGGTGTTGGTTCTTCTTTATCACTACTCATGGAATTCAAGTCAATGTAAATTGACTCAAAGTGTTGAATTTTGAAAAATCATCACAATTTAATTCACTGTGAAAATGCCACATATATAAATGAATGAGCTAGGGTGTTGGATATTGAATGGTTCATAAAGCACAACACTCGTTGAAGGTTTGGCAAACGGGAGAGCAAGCTAAGCAAGTTTGATTAGGGGGAAATTCCATAATGTTGGGTTGGGTAACCTCCTAGGAAGTTCAAGTGCTTCAACCTTGTGAACATCGCCTAGATGCAATGATTACCGAGTGGACCATTTATACTCATGAGAGATGAGTTGTTGTGAACCACTACTCGTGAAATATGGTTTCATGTAGATTTGTTTGAAGCTGGGCAGTTGAATCCTAAAAATATATCATACCATCACGGGGATCTTGCTATACACTAAGATGTAATTGAGGTACACCACCACTGACTTATCTAACAACGATCGAAATATATCATTCATTAGAGTGCAAAAAAGTGGTCGGGGCATTACATAGGCCGAACAACATCACCATGATCCATCCTGTTAACACAGGCGGTCTTTTCTTCATCTCCTACGGCTATGCGAACTAGGTAGTAGCCCTACTTCAAGTCCAATTTGGAAAAATATCGCACTCTTGTTAGGTGGTTCCCTTGATAGCAATATATTTAGTTTCAAATTTTCAAGACCACTAGCTTTTAGGACAAAGCTTTCCAAGGTCCTATTTTGGGCTAATATGTGATGTAATATAATGAGCTATTTTGATATAAAGCTCATATTTTGTAACAAGGATTTGCTTTATGATTTCATAATGAATGTATGTGAAAGGAACACATACTAGGATACTCTTTTCTATGGATACTAGGTTCTATGTCCCTAGTAATAGTTTAGAATCTTGTAGTTCATTTACAATTCTTGAACGTTTAAATGCTAACAAATGCACTACCTTAAATGCTATGAACAAAACATGGCCATATTTCCAAATCCTTCTAAAACTGGTGCCAAATCTAAGCTTTTTAAGAATTTTTGATCCCTAATTCTGACTAAATTGGCCAAAGTTTGTTTCTTAAGGAAATGGAACTAGAATGAATTTTGTCATGGATCCCATATCCTATGCATCACTCATGGTATGCCTTGCACAAAAACATGCAAAAATCTTAATTTCTTGATTATAAATTTGTTATTTGCCTCAGGATCAATACTAACAGATGAGTAACATTTGTTCAACAAACAGTTTCCTTGCTCCACCAAATCTTTTCTAACTTGTAACAGAATAGTTATCTCCCGCTAATGCTCGCAATTTTGAGGTCTAAAACTCTGCTGAGATCTGAAACTCTGAAATGGAAATGCAAGTAAATTGGATGTAACCAAAGTTAAGTTGAACTCTTTTCAATGCATGCAGATAAAGCAGGCTTGACAGTGCTTTGTTTAGACAGAGGAAAGTATGACTTGTATCTTTGTGCCAATCCAAACAATCCTAATGTGCCCCCAGTGTGAAGCATCACAACCACCTCATTACTGTTTGTAAATTTTTGACAGGCAAGTGATGCATGCTCCCAGCTAGAAAGGGTGTACACTGGGTCCACCAAAATACCTGTCTGCTGAGCAATCTCTCTGCATAGCTCCAATTCTCCTTTTATTATCCTCCCAAATCTGCAAAGAGAAAACAATAAAACTCAAATTTAAAGGGGAAAAAACAGCCCCTGCAGAAATTTAGCCACAGCAGCATGAACACATATGAAGTCACTGATGAAAGAAAAACTGCAGCAAAAAGCAGCAAGCTTACTTCTTGAAAAGCGATACCTATAAGGAGGCTGTTCATATCTATAGTGAAAATACACCTACACAAAATTTATAAAATTCAAGTGCTTTTATTTGTCTCAAGGGGAACTAAATAAAGACTGCTTACTTCCTCGGCATGCGACGTTCAATCCATTGTACAAGTTTTGCAGATTTTTCATCAAAGTTAAATACACAGTCACCCATCAAAAGCTTCTTGAAGTCAGAAAGTAGGCGAACTTCGTGTTTTTCGTATCCTTCAACTGAATCAGCTAGCATTATCCCTGTTACCTTCCATGGCAATCTCAAAAGCAGACAAAAAACAACATTTATAGCTTGTCAAGTAACAGTTAATATGTCTCAAAAGGAAAATTAACCTCTAAGAATTGTTTTGGGTTGTTTATAGTAAAATAATGCATAAAATGATAAACAGTAACAAATATAATGAAAGATGGAGTATTAAGTAAATCAGATAGACATGCTACTAGAAGCTATTGCAATTTTGTCAATACTGATTTATGATTTATCTACATACGCAATTGCAAGGTAAGCAAGGATCTGAAGAACATCCATAATATTTCACTTACCCTAATAATAAAGCTCCTAAAGCCAATCCAACAGCTGTTGTTCCTGTGCCAGAGTCTACAACAATTTGCAGGGTTTGGTATCTTCCAAATACGGAAGGCTGAGATAGATAATCCACAAGCCTGATCAAACCTGAAAGATGGAAAGAAATCAAAGGGATCAGCTTCTATTACTGAGATGCATTTACCACAAAGACTGTAAAATATGTTTTCCAAAAAAAAAAAAAATCCCTTCACTACTTCCTACAAGAATCCATGTATGATTTGATAACATTGTCCTCTGTATAGGAATTTGGGGTCACCATAGGAAAGAATTTTGACAAAAGGTGTCCATGTTGAGGCTGTGCCTCAGCTAAATCCTCACCCTTACCCACTGCAAAGTTCTGTGCAAGATATACATTACACGTCATTACATTCTTATCAATTGATGTCCAGAAAACACTCTAGATGCACAGGCTATAGGGGCAAAAACAAATAATCAAGTTCCAAAATCATTGCCAACCTTGCATGTCCAGAAATTTGATGTGGATCAAAGAAAGTTGCAAAAGTAAACTAGACAGAATACTTCACAGTTTCATCACTATCCTGGTTAAAAGATAAGGCTTCAGTGAAAATACCTAAAATGCGGCCTATGGAATGGACATATGTGTGGGCATTTTACCCTATAAGCATGGCAGCCACCTGATGCCACCTATGACCATCTTTAATGTATCCACCATATGCTGCAATCATGGATTATAGTATTTTTCCTTGTTTTCCAACTCCGTACTGTTTTCCACCTCTGCTTGTTTTCCACTGACTTTCTTCATGGCTAGTAGGGGTCATGACCAAGTCTTTTGAGCCAACTTCCATTCAAATTTTTAAGCATGTTGTATAGAGGCCCATGGACCATTCCCCATTCAGGTCAGCATGTATTGAACATTCAAACACTATCTCTATCAAATGGTTGAGCACATGAAATGCTGACTTCAGCAGTAGTGGTTTCTGCTTCCTTACAGGTTCAAGTTTCAATGGAAACGGAAATATTTTAATTTGTGTTCTTTTTTGCACCACGCAGGGCGGGGGTCCAGCGAATGTCATAGGCGATATCTAGATGTACCTCTTTGAATCACAGGGCATTTAAATGTACCCCTTAGCAAGTGACATATGCCCCCAATATCTGTCCAGCTGGAGACAGATGTCCCCAAGCAGTCACCGAGTCATCCTCTACATTTGGGTTATGTATAGGTACATTTTCTACACATCCCTGAAATGTGAGAAGCACAAGAAACATGTCCTAAAATCTAGGGGACATGGGAACTGCTTTGGAATGTATGGAGCATGAGAAATGCATACTCTACCCTAAGGAATGCCTAGGTACACTGTTACATACCACCCATAGTCTTTGACGCTGTGTGGCTATTAAGCTTTCTTCCAAAACTAGCAATTATTATTATGGCATATTGACCAAGAAGATACAAACTAATGAGAAGGTGAGTAAAAAATTAGAGATGTCTTGGAATGAATATTATCAAAAGGTAACCAGGGTTTGTGGATGCCGGTACACATATTGGGCACAGAACTTTTGAAATCTGGTGTTTAGGTACAGGGGTGTGGCAAATTGCAAGGTATATCAAAAATAAAATATACAGAGAATTTAACATTTAGATATAAAAAAAACAAAATTAAATTTAGAGGGTAAAAGTGAGTAGAATAGGGGCAATGGCAAGGAGAGATGCAATACAAGGGATTTTTGTTTGAAGCCACAACAATCCCCACTGCTAATCTTCCAGTAGCAAGGGACACTCCAGAGATCACATTGAAGGATAAAAAGCTCGGTCTATTTGTCACTATACTCGAGTAAAGTGCTAGAATATGCGAATTTGAGGGCTTTTCACAAAAAAGAGTGGTTAGCTGCAAAATGGGAAATTATGACAAAGTAGTAGGTATGATTGCTCCCCGTCGTGGATTTTTCCTTCCGAAAAAAATTACGGGTAAAGCAAATTTGTATATGCGCTGCTGGGACAAGGATTTCAATCCCTGAACAGAGACCCTCTCCAAAGTGCCAGCACAGATCAAATTAATTGTGCTAACACTAGAAATCTGAAAACCCTGTGATTTTTTAAATGTGTACCATTCTATTGGGGAATATTTGTGTACTTCCTATGCTACCCTAAGTAGTCCCTTCTCTGTATTTCACCAGTTATGTTTTAAAACTTAGTCTGCATGAACCTCTCCCAAAATCAGTAAATTTAAAAACAGAGAAGTGAAAGGGCTCAAGCACTGGAGTATGAATATATCTAATTCTGGTGCCATTTTGTTCATAAACATGACCGTCTAGGACAAGACTTTCCAAGACTAAAAAGTAAATAAGGGGAACAAAAGGAGACTGAAAGTCATAAGGAGGGTGTTCCGAAGCTTTAAAAAAATGAAAAACCAAAAACCTGGTCTGGAAACCCAAATAAAACGGCATGGGCAACATTGGAAATGAGGCTTTAGCATGGTGAACAGTAAACTCCAGCATATCCCCATATCCACCTCTTCCGGTGATTGTATTTATATACTAGAACAAATCCATTTTAACATTGATCTGGTATATGTGAGGCACCAATCACACCAGAACATATGCATAAAATCAAGGGGATTGGCACCTCAAGTCTTTTGAAAACCTCTTAGCAAGTATCAAATCCATGTTAAGATGGATTTGTGCTAGTTATATAAATTCAGCAAACAATATTATAATTATTAATACATGTATAGGTTTCAGGGTTCAAGGTTCCGTGTATAGGGTTCAATGTTCAATTTTCAAGGGTTTCAAACTCAAAGTTGAGAGTTCCAATGATCAAAGTTTCAAGATTTTAGCATTGAGGGTTCAACAGGAAAGGATTTTATGTTCTACGGGTTAGAGTTCCAGGCTCAAGGTACCAAGTTCTAGCTTCCCTGATTCCGGATTGTAAAGTTTCAAATTCTACATTCCAAGGTTCTAGGGTCAACAATTTCTAGTGTTAGGAGTCAAGGTTCCAATTTCTAGCTTCCTGGATTCCAGAATGTAGGGTTTCAAGTTCCATATTCCAGGGTTCAAGGTACTGTTCCAGACTCCCCATTCAAGGGCATTCATGAGCAAATACTCAAAACATCATAAAAATGAAAGTTTTTTTGATTGAATGCCAAAGCATAACATTGGGCATTGACTTACATAGAATGTCGGCATCTCTGCCCATGTTTAGGAGGAAACATATAGCAAATTACAAAGTTAAGTAGGAGTACACCAAAATCAGTGATCATCTTTAGCTAAGTAGATACAAGTAAGGGGCATCCACACCGTCAAAACCACCTAGGGTACTATCCTGGCCTCAACCGCTTGACACTCCATGTCGGGGCATCGGGGGGGCTTTGCACTCAATAAGAATTGATCCCAGGTGGGCTCTATGTGAGCCAAACAACTTCACCAATGAACACACAGCTTTTGACAAGCATGGAAGTTTTGAATAAAAGGGCTGAATATTTCTTCATTGGCTTGAAAACACCATTAGCGTAAACTCCAAACACCTTTTGGACTTTACATCATTGAAGTATGAATGAGTTCAACTTCACACAGAGATACATCAAACATATTACAAACCAACTCTCAAGGAAGGTCTGCAACCCTTGGGGAAGGAAATGAAAGTTTAAGCCTGAATCCAAAGGTAGAAAAACAACCAGTTCTGATTAAAACTATAGATCTAGTTGACAAATTTCAGGTGCATTCAATGTCAGGCATAATGAGTACAATACGGGGATGCTCTATGACACTTTTGAGGTGTATAAAGTGAAATATTATTTTTCTTTTGAACACCAAAATTAATTAGTATAAAAATCCATGTTTTAAACTTAGTAAAAGACCTAGTCCACTGAACACCTAGAAGGTGTTAATCAAGGCAAGACCAAAGACTATAAATGTAGGGCCAATGTGGAAAATACATGATATATTTCCAAGAACACACTAAATACAAGACTATGTGAAAATCTGAGCTAAAAAACCCAGCCCTGAAATGACTTGCTGAGGCCATATCTTAGCAACACAATATCAATGTTCCACTCAGACACAGCCACCGACACACACCAAAAGTCCTAATTGATGTGGGGTGTAAAATGTGCCTCTCAGCACAAATAATATAGTCATATCTTTATTTATTTGCTCCCTTACCCTGATTTAAATGGCATCTCTATACTGGTACCTGTACCCCAAGCTTCCAGGTACTGGGCTTTGGAAAACAATGAAATGGAAACTTCTCCCTAGGCTTAAATCCACAAGACGTGGAGAACGAAAGGGAGAAAGACCAGGTTCCAGAAAAGACTAAGCACCGCGAAGAACAATAAGGGTTTGCCCAAGATACCTCAATAGATGGTCAAGGAGAACATGTAGCAGAACAGCAGTCTTCAGCCTTAAAGAAGGGATTTGGGCACACATTGGCATGATGATGATGTAAGGGAGTGTTTGGATTCGGAGGAAAATAGTGATAAGGAGTCTGAATCTCATGCAGATGACCTGAATGAGTTGATCAATGAAATTGACTTGGAAAAAAGCTCTTGCAATCTGAGCTGAAGAAAAAAGAGGTTAACACTGAAAACATGAAGAGAGGTAGGTTGCCAAACTAGAAGTCAAGAGGAGTCAGAAACAGATCAAGGATATGCTCCATAAGGTAATGGTAAACTTGCTAAAACAGAGCAGAGAGGATTAGACGAGAATGCTCCGAAAGGCAGGGATACACCTCCTACAAACAGCAGCTGCTAAAAAACTGATATAGACATGAAACCTGAAATAGTGTTACTATGAGAAAGGTGAAGTCTTCACTGAGGCTTTCATGGGACTTTCTAATAAAATTTGCAGAGAAATTTCAGGTATTGTGATTCAAATCATGCTTCTGGTGGTATTGGCAGCATAAGCTGGCTTCTGGATTTGCACTTGTTTCCTGACCCAGTTTGATTTCAATAAGATTTGACATTTTTCAGAATAGTTCAATGATAATTGTACCACAATCTATAGCTTGAATTCCTGAAATCCAATACAGATGTGCTGGTATTTTCTGAGGGACTTTAAATCAATATATAAGGAGAAAAAGTGGAATCTCTGAAATTGGTACAGAGTTATTCACAAACAAAACTCTCTATTATATTGTATATTAAACGGGACAATACATTGGCTATTATATAAGGAGAGAAAGTACCACAATCTATGGCTTGAATTCCTGAAATCCATTACAGATGTGCTGGTATTTTCTGAGGGACTTTTGATCAATATATAAGGAGAAAAAGTGGATTCTCTGAAATTGGTACAGAGTTATTCACAAACAAAACTCTCTATTATATTGTATATTAAACGGGACAATACATCGGCTATTATATAGCCATCAAGATAGCCAAACCATCTTCCCATTAAATAGAAAGTCACAATAACAAATAACTCCGTAATAGTCACGGGTATAAGAAACTAACCTACTGACCTATAACCTTACCATATTAACCATATGGTAACTAACAACTAATTACACAAAAGTAAATAACATTTACCATACGGTAAATAACTAAGTACATGTGAACACAGACGTTCCTAACATTCCCCCCCTTAGTGCAAGCATGGGGAGAAACACCATCATCAACCAAGCAGCATACACATGGTCTCGATCCTCAACACTAACTGTGGGAAATACATCATCCATGAATAAGGGCCCATCATGATCAACCTATCCAGGTAAATACATGAATTGGGACCCGTCAACCAATTCACATCAATCATCTAGTCACTTTGATCAAGAACACTTCCGGCAATAGTATCAATGGTACAAATCTTCACATCATCATCATAACAGGGAAAACACAAAAATACTATTGCACATAGATAGGGATGCTCTTTTGTTCTTATTCAACACACAACAAACTAAAAGAGATGAAAATGAAAGATGCCATCAAATCATCAAGCGACCCTATCGTTAGTGGTTGACGAGAGGACGTTGGTTGTCCTCCAGCCTCTATTGTCTCCTTCCTCTGATAAATGACGCTGCTTACTCAGCAAATGTGATCTTGAAGCACTGTGTTCACATTGAGATTATTGTTTCCCTCCCCCCCCCCCCAACAATGTGAAACACTTTATTTTTCATGGGACGTCAAGTTACATCGAAAATGCATCTGTGACTTTTTTTTTTAAATATTGACACTTTAATGACCAACTATGATATGATAACATACAAAACTAATGGCATAATGATGACACACTTTTACACAAATACAAAGAACTTCTTACAAACTTTTGAGAATAACTTGATAATGGTTTCGACAACTAGACAACTAGATGTATTAATGACTCTTTATTTTTTAAGACAAATTGAGAAAACTATTAAAAAGTAATATTTGATTACCTTGTAACACTACTTTCACTTTTTACAAACACAAATTGATGATACAAAAATAAACATAACTGACACAATAATAATATCGACTCACTAGACTATATTAAAACAATCTAAAACTATAATTAAAACAAATCCCTATGGATTCTAGACCTAATTTAATATTGATAATTGACAATATGAACGAGTTTACATGTGTACCAATTGTTTGTGTTTACGGTGGCTTGCATGAACTGGCCTTGGCACAAGTGGTCGAAGCACACAATCATGAAGACTCGTATATGGCTTGCAGAATTGACATACTTGGATCTGAGTTGAGATGAGGGTGGAATGCATTCAAAGCGGATTTGGGCACGTCTGAGTTGTCCAATAAAGCAATAAGGTCTGAGTTGATGTTGAGCAGGTCTTGTACGAAAGGCCTTAGATTCTTTGGAAAGTGTACAGCCTGGGTCTGATTGAAAGGAGAAAATAACCTTGAATACACACGCAAAGAGTCTTCAAACACGTACACTATACCTTGAACAATGCTGAATAGATAATTTTTTCAGAATAAAATCACCATTCATAGGGGCAACGGAGATGTACAGATGCCCCTGCACACTAATAAGAACACAATAATGAACATGATTATACCATTCTCTGATACCAAATGAAATTGATACGAAGTTATTCACAAACAAAACTCTCTATTATATTGTATATTAAACGGGACAATACATTGGCTATTATATAGCCATCAAGATAGCCAAACCATCTTCCTATTAAATAGGAAGTCACAATAACAAATAACCCAGTAATAGTCACAGGTATAACAAACTAACCTACTAACCTATAACTTTACTGTATTAACCATACGGTAACTAACAACTAATTACACAGTAGTAAATAATATTGCCATATGGTCAATAACTAAGTACATGTCAACACCAACGTTCCTAACATTCTTGGGGGTGAGTTTGGTGCCCTTATCTGAAAGATCAAGAGTGGGGAGCATTTACTAACAGTCACTAACATATTTTAGTGCACTCAAAACAGATTTATAACTTTGAGATATTATATCCATATCTGTTCACTTGGACTAATATAAGGTCGGGTTGATGAGTTCCTAGCTGAAAGATTTGAACAATTTCTGTTAGCATAAGAATGGCTTTAATCTGATCTATTGATTGAATTAGAACTAGTACAGGTGGGCAAGTTCAGCCCACTATCCAATTTCACTCACAATAACCAATGAGTACAACTCAATTTACGATCGAGCTGCACGATTTGCTTTTCATTTGTTTGCAAAGGTTTATGTAAAGTTATTCTGGCGAATTGCTTTCATCTTATTGATCGTGATGTTTGATTAGCATCTGTGTTCTTGGCTTGGCACGATCTGGTTATCATTCCTTTTATGGTATCAGAGCAGGAGATTTCTATTGACATCCGTCTAAAAGTTTCATTTTGCAAGCATTTTCTGAAAATATTCATATATTCGGGATTTGTCTGTATTTTGTTGCTGTGTGCATTTATAAAAAACAGAGGCTTCCATTGGATCCAAAAGGTGGGAAAACCCTAAGATCGACTGTAAACTCGGCCATTTTTTGCGGCAGTTAGTTTTTCTGGTTTTTGTTGTGTAGAGAAACATACCGGATTCGTCTCGAGATTCATGTCGTACGGAAAAGGAAATGTAGAAAAAAAATTCTGGGTTTTGCTGGGTTTCTTCAGATACAATCTGGGTATTTTTTTGTTGCGGCTTAGCATTTTCAGTTTGCGAGCAGGTCTTTTTTGGAAAAGACGTTTCTTTCCTTTTTTGGCAGGGCCCCACAGATTATTTGCACGACTATTACTATTTTCGGGAAAATCCGCAGGTTACTATTTTGGGCGGCGAATGTCACTTTCAGCACAATCCAGAAATAGCATTTTTTGCCGGAAGAAGCAGTTGGATGTGACTTTCTCGAAAACCAGTGACACCCCAGAATAGTAAGTTGCACACATCCATTGAAATCCATAGCCCCTAGTCATATGATATGGTCATATGAGGGCTTAAAGCTTGTGATTCTTACTAGTAGTTGATTAACTTCAGCCCCCTTTCATTTTATGTGTGGTGAAGGCAAGAGCATTTTTTTCTTTTCAGTGGCAACTAAAATAAATAGTAGAGCATAATATTGAAAAACTTGTATCTTTTGATCGATAACTCGGTTTTGAGTACCGTTTTTTGCAAAAGTGCGTGTTTTTTAATGCTCTTTCCATTGGAAATATTTATTTTGAGAATCGCACTATAATTATAAAGTGTCATATTGTAACACACTCATTATAAAGTGTCAAAATCTGGGGGGCTCTTGTTGCATTGTTTGGGGGTCTTGTTGCATTGCTTGGTTCTTCCATTTCTTTTGGTAATTTTTTTTTTAGGATGAAATCTACTTCTACATTAGATCATGTTGAGCCATTAACACATAATTACCACATGGAAACCAAGAATGGAAACAATAATTAAGCGGAAATGATTATGGGCTTTAACTTCTTCAGAACAACCAATGTTCACTAGAGAAGATGAGAAATTTCAGTACCAGTGCAAATTTGATGAGTGTATGGGTTTGATAGGAACTTATGTCAGTGACAGTCTTTTATTTCATTTGGAAAAGTGTGACTCTCCTTTCAAAATATGAGAGAAATTGGAGGATTTATTTGGTAAGCTGGATCATATGAGAGCCATGCAACTTGAAATTGAAATCACCTCTCTTAATCCTAAAGATTTTCTAACAATTATAGACTATCTTACCAAGTTTAAGCATTTGTTGACACAGTTGAAGGGGAGTGGAAGAGATAAAAAAGATGAAGAGTGTGTTTACTTAATTCTATCCAAGTTGAGAGGACCATTCCAAATTTTTGCTTCTACCTTTTTCTCTAGCATGGATGCTTTAGGTGACACCTTTAAAATGCCTAACTTAGAAACATTTTGTGAAAGACTTACTAGGGAAGAATCCAAATTATCTCACCTTGAGTTTTCCACCTCTCAAAAGGCATTAGTTGCATCAAATCCTAAGGGCAAGGGAAAACCAAATAGTAAAACCAAATCCACACCTTCTCCATTTCAAAATGCTCCTAAACCCAAAGAAAACAACTCAAAACCCAAGGAGTCTTCTAAATCCAAAAATAAGTCTATTCATTCATGCTCTTTTTGTGGGGGTAGTAATCATGAAGAACATAGGTGTTATAAATGAATGCAAGCCTTAGAGGATGCAGTCAAGAAACATAAAAATTTTATCTCCACACCACCTCCTTCTAATCAGCATGGCATAGCACTTAATGTTGTTGGGAGATCTCAGTCAGCACTTGCAGACAATTGGGTTATAGATTCTGGTGCCTCTCATCACATGACTTCTTCCAAAGAGTCTTTTGTTTCTCTAGGTTTGAGTTCTACTTCCAAAATTGAGGTTGGAGATTCTTCCTTTCTTTCTGTTGAGGGAAAAGGTGATATACAACTTGATGGTGACAGTATCCAAGATGCACTATATGTTCCTAACATCACTACAAATTTGTTTTCTGTATATCAAATTTATCATTTTGGTCAAGGGAAAACAGTGACTTTTACACCACATGGGGCAGAAGTAAGAACTTTGTTGGAGCCTTATTCACTTGTTGCTCAGGGTATTGTTGATCATAGTTCAAGACTATATCACTTTGAGGGTTTTGATGACACTTCTTCTATAGGGACAGGATTGGTTTCTCATTCAGATTATGAGAGTAAGTTTTGCAATGAAATATCTAGACATCTCAATTACAAATATTTGAAAGAGTTGAGCACTCGTGGTATGGTAGATGGTCTTCCTAGAATTTCTTGTCTTGAAAGTTTGTCATAGTTGTGCATTAGGGAAACAACATCAAAATCTTTTTCCTAAGAATTTCTCTTAGAGAGCTTCTTCACCACTTGAGCTTTGTGCATAGTGACTTGATGGGTTTTCTTACCCCATCTTTCAATGGAGTTAAGTATGCACTTACGTTTATTGATAATTTCTCGAGGCGTACTTGGGTTTATTTTCTCAAGTACAAAAGTGATGTTTTTTCACACTTCAAAGTCTTCAAAATTTTGGTCGAGAAACAATCTTTTAGTTGCATAAAGAACCTTCGTACTGATAATGGGGGGAATACTTTAACAATGAGTTTTCTGAATTTTTGGCAACTCAAGGCATTATTCACCAACATTTTGTTCCTCATACTCCACAACAGAATGGATTAGCAGAAAGGAAGAATAGAACTTTGAAAGAAATGGCTAACTGTACGATGCATTGTAGAAATATACCTCCTATCTATTGGGTAGAAGCAGCTAATTGTGCTAACTATATTCAGAATCGCACACCACACAGAGCACTTCAGCATTTGACTCGAAAGGAAGCTTGGTCCAACACTAAGCCAAATGTCTCATTTTTTCGAGTCTTTGGGAGCCATGCTTGGGCCTTTGCGCCAAAGAAGAAAAGGAAAGCTTTGAATAAAAAGAGTAAACCCTTGATTTTTGTAGGGTATTGTGAGGACATGAGAGCTTATCGTCTTTTAGATCCTGATACACATGATGTTCTTTTTCGAACACATGTTCAGTTTGATGAGCGTTTCACTCCTCATGATTCATCTTCTTCCATTCCTTCTTCTTCTTCATCTCATCTTAAGGATCCTTTCTTTGAGGAGATTGATGAGGAGTTTATAAATGTCATTGAAGATCTTATTCCCACTGATGTTGTCACTATGCCTAAGTGGGCTCGTACTACAGTTTTTGAGGCAGCACCTTTCATAGAAGATCTTCCACCCAGTAGGCATCCTCACGCACATTCTACCGGTTCTAGACTTTTGTGTCAGGCAGTTTTTGAGGATCCACAATGTTTTTCAAAGGCTCATGTGATACAAGAGTGGGATGATGCAATGACAGCTGAGTATTCTTCTTTGATGAAGAATCATACTTGGGATTTGGTATCTCTTCCTAAAGGAAGAAAGATGGTTAGGTGTAAGTGGGTATACCGAACCAAATACACAGTTGATGGGTCCATTGACAAGTATAAGGCTCGTTGCAAAGGGTTTTTCACAAGTAGAAGGTATTGATTACTCTGAGAGTTTTGCACCTGTTGCCAAGATGGATTTTGTACGCCTTGTACTTGCTATTTCTGCATCACAGGGGTGGCCCGTATACCAGATAGGCGTGAAGAGTGCCTTCTTACATGGAGATCTACAAGAGGAAATATATATGGAGCAACCGGCTGGATTTGTTCAGGATTCTTCTCTTGTTTGTCTTCTCCGAAGGTCTCTCTACGGTCTCAAACAAGCCCCTCGGGCTTGGTATGAGAAGATGGATTATTTTCTTCTATCTACTAGTTTTGTTCATTGCCACTCCGATCATACAGTGTATCTCCAACATGTCGGTGAGGATATTGTGATACTTGTCTTGTATGTTGATGATCTGTTACTTACTGGCAGCTCTTCTTCCCACATTCAGAGTATTCAGAGGGCTCTTTCTACACAGTTTGACATGACAGATCTTGGGCTATTGCATTATTTCCTTGGTTTGCAGATTTCTCAGACAGATTCAGGGATTCATTTGAGTCAGCAAAAGTACACCCATGATCTTCTTAGGCACTTTGATATGGCTGATTGCAAGCCAAGTCCATCTCCTTTTCAGTCTGGGGTTACTCTTACATCCACATGTACCACACCACTTTGTGATCCTACGTTGTATAGGTAGTTGGTTGGGAGTCTCATGTACTTGACCCATACTCACCCTGATATTTCATTTGCAGTAGGGCTTGTATCTCGGTTTGCACATTCTCCTCATAGTAGTCACTGGCAGGCTGCTAAAAGGATTTTACGTTATTTCACATAGCACTTCCCACTTTGGTCTACACTACACTAGGGGTTCTACTCAGTTGGTTGGGTATACAGATTCAGATTGGGCAGGTTCTATTGATGACAGGCCTTCCACTTCCTGGATATCTTTTCTGTCTTGGTTCTTCTCCAGTTGTTTGGGCGTGCAAAAAGCAACAGGCTATTGCACTTTCATCTTCAAAGGTAGAGTACAGGGCAGCAGTTACAGCGAGTCAACAGATTCTTCAGCTTCCAAGTTATTGACAGAGTTTGGATTCCCATAGGATTCACCGATTGTACTTTGGTGTGACAACCAAAGTGTAATTCACATTTCTCGCAACCCAGTTGAGCACCAGCGGACCAAGCATATCGAGATACACATCCACTTCATTCGGCAGCACATTCAAGATGGAGTTCTTTGCTTGGAGTACCTTCCGACTCAGCAACAGGTTGCAGACATCTTTACGAAGCCTTTTGCATCACCTCGCTACCTTGAGTTGCGTGAAATGTTTGGGGTTTCAGAAGTTGTTCTTGGGGGTGTTCGTGAGAACATCTTCCTTCTTCTTTTTCTTTCTCTTTCCTTATAGCAGGATTCTTTCCTTCTTTTGGTTCGAGATTTCTTCATGGATATATTGTACATGAGTACCTCATCAGGCCTAGTTGTCGGGACTCATACTATGGACATGCCACTTCTATTTTGGCCCCTAGCTTCACTTGAGGGGGGTGTTAGAGTAGGTATTTACCTTAGCTCATGTTCACCTAGGTACATTATTTACCTTTATTGTATTTATCCTCACCCACTTATGTGTGTGGATATTTCTTTTTATTTATTTAGATATTATGAGATATTATCTAGTTGTTAGGTATAGTTTCTTTCCTTGATCTATGGTATTGACTAGATCCTTGAT
Organism: Taxus chinensis; assembly: GCA_019776745.2. Classification (NCBI taxonomy): domain Eukaryota; kingdom Viridiplantae; phylum Streptophyta; class Pinopsida; order Cupressales; family Taxaceae; genus Taxus; species Taxus chinensis. The sequence continues at coordinate 902,247,395 of CM034146.1, forward strand.
GATGCCTAATTCTCTCATAAATCTATGGACTTGACTAGTTCTTTGATGACTAGTTCTTTCCATGATTTATGGCTTGATCTACGACCTTGACTGGTTCTTAGATTGTTATTCCTTGCCTATATAAGCAAGGCTCCATTCTCATTGTATTTCATTGAGTTCCATAATAATATATGATATTGTTGCTCATTTGTTTGCAAAAGTTTATGTAAAGTTATTCTGGCGAATTGCTTTCATCTTATTGATCGTGATGTTTGATTAGCATCTGTGTTCTTGGCTTGGCACAATCAGGAAGAATTTTTAGCCTCAATTTTGTAAGTATAACTCAAATCATGAGAAACAAAAGAAACTCAAATCATGAGAAACAAAAGACTCCTTGGAAGAAGTCATGTGATGAGAAGCACCAGAATCTATAACCCAATTGTCTGCAAGTGGTGACTGAGATCTTACAACATTAAGAAACAATAACCAGATCATGCCAAGTCAGAACACAAATGCTAATCAAACATCACAATCAATGATCAAAACAATTTCCAAGAATAACTTTACATAAACCTTTGCAAACAAATGAGCAGCAATATCATATATTATTATAGAACTCAATGAAATACAATGAGAATGGACCTTGCTTATATGGTGGACAAGATGGAATAACAATCTAAGAACCAGTCAAGGTCGTAGATCAAGCCATAAATCATGGAAAGAACTAGTCATCAAAGAACTAGTCAAGTCCATAGATTTATGAGAGAATTAAACATCAAGGATCTGAGTCAATACCATAGATCTAGGAAAGAACAAGTCAATACCATAGATCAAGGAAAAATTCCTATATCTAACTAGATAATATCTCCTAATATCTAAATAAATAAAAAGAAATATCCACACACATAAGTGGGTGAGGATAAATACAATAAAGGTAAATAATGTACATAGGTGAACATGAGCTAAGGTAAATGCCTACTCTAACACCCCCCCTCGAGTGAAGCTAGGGGCCAAAATAGAAGTGGCATGTCCATAGTATGAGTCCTGGCAACTAGTCATGATGAGGTACTCATGTACAATATATCCATGAAAAAATCTCGAACCAAAAGAGGGAAAAAATCCTGTTATAAGGAAAGAGAAAGAAGAAGAAGGAAGATGTTCTCATACGAACACCCCCCAAGAACAACTACCGAAACCCCAAGCATTCCACACAACTCAAGGTAGCGAGGTGATGCAAAAGGCTTCGTAAAAATGTCTGCAACCTGCTGCTGAGTCGGAAGGTACTCCAAGCAAAGAACATCCTAAATGTGCTGCCGAATGAAGTGGATGTGTATCTCAATATGCTTGGTCTGTTGGTGCTCAACTGGGTTATGAGAAATGTGAATTGCACTTTGGTTGTCACACCAAAGGACAGTCGGTGAATCCTGTGGGAATTCAAACTTTGTCAATAATTGGCAAAACCAAAGAATCTGCTGACTCGTTGTAATTGTTGCCCTGTACTCTACCTCTGAAGATGAAAGTGCAATAGCCTGTTGCTTTTTGCACACCCAAGCAACTAAAGAAGAACCAAGACCGAAAAGATATCCAGAAGTGGAACGCCTGTCATCAATAGACCCTGCCCAATCTGAATTTGTATACCCAACCAACTGAGTAGAGCCCCTAGTGTAGTGTAGGCCAAAGTGGGAAGTGCCATGGAAATAGCGCAAAATCCTTTTAGCAGCCTGCCAGTGACTACTATGAGGAGAATGTGCAAACCGAGATACAAGCCTACTGCAAATGAAATATCAGGGCGAGTATGGGTCAAGTACATGAGACTCCCAACCAACTACCTATACAACGTAAGATAACAAAGTGGTGTGGTACATGTGGATGTAAGAGTAACCCCAGACTGAAAAGGAGATGGACTTGGCTTGCAATCAACCATATCAAAGCGCCTAAGAAGATCATGGGTGTACTTTTGCTGACTCAAATGAATCCCTGAATCTGTCTGAGAAATCTGCAAACCAAAGAAATAATGCAAGAGCCCAAGATCTGTCATGTCAAACTGTGTAGAAAGAGCCCTCTGAATACTCTGAATGTGGGAAGAAGAGCTGCCAGTAAGTAACAGATCATCAACATACAAGACAAGTATCACAATATCCTCACCGACATGCTGGAGATACACTGTATGATCAAAGTGGCAACGAACAAAACCAGTAGAGAGAAAAAAAGAATCCATCTTCTCATACCAAGCCCGAGGGGCTTGTTTGAGACCGTAGAGAGACCTTCGGAGAAGACAAACAAGAGAAGAATCCTGAACAAATCCAGCCGGCTGCTCCATATATATTTCCTCTTGTAGATCTCCATATAAAAAGGCACTCTTCACATCCATCTGGTATACGGGCCACCCCTGTGATGCAGAAATAGCAAGTACAAAACGTACAGAATCCATCTTGGCAACGGGTGCAAAAGTCTTAGAGTAATCAATACCTTCGACTTGTGAAAAACCCTTTGCAACAAGACGAGCCTTATACTTGTCAATGGACCTATCAGTTGCGTATTTGGTTCGGTATACCCACTTACACCTAACCATCTTTCTTCCTTTAGGAAGAGATGCCAAATCCCAAGTATGATTCTTCATCAAAGAAGAATACTCAGCTGTCATCGCATCATCCCACTCTTGTATCCCATGAGCCTTCGAAAAAAACTGTGGATCCTCAGAAACTGCCTGACACAAAAGTCCAAAACGAGTAGAATGTGCGCGATGATGCCTAGTGGGTGGAAGATCCTCTATGAAAGGTGTTGCCTCGGAAACTGTAGTACGAGCCCACTTAGGCATAGTAACAACATCAATGGGAATAAAATCCTCAATGGCATCTATAACCTCCTCATCAATCTCCTCAAAGAAAGGATCCTCAATATGAGATGAAGAAGATGAATCATGAGAAGTGAAACACTCATCAAACTGAACATGTATTCGAAAAAAAACATGTGTATCAGGATCTAAAAGACGATAAGCTCTCATGTCCTCACAATACCCTACAAAAATCAAGGGTTTACTTTTTTTATCCAAAGCTTTCATTTTCTTCTTTGGCACAAAGGCCCAAACATGGCTCCCAAAGACTCGTAAAAATGAGACATCTAGCTTAGTGTTTGACCAAGCTTCCTCTGGAGTCAAATGCTCAAGTGCTGTGTGTGGTGTGCGATTCTGAATATAGTTAGCACAATTAATTGCTTCTGCCCAATAGATAGGAGGTATATCTCTAGAATGCATCATACAGTTAGCCATTTCCTTCGAAGTTCTATTCTTCATTTCTGTTAATCCATTCTGTTGTGGAGTATGAGGAACAGAATGTTGGTGAATAATGCCTTGAGTTGCCAAAAATTCAGAAAACTCATTGCTGAAATACTCCCCCCATTATCAGTGCAAAGGTTCTTTATGCTACTAGAAGATTGTTTCTCAACCAAAGCCTTGAAGACTTTGAAGTGTGAAAAAACATCACTTTTGTACTTGAGAAAATAAACTCAAGTACGCCTCGAAAAATTATCAATAAATGTAAGTACATACTTAGCTCCATTGAAAGATGGGGTAGGAAAAACCATCAAGTCACTATGCATAAGCTCAAATGGTGAAGAAACTCTCTTAGACAAATTCTTAGGAAAAGGATCTTGGTGTTGTTTCTTTAATGCACAACCATGACAAACTCCCTCAAGATAAGAAACTCTAGGAAGACCATCTACCATACCACGAGTGCTCAACTCCTTCAAATATCTGTAATTGAGATGTCCAAATCTTTCATGTCAAAGCTTACTCTCTGAATCTGAATGAGAAACCAATCCTGTCCCTATAGAAGAAGTGTCATCAAAACCCTCAAAGTGATATAGTCTTGAACTATGATCAACAATACCCTAAGCAAAAAGTGAATAAGGCTCCAACAAAGTTCTTACTTATGCCCCATGTGGTGTAAAAGTCACTATTTTCCCTTGACCAGAATGACAAATTTGATATACATAAAGCAAATTTGTAGTGATGTTAGGAACATATAGTGCATCTTGGATATTGCCACCATCAAGTTGTATATCACCTTTTCCCTCAACAGAAAGAAAGGAAGAATCTCCAACCTCAATTTTGGAAGTAGAACTCAAACCTATAGAAACAAAAGACTCCTTGGAAGAAGTCATGTGATGAAAAGCACAGAATCTATAACCCAATTGTCTTGCGAATTGTTTTTATCTCATTGATTGTGATGTTTGATTAGCATTTGTGTTCTTGGCTTGGCACAATCTGGTTATCGATCCTTTTATGGTATCAGAGCTACATCACTTGCCGTCACACCAAAAGCTCGAACTGATGGTGGAGAGGGATCTCATCGTGTTAATCAGTTGCTACGTCAATACCCTCCCGCAAGATGGAGCCGGGTATACACCCAATCAAGCCCAACAGCATTAAGAGGCAGTGACAGCGAGAATTTCCCGGGAGGTCACCCATCGCCACACTACTCTAGGGGCGGCGCACTTAATTGCCTGATATCAGAGATGCACGACTTGCCTGCACACCAAAAACTTGACCATGTTTTAAGACAGTAAAATCTGGGTGCGTTCTTTTATCCATTGGATATAAGCGTGTACCTTCTAGATGCATTTTTTTACCCTCTGGGTATTTCGGTTTTGGATACAGTCTTTTATCCACTAGACGCAGATTTGTACCCTCTGAATGCATTCTTTTATCCATTGGATATAAGCGCGTACCTTCCGGATGCATTCTTTTACCCTCTGGGTATTTCGGTTTTGAATGTAGTCTTTTATCCACTTGACGCAGATTTGTACCCTATGGGTGCATTCTTTTATCCATTGAATATAAGTGTGTACCTTCCAGATGCATTCTTTTACCCTCTGGGTATTTTGGTTTTGAATGCAGTCTTTTATCCACTGGACGTAGATCTGTACTCTCTGCGTGCATTCTTTTATCCATTGGATATTAACGTGTACCCTCTAAATGCAATAATTTACCCTATGGACATTTAGGTTTTGGGAACAAGCTTTTATCCTTTGGTCGCAAGCATGTATCGTGTGGATGCACTCTTTTACCCTTTTGACATTTGGGTGTCACGTGTACCTTTTAAAAAAATCAACATTAAAATATTATTTTAATAGCAAAACCTTGTAGAGCTCATAACTTTTGATCCGTAGCTTGGATTAAGGTGATCTTTTTTTTGAAATTGTGTATTTTTTCAAGATCTACGCATTGGTGACATTTTTATACACATATTTCAAAGGTAAAAGGTATTATTACTCATTGTAATATTTACATGCACTCAATTATAAAGTGTCAAATTCGGGAGGGTGTTGTGATCACTTGTGGACGCAATTTCGGTTGAGCACGACGTCCTAAACTTTTGGGTATTGCATTCTTGTATCTATGGGTGTATACATTTATATCTCTCTTGTTTGTTGAGATATTTTGGATCTGTATTTTTGACACTTTTTTTTGACATGGTGACAGTCTCTCTTGTGGGGGAGCTATTATGGTGGAGCCCAGTGTTAGTTTGTCAGTGTTCGAGTAGTTGAGATTTTGACAACTCATACAGATCTGTGGTGTCACTCTACCCATTCTGCAGTATGGGAGGGTGTGGTGTTGATACTGCTTCTTCAGGTTTCGTGCCCTTACCTTGTTACCTTGACTTTTTCTTGGATCGTGGCACTCCTATTTATTTGGATCTCGTGTCCTTGCCTTGTTGCCTTAGTTTTTCTTGGATCATGGCACACCTATTTGTAGCAGTTGATCAAATTATGTTTGGTGTTCGTTTTTCACTTTTCGACATCACTCCATTGACAGTCTCCTTGTATGGAGCTATTCTGGTGAAGCCCAGTGTCAATTGTTTTTGAGTTATATGATCAAACAGTGGATTCAGACCATAGTGTGCACCACACTTCTTCAGCATTGTACAAGTTTTTGGAGTCGAGCTTCTGAGGATATCTTGCAGCAAGATTTTGCTCTCTACTTTGTTATTACTGGTTTTGGGTACCTTGTGGTGTCCATTTTTCCCAGTTGTTGTACATGGGTACCTCGTCAGGCCTTGTTGACATGGTGAGGTTATTATTTATCCTTTTATTTATTTATTAGGATAATTCTTACACTTGTGTTAGCCCTACACTTGTTGGGTTAGCTTGCTTAGGTGTACTAGTTGTGTGGAGTTAGCTTACTAGTTGTGTTGAGTTAGCTTCTCAGATATGAGGAGTTAGCTTACTAGTCTTTTGGAGTTAACTTAACTACCAGTATCAGTTAGTGGGAGTTCTTCACCACTGATTTAGGTAGTAGTTGCACTTCCCTCCTCCTATATGTACATCTTTCTTATTGAGTAATTCAGGTCATTCTATTGTAATGTATTGAGCATTATGGATTATGATGGGTTTCCATATATGGTATTTTAGCTCTTCTTCTTGAAAATCTAATGTGGTGTGCTATTATCATCTGAGATCGCAGCTTGGAACAATATTTTTATCGTTCCTTTCAATATAAGGTCGGGTTGATGAGTTCCTAGCTGAAAGATTTGAACAATTTATGTCAACATAAGAATGGCTTTAATCTGATCTATTGATTGAATCAGAACTAGTACAGGTGGGCAGGTTCAGCCCACTATCCAATTTCACTTACAATAACCAATGAGTACAAACGAAGGAGGTGCTCGTCTAGGTTTTGCGACCATGTGGCTACATGATGAATCCTTAAATGTACGCACTACAGAATGGTGGGCTACTCATACAACAGGATCAAAGATGTGTTGTAGAAACTCATATTTGCGAAGGCTGGCCTAAACGTGTAGAACAAAGACAAATTTAGGGATGTCTTTATTATGTCATCATCTTCGCAAGAGATTAAAAACAGTATTACAAGTCTATAAATAATATTCATATTTAGCATGGGGCAAATGAAATTCAGAATTAGACACATTATGATGAATGATTCAAAGACCCACCTCAATATGTGGATGGCCTGTTTTAAGAGAAAAAATTATAACTTGAAGACTATACAAAACAAAAAAGGTTCAATTGTGATGGCTACTGGAGAGCAGATGAGGGTTTTGCATAAACAAACTATAAAAAGTCACAAAAGAAGAGTGTGCAAGTGAAAGATAATAAACAATGCACACGATCACAGACATTTAAGACCCTAAACTACTTAACATCTTTGTCAGAAAGAAAATGGACCTAATAATGCAACAGCATCGCCTCCACCCTCTTTTACAACTGCCACCTTCCTTGTAGTGGCTTCACTTGCAATGCAGGACAAGTACCCCTTGCAACGTTGACCAGAAAGATGATTTTCCACAGGCATAGATGGCATGTTTACTTCATCATGCAACCACATTATTGAACCATCATGGCCAGCAACAAGATTAGCGTGTCTTCCAAGCATTGCTTCCCTGTTTGTATAAACAGATCTTGGCACATATACCACATTACCATACATTTCTGATATAAGATTATAGCCTGTTGGTATTTCAGGTTGTTCCCCTCGAAGAAGTAGATGAGCCTGTATGCCTCGCTCTGCACAAGCGACAGCTGCCAACAAACATCATACAAATGAATGTTTTTCCACTAAAACTTAAATGAGTTAATTAAATAATGCATTTGGACTTTGGAATCTGATCAAATTAATAAGACCAAACAAAAATATTGGATAACTCTAATATTCCATACCCAATGCCGCTGCATGAGCACTTTGACATCCACCACATGTAACCTGCAATGGCCAGTTCAAATACCAATAAGAGATCTTTCATGGTAGCGATTTGTCACTTTATCATGTCATTTGTAGAAAGACCGTTTCTCTTTGCAACAACTTTGAGTTTCAACAGAATGGCTAGGAGAGTCATAGCAGAAACACTAAAAATTAAAGATAAGGTCAGTATAATAAATGCTTGGAACTTCCACTTTAAATTTTAGGTGATTATCAACAATAACTTAGCTAATTATAAACATTTCATACTTGCAATAGATTAACTGAATACCTGAAGTTAAAATCTGCAGGATTGATTTCTCACCACATCAGTCACAGAATGAGCTTCAATAAGTGGAAGCAACGCATCGAGTTTCCTCGTCTTATTGCCACTTATAAGAGGGTGCAACAAATCATCTCTAATTACGTAAAAAGAACTCCCATGCTGTCTGGATGAAGTCTTTCAATTCCTCGCCAAGGGCTGGGTGGAGATTGGACGAGAATGAAAAAGAATTGATGTGAGTTCCTCCAAACTCTTCTTTTATATGAGACAATGATACCTCATGAATTTTACTCTGTGGACTGCTGAGGAGCCATTTCCTCTCAAGTATACGTGAGAGGACACTCTCTTCATACCGTCTCCCTGTGACATTGCCCTGAAACACGAAAATTCAGTTTGACACGCTCATATTACTATTAATATTTCCTTAAAAGTAAGTTTTATACGGTGATTTTCAAATATAGTGTTAACTTGCTAGTGATTAAACAAACTATTATCCACCTGTTATTCAGGTAATCAGGTTGAATTAAACTTAACCTGGCATATCTGAACATAGCATAACATTAAGCAAGAAATTTCCATAGCATAATAAGGAAATAAAGTAACACAAAACTTAACACAGATTCACACAAGTAAAATCTATTCATTGTGCCAATCAGCCTATCCGCAGACAGGTAAAACCTCGGTATACATCAGCAGTTCAGAGCAGATATAAAATCTGACAAATTACAATTTACTGCATCCATCACTTTCCATATCCTACCTGTTTAAAAACTTTTTCTACCTAGCCTGTTCCACAAGATTTGTGCTCTTATTAATTGGAGGCACATTCAGCCTTATCTATCAAGATTCAATTACATTAAGGATTTACTTATAATTTAGGGCCTTGCCCTTTAACACAGAAATGATATCTGTTAATCAGACCAGAAACTACAAGCAATTGGAAGAGATCAAAATAAGCTCTAGTAGGAATACATGAGGCTCTTGATGATTCTACGATTCCAGTTAATCATTTGGTATAGATAGGTAGATTAGGCGCGTAGTTTGTTGTGTACCTACCTAAGCAACATTAGTTACCAAAGGTCTCCATGAAAAGGCACAAACCATCAACTCGTAGGGACACGACCCACCATACATATCACTTGCCTCGTATAAATATTTAGTGTCACTCAGATTTCAGGGTGAAATTTGCGACTACCCTATCCGAAAAAAATTTCGTACTTTTAAAATAATGGGATGTTTTGTGTTTTTATTGCCTGAAAGTTCTTGTATTGTGTCAAGATAATCCCAAAGAGCCATATTAGCCTTTTTTGCCAAATACCCAGATGCCCAAAATTGTTTTATTCTGTCGTCGGGATTTGTCTGCGGGAAATTTGTATTTAATTATTTTGAGCCCCGTATGAGGCTATTTGCGCTCTGTTTTAACTCTATTATGAGCGAATATGTTATTATTCCTATGTGCCAGAAGGGTTTTAACTTATTTTAAGTTTTGGGCTTTATTTGCAACTTTTGGCAATTTTTCGTGTTTTTGTGGTGTCCCGTTTCGTTTTCTGTGAAATTTTTCTGGAGCAATTCCTTTGCCGGGTAAGCCCGATTTTTGGCCTGGAGCAGCTGGAAAACATATACGCACATTATGCCTGGAGGAAGTCGTCATCGGAGGTCTAGATCACTGGGAAAAAGCGAAGTCGTGCACAGAAAAGCCCCTGCGGGGATGGGCGCATTTTTGGAAAACAAAGGTTTTAAGCTGCGATGAGAAAAATATAAGCCGCAGGCAGGATGGGAATTTTATACCTACCTGGCAGGGTACTTTTTCCCGTGTTATAAAAGTCACTTAAGCTGCAGTGGGAAAAATAGAGGCTACAGGTAGGTGGGAATTTATTGCCTGCCTTGCAGGGTAAAAATTCCCATGATATAATAAAAGGAAAGTGACTTAAGTGAAATCATGGGATTTTAGTGTCTGCCTTGCAGGGTAAATAATCACATTGTCAAAGTCAAATCACTTAAGTGGATCACTGGATTTTGGTGCCTACCTTGCAGGGTAAAGAATCCCATTGTTGAAAAATTCTTAAAAATAGAATTACATGTGCAAAAAAGTGCGCCCCCTTTGAAGTGATGATGGAAGAATTAAATTGATTATTTTAATTAATCTTTCCTCTCAAAAAATGTGCCCAAGCTTGGAGGAGGTCAACAAGTCAAAGTTGGAATAAAAAAAAGGAATTTAATTTATTAAATTTAATTTATTTAGTGGCTGCCCCCTTCCTCTCAAAAAGTGTGCCCCATTTGGGTATTATTTAATGTTTTTTAAAGCATTAAAACATTAAATTAATTTCTATTTTCAGTGGCTATGGTCAAAGCACACTGTGAAGCTTAAGTGAAGTGATGTGTGAAGGATTAAATTGGATTAATTTAATTTATTGGATGGCTGTCCTTAAACATGCTATTTTTAAAAGAGAAAAGCATAATTTTTAATTAATTAATTGTCTTTAATTGTTAGGGCAATTATTAATTATAGAATTGTGAAGGTTATATAAGCATGGGCAGCCATATGGGTGAATTATTCAAATCACAGGTGAAGAATTGCAGCCAAGTGGAAAAGTGCACCCCCATTAAAGGAAGGATTTTGTTCAGACAAAGTGCTAACAAGGCTAAAAGCTTCCAAATTTGGCGCATGCTTTGGAGGAGGTTGATCTTTGTCTACATAATTGTTTTCAAAGGTGTTACAGGAGCTCAGGTGTTGATTGAAAGGATTTATGCTCTCTTTATGTGCAAATTAAACACCATTTTTTGGGGCAACGGGCTTGAAAAGTGCTGATTTTTACAATTTAAATTCACTATTCATGCTCCGGTGGCCATTTTTGTCTGAATAAAATTGCAGGAATTCATTACAGGTGCTTTACAAAAGAAAAGGAGTTTTTATCAATGTCCAATACATTGCAAATATCCTCCGAATCTAAAGAATTGTCCAGATCTGCACAAGTATTAAAGAAATCCGGCCAAGTAAGGAGAAAAAGAATTATTCAGACGAAGATAGACAAAGCCATGGCGAAGGGAGATGAAAAAGAAAGCACGATGGAGTCATGCATTGCTTCCAAACTTGCAGACATAGGAGACAGATCTAGGCCCGGAACCTCTTGCCGATTTGATTGATAGATCCAGAGCGGGAAAGACTTCACTCATGCGTGCGGTCAAAAGCAGTGGAATTATCCGAGCTGCAGTTTTTCCATGTACAGCCCAATTGCCAGAGTTCGTGATGGAGTGCGCTAGATCTTATCATCCTTCATCCAGATCAGTACGTGATGCTTCGGGAAAGACAATAATTCGTTTGGACGCAGAGTTCATCAATTATTGTTTGAAGATTCCAGTACGTAGGTGGCTTCTATTAGCATTCAGGATGCTGACAGTAGGTGGGAGAAGCATAGAGCTGATTGTGTGAGCATCATAAATAGCCGGTTCATGAAGAAGCCTAGATCCCCTTAAAAATTCCCGAGAACTCTTCCACGGTCCAATTTGGTGCAAGAGGCAGATGATGTCGTCAAATTGCTATGCAGGATGAATGGCGAAGCGAATGCCTACACTTTCCGTACATGGATGTATGCTTTCATCAGGACCATTGAAATCAACAAGGTTGATTCTATAATCAATTGGTCGGAAATTATTAGTAGCAACATCGGAGAGCAACTTCGGAACGTGAAGCGTACTTTCAGCTTCAAGATGACTTCATACTTAGTGTATGCTGCAACTTCACAAGGTGTCTTTTCCAAGCTGGATAGATGTGTTCTTTCCAAGGACCCCATTTTCGACTGCTACCCGCAGCTTACTGCACCTACAGGCGAGAAAGACTTCAAAGTGATCAACGATGACTTCTTCTATGATTTCATCTGCAGGCTAGACAAAGACTTGAAGGCCAACAGGGTAAGCAAGGAAGCGTGGGAAGCCGTGTCCAAGATTGGAAGTCTATTCATTCAATTTGCAGATTTCACATACCTCAAGGTTACGGGCTTTTCTGGAGAACCAATAAAGATGCCCAGGTATCCAAATGATAGATTGATCGCCATGGAGCTGAGCAGGCAACTTGTGGAGTTACACGACCTTCAGTCAAAGCGGCACAAGTCTACGGGCTTCTTCCCAATCACTGTGGGATATTACAGCTGCATTAGCATTCACAGAGCTCGAGGGATGGAAGCGCAAATGTTATCCGAGTATGAGCAAGAGTTCTTCCCTGCACGGCTGAACTTCGATCCATTTGGAGTAGCCAGGAAGACAATCTCCCAGCACTATGCACATGTGCCTTCGTTAGAAGATTTATGGATGAAGTGCGGAAGTGAGTACGAGGTTAGAAAGAGATATTTCAGCAGGCTGTCAGCAAAGCAAGTGTTCGACTTTGGACTAGCACAGATACCTGCGGATCTTAAAGACGATGGGAATGTGGTACTTGACACTTACCATCAAATGGGAGAAGATAAAGCCATACTGCAGAATAACATGGGAGGCTGCAACACAATTGAAGAAAGGTCGAGAGCTGTGTTGGTGAATACTTCAAACTGGTTGCTGACGAAGGGATATTGCCTTGATGAAGCATTGACGAATCAAATCACGGGCAATTTCGGCACAGGAGATTCCCTCAAGCAAAAGCATGAAGGAGAAAGCAGCAGAAGGTCCGAGAAGTTGAAAGTACACAGAAGATCTCAAGAGAAAGAGAAGATCACTTCTACAACCATAGCTTTGACTACCGGCTTCTCCAGTACCCAGTACTTCAACTATTGCACCGCAGCAGCAGGACGTTTCCATGCCTTCATTGAATCCGGCGACGTTCGTCTTCTCTCCTCAGCCACTTCGTTCATCACCCGTTCCAGAGGAGATGTTGAAGCTGCAGATGGCAGAGTTCGAAAGAGCTTTGTCCTTGGATGATTCAGAGGATGGCAGCCATAACACTGTGGCACTTTCTGACAAAGAGGATGCAGAGCGGGAGATGGTAGTGCACTCAGCGACTTCTCACTCTCCGAGAAGTAATTTCTCGGAATGGTTGGCTTTGCAGTTGGTTCCAGAAGCGAGAATGGAGATGAACTTAGAGGAGCACGACTTACAGCTACTCCAGGATCTGAGCAGAAGAGACAGAAGGCCTAAAGTTGCTAAAGCAACTTCTAGGTTGATCATTGAGAATTCGGGAGAGAAGTTTGCTAAGATATCAATTCCGGCAGAAGGAAAGATAGAGGAGGAGCTCACGGTGGAAGATGTGACAGTGACCAAAGTACCACTCGGTCAAGCCACCACTGAAGGATTGAAGCAGGACACGCAGACATTGATAGACGCTTTATTCCTTAGGCTTGACAGTGAAAAGGCGGAGAAAGAAGAGTTGCAGAAGCAAGTATCTCAATTATGTGAGATCATAACCAAGGTTGCTAAACCTTCCATTCAGCCCATTTCAGAGCAGGTGAGTGATCATCTTATGCAAGAAATGGAGGACGCAAGCAATCAAGTAAAGGCTATTGACGAATGGAAGGATCTGATTATTCGTCAAGCTTCTGTACAACTTGGGGAAGTGTCAGCCCGCCTAAAGGTTATGAACGATGCAGCAAATCAACTAAAGCAACTGATGGAAAACGTTGAAGGCATGAATACAGTTGCAGAGAGTAACCTGAGTATTTTGGCCGAGATCAACAAGCTGCCGAGAAATGTATTGATTGTGGAACAGATTGTACCAGACGGATCAATCGAGAAGGGGAAGCAGCTAGAGTTTGCAGTATCTTTCCGCTTGGAAATCTGCAGAGTTTTGCTGAAGAAGATGCAGGCACTTGAGAGTAGAACATCAGATTTACCAGACAGTATCATTTCTTTCACTGAGGAAAGAGTGGACAGAGGTGTTACTTCATACGTGCGGATCGTTTCTAACGAAGTGCCTGATTCCCTAGAAGGTTCTCTTCTGATGGTACAAAAGAGAATTGATAAAGCTACCAAGCCTTTCACGATGAATTCTATCAGTAGACTGGTGGCTCTGCAGGCAGACATTGCGAGGTTTGGGCCGAGTTTGGAAGAGGTGGAAGCGTGCAGCTAAGTGTTGAATGAAGGGTTGCTGCAATTCAGGACAGAGAAGGAAGCAATGGCTAAAACAGATGGAAAGATGCTAAATTACATGTTCAACAAGTATATCCGATATCAGAACAAGAAGAAGACATAAATGTTACAGCTGGCATGACTTCTTCTATTCTTTCTTCTTCTATTTTCTATGTTCCCGGATGAAATTGTAAAACTTCTAAGTTATTGGTTTTACAACCATTACTTGAAGTCATGTGGAACCATTCTATTAGTTAAGTGATACATGTGTCACTTAAGAAGAAGTTAGTTGAGGATGATTGTCAAATGTCATCTTTACTTGTTCATGCTTTAGTTCAGTTTGAGTCTTCCATTTGTACTCTCCCTCCTACATTCTATAAGTAGGAGAAGAACCTCCAGGTTAATGATCGATCAGAATTTGTAAGCAGCAATCCTGAGTTCTAGACTTTGTGCTGAACTCCTGAGAGCAACTTGGAGCAAAAGAATACAAAGAAGCAGGTTTCCAGAGAACTTTGTGTCACGGTGTACTGTGTTTCTTGCTTTAAATCTTAGATCTCTTGATAAACTTTGTGTTATTTTAGATCTAGATCTAGAGTTGCCTTTGTTTTATAATTCTGTGTGTTCATATCTATTAAGTTTCTTCTATGTGCATGTAATTAGCTCTGCTATCTACTAATTGGGATGCACATCTTCCCCATTTCTTCTCTGTATTTCCTTTACTTCTTTCTTCTATAACTGTCATTTCTTAAACAGCTGCTTACTTGCTGTAGAACTTCTTAGTTATGGTTCATGAACTAAGTGGTTAAAGTAAAACCCCTGATAGATAATAACACATTTTTATTGACAAATCTGACACAGGAGTCTCGCCGGTTAAATGAGGGAGATTTATCTCATAACTGCCTAGGTTTGATGCCATGCAGAAAATCTAGCCAACAATATCCTATGACCCTAATCCTTCATATTCACCTATATGATATATTATTCTATTTTCTTTATAATATATAGATGTTACATATTTACCGTCTATGCACCTAATCAGTACATGTCAGACTTATTCAGAAGGAAGAAGTGAATTTTGAATTTTTAACACCATAGCAATCTAGAATATCGACTTGATGGTCAGATTTTAAATATTTATTATTTATATAAGATTGATTAACCTCCCATGCCAACATTTCATTCTAACATTGTGTTAGGTTGTGGAGCCTGTTTTCATGTGATAAAGTGTTGAAGACTGTACACTAAGAGTATTGTACACTTTCCACAGTTGTCTCGCCGGGGTTCGGGGCCAGGTCAGGCCCCGAGCAGGGCTCTAGGGGCGGCAGCCCCCAATAGCAGGAGTTCAGGGGCGCAACCCCCAAGAAAAAAAAATTGGCCTTAAAACGTGTCCGATATACCGAGAAATATTTTTTTCCTCATATGGGGGGGATTTTTGACCCGTAGGTTTATGAGACGGTTTTGGCCCATGGTTTTAATACCCACGGTTTTGTAAAACTGCTTAAGCAGTTGTTTACTTATATGGTTTTATGCATATGGTATGTATATGTAACATTGCAGATGCGTTTTGAATTCGGGTGTGAATTCTGTAGAGTTTGTTGAGCATAGCTCCAAACAGATCTGGGTATTGTATTGAGAGAGCGATGGCTTGTAATAAAATCTGAGCAAGTGATTCTTGGTAGACGTAGCCCAAATTGGGTGAACCACGTTAAATATTGTCTCTTTGTGTTGTGTTATTTTATTCTGCACTTTTATTTGAGATCTGTAATATTTTCTGCATATTAGTTGTACTGTTGCGATTCTGTGAGGGATTATTCCGCATATTTTATCCCTTATTTCCTAACACATTGTGTGCCTCTCAAAAGCATGAAATCTTTGCTATTATAAGTAATGTTGATATGTGCCAGATGGACTTGCAAAATGAACAACATTCATTATTTGACAAAGTTCTTCAGAATTGACCAAACTCAAGTCGCAACATTGAACTTGAGCTTCAATACAATACTAAACTAAACCTATGCATCATCATGCTAAGAGTTTAAACAAAGCTAATCTATCAACATTTCTACATTAAACATGAAATGAACATTTCAAGCTAATATGCTAAATAAACTAACTTTTATCTCTTATTGAATGCTAAAAATAAGATGAGATTGAACCTAAGTACACCTCTAGCAATCAAAGAGTTGATTATGTGCTTGAAATCCCAAGTTTTCTAACAATAAAGTCTTGTCAAATCATGGCTACAAGACCATTTGACATATCTCCATATGACTTCAAAACTTGGGTGGATGAATACAAGAAATGGAGAAGGCGAGCTCTTCTAAAGAAAGAATGCTCAAAGATGATAAATGGCTATAGTGTATGCTCTATGTTCATTTAGGAATGTAGGTGTAAATAGAAAGGTAGGAGGCCTCCTAATATAGCCCAATGGATAGAGGAATCTCTACATCCCTCTAAATGTGGGATAATAGAGAGGTTGGGTTAGTTGTGGATAAGGGAGGTTTAGAAAGGGTTAAATCAACCTTACAAGAGTTTAGTTTGTCCTTTAGTGACCCATGGGGTTTGGAGGGCTTTATTAATTAAGTAAAATGATTAATTAATAGGTGTGCAAGCTTATAGAAGCTTTTTAGAGGAATAATTAGTATGATTTAGACTATGAGAGGGATTTAATCAAATAAATAATGATTTATTGATTTAATGGAAGAGAGAGATAATTAATTAAAAATAATTAATTAATGTAGATAGAAAGGGGAGCTTAATTAATTAGAAATAATTAATTAATCTAGATGAGTTAATTAACTAGCGTAATGTAGCTAATTAACAGTGATAGAAGAGGGAGTGCTATATTGACAATATGTTGTCAATTTGCGGAAAAGAGGATAATTAGCGCAATTTAAGTATTTAAATTGCTTGGGTTAAGTTATAGGTGTCTACACATTGAAAACAAAAGTCAAATATTAGCGGTTCTCTTAACATTATCTCCACGTGACTATAATATTAATACATTGCTCTATAGTTGCAAATATATTTGCTTGTGTCTGCAACATGATAGTGTATTATATTGATTCTTTCTTAACAAAATTACAATAGACACCAAAGACAAGTACATTGAAGGATATTTCTTTATATTAAATGCTTAACATTGATTTCGTTGTAGGATGATCCAAAAAATGGATATAGAAGTACCCAATTCTATGTATTCTCTTTTTGAAGACTTGTAATTTGCATGCCGTCATCAGAGTACATGACAACCAAAAAGATGGTTAAGTCAAGTTGATGATGATCTAGAAACCTTCAAATGACAAGAAGAAGCCATTTCTTAAATTATGTTATATGTGGTGACTGAATGGTGAGTTACAAAGTGACTGCGATGGTTGCATAATCATCACTCTTCATAGAGTAGTAGTTGCAGTAATTGTCACCTACAAGCACCGATAGTTATCACAACCACTACGGTGGTTCTACTACCACCTCTTGGAGATAGTGGTGGTATCTGCCACTCAATGATGCAAAAACTTGGGGAAACTCAACAATTTTAAATATTTGGGCTTCCCAATTTGAATTTTTTTTACCTTTCCTTCCATCCTCGGGAAGAGAAACCATTAATGTACCAGCATTTTTACTCATCTAATAAAATGGATTTAGAGTGAATTCAAGTGTCAGCAAAAGAGAGAAGTCTGAATTTTTCTTGTTTTGTTCATAGACAGTTGAGTTCTTTCTTGTTAAGGATTGTAAGCAAAGTAATGCAAGTATTGACATGATCTTGAATCCTTCTTGAAGGCCATCTATATTGGCAGTGAACTTGTATTGTATTGGAGATTTACATAGTTGAAAGGGAATTAATTGCTTACCCAGCTAGAGTTTTTCCAACATTGGGTTTCTCCAGGATAAAAGTCTTTATCTCCTTGTCTCTTTCCTCTCTCAATTTCAAGTATTGTTATGATTGTTTATTGCATAATATACTTCCATAAGAACTAAATTAGTTTAAGTTTTTCATTCATTATCATTAAGATAGGATTTGATTTATTATTTGAAAGAGGTAGTTTACAGGATTCAGATTGGTATCAGAGAAATTAAGATCAAATTATTTTTGTGTTGTTTAACTTGTGTTGAAATTTTCAGTTAGATGCCCCTCACTTATAAGGGTAGTAAAAGTGGAAGAAGGTATCCTCATTCAATTTTGAAGCAATATATTTCCACCAAGGAGTGGAAGTAAGGAATCCAAAGCATGGCTCATAGTGGAGATGTATGTGAGACTGAAGAAGAAATGTTTTCTATAAGTTGGAGGTGGATGTTGTCAAGTTGTGTCCAAAGTATGTGGGAAATTATTTCCTTGCCTATGGGAAATTTGGGAGTCCATCATGGGATTGCTCATGGAGAAGCTTGGTGCTCCAAAAGAGGCACTAGGAGAGTCATAAAGAATACTACTCATGAGTATGAGGAAGATTAGCCCCATGCCAACCTTACTCCTCCTCCTTTCAAAGTTAAAGGCAAAGATATAAATTCAAACATTATGATGGGGACATGAATTCCTAGAAGCTAGACCATTGGCTAGCTCAAATTGAGGTATATTTCAATTTTTATCAAATCAACGAGAATTAGTAGATTTCATTTTCAAGGTTAAAATTAATCAATCATGATATTGGTTTGAAATATATGCTCATACTCTAGTTGTTAAAATTCTTCATCCTATTTCTAATTGGGATGAATTTACAACGCTAATAAAAATCAACTCTATCCTATTTTTAATGAGTAAGATAGATCCATGTATTGGAAATATCTTGGAAAAAACTAAGGCCATAATTTGCAAGAGTACACAAGTGAGTTCCATAAGAAGGTTTTCTAAATAGGAAAATATGTAGTGGAGTGGGTTATTTTGTTGAAATACATTGATGGAATCCATAGCCACTTGATAATACTCATTCTCTTGACCAATCCAATGAATGTAGACGAGGCTTGTTCTTAAGCCCATTATCTAGAGATAGACAAGAAGAAGACTTCATATACCACTAAACATGCTTAAAACAAAGAGGGTGACACCAAGAAAAATGAGAAGGTGAAAGGCAAAGGTAATAAGAATGATTCTTCCATTTATAAGAAGGATACTAATGTTTATTATGTTCATTGTGATGTTGACACTCATTTTGAGGTTACATGTTGGAAGGTCCACCCAAAATTTCATTGATTTAAGAATAAGAAGAATAAAAAGAAGTCCATGGATTCCCTCAAATGAGACAAAATGTTTTTTAGTAAAGAGGTTGATGAGAAAATGTTTTGTACCTTATTTCATATAGAGGTATGTTTGGGTAGTAATAATGATGGTCAAGAGAATGAACTTACTAAGGTTTTTCATATAAAAATCCAAGTGAAGAATAACAAAGTGGATGCTCTTGTTTATACTTGTTCTCAAGGTAATTCAATAATTAACGGGTTAGTTGATAAGATGAAATTAGAGACTTATAACCATCCATATCCATACTCATTAGGTTTGGGTGAAGAAAGTATGTAGACATCAAGGTTACAAATAAATGCAAAAAATCATTAAGTATTGAAAAGAGGTTCATTTATGAAGTTATTTTTCTTATTGTTCCTCTTGATGTGTGTATTGTAGTATTCGGCAGCCCATAATTGTGTATTGGGGATGTCATCTTCGTGACAAGAGACAACCAATACCATTTGGTGAAGGATGGTAAGAGCTACATCATTTCATCCTTTACTAGAGACTCATAGATCTCTTTGGTAAGTGCCTCAGAACCTAAGATAATTATTAATGCTAGTGTGAAATTTGGATTACTTATTTTGAGGGATATACAAGAATAGGAAATCGAAGATTACTTATAGCTTGTTTATTAAGAAAGAGTAGAATCCAATGAATGATTTGGTTCAATAGTTTAGGGAAGTTTTCTAATATCTTAAGCGGTTTCCTCCAGTTAGGCTAATTGAGCATGAGATACAATTTTTACTTGATAGTCCACTTTAAAAACATGGGATTGTATAGGAAGTCCTTGAAGGATACCAAAGAGGTAAAACAAAAGTTACATTTTTTTATTAATGCAAGGTATAATCCATCCTAGCACTTATTCATGTTTTTTCTTATTGTTTTAGTACCAAAGAAAGATGGTTCATGGAGGATGTGTGTTGATTATAGAGTGTTAAATAAAATATCCATAAAAAATAGGTACCCTCTTCCTTGAATTGATTATTTTTTGGATCAATTACAACATGAAAAATATTTTACTAAGCTTGATTTGAAATATGTGTATCACCAAGTTTGTATTAAGGAAGAGGAAATCTAGAAAACATTGTTCAAGACAAGGAAATGGTTTTATGAATGGTTCATCTTAGCATTTGGGATATGTAATGCACCAACTACCTTCATGAGGTTGATGAATGAGGAAATGAGGCCATTTATTGATTCCTTTGTCATTGTGTACTTGGATGACATTATGGTTTTTATTTGAACTTATGAGGACCATATTAACCATTTGTATCAAGATTTGTAAGTTTTAAAGGACAACTGGCTAGTGTTGAATGAGAAGAAGTGTGAGTTTTCTCAACAATCGCTTTTATTTTTAGGGCATGTGGTTGGATATGGAGAGTTGAGGATTGATATCACTAAGATAAAGGCCATTCGGAATTGTCTTACACCATCTAGTTTGATCAAGACCAGGAGTTTTATTAGTGTAGTTTAGTATTTTAGGAAAATTCATCAAGAACTTTTCTTCCATACATCACCTCTACATTTATTGAAACAGGTGGTAAGGTTTTTGATTGGGGTAAGAAACAACAGAATACTTTTGAGTCATTTAAATACAAGATTAGTCATGCTCTAGGTTTTGGCATTACCTAACTTGCAGCTTCCTTTTGAAGTAGAAACTGATGCTAGTGACTATGATATGGGAGTTATCCTACTTCAAGGAGGTAGGAACATATGTTATCATTATAAATTATTTAATAAAGTAGTTTTGAATTATTTTACATATGATAAGGAATTGTATGCTCTTGTGTAAAAGTGGTCAAGAAATGGAAACATTATTTGATGGGTAAAAAAACTATCATACACATGGATCATAACCTCTTCAATATTTGTAGGCTCAAAATAAACTTCAACAAGATAGACACTATAAATGGATGGGTTTCTTGCAAATAGTTTCATTTGATTATAAAATATAAGAAATGTTTGACTAACCAATTATTTGATATGTTATCTATACCTCCTTTACTTTCATCTATGGGCACTTTAACTCTTCTTGAACCTTTTCATATGTGAATCATATCAGGAAGGTTATGAAAAGATCACAGATTTTGGAGAAATCTTTCAACAGAAACCTCTAAGTGAGGGATTTGCACTTAGGGGAGAATACTACTTCTTGGATGGGATACTCTACAATAATGAGAAATTTTGTGTGCCTAAGGGGGAAATATTCGAGTGATGAGGGAAGCACACACTTCTAAAGTGGTTGGTCACTTTGGTGTGATAAATACTATTTCACACTTAAATAGGTATGTTTATTGGCCAAACATGCAAATAAGAAGTTACCAAATTTATCAGGGGTTGTGTTTTATAGAGTATAATCAAGCCTAGTAATTGAAATTTGGGTTTATATATGCCAATATTACTACCATTCCTTCCCGCATGGGAAAGACATCTCCATGGATTGTCTCAGAATTTTTCCTACTTCCAAGAAAGGGTATGATTATATTTTTGTGGTAGTTGACAAGTTTAGTAAAATGTGTATCCTCATTCCTTGTAAGAATGACCATCAAATTAGTGATGGAGATGAGTTAAGTTTTTTGCTAATGTGTGGGTTCATTTTGGTTTACCTAATGTTATTGTGTCAGATAGGGACTCACATTTCATCAGGAAAGTTTTGATCTACCTTGTGGGAAAATATGGATACTAAGATATAAAGGTCTACCACTTTTCATCCACAAACAGATGGGAAAACATAAGTGGTAAACCTTACCTTAGTTAAACTCTTGAGAGGGTACAACATGAAACATCCTAAGACTTGGGATGAGAATTTGGTTTATATCCAACATTATTATAACAGGGTAGTTCATGATTCTACCCATAAGAATCCTTTTGAGACATGTTTTGGTTATTTTCCTAAGAGTGCATTTGATGTTGTTGTGAAATTACCATGCAGAGACAGTCGAAAATTGGACTTGGAAGTCCACAAAGCTAAAAGGTTCATTGATAAAATTCAAAATACACCTCCAAGTACACGAGAGGTTGAAAGAGTGTCAGGCCAAGTAGAAAGCAAGGCATGATCACCATAGAACTGAGCATTCTTTCCTTGTTGGTGAAAATGTATGGTTATACTTAAAAGAAAGGATACATGGTAAAGCTAAGAAATCAAACCTCTTCGGTATGGCCCATTTGAAATTATGAAAACAAATGGGTAAGAATGCATTTCACTTAGATTTTCCTCCTTATATGACAATATATTCAATTGTGAATGTTGAGAATTTACGTCTCTTTGAGCCCTCCATGTTGGATCATGAAGAAGAGGGACTATTGCTACCATCTATTGAGGATCTTTTTCCAGACAGTTAGTTGGAATTGGAGGAAGATGTGGTATTGCAATGGAAAGAGAGGACAACACATCAAGGAGTGTAAGACTAGTGGTTGATTGGGTTGAAATTTCAATTTCCTACCAAGACCAAGTGGTATTACAGAGAATATGTGGGGAATAAATTTCCTCACCTCATTAGTCCTTGAAGCTTTAAGGGACTTAAAAGCCTCAAATTGCCCAGACCAAATCCAAAAATAGATCTAGAAGTACCTAATTCAATGTGTTCTTATTGAAAATTCGTCATATTCATTATACTAGAACATGATTAATTCAAGAAGACGATGACCTTGAAATCTTCAAATGATGAAAATATCATTGCCTTGATCTATGTTTTGATTGTGCAATAGTTACGGAACCGCCATGATAGTCGTAGAATCATCGCTCTTCACTAAGTACACGGAGGTTGTCGGAAAACCACTAGTATGCACCTATGTTTGCATAACCACCATTGTGGTTCCATAACAACCTCCTATAGACTGTAGTGGTTATGTCCCAGTAAAATCCAAAAATGGGAAACTAAATAATTATAAATGTTTATGCTTCCTAATTTGGTTTTTTTTCATCTCCTTTCATCTTTAGGTAGAGAAGTTATAAATACAAGTACATTTACTCATCTAAGGGAGTAATTTTGGGTTAATTCAAGTGTGAGAAAAAGAGAGAAAATTTGAATTGTTCTTGTTTTACTCATATATAAGTGATTTATTTCTTGTTGAGGATCATAAGAAATTGAATACAAGTAGAGGGATCATGAAGGTCATATATTGGTAGTGAACTTGTATTTTATCAAAGAATCTCATAGTGAAGGGGAGAAATTTATCACCCAGATGGAGTTTTTTTATAAAATAAGGTTTCTCCGGGACAAATGTATTCTCTTTGTATTTTATCTCTCCATTTCAATAGTATTATGAGTGATTCTTACATAACATGTCATCATAATAAGAACTTAGGCAATTTCTCATTCATTATCACTAAGATAGGATCTGTTAGCATTGAAAAAAAAAGCCAAACAACATTTACATTACAGCACTTATCCTTGTTGACATAACTATATTCCTCATGATGTCACTGCACATATTTCAAGGTAGATATGTCCTTGATCCTTGAGAGAGACGATTGGTCAAATTTTGCAATATATGAGAACAAATGACTTAACATTTCAAATTCATTCATTGTTGTTGACTGGTTATTTGTAATCTGCAGGTCAACCAAGTCAACAGGGAAATTAATTAAAACTTGGAAAAATGTGATGTTCAGGGTTTTACAAAGTATATGTGTATTACACGTTGGAAAGCTTCTTTGTGGATATTTTCTATTTGTGTATACTTCCTGGGCTTTAGTTGTGCAAAGTTTTTTCCTTGCCAATTCAATGTCCCAATGCTTCAAGGACTTTTAGTCAGACAGGATATCCCTTGCCAATTTGATGTCCCAGTGATGCCATATAATTGATTATATCATTATAGGTTCTCAGGATACCCTTCTTCCTAAATGTCTGAACATCCTTACATGAGCTTGAAAGATATAGATGATGTTTAGGCCACATCAAAACCTTGGGAAAGGAACTCTAGTTCCTCACAAATGTAACCTCAGAAAATCGAAGTCCTGGCATTCAAAAATCATATTACAAATTGACACAATTTCCTCCCTTTGAAGTTCTTAACATTTTCTCTTGTACAACAGTATAATCAATCTTGTGATTAAAGTGTGTAACTACAGATATGGAATGGTAATGAGGTGAAGCAGAATAATACCTTCAATAGACCACTAGGTTCTAGAATACTCACAGATTCAACTGTAGTAATTAATCTATCACTTCATCTCATAGAAAAAATGAAGGTAGCTAGCATTCAAATCGCCATTAATTACAATTTACAATTATAAAGCACAATTAGGCCTTCTCAAGTAGGTGACCTTCCATCTGAAACCTTCTTTCTTGTTAAATATACAATAAGGAAAAGTGACAAAATTGTTAACGTTATGACAAAATGAGGAATTCACGTTTATTTATACCAGAGTTACTAGAAACATGATGAAGACAAACCCTTCCATTGCAGATTGTTCATGCAATTTACTAGATTTCTTACTCATTTGATATACGAGGTAGTTTGACAAAAATGTTTAAAATATCAATCTCATGGCCCTTATCTTAGATTTTTAACATACCACAATTATTGATAACTTTGTTACCTTCTTCGCAAATTTCCCTATAAATTGGGACAAATGGTGGCGATCTAGTTTCTCGAGGAAAAAATATGGGCTCCAAACTGATTGACTTCTCCAAAATAAAAGGAAAAGCTTCTTAGCAATGATTGATCAAATGGATGTCAAATTTAATGTTGGAATTAAAAGTGAACACACTCAAGGACATTACAAACCAACACCTCCTTCCCGGCTGCCATTATAAAGAAAGACAAAGGTGAGGGCCACCTACAAACATATCAAACCCTACAATGCCCCCATAAAATTGGTTTTCACTTTTTCACTCATTCTTTTGCTGTTAAACATGGAGTTGGAAGCTTGTTGCTGATAGCAATAGAGGGCACCCGATTTTAACAATTTGTTGCACATTTCATTTGATATACGAGGTAGTTTGACAAAAATGTTTAAAATATCAATCTCACGGCCCTTATCTTAGATTTTTAACATACCACAATTATTAATAACTTTGTTACCTTCTTCGCAAATTTCCCTATAAATTGGGACAAATGGTGCTGATCTAGTTTCTCAAGGAAAAAATTTGGGCTCCAAACTGATTGACTTCTCCAAAATAAAAGGAAAAGCTTCTTAGCGATGATTGATCAAATGGATGTCAAATTTAATGTTGGAATTAAAAGTGAACACACTCAAGAACATTACATACCAACACCTCCTTCCCAGCTGCCATTATAAAGAAAGACAGAGGTGAGGGCCACCTACAAACATATCAAACCCTACAATGCCCCCATAAAATTGGTTTTCACTTTTTTCACTCATTCTTTTGCTGTTAAACATGGAGTTGGAAGCTTGTTGCTGATAACAATAGAGGGCACACGATTTTAACAATTTGTTGCACATTAGGAGACTGTCACCCGCTGTGGGGAGGCTGTTATTTCTGCAATTGTATTTTTTGAATTTTTAGCAATCTTCTTTTTTGATATAATTGTTCCAATATGATGGCCAAAAGCTTCCCCAAGCATGCAGTCATCTGCTCATGCTACCCAACTAACCATGAGACCCCCAAACCCGAGACAATCTACCCAATCAAAGGAATATATGGAAGCCAAGGTTGTGGGTGACTGTACAGCCCACACATTCATACAATGGAGGAGCTGTTGTTTCAACAATTAAAAGGGCTTGGGTGTGCCATTTTTGCAATCTTTCAGAATCAAGTTTCATGGAACAAGCTATGTGGCATATGCTTCCAAGATAAGATGAGGCTGCCTTGACTAAACATTATAACAAAGTTGAAAAACTAAATGTTGTAATTAAACTCACTCCTATTGCATGGCAATCTCAACGTACAAATACAGTTGAAAATGAGGTTCTTCCCTTACTTGAACCTCTTTGCATGCTAGAAGATTGACACATATTGATGCATTCATTGATTGTATTTTTTGCCAATGCATAGCATTAATGTGTGCAAGTCTCCTTACTGGAAAAAATGGTGTATTATCTGGTAAACACTGCACCAAAAGAATTCACATCCCTGTGATATGTGAAGATTAGGACAAATTGTTTTCCTAGATGTGAGGTCTCGCTTGAAGCAAGACTTCAAGACATTAGTGAAACTTGACGGACTCTAGGGTGTCAATTATTTCATATTAATAGACAGATATCAACTATTGACCTCTCATTAGTATCTTGGTTTTATGGCTATGTTTGTGAAAAATGTCATGGCACCATAGGGAGGGCCAAGGATAGTGCACATTCTTGGTGTACCTCTTCAAAGAGATGGTCCAAAAATTTGGTCAGAATAATGTTGTCCATATTGTGACAGAGTGCAACCAAAAATATGCTTGCAAAAGGTATGATTGAAGATGAATGCCCAAATACATTTTGGACACCTTGTGTTTTGTATTGCATTATCTCCTGTTTAAGGGTGTTGAAATGATACTAATAACACTACATGGGCTAAGAAGTCAATAAACAAAGGGATTTTTTATTGCAAATTCACACAAATAATCATGCAGCATTTTCAGCAATCTCTTAGACATGTGCCACTTTGCAACTTCTTTAAAGTGCAAACACCATATTTGCTCTTAACATCATTGTGTTTCAACATCGCTAAAAAGTGTGACACTCAGAGTCAGAGATAAAGAGATGGAATGACTATGTGCAGTCCAACTTTTGAGGCCCTTTGCATATTTGACAGGGACCACCATGCTTAGGGGATGTATACGAGAACCTTGATCAAACAATGGAGAAGCTTCATCGTGTTTAATGAACATTCCAGGACCAACAATGTGATGGGCAAAGTCATGTGAGATCTTATAAGATCGAAAATTCTTTATATTGCCCTTCATTTAGTGGCAATTTTACTCAACCCTGAGACGTTTCAATAGAAACTAAAGCAAAATGAAGAAGTGATGGAAAATTGGTGTCTTCCACAATAGGTGTTATGATTGTGAGGATTGTACCGAGTTAAGATAGAGAAAATACTTGAGTTTTGAGGACCACTTTGTGGATCAATATTGATGATACTAGCTACTCATCTACTTTCACATGTTTCCGCCTTAATTGTAATTAAATCTTGAATCTTTTGTTTTGAAGTTCAAATTATTATTTAATTTATTTTTTCTAAATTCTATCATCATATGTTATTTAAAATATATTCAGTTTGTTTCACAGTGGTTAGTTCATCAACATGTAAGCAAATTGGAGTGAGCGTCCATACATCAAATCAATGAAACAAAATAGCCAAACCTCTCAAAAGGCTTAATTTTTGGTGTATGTTCACTCAAAAAATTGCCTTTTATCTCAACAGGTAGAGTACTATCTTGGATTCAATTAAATGTGGAATTGTGGTGGAGATACAAGCGAAAACTAACCACCTTCTGAGGTGTCAGAGATGAACGCAGAAGACATTTGGTATCTTGCTTCACTGTACCACAGTCATTAGGCCTGGCTCAATATGTTAACAGGCAGACCTGATACTATGTTATCAATATTGGTCAGAGTAGTGGCTCTAGCCTTTCCCTCTAAATAAGCCAACAAATGATGACATGGATGGATATTGATCGTCTAGTTGTAGCTTGCAGGCTACACACTTTGAGACAATGAGTTTGTTGTATTATTATCATTTGTATTTTTTTAGTCATTTAAAGTTTTCTTGCATATGCACACATACACATATATATAAATCCTAAAGCATTTCTTATCCTTGAAACTCTTGGAGGCTCATTTCTCAGTTTGATATTCTTTCCCATTTTTCTAATACAGATGTACACCAATTATGACTATATAAGCACTTCAATCACTTAGGGCCTAGGTGAATAATCCATCCAATTGTTTCAATACCGCTTAATATTACACCATCTAGGGCCATTGGACCAACCTTTGTTGGCCCACAATTCTTTAAGTCATTCATATGTTTCATTAAATGAGAGCGGGTATTTTCAAATGCTCTTTCTCTAAACATTCCAAAAATGTCGGTCTCAGGTTGTTTTAATAGCATCAAAGGCTATTGAAGCTAGTTTAATAATTCCTAGTCTTCATACAGTCCTTAATATTATTGATGATCCTTAAAAGTTTTTTTTTGCTATTATTGCATATGCATTCTTTGAAAGTTTTCATTGTTTATTTAATAGATGAAGTGCGTCTCGTAATATATGAAATGCTCAAAGAATATGGTTATATTTTCACCACAAAAGAGGATGGAAGCATTGAGGTTCTAGAGGTAATTGTTTTATACACCAGATACATTGATGAAGACCTTAAGATAGACTCAATTATGAAGAAAAGGAGAAACAAGCTCATAACATATGAAATGCTCAAAGAATATGGTTATAATTTCACCACAAAAGAGGATGGAAGCATTGAGGTTCTACAAGTAATTGTTTTTGTAACATCCCCATTTTAAGACACTAGAACAAGGGGAAAAAAAAAATTATATATAACATTCTCTGCTCTAGATTACGTAATTCAGAACACATGTTCAAGTTTTAATAATTGTTCTTTGTTCCAAATGACGTAGTTTTAGAACACACAAGGATTTTAAAACCAATGTTCTCTGTTCGCATATTCATAATATGGAATACACATTCCATGCCATTCAATCATATAACAGATAACCATATGTTGCTGTAATGACTCAAAGAACTACCGATCTCCCATTTCATGGCTCAGAGTTTCATCGATCTCTCATTTCATGACTTAGCTACTTACCGATCCTTCATGTTAATCCATGCATCGTTTACTACGTATACTTGGTTCCCTGTACCTTCTCGGTTATTAAAGTGTTCCATTTAAGAGGCCTATCTGAATATCTGTTACCAATATTCATCTGAAATCCTGCTTCTTAAACTAGGTGATTTAGGACAACGCAATCAGCAGCTTGCGATACTTTGGCCAAAGATTTTCACATGCTTAGCATGATCATATTCCTAGACGTCATACTCGTCAATGGAATACGTCCTTCACTCCACTTCATCTGTTATCTAGAATGGTCTTTTCTGACTTCTGTCAGTCCTCTTGTCCAAGGTTGAACTTTAACCCAAGATAGCAATATGAAAGAGCATAGAGAGGCACTCGAGGTGACTAAGGGTAAGCAGACATACTTCGTCGACCCTAGTCGACTGCGTGTGTCTAGTTACCTTTAGTCTATGCGAGTCACTCCATATACAAAGTCACATTCCTAGCTTGGTCCAAAGTAAAACTGAGGCCGAGTCCAAGCTTATGTAGACCTCAATGATTTGATTCGGAAGGGTGTTGTAACACGTCAGCTGCAACATTGTGTCGTCATGAAGGCCTAGCCTTCATGAAGACACCTTATCGCAGTTGGCGTGTGCCAACATCCTACAGAATCCTCCCATCAAGGTTTTCACATCCAGCTAAAAGTTTGATTAGATTCTTATCTTAAATATTTAAGAACAAGTTTCAGCAACCTTGTCGATCCTCTAACCTCATAGTTCATTACAGTTGCATAACTCGAAATGACTTGCATTGTCTCGTAATTTAATATACTTTCACTTCTTCGTACCGAAGGATTGTATATTCCTTTCTTGGTTCATTAATTAAAGCTTCGGACTTGTAGTCCTCTACAGCTTAGCGAAGTAAAATTAATTTACTAAGCTTAATCAAGTTTATCCACAACTGATTATAAATTCAAGTTTCCATTTTATTAGGAGTCATTTGAATGAGGTCTATTCCTCATATAGATGTTTTCATTTATTTACAATTACCTTATATCAGTCTAAGGTTTGATAAGAGGCGGTATGATTCCTCCTTCCTAATATCCTTTGGTAAGACATCCCGAGGAGTTTTATCGAAATCCGAATACAGAATTTCATTTGTCCTTTCTTTTACATTCGTTAGTTAGATTCTAATTTCGTTCTTCATTCATAAAAGAATTCATATGCAACTTACTCTTTTACTAATGTCAATTTTAAAAAAAATCCATATTGACCTAAGTACTAAGCATTTTCACATCCCAACTTAGAAGTTGCATTCAAGTGAAGAATAGACGTTATGTCCATTTAAATCTAACAACCATCATTTGAATGTATACAATTTCAACGAGTAAGAATATATTCTCAATCATATTTCAACAGTTCAACAAATGTACAACAATTAAAATAACACACCATTTCCTTCTTTCGTTCTTCTAAATAAAATTTATACATTTCGCTAATCCGAACAGCAGAACTTCATTCATGCCAATCAGCATTGATAACTCAAAAAGAAGAAGAATACAACTTTTCCTTTTTCCCTTTCCTTCGGAAAGATTGATAAAATCTCAAAAAAAAATCCATCCTTTAGATAATCAGAGGAAACATCATAAAACAACATGTCTTCATTATTACCCACGAAATCCATCTGCAAAAGTTACTAGCACGGGTCAGTTCATTGAACTGAGCATGTTAAGCACTTATCACTAAAATGAAGTGCTCTTGACTAACTATCTCAATAAAAAAACTCTGCTTTTATGAATCATCCCATAATTGAGATGGACATCATGTAGAAGTTAAGTACCGATAAGGTTGAACAATTTAACAACCCAATTCCACAAATTAGCATTAAGACAAATAGTACTAATAATTAACAACGCACCAATTTCTATAACAACTAACTTGTAATGATGTATATATCACCATTTTCATAACTGTTCCAAAAAAAAAAGGGAAAGGAGTTCATTCCAAATCTAGGCAAATATTAAAAGGAGTATTTTCTCTAAACAATCTCATATTAGAGCATCTGTATGAACTGATTTATGTATTACTGTTCGAATGCACTCATTGTCCAACCCATTTCATCATTATAAATGAATTTCATATAATGAATTGACTATAAATTTAAATAGAACTCCCTTACCTTCTGGTTACTCACTGGACTTTAACCAAATCGAATGTAGAAGTGAAAAGCAATCATACATCATAACAACAACATATTTAACTTTCCAGAAATTATCCGGCAGCGTAGTACTCATCTACTTCATAGAGAGAGAGAGAGACAGAACGTAAAATGCGTTTGCATTCTCCTGAGGGCAGTCATATATGACTTCAATACCTTTTTTAACAAAATTTGGATAGGATACTAAGAAAAAGAAAATACTATTTCCAATTACCTAATCCATAATCCTTGTTTTTATTTAATTACAACCGAATTGATTGATTTCGTGAAAAAGGAGCCAATAACCAGGGATAACAATCAAAAAGAGAGATATTCAGAAGTCAAAACTGAATGAAAGGAAGAGGATTCACGTTAACTCCTGCCAATTCACAGCCGCATATCGACCCATGACGTACAGACCTGTTATCCAAAGGGGTAATTCTTTCCCATCTAGACTGTTACAGTCTTAATAGTTTACTAACTATTGTTCGAGGAAGGTAATCAAGAATTCATTTTGCATCTGAACCGCAAGTACTCAAAATAACAAAACTTTCAATTGCAACTATTTCATTAGTTTTATTCATTGAAACCAAACACATCTATCCAGGTATGAAATAAGTAAGAGTGTACAGCAAGACAACAAGATCACGATTTCACCGTAATAATTAAAGAAATCGTTTTTCAATCACAAGAGTAAGTAATTTACTCAGATTCAGTTTCAATGAAAACAATGAAGAAGTCAAATCCGCAGATTATATATATATATATATATATATATATATATATATCATTGAGTTCAACGAAGAAATAAAATAAAATTTATACGCTCTACCTAGTCCATTCAATAGACAGACTACTTTGTTCCCAATTTAATAAGAATTTCTTTCCAAACAATCATGCATGGGTACCAAGAACAAACAGGTAGAACATCATATAGACCAAGAACAAACAAATGTAAAGATGCTACTTTGATCATACTGTCCCAGGGAGGATTCACACAACCAAGCATTGTAATATGACAGGAAAACAGTTCACACAACAGTCTTGTCAAGCTTTCCTACGGTTTTCATGACCATTTGCACACACAAAACTTAGAAAACAGTTTACACATCGATGTCACTTTCAACGAGTTCCAATCCACAAAAGACAACAGAAACCCGTATACCCAATACTTTGGAAATCAAAATAGCAGAGGCAATTTTCATATTCATTTTACTCATGTAAGCATCGAGAAAATACTCGCATCGTATCCTCTTTAAACAACAACTCAAGCAAAAATCACATTCAACATTTCATCATATTTTCACAAGAACACGCATTTATAAGAGCAGAGTTCTTTTAATGAAGACGCTTAATAAAGAGCAAAACTGTTTAAAGAAAAGAGCCCAACATGCCTGTGTAACTTTAGTTAGCTCGTGGAAGGTCACGGTCGAGCTCCACCCGAGTTCTTCCCTCCAACTACGGATTCAACAGTTCTCTCAACTACTTCCTTATTCACACAGGTCCAGAACCACTCGAAGGCAGTCGAACAACAATGGCCGGAACACAAATTTGCAGGCTCGAAAGGGCAACACAGTGCAGACAGAGAAAACCCGAAACCAAATGAAAAATAATGGTTCACAAAATTCCTCTTTCCTCTTTCTTAGGCGGGTGGGTGCCGAAACCAAGATCAATAAATGCATTGAATGCATTACTTTTTCCTCTTTCCCCACGCCACCACCGACTCAGATTTGGCAAGCTTTTCTCACAAGTTTACTTGTAAATTGAATTTAGTAGTATGGTTTAATTAGGAGCCTCCAACTTCTCTGCTCCCGCCAAACTCGGCGGTTAAAACTTCAAGGACAGAATTTAATGTCCTTCATTAAGTTTAAACCTTCCCTCCTTATCTTTTCGTTGACATGTATCCATAGGCCCCTCTTAGGGCTAACAATAGTTTAGGTTACATTGTCCATAGTTAGGTTTCCATCTAGGTCGTAAGTCATTAGGGTTTGTAATAATTTGCATCCTTTTAATTTAGAAAATCCTCATACGATAATTTTTAGGTCATAGGTTAAAATATAACCCATAGAATTTTAATTAATAGGTTCCAAGTAGGTTTTACCGACCTATATTCAAAACCAATATAGTGCAGGACGTTTCGTCCAATGCTTAACATATACCTTGCCAACTTTATATCAAACCCCTTTCTATCTTACGCTTTCCAACGTCGCAACTAGTATGTATTCAAGAATCAAACCTTATCGTTGGCTACATGGTGCCTAGTAAGTATATTCATAACTCGATTCTTTTAAAATTTGCAACAATTTCCTGTTCGGTTCCAGACTTCATTTTATCTGGGAAGTCAATCGACAAGACGATATTAAACAAGGCTAAAGCATACCTTGGATCAATGGAATTGATTCAAGGTGTGCTGTCTCAAGATTATGAGTTCATCAAGTACAAAAGTAATTATGTTAGTTCACAACTTTGCAAACACAAGTTACAATGACCTCAGTCCCAAGTAAACAAGGTTACAGTAAGCAAGGGTTCAGATTTGTGACACATGATTTATTTTTTTTCTTTTAAGATTAAAAGATATATCTTAAAATAATAATCCTCATTTCCACAATTGCAGCATCACGAAAAGAAGTTATCGTAATAGCTTCCAAAATCAAGACGTTACAGTTTTATAGACCAGACACATTGATGAAGACCTTAACATAGACTCAATTATGAAGAAAAGGAGAAACAAGGGAAGTTATCATTATGCATGTTACAGGACCATTTTTTCAAGCCTATAAATCACAATATAGGAAACACATAATAGATAAGTATAAGGTGCAAAATCCTAATCAATACTAGGGTTATGTGACCTAGAAGCTACACATTTCTGACACAATTAAGAACATCACGAACTCCATAAGAACATCCTTCTTGAGGTCTGCCTTTACACCAAGATACCCCTCTGCATATCCTAGGAATGCATAAAAGAAATATTAGGCTGAATGGAAACAAAGGAAAGGCTTTGATTACATTATATGCCATAAGGTTGATGGATGGCCGTACTGCTACAGTGATCAAAGATAAGGTAAGAAAGAATCTTAATGACAAAAATGAATCAATAAACACCAATAAGATTAATTCAGCTTACACTGAATTACTCTTTGATAACAGTGACACCATACGAATTTGAAGCGGAGATTTACAAGGGATGAAGACATTCAAAGAAGCAGCAAGGTTCAAAAGTCCATGTAGCCAGATTCGAGTGTGTAAGGGCACATGAAGAAGGATAAGAATATGTAGAAACCCTCAGTAAAGAAGGCAGGAGCTCTCTTTGTCTTACTCCAAACCCAATTATGAAACTGATTCTTGAGAAAAACAAAAGGTCAAAAAATGTTGCAGCCTTTTTTGTCTGTTTAAACCCTAACTCTTTTGCATCGACATAATTCTTTGATGACTGGGTCAATTTTGTTTGGGTTAAGAAATTGGAAATTTATGTTACTTTTTGCAGAATGGTTGACAAGGGTAATTTTATTTTAAAAAATAAGAAAGCATCTATGGCCAAAAGAGTTGTGTCAGTAAGGCATGTTGGAATGTAGGCTGCTCTCTTTTTAGGGCTATTTCTTGGTGCCCTGAGCTTAATTTTGAAAGAGTTTCATGAGAGTTGTATCTTGTTGACAAGAAATCCAGAATGTGACTCCACATTTGTGGCATTTGGCCGTGTGCCCTTGGACCTCTCAGAGAAATAGGTCTTGAAGCTGCACAAAAGTCTTGGGTTGGTCTTGATATAATTGTCAGAGGCTTGGGCTTCTTTTGCTCTTCCCCCTTCCTTTAAAGACATGGCAATGGGTAATGGAAAAGACTTGTAAAAAGGTTTCTACGTGGCAGAAGCATTTGTTTTCCTCAGCTAGTACATTTCATGTTTGAAGAATCTACTACTCTTCTAGTTGGTTGTTAGCAACTTTCATTATTACAATATTCATAAGCTTGTAAGAGCCTTTTTGTGGTCTGATAGAAAAAGTGCTAGAAGAAAATATGCAGTTGCTTGTGATATTTGTGTGAAGCCTAAGCAGATGTAAGGGTTAAGTTTAAAAGACCTTAAACTGCAGGGTATTTCTTTGGCCATGAAACGGATTCTTGAGCTTTTCCGGGCAATGGACCTTGGAAGGTTTTAACTAAGCATAATATTGTTGATGGTGCCCCCAAAACTTAAAAGGAAGCATGACCGGAAAGGAATTCATCTTAATAACCTATTATTTGGCTCCTTTTCTGTACAACCTGTGCATCACCTATCTTTGGCTCAATGTGGATGGCTTGAGAATCTGAATCTGTGAAACACCTAGTAGGTGGAAAACCTGTTTTTACTTGGTTTGATGGTATTTGCCAGTGTTGCAAATTTTGAAGTGGAATCTTAGTATCAACAATAAACAGCTTGCCATTGTA
The DNA here is from genome assembly GCA_019776745.2 of Taxus chinensis. Lineage (NCBI taxonomy): Eukaryota > Viridiplantae > Streptophyta > Pinopsida > Cupressales > Taxaceae > Taxus > Taxus chinensis. Next base: position 902,282,928 of record CM034146.1, read on the forward strand.
AAAAGTTTCTCAGCTATGTTCTGAGCTTCTAACAGGATAGAAGAATTTTGCTACTTCGTTTAAATGGGCAAATGGCTGTCTTGTGGGAGAATAAACAAAGATATAAAATTTCCTCATTCTCAAAAAAGAACCTATACCGTTGAAGGGCCCTTGATCTATTGGTGTTGATGTATGGCTTTCAATGAGCCCACCAGGGATCAAGTCTTGTTGAGTGCAAGGCCTAGAGACACCCGAAACAGAGAGTCAAACGGTTGAGGCCAAGATCATGCCCTGGGTGATTTTGATGGCGTGGATGCCCCTTACTCGTAGTTGCTTAGCTGAAGGTGATCATTGGTTTAGTTTGTTCGCTTACTTTGCGTTGTGTTCCCTCCGGAACTTAGGCAGAGATGTCATCAAACTATCTAATCCAGTGCCCAATTGTAAAACACCCTAGAGGTGCTCAATCAAAAAAAAAACCTATACCATGCTTATAAAATATTTAAAGCCTTCTTCTAAAGGACTCATATTAGAATTTTATTCTAACTGCTGGGAGAACATTAGAGGGCTGAGAGGACCTCATCTTATAAAGATTGCTTGAAAACGATTGTATTCAAAATTGGTACAGTCTAACAGTACGCTAATAAAGCCCATAATAACTTAGTGCGATGCTATACTTGGATAAAGTCATAGATTAAATAGTGCTACTCATAGGATATTAGTTTACGGGCACTTGAGATTGTTTCCTCGATGATTGGAAGTTAGCTTAATCTATTGGAAGTTAGCTTAATAATACTAATTAGTGTTTCTTTGGCTGATGGATGGATTCACTATGTAAGAGGATGTTTGCGTTACAATGAATAATGCTCTTAGTTGTATTTTTAAGAATGTGAGATATATACCTGACACAAACAAAAAACTACTGTTTATTAGTGAAATCACTACAAATCCTAATCTTTGTGTAATGTTTCAAGGAAACAAATGTAACTACTCTTCAAGATAAAAAAGGGTGATTGTCATAGGAATCGGTGAAAATGGGTTGTATAAACTAGAAGATCCCAAAACAACAAAAGAACATGCACTACCAGCGGTAGAAAGCACTAGTGTACTTTGGCATGAGAGGTATGGTCTCTTGCATACATTAAGTGAGACTAACATGGTGAATAGGCTTTCGTCTATTCAAGAGAGTGAAAATGTATGTACAAGGTACCAGATGGGCAAGCAGATTTGACATCCATTTAGTACCTTGTAAGGCATGGAGAGCCAAAGGAGTATTGGATTTGGTAGATCTGAGTTTGAATGGTCCAATGAAAACATAAACATTATCTAGAGCTTGATATTCCCTATTAATAGTTGATGACTTTTCTGGGAAAATGTGGATTTATTTTCTGAATAGAAAGTAAAATTGTTTCTCTAACTTTGTTGCATGGAAAGCTATGATAGAGAAACAAGGAGGAAAACACGCAAAATCTCCCAAATTGGATAATGGAGATGAGTTCTTCTCAAAACAGTTCAAATATTTATGTTAGAAAGATCGTATACACATGCACATCGAAACGAAGTCATGAAAAGGAACATGACAATTATGGAGCAGGCACAGCGTATGATGCAACGCCAGAATGCACATTTTTGGTATTGGGCAGAAGCTATAAATACAGTTGTTTTCATTCTCAACATAATTCCTACTAAAGCCTTATAGAAGGTTACACCAGAAGAAGCATGTACTGGTACAACCTCTGATGTAAGTAACTTTCGTGTTTTTGGTTGCATTGTTCCTGCATTGAGCACAATGTATATGTTTGTTGGCTACTGTGAGAAATATAAGAATATAGATTACTAGATGTCTCTACAAAAAGGAATTGTGATAAGTAGGAATGTTGTAGATGAGAAAATACCATTATTGCTAGATGTCTCTACAAACATAATTTTGGTAAGTAGGGATGTTGTAGATGAGAAAGTACCATTCTTTTCTAAGGAAGCGGTCGCATGGAAGGGGAATTCCTATTGTTTCTTAGCAGTGCTGCAGAGTAATTTTAGGAATTTTTTAAACATGTGTGATCCCATGGTATACAAAGATTTTGAGAGTGTGCTGCAATTTTTCAGGAGATATATGTAAAACTATTAAATTTTAAATTATAATAAAAAACTGAAACAAATTTGGTCATTGAGTAATTGACATTTGACAATATATCTCGCTAAAATATAGAATCAGGTGTAGGAAACTTCCAACCCCTCCTTTCTATCATCCACTGGAACTCTCCTCCTAAAAAATTCTGCTCCTTATTTTAAGGAAAAGATTCCAAATTTTCCTGTTTACATAAATTTAATTTTTTCATGGGATCACCTGCTGAACAAAAATAGGCGCAGCAGCCCCCTCCATGGGACCCCTGCCTAATAACGGTAAATCTACTAATATTTATGGGTCACTGCTGATGACATTTCTAATAAGTTCTAATATTAAAACTAAACAGGGCTCAAAGTTGAAAACATCATAAAAGTCAAAGTCTGTGGAGGGGCCTAGTGATGAAGAGATCACTTCTTAGTCTTCACAATTGGATTAAGAAAGGCAACACAAGAGGCCAAAGTGGTATTACACGATAATGAAAGATTGCAGAAAGATGAATTGCCTAAGTCAATGGAAGGGCAATCTACAAGGTGAAGAACAAGTAAATTTTACCCTTACTGTTTTGCATGTATCAAATCCTAATGCAGTTATGGAGACAAGTCAAAGCCTGAATGGAAGGCCTTCATGAAGGTTGGTGTAAATGAAAGGGGCATGCAGAGAAGGCATTAAAACGTTGTGTAATTAGATGTCCCAAAATTCAACAGTGTAAAGCAGTATGCATCGGACACTCTGAAACTTAATGCAGGAACACAATTTTCGTTTTATATGCATTTTTTGTGACAACGACACTTTAATTTTTACACTTAAGAATTTGTTTCGTTTCGCATATGAGCTAATTGACTCACTTCCAGTTCCTGCTAACAAATGTTCGCATCAGTTGGGGCCTCGGTCTTCTTTTGTTCAGTTTTTTTTTGCATTGTAATTTTCCAGCATCTTCCTTATTTTTAAAAGAACTAACGAAAGTAGAAAATTTTGAGCTGCATTGACCGGTATAACAAGAAAAGATAATAATATAACCCTAAGCCCTAATATCTCAAACCCTAAGCCCTGTGAATCCAATATAGTTCCACAAACCAAGATTTAACCTAAATAAAAACCATAACTATTTTAGCCAGAAAAAAACTAAACTCAAATGGAGCCAATGAAGTGCGGAAGTCGTTAAACTAAAAATGTAGTGCAATTGATTACCGTGTGAAAGGAAGGGGAAGAACGCGGTGGCTGGAGATAAGCTGAGACGGATGAACTTGAAGAGCGACCAGTCCATCGTATTGACATTTGATATTTTTACATATGCTCTCCCTCCTCGTCCGATTGTATTTTCTTCGGGAAAAAAAGGCGTGAGCTGCAAATTTAAGGGAACTTTTAAAAGTTTATATAATACCAGTGGTGCTTTTTAGATGCGAGGTTTGGGCTAGGGGAGAGGACCCGGTTGTGGTGCAGGGTCCATTAGTGGACATAATAGGTGAAAAGACATTCACCTTTTAAATAACATATTTTGAATGATATGTGAAGTTAATATTACCTAACTGTACTGTATTGTATTGTATCATTATTATTTAAACATGGAAGCATAAAATGTTGAATAAGACAGTTTTTAAATTGGTCAATATTCTCTTATTCATTGATAGAACTAAAAATATATATTGATTTATATACAAGTATACAAAAACCAAGTCTATACCGTCAATTATTCATTAAGTAATATTTTCATTGTATGTACATCATATCTATTACAGTCACTTCAACAAGTCATTTCTCAAGACTTTCCAAACCAGATTTCAAATATAATGCACTATTTTTTATGTAAGAGTCTTCAATCCCAAGTAAACCCCTGCATAACAATAAATGAAATTATGGTCAGGGTCACCTTTCACAGTGTTTAAAAACTCAGTACCATATGAACAATAAATTGTGTAACCAGCTGCATAAAATAATAAAAATGACCAACTAAAATATTATCCATTGGATTAAATCCCAATAAATCTCAACCATTTGATTGAACTATCATATTGAATCCATGTCAACTAATATCAACCAATCAGAATTTAGGATGATAGAATAAACGCTGAAGGATGGATTACAATTCCATTTGTTCATGCAGTTTTCATCTCTCAAAGTTGAAGAAGTGAGGAGCAGTGCAGTTCAAGTAAGACACTTATGAATTACAAACTATTTCATAATTCAAGCCCTCTATTTATTTTTTCAGTGTTTGCATATTGCAGCAAAGTTGTATATGCCAATTGCATTTGCTTTAAAGTTTCTAAAGTCTTTTCAACAAATCTAATTTGTGCATATCCTGCTATCATGGCATTCTATGAGACCATGTTTCTTTGAGGAATTCTATCAAACAGTTCACCTACGTTTCCAACAAAAGCATTTTCTGCATATCCTACAGTCATTGGGGTCCAGAAGAACATATTTCTTTGTGGTATTCCATCAAACAACAAACTTTCTTTGTCCATGTTCCTACATTTTGAATACATGTTTACCAGGGCAGTTGCAACTCCAGCATCTGACACAATTTAGACATTTCTTTTTGCTTTAATGAATGTTCATACCCTGTTTCAAACCCCTGTTTTGCACAGGCTGGAAGTACTATGCGAATTGGTAAGCAGAAGTTGGAAACTTCTGGTGCAATTGTTGACAAACAAAGAAGCGAACTGGTGGGCATGAAACTTATTGCCCAGTAAATTGGCAAAGAACCTTTCCAGCCTTTCCAGCCACTAAGCTACTGGAATAAATTTTTTTAAAATTCATGTGCAACTAACATTTGGCAAAAAGAAACCTTAAAATCTCTGTAGCTACTGCAAATTCTCAGCCCCCCCACAATTAACTTGAGGTGAATACAAAATTTTCTAAGCAGCCGCTGCTCCATGAATTCTTACATTTTAATTAGTAAAAAAGTTGCATATAACTACACGAAACATAAGAATAGGTGTAGCAGCGCCCTCCATGGGGCAGCTGCCTTAGAAGCTGCTTTTATAGTCATCACTGCTATATAGGCATAAGTTTAATTGTATACATAAAAAGATGGAAAGTATTCTAATTACATGTGCAAAATTTATATTGAAAACAGTGTTGTATATTCCATCAGTGTTGTATGTGCACACTATAGTAAATTATTTTTATGCTAAGTAAATTCTGAAATACAATATGCAACACAGCGAGGAAGTACAACACTACTGGAATATACAACTCTGTTGGAATATGACCACAACAGCGTTCTATAGTCCAGCAGTGTTGTATATTGCATTTCTGAATTCACTGTATTGTTCATTTTTTCCAGATATCTCATTCTCCAGTTGAAAAGTATTTTTTCCAATCATCATTGTGATATTAGCATAAGTTTTATTGTATACATAGAAATTTGGAAAGTATTATGATCATATGTGAAAATTTTATATTGAAAACATAACTTTAAAAACTACATAGGAAGAGTCCAACGAATACAGTAGTTTGTCAAGTTTTCGTTAGAAATATGGAAGGAAAATTTTTAGTTCTATCAATGAATAAGAGAATATTGACCAATTTAAAAACTGTCTTATTCAACATTTCATGCTTCCATGTTTAAATAATAATAATACAATACAATACAGTCAATGTCTTTCACCTACTATCTCCATTATTGGACCATGCACCACAACCGGTGCCTATCCCCTAGCAATGCTCACCCACCAGTCGTTAATGTTTTCATTATAAATTTTCCCTTCCATATTTCTAACGACAACTTAGCTTTAACAACTACATAGGAAGAGTCCAACGAATACAGAATGAGAATGGTATGGCAGCAAAACCATGGAAAAGTCCACTACAGGCAATGATATTTATGCCATGGCAGCAAAAAACTACATAGGAAGAGTCCAACGAATACACTAGAGAATGGTCTATCATGAAAAAATTGTTGAACTAGGGGAGAACAATATAGTGAATTCTGAAATGCAATATACTGCGCTAGTTGTTGTCCGGGCCAACATTGTTCAACTATACAACATTGTGCTCATTTAGTCAAATATACATTGTCTATCCAAGCACTTTCTGTATTCAACATATTCCATACAAGTTTCATTGTCATAATGAAAACTACAAGTCAATTAATTCCTAAAAATGAAACAAAATCATTCATATTCTAGCAATCATCTTTCCTTCAACAATTCCAAAATCATATTCCAGCATTCATTTTTGGTATATTTATAGTTTCTTTTCCAACAATCATCTTTCATGTTGTGAATCAGGTATTTCATTTACACCATGAGAAAAGGTGCTATTGCTAGAAGATCAAGGAGGCCCAAAGTGAGAGGTGTACAATTATCACATAATTTAAGTGATGAAGAGGATAATTCAGCACCAACTGGTAATGAACCAGAATGTAGAAACCCACCCACTGTCTCAGTTCAAAGAACATCTGCAACAAAGAAGCTTAGTGTCATCTGAGGTTGGACAAAAGAAGATATGGAAAAGGCGATAGATGATGTTGAGTTTAATGGGTTCTCAGTTAGAGCAGCAGCAAAGAAGTATTCCATTCCACCCACATCATTACACTATTGGCTAAATGGTCTCACCCACACAAAGAGGAGGGGTCCTCCAACAGTTCTAACTGAAGAAGAAGAAGAGGAAATTGTTGAATGGTGCAAAGAAATGGCTGATATGGGTCATGGCTTGGAGTTAATGCAGCTAAAGGCAAATGTTGCTCAGATTTGTGAAACAAGACAAAACCCCTTCAGAGATGGGTTTCCTGGTAAATCATGGTGGGATGGATTCAGAAAACGTCATCCAGACCTTGCAATCCGAACCGCTGAGGGACTTGACAGGGATAGAGCTTTAAACTTGCGCCCTGCAATAGTAACCAAATTTTATGATAATTTGGCCAAATGCTATGGAACCTATTCATACGGCGCTCATAAAATCTAGAATTGTGATGAGACTGGTTTGCAGGCTGGAAGAAATTGTGGAGTTCATGTAATTGTAAAGAGGGGCAGTCGTAATGTCCCAAAGGTAATACCAAAGAGCAGGGAGTGGATCACTATATTGTGTTGTGTCAATGCAGCAGGTTTGTCAATCCTAGGATTTTATTTGTTCAAGGGAAAGAGAATGATAAAGAATTACATTAAAAATTGTGAACCTGGAGCATGTATGGCTGCACATCCAAATGCATGGATGACAAAGGAATTGTTTTTAAATTGGCTATGTCATTTTGCACGTTCAGTACCAGGCGGTGTTTCTCCAAATAATAGACACCTATTGATATTTGATGGCCATGGCAGCCATGTAGCATTACAAACTGTGGAGGAGGCAAACAAATTGGGCATTGATTTGATAACACTACCAGCACATACTAGTCATAAGTTGCAACCTCTTGACATGAGTGTGTTCAGCCCTTTCAAGACATATTTTAGAGCTGAGAGGTCCAAATGGATGGCAGAGAACAAATGTGCAGATGTGAAAAGGAGTGACATTGCTGAGCTTGCAAGTAGAGCCTTAAAAAAGGCACAAACACCATCTAACATAATTGCAGGTTTCAAAAGAACTGGTATTTGGCCATTGAATTATGATGCTCTCCTAAATGACATGGCATGCAGCCAGGCATTTGACATGCAAGGTGAGGAAGATGTTGATGCTGTCACAAACATTTTGAACCTATCTCAACGAATAAATCCTGAATTAAATAACAGTGAAGAGGTGGTACCTGAAACTCAATTCATGCAAAATGTTGACTCAAGAGATGATATGGAAGCAGCTGCAACACATGGAGTGGAGCTAAACGGTGCTCTTGGAAACCCAAGTAACATCATCAACAATAAGGAGGGGTCTTCAGATTTTGTAAGTAACAATGATTTGTCCTTGCCAAGTCAAGTTAACCCACCACAATGGTTAGAGGATGCCATGAAAAACATGGGTTACAAGCTACCATCCAACACAGAAGATCAAAGCTTAAATCTGCCTTCCTTTCCTGAAGGACTAGAACAAGAAGCAATAATTCATTACTATGCAGATGTTGGAGATGAGGATGAACAAGACGAAGTCGAATTTCAAGAGGATGCTCAAGAAAATGAAATTAACTTAGAAGTTATGCAACATGAACCTCAACACCCTGAAGAGACTGAAAACCAAGATGGACGCGGTACGTTACTTTCCCATTTTCTACGACTTCCAAGGGAGATCATAAACAAATCAGATGGTTCTATTAGACTGAGTAGGCATTCACAGATTTTGACTGCACCTGAGTACATGGAGCTATTGGTTGATGCAGAAAGAAAAAAGGAGGAACAAGCAAAACTAAAGTTACGGAAAAAAGAAGTGGCACAAGAAAAAAAGGTTGCTAGACTTGCAGCAAAAGAAAAAAAATTCCAGGAGAAGCTTGAAAGAGAAAGGGAGAAGCAAGCTAAGGAGCAACAGAAAGAGATTGAGAAGGCACACAAGCAACAAAGGAAAGAGCAAGAGAAGAGGGAGAGGGAACTTGCAAATCAATTAAGGGAATACGAAAAGAGGATGCGTGTAAGTTCTCCAACTGATCATGAAAATCGAAGGATTTTTCAAGATATGTTAAATATTCAAATTCCAGGTTATGCTCAAATTGGAACACCTCCATCACTTATGAATAACTCTTGTACAGTTCCATCTTGGTATGTATCACCTCATTTACTTTGTACAAGTTCAAGCAGTCCTAGTAGTTCATTTGCAATGCCACCATGGATGCAAGCTTCAGCAGGGCAACCAACTCCTTTATCAACAACAGGTGCAAATCCCTTTTCAAGCGGACAACCAAATCCTTTTTCAGCAGGGGGACCAGATCCTTTATCAGTTGGGCAACCAAATGCTCTGTCAAAAGGGATTCTAAATCCCTTTTCAGCTGGCCAATCGAACACTGTATCGGCAGGAAAAGAAAATCCAAAAGCAGTATAGAAAGAGGGCAATATTACTTATACTAACTAAGATATTGAACATGTGCCCGTAAACAATGCTTATTACCCCATATGATGATGGTAGTAATTTTGTTGGTGATACAATTTTGCTAGATGTATTCACCGAAGTCTTCCTATGTAGTCTCTAAAGTTATATAGTGCAATATAAATTTTGCGTATGTAATCAGAATACTTTCCAGCCGTCCATGTATACAATTAAACTTATGTTAATATATCAGTATGATGATCCTCTATATTCTACACCCTATTTGGCAGTGTAATCAGAATACTCATATTAATTTTTCGTATGTAATCAGAATACTTTCCATTGCGTCTATGTATACAATTAAAACTTATGTTAATATATCAATTGATGATGCACTATATTTTACACACTATTTGGCGGTGTAATCAGAATACTCATATTAATTTTGCGTATGTAATCAGAATACTTTCCAGGCGTCCATGTGTACAATTAAACTTATGTTAATATATCAGTATGATGATGCTCTATATTTTACACCCTATTTGGCGGTGTAATCAGAATACTCATATTAATTTTGCGTATGTAATCAGAATACTTTCCATCATTCTATGTATACAATTAAACTTATGTTAATATATCAATATGATGATGCTCACTATTTTAATAGTGCAGTGTTTAAAAACACTAAGGATCATTGCCTGAGTGAGAACCCTCTCATCATTTTCCTTTTCTTCTCATCTTCGTAGCAGGCCGAGCCAATGCCAATGAAGAAGTCGGTCAGGAGTGGAGAAAACCCACGCACCCACCAATCTGCAAGATCCCAAGAAATGGTCGCTCGAGCTCTGCAACTGAACACACCAAAAACAACACTGAATGAGCTCCAACTCCATTTCCCGTGAAATCCCAATGGCGCGATTTGGCGGTGGCAGGTTCCATAAACCAAACCATGCGCATTAACGGCTGGTGGGTGAGAATTCAATGCATGGCAGTATCCCGGACAACAACTGGCACGAGCGAATGGACGACACTTGGTCCCATGCAAAAAAGCTGACTTTTTTTGATAACTCCCCAAAACGTGGATCGTACACGTGGCGTCTGAGGTGGCAAGTTCCAGGTGGCAAAGGAATGTAGGAGGTCAATAATTTAGAGCTGCATATTCTGGTGGTGTTTTTACTCGACTAGGTGGCAGTGACATGGCGCAGTGACTGTGCAAAGATAGGGTGCACCACAACTGGTGCAATGTGTTACAGCAATGCAGCCCGCGGGAGCAACATGTATATATGAACCATGGAAGACACTTCAAACATTTAGACTCAAGATCGAGAGAACGCTAATACAGAAGCGAGCAATTACAATAGAAAACAATGTAAATGGCAGTAACAAAGAGTGGTAATGCCAAAAATGATGAAAGTTATCTTCAAACTTTGAAAGCCAAAAAAGGCATTTGGGCCATGCAGGTGTAACCAGTGAAGACACTCTCAGCTAGACTACAATCTTAGGGCAATAAAATTCCATAGAAAGAAAGATATGTATACAGCAACTAAGATATTATCTCTGGTGGTGATCTCTATGCCAACCCTCAACAATTTGCAATATTTATTCCTATTAACTAAATCGGTCGCTGTTCGGAAAAATATGTCTATAATGTAAAGACCTACGCAATTACTTAAAGGGGTACATTGGGTATTAGAAAATTGGGTACTGATATGTTTCTAACTCGCACTAAACAAGATACTTTTCTATTCAGTTCCTCTTGTTTCAAAATGATACAAACACTTAAAAAACAATTTCTAGATAGCTACATTGAAGTTGTAGTAAAAGTTCAGTTTTTTAAAACTCTGAGATGAAGGAAATTTGGATGCCGAATGTCTGTAATGCAGAAGAAATCAATCTTTCCATACCATTTTAAACTCCGATAGTCTGAAAAGACAGGTATGTGGTTTTTCCCATCCAAAGTAGCAGGCACTCCATGCCAAATGGGACGCCAGGAAAACCTTAACCAACACCGTGTCGAAACTCTATAGGCAAATTAACGGTTGGGATGTTTTCAATGGTTTTGCAAGCGCATGGAGAAGTCACTCACCGTCGATTTACATAGTGTAGGTGGATCCCCGACTGTAAATAAATGCCATATCACTGTAAATATTGGATTATAGGTTAACAATAATTGAGATAGAAGAAGATATTACTTGAATTTCCATTGTATAAAGGGAGTGTCTTAACTGCACCTCCTAAGATATAAGGAGAAATAAAATGAAAATTGACAATTCTGAAGGGAAGAATCACTCTCTAATTAGCAACTAAACATGAGCTCACATAAACGCATGGCACTCATAAACGCATTAACAGACATAAACACATTAATTAAAAGTTATAGTAAACCCATTAACGAGTAATTAGCAACTGAACATGAGCTCGCATGGCACCCATAAACCCGAGATTGGCGCTCATAAACAAGACAAATACACCAATGATTTTAAGCTTGGATTTGTAAAATAAGACGGGTGAAAAAACAAATTTATTTTGCTGAATGGCAAACAACAAACTTTCCATAGTAGTGCAGTGTTTAAAAACACTAAGGATCATTGCCTAAGTGAGAACCCTCTCACCTCCGCCTTTTCTTCTCATCTTTGTAGCAGGCCGAGCCAATGCCAAGGATGAAGTCGGTCAGGAGTGGAGAAAACGCACGCACCCATCAGTCTGCAAGATCCCACGAAATGGTCGCTCGAGCTCTAAACCTGAACACGCCAAAAACCAAACTGAACGAGCTCCGTCTCCATTTCCCATGAAATCCCATGGCGTGATTTGGCAGTGGCAGGGTCCATAAACCAAACTGCGCACATTAACGGCTGGTGGGTGAGCATTCAATTCATGGCGGTGGCCCAGACAATAACTGGCACGACGAATGGACAACACTTGGTCCCATGCAAAAAAACCAACTTTTTTGACATCTCCACAAACGCGGATCGTCCACATGGCGCTGAGGTGGCTATGAGGTGGCGGTGCAATGTTGGAGGTCAAGAATTTGGTGTTGCATCCATTGGTGGTGTTTTTACTCACCCAGGTGGCAGTGACGTGGCGCGGTGACTGTGTAAAGATAGGGTGCACCACAACTGGGTCCTCTCCCCTAGCACTTCAAACAATTTGAGAGGATTCAAAAAAGTATGCTTACTAGCAACTTACCTAGCAAAGTTTAAATTAAAGATCTCTATCTCATATGAGATTCTTGTCGCTAAAATGGAGGTTGTACCTCTAGAAGCTACTATTATGGTTTGTCTCATAACATATTTGAAAAGGATCCAGTAAATGGAAGGTAGTAGATGGCCTAAGGTTATCTTCAATGATTATTTGGAAAAAAGAAAGAAGTTGTGGATGAATCAAAACAACAAATGGCTTAAAAATGAAACATTTGCTCGAATGTATGTCTTAATAATAGCCAAGAGAAAAACTTTTGTTATAGATAAATTCCGTCAAACTATGTGGGGAAAGCCATTAGGGAGAAATAAGAGGTATTATTTGGAGGGATTCAACTCTACATGTGATCATCAACAAAAGGCTTTTATAGCAAAGATGTAGTGCCCGTTTAAACAACCACTTGAGACCCAAGAAACAACCTAGGGTTAGCTAGAAAAAATTATGCGATTTTTTTTTTTTATTTGAAGTGTCTACAACTAGGTTGCCAGACATCAGTTTTCACTAACATGTTCCAGAACAAGACCAATGTACTACAACATATGTTCCCTTCATTAACTAACATCAAGTTCATAAGGTTCAAATTTTAGGGTTATATGTTTTAGTTAGATTCAGGAAGAAATTTACCCCCATGCATGCTCTCTAACAGCCTCAGAGTTTCAACAAGATTTTTATCATACTTAACACTTCCAAAATTTCCCTAAACCATTCCATTTAGATAGGAAATTTTCTCACCTTTCCGGTGATATACAAAAGTCCTCCTAACTCCTTATATTTCTCAAGATATGACCGGGCAGAGTTTTTAGGTCAAACTTTCCCCTAGGGGGACACGTGTCAAGAGGAGAGGAAGGCCTTTTGGCGGGTTGGCGGGTCGCGGGGCGGCTCAAGGAAAATTTCCCATTGCGCGGGCACAAAATCCATGTTTCTCCCGTGCCTCCGCGGGTCCCCGGTGGACGCGTGTCATCCCTTGATTCGACACGGGCAAAAAGGTGGCGGGGAAAAGTTTGGATTTTTGCCCGAGTCAAAATCCCAAACTTCAAAGGGAAACATTTCTCCGCGTTCCCCGGTGAAGCTGGGTGGCGCCACATGTCAACCCATGATTGGGTGTGGGCGACAGGGTGGCAGAGAAATCCGAGGGATTGAGCCAAAAAGGTTTCAAGCCCGAAAAGATCGTGTGGGCCCGCACGTCCGTGAAAAGAGATTTTCTAAGCAAGGCGGAGTTGCGGGGCCGTGGAGTCAAAAGAAAATTTTTGCCAAAAGAATAATTAAAGGATTAATTTTCAAAACTCTCTCGTACATCCGTCGAGCCACGTGTCAACGTGGGATTGGTTGCGGGTTAGCGGGGATGCGGGAAAAAATTGAAATTTTTTCCCAAAGTCCAAAACTTAAAGGGTTTAAGTTCAAAAGGGGTCTGCCCCTCCATCGTGCCACGTGTCAGCACGTGATTGGCTGCATGCCAGCGGGGATGCGGGGAAAAGTGGGAAAATTTTCCCAAGGTAAAATTTTCAAAAAAGATAAGTTTAAAATTTTGGTCCGCCCCTCCAATGTGCCACGTTTCAGGCCCCGATTGGTCATGGGATGGTAGGGGCCACAGAATTTTTGTGGAAATTTTTCCAAAGTCAAAAATTAAAGTTAACAGTTAGATTTATTTTAATTTTTGAATGCCAAATTGAAGTAAAACTTCAAATGGCCATAACTTGAGCTAGAAAGCTCAGTTTTGGGAAAACGAGGACTTTTCGGAAAGCTCTCGATGCCCTCTTTGTATAGAAAACATAAAATATACTTTTTGATGAAATTTAAAGGGTCAATTTTGTAAAAAATATCTGCATGCTTTTAATTTGTAAGCTGGTAATTTCCAACTTTCACTTTTGATAAAATTCAGTTTCCTCCTTCACTCAACATGTTAAGCAGACATGGAGAATTGATCTAGGGAGGGTTTAGAGTGTTTTCAAAAAGTTGATTTCTCCAATTGATTCAAATTTTATATTTTTCTATCAAATGACAGGAAAATGACTGTTAGAGGGATTGTATTCGAATTAGCAATGGTTGAGTTATTCTCTTAAGTTTTCTTTGTCGAATTGAATTCCTTAGTGTCTTAGTATGCTATTCCATAAAAATTTTAAGTTGGTTATCAAGTGCAGGTCTAACCTGTGCATTTTGTTTAGATTTACCAGTTTTAAAATTTATAATGCCAGTGATCAAATTTTTGAAGGATCTATTTATCAATTCCATCATTTAAATGTAACAACTAATTTCCAATATATTCTAATACATTCAGTTGATTCTAGCAATTCATTCCCAAGTCAAAATTACAAATTCTGATTTCAATTTTAATATAATTCGAAGGATGCAAAACAATAAACTTCTTTCCTACGCATTCTTCTTTTCAACAGAGATTTTAATTTACAATAGCAATTCAATTCCAATACAGCTATGTAAGTTTGAGAAAGTGAAGCATTCCTTTATTTATTTCCAATAACAACTTTACAACTTATCACTTTTTCTTTTGATTTCCAAATGCAAAATGCAATGCATGTAACATCCTTTCACACTTCCTTTCAAAACAGAGAGTAGCATATAACTTCTTTACATTTCTCATTCCAATTTCAATCTTCCATTACAAATACAAAAATCTTCACATAACAAATTTCTATACAATTCATCCACTCCAAAGTGGGAAGGATTACAATAAACTTGTTCAAAAGAAGGGACTGTCAAACTTGCTCCAAAACAACAACATGCTAGTTTCTTCATCTTTTCATCTTGATCATAACAAGGAAGGGGGAAAGGCAACGCTCTCCACCCAACCAAGACATCCAATGAGAAGGGAGAAGCCATCCTTCCTCATTGGCCCCCGAGCCCCAACCATATTGAAATAAGAGATGCAATACAACACATGGCAACAAAGGCTTCCAGAACAAACATGCAGCATTTTCACATTCAAAACACATTTCAAGAAGAATGTAGTTCACAACTACATTAAACAAATGCAAACAAAACTGAGGCTTCATCAAGCAAGCCAAAAAGAGCAAGGATCTATGGGGGAAGCTACATATGCCTCCCAATTAGGAATTGGGCATCCACCAATAATCATACTGCCAATATAACATATCATATCCCATAAACCTTATGCCTCCCAACCCCTCCTTATGCCCCCCAAAGTTTCTCCCTTATGCCCCCCCCAAGAGTAAGAAATGCAAGATATTTCTTTTCCATGGTGGATCCCAATCCCAAACTCCCTCCACAATAAAACTGATGTCATTGGCATTCCCTTATGCCCCCCATTTGAAATCCCCATAGCCTTCTCCTACACCATGTCCTAAGCAGTCTACCCAACCAGCCAACACACACATAACAACATTCACCATTTCATATAAGCATGCAAGAGAAAGAAACATTAAAAAAAAACTCAAGTTCCTACCTCTCCATAATGGAGTTTGTTCCAAGATCAACAAGCTTCCCAATGCCAAAATAACAGTCCCAAATCAGCAACACACAAACATGCAATGGTCCTCCAATCTTCTTCCACAAGCAAAACTCCAAAACAGAAGAAATTTGCCCCAAGGAAAGTATGTAAAGTTTCAACAACCATGAAACAAGCAAGGAGTTTGAATTTTTAAAGGAGAGGGAAGAGAAGGGGATGATGTGGATCCATGTGGGATGCCACATCATTCTTCCTCAACCCCAAGATCAAAGTCAACATCATTCACCTAAACATAATAAATAAAATGACAAATTAACTCACACACTCCAAATAACCCATACCCCAAAAGGA
Organism: Taxus chinensis; assembly: GCA_019776745.2. Taxonomy (NCBI): domain Eukaryota; kingdom Viridiplantae; phylum Streptophyta; class Pinopsida; order Cupressales; family Taxaceae; genus Taxus; species Taxus chinensis. Next base: position 902,298,881 of record CM034146.1, read on the forward strand.
ATGAATTTAAAACATGTAAGAGAAGTGCAATTAAAACTTACAATTAGTCATTTCAAAATGCATTAAAAAGGTCTAAATTTAACCTCCAAACCATAGGTATGGTTGGTGAATAATTTTAAGAGGTGTGGGACAAGTTTAACTTGTCCCACAAGCTTCCAAATATAGCCTCCAGGGACAAATTCGACTTCCCAAGAGGATGAAGTGTTTCACACTCCAAAATCTATCTTACATATCCCTTACACATACTTACACATTTCTTGCACACTCTTACAACATTACATTTAAGGGCAACAACTTCATTAATTACATTCTTATGACATATTGACTTATTTATTTTAACACATGATTAACCAAAACATTAACACAACATATATAACTAATGAAAAGGGTAGCACATCACAAAATAAACACATGAAAACATTAATAAAGAAACCACATTAATAAATACACAAACCCATGGTCACATATAATGGAAATCCCCCCCATGGGAATCCCTAACAAAACACAACACACACACACATACACACAAAACAGTTGCCATGGTGACCTTATTGAATTCACCCAGGATTTCAATATTGGTAGTCTCTAGTCCCCCAACATTGTTGTGATATTTTATCCTGCAAAACACAGATACCTCCTTCGGCCTCGTGGCCATATCAGAACATCCAACATGACATAGAATTAAATATAATAACAAAACCATCTATACATATGAATCACAACAACATCAATAAATCCACATTATCATTTTCAGTTTAAATAAATCAACTATATCATCATCGATAATCTTCCATACTAGATCTACTCATAATATCCAATGTCACATGTCCAAATCAACATCTATAATATGTCCATGTCAAACAGTATATCATCATACACGTATAAAAATGTCTCTAATAATCATCATGCATAATAATTGAATCCAGATCAATAATAATCCATGATCTAACATCTATCCATCATACTAAATCAAAACATAATAGTGTCCATAATAAGATCAACAGTATCAAGATCAGTATCTAAAAATGTCAAAGGGAAGTGGGCACTACAAAAGATCCTCGTAAGTCATTGAGAACAAATTCACATCGTCTTCGGTGTGAAATAAGAAGATGGAAAAGATCTAAAGAGTCGTGGGAAGAGAGAATTTGTGTCTTTTACACATCTGGTGCAATGGAGTCAGATAAACATCTCATGTTGGAGTGTAATTCTTATAATGGCATTAGGGCCCAGTTTGCTAGCACAGTGGCTACTACATCATTTCAATATATTTTCAATGAGAATATGGTTGAAAAAACAAGGGAGTTGATTATCAAACTCACCAACAGGAGATCTGAATGTCAAAGAGATTTTTAGCGAGATCTATTGTCCCATAGGTTGTCTTTGGTAGCCTCATGGATGTTAAAATTCTTCTTCATTGTCATCTTCTATATAGACACTTCATAGTGGCTCTCTGTTAATTTATGAGTCTTTCACATGTACCATAGCAATCAATTTTGCTAAAATAGGCTTAAAGAGATTATTACTCCATGGTTTTAAGTTAAGGGTCAAACTTGAAGTCTTCAATACCCAACAAACATTTTTAATTTGTCATAAAAGGATAATTAAAAAAATTCACTTAACAAAAAAATAGGATTTAGAAGTTCCTCGTTAAATATGTTAAATTTCCCTGATGTAAAAAAAAACATCATACAAATTCGTTTTATATAAATGTCAAATTTTATTTTAATAAAAATAATAATAACAATTACAACACTATAATTCATGTTTGCTAATGGGATTTTACCAGATGGAGTGTCGCACTAGCGAAAACTGTGAATTATGCGAAAATCACGAAATCTACGAAAATGCGAAAAAAGGCAAAAAGCTTGTTTTTTCAAAAATAACAAAGGTCGTGGCGGGAGATGGGTTTCCCACGCCTTGGTACTGGGGTCCTCACTGGTGCGAACAAGATCCTAGAGGGAAATGGCTGATGCAAGGCAGCACCCATGGATCTACCTGTGAACTTGAAGCCCGAAAAGGATGTGCTTGAATTGATAGGAAAATTCGGCGCTTGGTTGGTTGTCAAAACCCTAGTTTCTTTGTTCAAGGAGTCGGTACTCGGAAAACATAGCATGGCGGAAAAAAGTATGGTGTAGGCTGAGTTGACTATTGAGGTGATACAAGAGGTCCCTTTTAATTCAAGCCCTGGTTAGGTCTGATAGGTTGAAGAGCTCAGAAAGACTTCAAGGTTGGCAGAAATCGATTTCAAAATCATTATAGAAAGTGTGCATATCTCAGATGCCTCCTCCTCCCAAAGCTGATTTTTCTAATTCACGGGTGAAAAGGGTCAATTTTCTGCAAGTTTGTAGGCACCCAGTTTCTCTCAGAGGAGGATTTCAAGCTTTGTCACGTGCTTCTGGGGCTCAAATGCTAAACCAAAAATCAGTTTCCTTGCCAACGCATATTTTTCCAGGTAAGTTTCCCCTCCCCTGATTTGCTGAATTTGGTGCTTAAAGAAATACCTTCATTCATGAATTGTTCCAGCCTATACTTTTGTCCTTGGTCGCCAAATTTCGACCCCTGGAAGGAAAAAATTTCCAAGGCCTCGCTTTGGTTAAGCATTCATGATTTGTCTTTGGATCTCCGCAAATGGTCTGTTCTGAAGCCAATTGCAAACTCCTTAGGGACCCCTCATGCCCATCCGTAATCCTACCCTGAATTTCTGGCACAAAAGCTCGGTGCGTCTCTGTGTGGAGATGGACCTAACTACCCCTCTTCTGCCGTCTTTGACTCTTCTAAACAAATTCTGGCCCCAAGTGCTTTACCATTGAGTATGAGGGTCTAAATGCAAAGTGTTTTTATCGTAGGCAGTTGGGTCATCTGAGTAAGGCCTGCTCTTTGAAACTAACCAAGGCTTCCAAGGAGTTGGATTCCCAGAAGGTTGGCTCTGTGATGAAAGGGTTGGAGGTAGAGTGAAATGGAATCACCCTTGGTGGGTGATATTTCACCTCTTTCTCTTTTAAAAGAAACTGAAGAAGTGCATAAAAACTTCTGGGGAATTAATTTTCCTTATTAAGGAAGGTTTCAATCAAGGACAAGTGGCTTCCCTGAAACTCACTACAATCTTGGTTCCTGGATAAAGTCGAGACAAATAAGCTTCAGTCCCTTTTAGGTGATGACATCTTGGAGGAAGGATAATTTGAGCCAGATCTATTGGTACCGACTTTAGCTTCCTCAAAATTGGCTTCGGTTCAAGTAGGGTTAAAGGAGGCCATATACGGCTCAGCCAGAAAAAAAGGCAGAAAATCTAAACAAAAACTGGCATTGTTGGAAGTGGATGCTGGCAAACAAAGTGTCCTGAACTTTTCCAAAGTTGTGTCCGACGAAGGAGAATTTCCTTCCCTCTCCTAAATGATAATACTTTCCTTGGAATATTAGGGGTCTCAACACCCCCTGATAAACAACGCTTTTTTAAGCATTATCTCTTCTCCTCGGAGGTGAGTGTGGTGTTGCTTCAAGAAAAAAAGATGGCTGCTGCGAAAGCTAGCTGCGCTCTGGAAAAAATTCAGTTAAGGGATGGAATTTCTTCTTCTCTGATACTACCCAGGGCCTTAGGGGGCTTGGGATTCTGGTGGAAGGAATGTTAGGTTCAGGTTGATCTTATCCACTAGAATCATAGTTAGCAGTTGGGTCGAGGTTCACCTGAAATGTTCTCAATTGGTCTTCTACCTCCTTAATGTGTATGGTCCAAATATCATAATTGGAAAAAGAGAGGTTTGAAAAGACATATCCAAGTATTTTCTCCCCCTTGAAGATTGACTGTTCCTTCTTGGTGGTGATTTCAATTCTATCACCTTTGAGAAAGATTAAAAAAAAGTGGTATTTCTAGAAATCAGAAATCCCAGGCTAGATTTTTTTTCCTTTATCTCTGACAACTCTCTTTTAGATATCGAGCCCAAGCAAGGTTGGTTCACCTGAAGCAATCATAGGAAGGTCTTCAGTAATATTGCTCGAAAGGCTCGATAGGTTCTTAGCCGGCCCTAAGTGGTCTCTGAATAATGATGTCTTAGAATGCTTGATTATGCCCTGGTCTAGCTCTAATCACTTCCCAGTTTCCCTATTAGTCAATATCGACTTTTCCCCTTGCAAATCCCCTTTTAAGTTTGAGCTTATGTGGCAGAGGGATGCCTCTCTAGAAAACAACATTTCACAATGGTGGCACTCCTATTATGTTGAAGGTTCAAAGATGCTGGTGCTTGCACAAAAACTAAAACTTCTCAAAAGGGATCTAAGGTCTTGGAACAAATATTTTTTTAAGAATATCTTCCAAGAAAAGGCTAGAGTGGAAGTTGATTTGAAAGCTCTAAATGAGTTAATTTTTGTCTCTGACATGGTGGAGGCGGAGTTTCTTTTGGAGAAGTCTTTACTAGCCAAACTTGGTGAATTACTTCTGCGTGAGGAGGTCTTATAGAAACAAAAATCATGGGAATTATGGCTCAAGGATGGGGACATGAGCACAAAGTTTTTTCATTCATCCGTAAAAGCGAGGCAGAGCTCGTCTTTCATCTTTGAGATAAAGAGGCATGATGGTATTGTCGCTTTCTGATAAAAAATAGATTTATGATGAAAGGATCTGGTTCTTTACTTCCCTCCTTCAAGGTGACATCACATACTTTTATTCAGAGCAATCCTCTTTCCTTGACAATATCCCGACGCTGGTCACTGATGCTCAAAATGTGGCCCTTCTTATGCCATTCACTATGAGTGAAGTGGAGAAAGTTGTTTTCTCTATGGCCCTAGAACTATGCTCCATGTCCGGATTGCTGTTCAGGACAAGATTTCTTTCAAAAAATGTAGAACATCCTTGGCATCTTATGTTTGGGCAGCTGTGGAACGAATCTTGCAGATCCCCTTCAGTGCTGGAATCACTAGAATTATTGTACATCTTATAAGTCTCTTAAAAAAGGCTCCCTTCAACGGTCAAATATCATTGGTGTGCCTTTAGTTTGGTGGCTCTAAGTAATGGACCTCCTGATGTGGAACGATCTCCTCTCTTCGGTTAATTTGAAACTCAACTTGTGGAAAGGAAAATGGCTATCACTAGCTGGGAGACTGGTTCTCATCAAATCTATTCTCAGTGCCTCCCCCTTATACATACTTTCCATACTGAAAATCCCCAAAAGTGTTCTATCGAAGCTTGTCGGGATTATGCGAAAGTTTCTATGGCAAGGTCCCTCTATGGAAAGGAAAATCCCATTGATCAGCTAGGAAAATTTGTCCAAACCCAAAGATCTATGTGGGGCTAGCATTCTCAACTTGGGTATTCAAAACTTGGCCTTGGGTGCCAAGCTTGTCTGGAATCTCCTCACAAAACCTCTGTGTCTTTGCAGCCAAGTGGTGGAAAATAAATATTTGGGGGCCCATCTTCCAAAATCAATTCTCTCGCATTGCTAATCCCCCTCACGGCTCTCATATATGGAAACTTCTTAGTTGAATTTCTGGAGATCTTCTTATTCAATGCAGCTTGGAAAATCAAAAAAGGTGATAGGGTGTTATTCTGGGACAATCCTTGGAATGGTTTTTCCCATGCTTGGGGAAAATTCAGAGTTTGGGGAAATCAAGAGGCTCTTAGTTGAAGAATGGGGACCATATGTTTCCAACTATGGGCTGATTCCAGAAAAAATTCCTGCTCTATTGGAATGAAAAATTATTGATCACCTAAATCTCTCTTTGGAAACTAAGGATAGTTTTCACTCAGCTCTGCAGGAATGACGGATAGTGCTTTCCGAGGGTAATGATGAAATTATCTGGACTGCGGCCTCTTCTAGGAAATACTCCCCGCGCTATGGCTATAAATTATTGCATGCTAAGCAAGAAGCTAAGGCTCTAATTTGGAAGGCATGTTGGTCCCCCTCGTGTCCCCCTAAAGTTGGCCTTTTCGCTTAGATGGATTTTAAAGGCAAAATTCTCACTCAAGAAAGGAGGAAGAGATTTAGTTTTCATGGTCCCTCAATGTGCTTTCTATGTGAGAAGCATGAGGAAGATCGTGATCATCTTCTACTTCATTGCCCATTCACAGCTGAATGCTAGAGTTGGTTGTGTGTCAGGCTCAATCTCCCATGGGTCTAGCCCTTTACACTCCTGGCAGCCATTTTGGCTTGGCCTGTAAACCTCCACCTTGGCGCTCTCTCCTCAATTTGGTTGTGTGGTATTGTGTTACTTCTCTGGCACATCTGGTGGGAGCATAACAAAAGAATATTGAGGGAGGAGCCAAACTCGGTGGACAGGGTCATTCTTAGGTTGGAATAGGCTATCTCTGAAGCAATTTCTACTAATTGGTCCCAATTTCATCACTTCTCCAACACTGATAAGGAAATCAAGCAGCGCTAGCCTAAAATTGTCAAGCCTGGAGTAGGTGCTCAGCGCCCTTCGATGTCCTCAGCCTCGCTCTGTCGGTTAGCCCGTTGACTCCCCCCACCCTGGGTTTCCTCAAACTAAATTTTAATGGAGCGGCCAGAGGTAACCCGAGCATCTCCGGTGTTGGATGCATTATAAGAAACAAAAAGGGATTATTGGTTGGTGCCACCTCCTACAAGCTCAGGGATGACACTTGTAATTCGGCTGAACTACAAGCTCTGAGAAAAGGTCTAGATCTAGCGGCCTCCTTAAAGATAGAAAATCTAGAAATCAAAGGGGATTTGCTAGTAATTGTGAATGCCATAATTAAAAAGAAAGCCATGTCTTAGAAATTGGACCTAGGATTTAGAAAGGTCCTTTGGTAACTCAAGAATTTTAGTCCCTAGAACATTAAGCACGTGTTTCGGGAAAGTAATAATTACGTGGACAAGTTGTCGAATGTAGCGATCGAGCAAGCACAATAAGAGATAGTGGCATTCAATTCCAAAGAGTGGGAAGGATTGGGGATATTGATCTCGCACGAGGTAGATTTTAGAGCACACGTCATCTAATGATACACTTATGAGATGTGAAGGGTCTATTTAATGCTTTGAACAAGGGCTTCTCCTTATATTTTTTTCTCCCTCCTTTTGCTAGCTATGGTTGTCCCTCATCTACTACGAACTGCCTTGAGTTGTGATCTGCGTGAAATGGTGTTTCGTTCCAGGATAACAGACAACCGGCTGAAAATAATTTTTCATCTCTCCTACGTCAAAGAGTTTGATGTCATTAAAGGACTCCTGGGCAAAGACTATCTGTTTGTTGTTAGTTGGCCACGCATTAATAGTGGTGTTGCCTCTATATTCATTGAGAACCTACTGATAATCCATCCCTCTAAAGAGGATGTCATGAGTCTGGCTCTACACTGGCTTCAATGGACATACTGTGGTAACCTGGCCTCTGAAGGGGTGAATTGTTGTCTGGCATTATGGGCTATGCACAAGTATTTGTTGAGCGTGTCGGGGTTGGTTGTGGGTGTCTTCAGCGAACTCAAAAAATGGTCTGGCATTCTCCTGGCCTTCACTGAGTAGCTGGTGGTGTATGCATGAGACCAGGTTGCCAACTGTGCCCCCCTGGTGCTTCCTAATCTAAAGACCCTCTGCGCTCTGTTGGACCCTATCCCGCCTGAATGGACCAAGCTACGATTGTCTGCGGCAGGGGCCTATGACTTTCTCTGGCTGAACTGGGTGAATTCTAAAGTGAAAGTTGAAATGGAAGATGATACCAGCCTTGGTCGAGTGTCTCAGGCTACTAGTGTTGCTGTCACCTTGGGGTCTGGAAAGTAATCCCTCTCTTACCTAGTACTATAGTTATAGTATATCTCGGATAATGTTGGCATATGTTCATGTATATCCAGCTATTTTTTTGCTCTTATGATTTTGTAGTTTTTCTTTGAAATCTTGAGGTCAAGCCTCTATTTATGTAAATAGGGAATGAGTCCCTTCAACCCACTTTATCTATCCAAAAAAAAAATTATGTTTGCTAATTTTTTATTTTGGCAAAACGATAAATCACTATCAAATATACATGAATTAAGTTAGGGAGCTTTTACTAGTTACTTAGAATTTCCATAACAAGAATGTCTAATCAACTTATTTAGATATGTAAGAACACAATAGGCATCGAGGATCATTTTCAACCTCACATAATTGTGTCGAATCCGTGAATAAAGGAACAAAAACTTGTCGAGGCATTTGATATCAAATGACAAAAAAACATTGGTAAAAGGATTGATAATTTGAGCCTTTGATTATATTTCTAGAAAACCTCACACGTGTGGCACGAGGTGCAATCCATGGACCACCCCAAAGAAAAAACATTCAATATTTGTAAAAATATGAAATCAAGACCTATACACTTAGCTTGAGTTGTTTACACTTTGCAATAAACATCTTGTTTGTTACACTGGTTTGATAGATAACATATCTCTTTATTCTTTACACACATATGTTCACATGGTATCTCTTTATTCTTTACACACATATGTTCACGTGGTATCTATTTATTCTTTACACACATACGTTCACGTGGTATATTAAGCTTGATGTGAGACATACACAGAAAGGTACATGATGATAGATGATGATCGACCCTTTACGCAAACTTCCTATACATTTGGGGGCATCTATTATACACTACACACATGTGATATTATTTTATTATAGTTTTTTAATACTTCCTCATTATGCTTAATTACATGTATTGTGTACATGTTATCTTTTGTGCTAACAAGAATAACACGTGTCTTATGCAATGTTGACACCTCTTGCTTCACATGTCTCTTTCTATATCAATTGCATCATTCCATCATGTGTTGACACTCTTAGTTTTCATACATGTTTGTTGTGTGTGTTGCTACTTGCTTGCTTCACTAATTTTAGCTTGTGTACCTTGATTGTCTCGTGACACCATAGGTGTCCTATGTTTGTGGCTCCATGTCTATCTTGTGTGCTCTTGTTTGTCAGCCTATGGGTCTTGATTGTCTTGTGACACCGTGGGTGTCCCATGTTTGTGGTTCTACGTCTTTTGTGTGACAACATATTATTGACTCTAACTTCATTGTTGTTGTGTTTATTTTCTTATACATGCATTATTTATATTATTGTTATGGTTTATAATATTTATATTTGTTGTTATTATCACTCTTGTTGTGCATCATGGTTGCCACAATGCGCAAAAACCTCCTTTTATAGGTACAGGTTCTTCAAGGTGACCACCTCTTTAGCATCATACACTCTTATACAACTTCTCAAATGATGTACTATTTTTAGCAAAAACTTGACATGGTCATAACTTTTGATCTGGGTGTCCGTTTGAGTCTGTAATTTTTAAACCACTTGTTTTGATGAGACAAACACATCGATCAACCACCTCGCCAGTTGGAGCCATTTTTGGGCCCAAAATCCACCATCTGGGGGGCGAAAAATTAGGATTCAAGTTTCAATTCAGTTTTTTTCTATTTTAGGGCATTAGTTAATTTTAGTGTCTTATATGCATAGTAGGTTAGAAAGTTAGCAATTCATCTAATTTAGGCATGTGAAAGATATGTGGCAATTTTCATGTCTGTACAAATAAGCTTGTAAACATACTAAGAATAGCATGTTCTAATAAACTACTAAAAATAGTAAATTTCACCACCTAAAGTAGATTTAGTCAAAGTTAGTTAGATTTTGTTTGTCAACTCGAGTTGAGAGTTGTTTTCTTATTAAAAAACATTGTAATTTGTGATTGAATAATGAAGAAGAAGATTTATTTTCTTTGAGTTTAAGATATTTGTAGTATATTGAGAGTGTGTTTAAAGTTGGCTACACTATTAGACATCTAATGCATGGGTACACATCTATTCTTTTGAGCCATGTGCTCAACATGGTTTTTCACACACACCTCAAAAGAGAGGGAATTCATCCAGGTGTATTCTACACCTACAGTAGACACGGGTAGAATTCTAGGATAACATATAGGTAAAAATAGGGTATAGGTACTCAGAAAACAACTTCAAGCATAGAAATCCAAAAAAACATGCACATGTTCAAAAATGTATAGCTTGGTCAAGACCATACATATAGTTATGACCCTTCTACATGGTTTTTTCAAGGGCAGTTACATCAATTTTCGCAATAGTTTCATATTTCCACCCACAAGTACACATTTTTGGCACATTTCCAGATCCACATCACTTAGTACTGTGTGAAAGGAAGGGGAAGAACGTGACGGTTGGAGATAAGCTGAGACATGAAATTGAAGAGTGACTAGTCAATCACATTGACATTTGATATTTTACATATACTCCCCCTCCTCGTCCAATTGTATTTTCTTCATAAAATAGGTGTGAACTACAAATTTAAGTGAAGCTTAAAATGTTTATATATACTTAGACACTTCATAATGGCTCTCTATTAATTTATTAGTCTTTTGCAGGTACCATAACAATCAGTTTTGCTAAAATAGGCTTAAGATATTATTACTCCATGCTTTTAAGTTAAGGGTCAAATTTGAAGTCTTCAATACCCTTTAAACATTTTTAATTTGTCATTAAAGGATAATTCAAAAAAAATTAAAAAAGCATTTAAAAATGCCACGTTAAATATGTTAAATTTTCATTACGTCGACAAAAAAAACATTGTACAAAGTTAATTTTTATAAATGTTACATTTTATTTTAATAAAATAATAATAATAATTACAACACTATAATTCATGTTTGCTAACTTTTATTTTGGAAAAAGAATAAATCACTACCAAATATACATAAATTAAGTTAGGGAGTTTTTACTAGTTGCTTAGAATTTCTACAATAAGAATGTTTAATCAACTTATTTAGCTATGCAAGGACACAATAGGCATTGAGGCTCGTTTTCAACCTTATATAATTGTGTTGAATCTGTGAAGAAAGGAGAAAAAAATTATCGGGGCATTTGATATCAAATGAAAAAAAAATCATTAGGAAAAGGATTAATAAGTTGAGCCTTTGATTATATTTCTAGCAAACCTCTCACATGTGGCAGGAGGTGTAATCCATGGACCACCCCAAAGCAAAAACATTCATATATTTGCAAAAATACAAATTTGGGACCTGTACACTTAACTTGAGTTGTTTTTCACTTTGGTTTGATAGATAACATATCTCTTTATTCTCTACACACATACATTCATGTGGTATATTGAGCTTGATACAAGACATACCCAGAGGGGTACACAATGATAAATGATGGTTGTCCCTTTACCAAAACTTCATATACATTTAGGGGCATCTATTATACATTACACACATTATTATTCTATTGTAGTTTTGTATACATCATCATCATGCTTAATTACATATGTTGTGTACATGTTATATTTTGTGCTAACAAGACTAACATGTGTCTTGTGTAGTGTTGACACCTCTTGCTTCTCATATCTCTTTCTATGTCAGTTGTATTATTTCATCATGTTTCGACACTCTTAGTTTTCATACATGTTTGTTGTGTGTTCTTACTTGTTTGCTTCACTGATTTTGGCATGTGTGCCTTGATTTTTTTGTGACACCGTGGGTGTCCCATGTTTGGGACTCCATGCCTATCTTATGTGTTCTTGTTTGTCGGTCTACTGGTTTTGATTTTCATGTGACACCACGGGTGTCCCATGTTTGTGGCTCCATGTCTTTTATGTGACATTGTTTACATATTATTAACTCCGACTTCATTATTGTTGTGCTTATTTTTGTATGCATACATTATTTATATTGTTGTTATGGTTTCTATTGTTTATATTTGTTGTCATTATCACTCTTGTTGTGCATCATGATTGCCACCATGCGCAAAAACATCCTTTTATAGGTATAGGCTCTTCAAGGTGGCCACCTCTTTAACATCCTACACTCTTATACAACTTCTCAGACATCTAGTGCATGGGCACGCGTCTATTCTTTTGAGCCACGTGTTCAACATGGTTTTTCACATGTGCCTCAAAAGAGGGGAATTCATCCAGGTATATTTTACACCTACAGAAGACACATGTAGAATTATGGGATAACATATAGGTACAAATAGGGTACAAGTACTCAGCAAACAACTTCAAGCACATAAATCTAGAAAAACATGCACAGGTTCAAAAATGTATAGCTTGGTCAGGACTGTACAGACAGTCTCGACACTTTCACATGGTTTTTTAGGGGGAGTTACATCAATTTTCTCGATAGTTTCATATTTCTACCCACAAGCACACATTTTTGGTACAATTTCAGATCCACATCGCTTATTACACATCAGTTACAGGGGGTACAAAGCATTTTACTCTTTCACTACGACACTTAGTTTCAATTACAGTTCCAATAATTTTGGGGGTATGGGTCTCCTTTCATCATTTATATTTCAGTGCATTACAATTTCTATTTAGTTTTTACTCATTTGTGTGGCATATGGTAAGGGTATGGGGGCACTCATTTTCTTTTCTATTATATGTCATTATTTACAAAATTGGATTTAGATCCACCTGTAATGATGTGGTTTGTGGAGTTGCGGAAGGTATCAAAGTAGCTAAGTTCTTTGTAGGCAGTTCTTCCTTTCATCTTGCATTTAAAGGGGAATATGTCAAAGTTCTTGAATAACTTAGATACACGGTCTTCTTCCTTCACAGGGAGCTTCGGTACTTTTCTCTTCTTCTCTCTTCTCCATTTCCTTGTTGGGTTGCATGCACCTAACACTTCAGTTTTCCTTAATACAATTGGAGACTGGTCACCCCCAATCCTTTAGCAATATCAATAATACAAATCTTCAAGTACAAGCAAAGCATGAGAACTTATCCCTCTATAAAATAAATAGGTGTATTCCTTCCATGTTTTACATGTCTTTCATTTTGTGCAAATATAACTCTTTCATGTTACATTTTTCATTTGAGTTAAATTTCAATTCTTTACTATGGACATTGACTACACTCTGTGTCATAGGTTTCATCATGGATTATGTCAACACCAAGCACAACAAGACTATGTAAAACAAACTCTGAGTGAAGACAAAGTGTGTCAACACACTCAGGTATCTTTTCCTTTAAGCATATAATTTTCATTTCATATTATTTTCACCCTTTTTGAGTTTGACAAGGGTTTTACAACTATAATCAAACAAGGAATGAAATAAATGTTATAGGGAGTTATTATGACTAATTAACTTCAAACATTAACCATTCAGTATCAGAATGACACATTAATACTTGCAACAAATGTACACAATGCAATAGAAAATTGAAAATACATGGGATTGATTGAACTTAGTTGATTATAGGTAATTCTTAGTGTTTTGGATGCTAAAACAAGGGTTTTTGGACTTGATAGTGCTTCAGAAATGAAACTATGAGTTAAAGATCTCTTGGGGCAAGACCGTCTAGTGGGGGAAATAACATATGTACGATCTTAACCCCTTTGTATGGTTTTACACCTTCTCAAAACTGTGGTTTGTGACTTAATGGATTTATCACTTGTCTAATTCATTTTGTCACTATGTTTCAGTCAATCTCAATCACACTGTGAAGGTCTTCGAATACTCTGTTCAATCCTTTAAAACCATAACCATGGATGAATTCCTACAAAATAAACATTAATTGAGTTGTGGGCACCCCTGTACACCGACGATGTTGGCACTACCCTGAAGAGGCCTCAAACCACATGTTGTTCTCCACCTAGTATGTTATATCTAGTTGTAGTACAATCAGATTTAACATCCTTTCTTTAACAATGCTTTATTTGAGTTTCTCTCTTGCCGAGCTACTTGAGTGGGTGACTTTGAGTGCTTGCGAATGTGGGAATCATTTCTCTAGACCTAGTGGGAAACTTAAGACCTATATATAGTGTTTCCTTAATTAATGTGAAGAGGTATTTTCGGAGTATAGGGTGCTTAGGGTGCCTTTTGTGCTAGCTTTGGCAACACGAGCCCATAAGAGTGTTAGGTACTAAATGGGGTGAGTTTCATTTGTTTTTATATGTTTTCGAAGGTATTTCAAATTACAAAGGATGATTAAGGAGGAGTAACTGACTCAAATAATAATGTGTAATGGGAATTTCGGGAGCGAAGTGAACTAGGTCGAGATCGTACACCCGGGTTAGGACCGTACTAATGTTTTTGCCCCTATTGTATGATTTTCACCTAAGAGTGACAATCTATAATATGAAGTTTGGAAGTTGACAAGTGGATTTTCTTATTGTCTTTCACGCATTCAATTCTAAAAAATGTTCAACATATGAGTGTGTGAGAGCAAACAAGCTCGACAAGAGACCTAGGGAGGTATAAGATGAGAATGTGTAGAGTGTAGTTGTTTGAGAAAGAGATAAATGTCAAGAACAACGATGTCAAATAGTAGAATTACCAAATTTAATTGTCTACATTATTCCCCCCTTCAAGTATGAAATTAAATTATATGCTTAAAGGAAAATATACATGAGTGTGTAGACACACTTTATCTCTGCTCGATATTTTATTTGCAAGATCTTGTTGTAATCGTATTAGCACACTCCATAATGAATCGTGTAACATAGAGTGTAATCAATGTCCATGATAAATAATTAAATTGTAACTCAAATGTAAAGATGTAATGTAATGAAATTTGAAACTGTAAATAGTGAAATAAAGAGATGCAAAACATGGAAGGAATACACCTGTTTATTTTGCAAAGGGAAGAGTGTCCCACTCTTTGCTTTTTCTTGGAGATTTTGATTACTTGAACTTTATCAAAATATTGGGGGTGATCAACCCCCAATTGTGCTGAGGAGATGTTAGATCATTGGGTGTATAGAACCCAACACACGAATGTCGAAGAGGGAGAAGAAGAATGAGGAGTTGAAGCACCTCATGAAGGAAGAAAAGGGTGTATCAAATTCATTTAACAACTTTGATATCTTCACCCTTAGGTGTAAGAGGAGAGAAAGGATTGTATACAAAGAACTTAGTCACTTCTCTATGTTCCATAACCTTGCAGACCAAACCGTTGCATAGGGATTTAGGACCAATTTTGTATATTAGGACACACATTACCAAAGAGAATGAATTATCGCCATACTCTCCCCATATACTGCAAAGCTAAGTATAATCTAAGTAGAATTGACATGTGTTGAAATGTAGCTGGAGAAAGGAGACATGTGCCCCCAATGTCCCTTAAACTAGAACTGAATCTGGGTGTTATCGAGAAGAAGGAATGAAACCTTTCATGTCCCCTGAAACTAGCTTGAATTTAGTCATTTGAGTTTGAAACTGTGCCAAAAACTTATGTTTATAGATGAAAATCATAAAGTGATGAGAAAATATTTGTAGCTACCTCTAGGGGAAAAATGTAGGAATGGTTTAGGAACACCCATATGATTCTGACCCTACTGTATGGTTTTTGACCTTGTGTTTTCTTTTTTGAGTTTCTGTGTCTGATGTTGTTTCTTAGTGATTTTTTCTATTTTTTGCATGTGTTTGATTCTAAAAACATGTTTTTTTTGTTGTAGGTGTAGGATATACCCAGATGAATGCACCCTCTTTCGAGGTACATGTGATGAAGAGTTTGAGTGTGCGACTCAAAATAATATATGTTCAACTATGTTTGATAATCTACGTAGAAAACACATAAAGAGCTAATGTGGTGGCCACTAAGAAGAAAATGTACCTGTAAAGAGGATGCACATGGTAGAGACCATGATGCACAATCAAAAACAACAATAGAAACAAGAATAATATAAGCAACAATATCAACAAGAAAACTAATAGTAATCAACAATAACATTACATTTGTAAATTAAGAGATAATAGTGTAAACAATGTCACACAAAAGGCTTAACACCTACAAACACGGTACACCCACAGTGCCACAAGACAATCAAGGCCCTTGGGCCTATAAATAAGAGATACAATGTCACATAATAAAGGTGTGATGCGAAAAACATGGGACACCCATAGTGTCATAAGACAAACAAGGCCCTTAGGCCACAATCAAAGTAATAAACAAGTAACTAAACACACAACTAACTAGCATGTATGAAATACAATAATATCATAATGGGATGAAATAACATAGCAAGTGAGATAGAGAAAATCATATGAAACCAAAAGTTGTCAGCACCACGCAAGACACATGTGTTAATTATGTTAGTTCAAAAGATAACAAATACACTATGTATGAAATCAAGTGTAATGAGGAAGTGAAAAGGCACTATAATGAAATAATAACACCTGTATTGTGTGGAGGGATGCCCCCACATAAATTATGTAAGGAACACTGATAACTCCCATAAACATGTATCAATATCACAATGTCCTGCATCATGCTCAATATATCTCGCGAACAAGTGTGGGTAAAGAGGAAAAATACTATCTATGAAACATGTATAATTTAAAGTGCAAGCAATGTATGTTAGAGAAACAAGTCCTGAGTTTGTTGTTTTTTGAAAATATGTGAATGTTTTTTCTTTTTGTAATATATCAATGTTTTTTGCATTTTTCTAGTACATAGCTATGTACAGGAAGAGGGATAGCATGAAAGCTACCCAATGAGGACCTCCAAAGGGGGTGAAGCAACTACAAAAGATGATGGAGGGATAGGCCTCATATGTGACTCAAGTGTTAATGGAACAATGGTATTAATATGTGCTAAAGAGGGCCTAGGAGAAGAGCAATAAGTGAAGTGTCTTTAGGAACGTGTGCAATAGAAAACTTTAAATCTTCAATTTATGAGTAGAATATTGTGTCTTGAAAAGATTACAATCGGTTGGTACTAATTTTGGTGGATGTGTGGAAGCCTGAAACAGAGATAAATAACAATTGACCATGCATTCAATAAATCAAGAAGGTTCCAATCAACCACTTACTCCACTCTCTGCAAAATGAGGATCTTTTACTTACCTAAATTGGCCTAAAACTACTAATTTTTAATCAAATCACCTTAAATGGATTCTCAAACTATACACCCTACTTTATATGCATCATACAATGTCATTTCATCCATCAAATGGATCTCTCTTTAAGAAAACCTCGCCTTCACTTACCTTTTTCAACTATCTCTTCAATCTCTTCACTAGTTTCTTAACTCTAAACAAGCAACTTCTTGCTTATTAACCTTAAATAGCTCTTTCAATGCCTTGAACCCTGTCACAACACTTGAAGCATCCTTAGATCAATCATAAAATTGACTCAAAGTAATCAAAACCATCAAACTTTACTCTTCAAGTTCAAACTACCAAACTGCCCTTCTTTTCCTCATTAGCTTCTTCTTCTCCAACTAGAAACTTATTGGTTTTTATCCATAAATGACGTCTCCACTACCTTGTACCATGTTGTACACTTCAATCTATGTTAGGTCCATCATTAATTTGTCTCAAAAAGAACCCAGGCATCAAATTTCACCAAACTAGCTCTAAAACTGCCCTTAAGACCATACATCATGCAAGCTCCATGATTGGAATGATTTAGAAGTACCCACAAAAATATGAAACCTTCATTAGGTTTTCTTCATCATCCCTAAGGTGTGTGTGAAATTTTAGCGACTAAATCCTTTTATATCTCTTGCAATCACCCTTTTTCTCTCTCAAGCCCTCTCTAGGCCTACTAACCCTGTCTCATTCTACTTTCCATCATATTTTCTCCTTTCAAAAATTTTCAAGACAAAAACCCCACATTTTTGGGCACCCATTTAAGCCTTTATCATGCATGCAAAATTTCAAGATTGAATTCTTCATATACAACACACTTCCTTTTTAATCGACCTCTCATAATTTGGTTTCTGACTGTCTCCCTGACCTTCTAGAGGACTGTCATAAATAGCTAGAAATTTCACCCTTAACTTTCTAAAATTCTTTCATAATTTGTTAAATATCTCTTTCTCTTCAAAATTTCAAGGTAATTTTCAATGTTTAAGGGTTCCAAAACACAAACCCTAGCAATACCCTAAGGGAGGTTCCCTAGAAACCCGATAGACTTCATTTTGTCATAACTTCCTCAAAAATTTGATTTAAGACACAAAATTTTGATCACAAGTCTATTTCTACTTGGTTTACATGAGGAAATTACTAATTGGGTTTGAAAAACATGTGATAATCTCCTTACAGTCACTTTTATATTGCCTCGACTTGTAGATGCATAATCATCACACATTCTTTCAATGCATTCTTATATCAACAAAAGCGCAAATATTGTGATGGATCATCACCTTCAATAATTCAAACTCGCATATATTTTAACAATGAGAGCAGCCAAGAACTCACCAATATGCCCATTTCTTTATTTCACAGTCAAACCCTACACTCCCAATCATGTTCAGTCACAATCTTGGATTTTTTCTCTAGATTGTCCAATATGCAATAAAAGGTAACAAGGAACATATCCTACTATCCATAAAAGCATCTTTCCACAGCATTTTCTCTACTTAAGTCATCTATTTACTCATCCATATGCCTTTTTCAAGATTTATCACATTCATGCAAATGTTATATAGTCTTTGGCTTCTCCATACTAAAAAACAGGGTATTAGCCTCTTACCAACCTGATTACTCAATCAACTCATTTACTTTTAGAGTTCCATTTCAAGAAGGATGTATAAACATACCAAACAAGAAATGATATCAAATAAAACTTTTAACTTTAACAAAAAGAACCATTTCATGCTCAAAATCAGAGTTTTTTTTTGCTTTATGATTGTATTACATACAAAAATGCGATGCTTCATCCCGTCTCCATCCTTATATTCTTTAAGAACTCTCTTACCATCATCCTTACTTCCTCTCCTCCTCACAGCTAACTCTCATTTGAATTCTCTCCTTTTCTAATGCATTCCTGCTTAAAACCTAACCAACTTTTTTATCACGCATTATATGCTCTTCACACAAAAGAGGCATTTTACATCATTTTCACAGATTTAATGACTCACACCCTCACTTGAAGACTCATTACACATCCTATGACTCTTAACAACCCATCAAGACACTTACACATCCTTTTTAAACCCATAGGACTCTTTAACATGCCTTTAGCATTAAATTACATTTTTGGAGGGAAATCACCAATTTGAAATTTCAAACTCTTTAACATTTGAAACTCTCTCCTATGCCTTCATCATGCTCCAACACACCTGCTTTGAACTCCCAACCATGGTTAGAATGATGAAGAGTTAATTTTGGATGTTTTTGAAGATTCCCTTGCATCAAATCCATTATGATAGAAGAGGTATGAGGTAATAGGAGTAGAAAACAAATTGGAAATGAGACCCTTATTAAAGTATGAAAGGGCATGAAAGGAAACCTATTCTTGGAAAATAAGTAAGGGAGATCCAGATATGCCCTTGAGTATTAGAAAAGGTATCATACAATTGTGCATATGGATAAAGATCAAATATATAGTTACAATTAAGAGGCTTAATTAACAATAACATGTCATGAATGAGAATGTAATGATGGATGCATGAACACTTGCTATGTTAGATGTATAAAATAGTGACACATGGGTTCTACCATGAGTATTTATCCAAAGGATGAGGAGGCAGATTCACTGGGGTGTTATACTTGGCCATTCGGGAAGTTTTATGCTTAATAGCTATTCGAGAAATATGTAATGATTTTTACGAAATAGTGTCCTCTTCTTCATCAATAGGATTAAGAATTGGCAAGCACTCATCCGAGTGTTTATATTCATCACAATAGCAGGTAGGATCAAAATCATCTATGCCATTAGAATTGAGTGGTAGTGATGAATCAGTGTTATCCATGAGATTATTTTGCATGTTTCACCTAGAAGATTTTTTAGAGGGAAATTTAGGATTTAGCCTATAATTTCCCATGTATGTCGAAATCCACGTCATCTTCATGAATAATAATTGTAGTGGGATAATTTCGTGCATAGATAATAGGTACCACCATGTTAGTAACTTGTGTAGAATCTTTTGTATTGTTATTGTGATAGATATCGATAGTAGGATTAAAATCTATCATAGCTTGTGGTGGAGAAGTAGAGATATCTACAGAAAGCTCATTTAATGTATCAATTTGGTCATCATCATTATTATCATGATCTCAAACATCAACCTAGTTATCATCTTTGTTCAAATGGATATGTTCCAGTAATATGGTGCTAGCCTTGATATTTTCCTTTGTATGCTCTATGTGCTATGAGGCCACATGTAATTGGTTATATTCAAATGGTAATAATTTTGTGGTAGTTTGTATAATATTATGATGTAAGGATTTGACTAAGATTGGTGTTTCTGAATGAGGTATTTCATTCTTATCCTCTTTTTGAATAGGTGTGGCTCTTTTATTATTGCAGAAGTTACATCATTCAATATTGCATTATGTTCACCAGAGATAAATGGATCAACTTTAGGAACCCATTGAGATTTTCAAACTTTATACGAATGTGTAGTAGAATGTTGTGTAGTAAGTGAAATAAATATTTTATGCTAAATTTTTTGGATTCTTCGTTGTAAAACATAGCAATCATTGTCACAATGTCCATTAATTCCATGATAATTGCAAAATGGTTGACCTTTGAGTCTTTCAAGTTGATAGTATGGGTAGTAATGAGTAGGTAACAAAGTAATTAAGTGCTTATCAAGTAGCTCAAATATGATATCACGGTGTTTAGCATTCTTATCAAAGCAAAGAGGTTCCTTTTGTTGTGGTTTCTTAAGTGGTCAAGACTAATCTTGTGGAACACACACATCGTTGCCTCTATGTAAGACTTTTACTTCACTTGTATGAGCACATATATCATGTAAGGCTCCATGAAGACCTCGTTGTATGCAGCATGGAGGAGGCACCTTATTCAAACTCATTTCTGAGCCAAGGGACCAAGGCACTTGTTCCTCATAAGAAACACCTTGACCTTGTCTTAGTAGTTCCACATGGATTCCTCCCACTCCCAGGTCGCTAAATAACAATCTACCTAAGATATGTATTAGAGTCGAGACAAAATTCACGGTTGTAAACCACCAAATGAAGCTTTTGCAACAAATGACATGTTTCTTATGCACTAATATCTCGTTCAACAATACTCTTGGTTAAAAGTATGCGATAAGCAATAAGAGTTGGGTACCAGGCATTTGGTTTTTATGCTAATCTAAAAAGAATATAGTGATAGCTATCTGACCTCTGCTAAGCCTTTGATCAATAATTTGTAATGTAGTTCAACACAACATATCTTGAGAGAATTGGCTAACAGTCAATGTTCACTTGCCATATTGACAATATTTCAAGGTTGTGTGTTTAATATCCCATCATTTCATGCATGTACATATCATTTTATGCCCATATCATCAACAATCAAGGTTGAGTCTATGTGTAATTCTAACATGGCATTGTAGTGACATCATATGATTGGTTATTTCTATCTCAAGCATGTCTATTCACTACACTTTGTATATCTCTACACCTTATTTATTAACTCTTCATATTTGTTAATAAGGTTAGATTTCAATATCCCTTATGTGTTCAATAAGTACATATCATCCAGAGGTAATTGATGCAATTGTGAAGAGGAATGAAAATCTTCTTTTGTATTCTACGCATAAACAAACTTGTTAAATAATTGTTTTTCCTTTTCAACCTCAACAAGATTCTCCCAGTTCAGTCAATCTTTATTGGGAGCATTTTCTAGCTAGAGAATTCCATGCACCTGTGTGTATCCATGATGTTACCACTCATAACCATCCAAAATTTACAAAGTGTAAGAAAGCAAACCAAAACCATATCGTAATAATACATAAGCAAAATAAAGTGATAAGAACCTATTTTCAAACTTGTACCAATAGTTAACAATGCATAAATGCTCCTCGATAAAATTTTCATCAAAAATGGTGAATCAATGATAAAAAATAGAGATGTCATATGTGGATTGGATATGAAACTTCTCACTCTCCAACAAACATGGTGACATGCATCATCATCTAGGGACTTGGGCATTACATGATGCAATTTAGGCCATTTTGTATTTGTAGCACTAAATGTTAAAAGAAGTCGGGGAATTTTTTTTACACAATCACATCCATCAACTCTGAGTGGCTCTTATTCTAGAAGGACCTTATTCCTCGAATGTTTACACCTAATCACAACAATTGCTCCATAATCTTTGAGTTGGGTATCTCATCAAATCTTTTGCATAAGTCACCAATCGTAGAAGGCAATTGGTCCTCAATAATTGTTTTGATAAAAATAGTTGTTTTACATCGATGTTGTAACATAATGTTTAACAAGAAATATCAAATTCATGGATATTTCCTAAATCTGCCATCAAAATACCCCATCAAATGCAATGCATACTCGTACATTTCCACCTCATTGATTTACAATTGTTTAAACATGACTTGGCCCAATATAAAAAGGAAAGGGAATGATATTGAAAATATATCTTGAGTATTGTATTTATTTACTAGAGAAATTTAAATAGAAGGCCATGGAATGGTCATGGGCAAAACATTTTCCCCTGGTTGGATGAAATCTCTTATTCTCTCCACGTTTATATGTTAGGAAATATGTTGATAAAAAATGATGGTTGTTGTTCCATCTCGTACATCAACTCATTATCAAAGGCATCAAATAATCCTTCAGAGTATTGGTCATCGGTAACATTAACAAATACATGCTGCAATTGAGAGGAAACATCGACAAGAACTTTTGGTGATGCCATAATTACAACCTTATCGATCTAAACATCTCGATAATAATGATCATAAGCTAATTTATATTGTAGGGCAGGCACAATGCGTCTCATAAAAACAAATATTTCATATAATTTCTTAATATAACCTCCTCTTTTAATAGCTAAAATGTCAACATCACTTGTAATTCAAGGAAATTTACATGTAATTAGTTATATGTCTAGTTGAAAACTAATGGTGTGGCCATTATATTTGTATTGCCCACTACGTACATGAGATACTTACAAAATTGGGGTCACCCTTGCTCTGAGAATCTCTTCAACTTGTGTTAGGACACACAACACATTAAGTTGTTTATCTAATGTAGATACCAATTTTTGGTATCACTACCTCTCACCCCGCTTTCACTTTGTGTCGTCTTTACTACATACATACCTCTCTTTCTTTTTGAATTCCCCTTCCCTCCTAAATTTAATTTATCCCACTTGCCATTATTTTATACCATTTAATCAATCTTCCCTGATCATTCCTAATCACCCTTAATTATCCCTAAATATTCATTTAACTTGTTTATCCTTCCTAAATCCTCAATTTTATCCTTTCTAGGCCATTTAATGATTTCACCTCTTTATGGCCTTCATTTAATAATTCCCACCCTCCACCTACTCATTTACTCATCCTAAGTAGCCCTAACTCATCCTTATCCTTCTAAACCCTAATCTCGCCTCTTATGTGATCATTGTCTTGAGCTCATCATCTTCCCATTGCCCAAATGGACAGGTCCCCATACTCATCGCCGACCCTATAAAGTCACCTCTACCCCTTCCTTTCTCAAGGATGAAATTTTGAAGTCTTTAATATTTCTTGTGATTTTGATTTCATTTGTCACTTTCTCTGTAGATGTTACAACCATCTTGGAGATCTTGTGACCATCTTTGGAGATTTAAAGCCTTCTTTTATCATTACATATTTGAGACCTATTTTACACCTATCATCGTCATATCGTGTATAGGTGCAACTATCGTTAGGAGCTCTCTGCCTCAGTCATTCTGAGGTCCTCATTTCTTGTCTGCAAGTCTTCATTTCAGTCCATCCATTTTTGACCAAGGCCTAATTAGTCTCAATCACCGTCGACCATGTCTGATCATCGTCGACTTAGCCATCATCTTTTTATTTCCATAGTAATCTAGCTTCCAGATCCCATCATTCTTCCTCTTGGCCATCTTAGATCTGTTTTTTTAGACCCCAGTCACTGTTAACTCTTCTTGGTCATTATCGACCCAACCTATCTTCATAACATTCATCATTCATTTGCATAATTTTCTTAAATCTTTCATCCAAATCTAGATCCAACTTGTTTTGCATTATTCTACCTTCAACTCATATCCACTTTCATATCTAGATCAAATTTAGATCCAGCCACGTGAGGACTTACAGGCATGTTTTTCTGCATTTTCTTCTCATCCATCCCCAGTCACGGTTGGCTAACCCTTTGTATCCCTAGGTTGTCATCAACCCACCCAGGTTTGATTTACTTTGCATACATTTAGATCAGATCTACATTTTGTCATCTTCATTTCTTTTAAGTTTCTGTTTCATTTCAGATTCTGTAGCTTAGCTACATCCAATTTATCAATATCTTATTTTATCTTATCTTTATTGAAATGAAGTTGACATCCATCCTAGGAAGTTCTCACTTCTCGAGACTGACTTCATCAGGAAAACCTCCCATCTATCTACTAATCCATCCTCTGTGGAGTTCTCTTGATTTGTATGTCACTTAGATCGTTACGAAGAAGGATCTCTTATTTGTACCCATTCACATTGTCATCCCATCTCAAGGTACCTTAAACCCTTACATATTTGGAGTTACTTATTTTCTTTAATACCGGTTTACTAATCTAAGTAAGAATGAGGGAATTTGGTCAACACCTAGGTCCATATTATTTTCAAATGAGTAAATATGGCTGCCTCATTCTACAACACATATGTAACAAGTTTTCCTCCCCTGTACCAACGTAGTATTTATCCCCAAGCATCTTTCTGAGATAACATAGATGATCAAATATCGCACAAAAATGTTATTGTGTCTCAAAAAACTTAGAGCTATAGACTATTTTTATGTTTTGAGGCAAGGAATGTGGAGTAGGGACAATGTTATTTTCACCTAACATCTCTCTCACATGTTCATCAATAAGGAATCCATCATAAATTGTCGCAACATTGGGAACTAGGTAAGGAATATGTTGATCAAGCGTAGGAATTTGTAACGTTAAACCACACCTAAGCGTAACGTATTTCCTTCTCTCTCTCCTCATATTGTTGAACAATATCTTTCTATGCATGGTAGTATAGCCTTTGCAATGCATTTCGATGCTCTTTCGTGTCATCACGAGTAGTTGCATTTATCAATGTTCTCATGGAAAATGAAATCAACACACATAAAAACATTTCAAAGTGAAGACCTAACATAACTAGTAGGAAAGCTAAGCCATAGTCAACTATGCAAGCAACTGAAAAAACAATTGCAAACATATGAACAAGTATGTAGTTTCCATATAAATAATCCATGGCAAAAAGAATTTAATATATTCATGTGCATATGATAATTGTATGAATTTGACTCCTTACATTAATTGCAAGTATCATTTTGTTGTTGTTTCACGTTACATCACTAAAAAAATACATCCAAAAGTTCTATCTAGCATTGTGGTATAACAAATGCATGTAAAAAAATAAACAATGTATTTCTTGACAAAAAATTCCTTGATTTGCATGCATATGTAATATGCATGAATATGCTTCATTACATCAATTGCCAACAATTTTTTGGGCCATTGAAGGTAACACAAAGAGAATTTGGAAAAATAAAACTTCATCCTCTATAACATAAGGATCGAGCAATATCTACAAGAAATCACAAAGCTTGATAAAACAAATGTGTAAAAACCATCAAATGTACATCACTTTTTCCATATTCTAGATACAAAAATTACATTGCCAACATTTTATTGTAATCCTTTTTTTCCTAATGTGCAAAAGTCTTACTTCCCCAAAAATTAAGCAAAACAACACTAAGATACATTCAAAAACAATTCAAGAAGTTTTATTAATTGCATCAAACTTGGGAAGTATTTCTTGGGGAAATAAGAGAAACACGCCTAGAAATCCCATCAAAAAGTTATGAACTTTCAACAACAAAGTCTGCATTCTCTACCATTAAGATCAAAAATCTCAATCTTTTTTCATCTCACTCTTCACGGATAAAGTGAAAAGGAATTGTTGGAACAATACATGTTTGACATTTTTTAGAGCATTTCTATGTTCCTAAAGCAACAAAGATAGTTCCTGTTGGAGCTCAAAATTGCACCCTGCCTTGAATCATGAAAGATCCAAAATTTTGAGGCAACATGGGACTGTCTCCTAGTATGGGACTTTGGGCTTGAGACAAACCTTTAGAGAAGGCCAACTTTTTATGTTCTGTGGATTAAAGGAAACTCACATAACACAACCTACTCTAATGCTAAAATTATGCCTACAACTAATCCTACACTAATATTTCCAAGGGACCAGGGAGAGAGAAATGCAAGAAATAAGAAAAATAAGCTAAAAGGGTAGTGATAGATCTAGAAAGGAGGAGGTTCTCTAATTCCAAGTGACACAGATGCAAGTTCACAAAATTGGATATGAGGATGCATGCAGTTCCAATGTAACATGTGAAAGAATACAAAACATGTAGGAGAGAAGAATATTCACATCAAACACATAGTATTTAAAGGAAGAAGATGAACCACACTTGTATTAATCAATCCTTTATGATTTACATGCAGATTCGACGCAATAAAATGTCCATTCGCGAGTTACAGTGGTAAGAAGCATAAAATTTTGAGTTTCACATAGAAGAGCCCAAAAATTTATAAGGAATAAAAATGGAGAATAATACCTACAAAGTATGAAAGTACTTGTATTTATACAACTCGTGGAAAGGAGAAAGAGAGGTAAGAGACAATAAAAGGTTGTCGAGATTGACTTTGGCCTCCTGAAATCGTGATAGAGAAGCATGTACACCATGATTTCTTACAGACTTTGTTTGTAGTGCAGACATGGGCACCATTAGAAGAAAGCTAACAACCACAACATGACATTTTGATTTTATCACATGCCATCAGAGCATGCATGAGGATATAATACTTCATTAAATTTTGGTGTTTGTTACTCTGGGTTGCAAACTTTTACGGCTTTGACAACTTCCATGGCATTTTCTTTTGTTAAGACCTTTATGGCCTTTCATTACTTACTTTGATACATCGAGATTCTATGTAACACCCCTAAAGAACTGACTATTCGATCTATAACATTTTAATTGTGAACCTTGTCCTTATTCTATGGCTTTTGAGGACCGTGAAATGCTTCAATATTAGAAAACTCGTGGGACACTAATTTATTGTTCCACGGTCATTGTTCCATAGTTTTTGAACTTAGTCACTCATAAATTTTGCTCCCTTGCCACATGGCTCTTCAAACCTGTTCTCTATGCATCACAACTTCTATTAAGCAGGACCCATCTTTTGTTTCACAGAATTGACCAACTCCGTGGAATACCATTTTTTCCTTGTCGCGAAGGCCAACTACTTTCTCCTTTCCATTGCTTGAAAAATTCTAACCTTGGGTGATTTCTCTAATTTTCTATGAGTATGCAACTTTGTGGTGCTCTAACCTAACTTGACCCATGAGAGACTAATTTCTTAGTGCTGTGAAGGTTTAACAGACTTCAGAGAACACTGACTTCACTAATTTTTGCCTAATTCTCGGGCCACTCATTCCTTTATTTTTTGAGTTAGGAGAACCTGTGGAATACTTGGTTCTTACATTCTTCGGAAGATTAAATTAGTGTTCTACGGATTTTCCTGAGCAAAAATATGGCTAGATTCATCTTTGATGAGGTATTCAATGTTACATGGGGTGTAATTTTGGACAATATTTTGGCGACCTCTAAGGGACATCTTCCTGCTAGATGATGAAGACAAGTTGCCTTGAAGCATCCATTAGGCATGAAGTCGAGTATGATATTGAAAAATGATCTCAAACCTTTACAACATATCTCCTAGATCCATATGAGCTTAACATTGATTGAAGATGGCCTTATGGATCTAAAAGAATATAGATTGAAATCCGCTCTAACTATCTGATTTCCACCATGAAATCTTCTCGAAGACTATCCATGTATGATTGCAAAGGGGTTCTAAAGCTTATTTACAAAAGAGAAAATCATACATGTTTTAAGTGAAACATGTAGAAACTACACAAACAATTATTACAAATAAATATGACCACCATAAGGATTGAGGAAAATACACTCAAATAGTGGCCAACACACAACAAAGGAGGGGATCTCTAACAATACACAAAACACAAAAATATTTGCAAGATGAAATGGAACAACTCAATGGGAATGTTTGAGATAAATTCCATTGATTGGGATTTGTAATACTTCTCCATCAAGATTGGATAACTCAAGGGAGTTGGATTCTTTACAAGTGATGACAATCTATGACATACTCCAAAGTGCATTAAACTTAAGAGTGTCACCCTGGTTTAGCTCTATCTACATCCCACTTGAGGACTAGATCACCTTATTTGAAGGTCTGTAATCTAGATTTCTTGTCAAACCACCACATGATCAATAACTAGTGCTTTTCTAACTTAGTTATGGTGGATTGGCTTACTTCTTCAAGTTCAATGAGTTTTACCATTCTAATTTCCATTTGATCTGCACCTTCAAATTCTAATTATTGAGCCAACTCCAATGAAGGTAATTCAAGTGATAATGGGAGCTTGGATTCTCTTCCATAGACAAAGGCAAATGGGGAATCCCAAATTGAACTTTTTGGAGTAATTATATCATCCCAAAGATCACTCTTTACCTTAGTATGTCACTGCCTTTAATTTACCTCCATAGTCCTTTTCATGATCTTGATCAGGTTCTTATTAGTCGATTCTTGTAAACCATTACCTTATGGGTAGTAATTGGATAAATTATTCTTATAAATTCCATGTCTAAGAGCTCAATTAGAAATCTTGGAATATAAGAATGCCTTGGAATTATAAAAAATGATATTTTGGGGAACCCCAAACCTTGTTGTAATATCCTCTAGAAAATCAAGGATGATTGACTCAGTAGCCTCCTTGAGCGATATGGCTTATGTCCACATAGTAAAGTAATCCATTGTTGTTAAGATCCATTTATGACCCATGCTTGACATAGGATTGATCATACCTATGTGTAGACACTAAAATTAGGTCACACTCCCCCTTCGTCCCTCGACATATAAGCCCCCCTTTATTACATCTACCTAGCCATGACCCCCTTCACCCTACTAATATTAATTAAATTAAATTAATGTGTTATCCTCACTATTATTTAAATATCTTATTTAAATAATATCTACACAAACAATTCACTTAGACACCTCACAAAGCTAACTCAACCTAAGACCTATTCTTAGCAAGTTACCATAACTAACTAAGACTTACCCAAACCCTAAAAATCAATGCCTACACTCCCTCTAACCACATTCTTGCATGCTCACAAGAAGCTCTTAGTCTAATCCGTGGGATAACGACACAAGATTTGAGGAAATCAGGAGGATCTCCCTAAGTTTAGTAAACCTAGAAAATTCTGCCTTGATTGACGTTGGTTTCCCCTAACCATCGCCGGTTAAGCCCGACCAACGTCGGTTACCCCTTTTATCCCCTAAACAACCTTATTCTCAAGGTTGGAAAACATTGGGAGAAAAGTGGATGAGCAAGAACAAAATCTCAAAGAGATAACGCATCTTCAGAGAGCCAATTCCAGCAAGAACTGACATCCAAGGAAGGAGATTGAGGATCTTCTCCTGCACAACCATCCCAACCACATTCTGATCTATCCAAGCAAAAGAGGAGTGTGCATGCAGCCCATGCAGAAGATTTTCTTCAGTTGGTGATCACTTGTAGCCTTTAAACCCATCATCAGCACCTCCATCCTTCACACATAGACTTTTAGGAATGAAATCCAAGTAAGTACAACATCATACTTTCCTGGTTATTTCATTTTATCATTATTTTATCATCCATTGTTTATCTTGCTCCCTATTGACCATCTCCAACATTTTTTACCTCCATAGACCCATCAAAACCTCGCAAAAACCTATTCCAGTCACCCAATACCTCGTCTCGACCAACCAAATCCTTTGTCCAATCACAAAGGAGACCAAAACCACGTTCTGTGATGTTTCCAGATCTCACAGTAACCGACACCGGTTATACCTAACCGCAGTTGGTCACCCTTGACCAACGCCGGTCTCTGTGTTTGCCCACACAGCCTTAAACAGAGACCTATCCACCTAATTTTACCTCACCCTCACTCACTTGTGACCTACCAGAGACCTTTATCAGAACTGCAGAACCCATAAACCAACCATTTGACCCATGGACTCTAT
Source organism: Taxus chinensis (assembly GCA_019776745.2). Taxonomy (NCBI): domain Eukaryota; kingdom Viridiplantae; phylum Streptophyta; class Pinopsida; order Cupressales; family Taxaceae; genus Taxus; species Taxus chinensis. The sequence goes on from CM034146.1 coordinate 902,328,885, forward strand.
TCTAGCTTAGCCTGTTAGATTAGATCTATTTTCTTATTGTGTGTTTTAAGTGAGATACCTAAATCATTTCAAAATAACAATAGGATTTACCTTGTTTTTAGCATTAATTTGTGTAAAACAGTGGACTGATAGCCATCTAGGAAGTATCATGCTTCCCGGATCTAGCTCACGCTAGGTAGTTCACTGCCCATATTGTTTAATTCTTTTTGGTGGTCTTGCTTTCATTACAGGTAGTTCCTCCTAGCCAAAAGGAAGCTCTCATGGTCAGCTATGGATTCAGAAGTCATACGTGCGCAACAACCCATCAACTGACATTTGAACAGGTATTCCTCCTATGCTCGTTACCCTATTTGTTTCATCAACAATTCAAAGAAACAATCTAAGAAAAAGGTGAAACATTTTGGCATGCCCGGTGGGACCCATCTGGGGTTCCTTGCATTTCATTCATTCCTAGGAGAAATTTTTGTGTTTGTTTCCCTTCTAAAAAGTGTACACATTAATTGTCTTCCTTGGTAATCCACTCCTTCTTTCTATTTTCTCTAAAGGAAACTTTTCTTTTGGTGTACTTAAAAAGAATCATCTCTTCATGTTTTCTGCATTTTAGTGAAAGAGCATCCCTCTTCCTATTCATCTATTTTTGTCATCGAATATCATACTTTCAATTTGGGTTTAAAACAAGTGCATTGCATTCTGATTTAGCTCATTAGCTCACATTAATTGAGGGCAACCTATACGTTGGAGGTCATGACCAAGCTGATGGTTGACAAACGAATCATAGAAAAGCACTTCTATCTTTTCCTCTTTCTCTGAGTCTTGCCGAACCACACAAAATTTCAAAATACATACATTCTTAAACAACATCTTACCTAGAAGAAGTTGTAGGTGATCACACTATCACGACATAGTGGGCACCCAGCTCACTACTCTGTTGAGTCATACTTCAGAGCGAAGCCCACCCCTACCTTAACATACCTGAAACCTCACCTTTTAGATCTCCTTCTTTGTAGGAAGCCATCCTCACCAAAAACTCTATTTCACAATTCACGTGTCAGTCCCTAAAATAGCATAAGCTACATGAACATAATAGAAAAAGGCACTCTTAGGATCACATTTTCTTAGTGTTTTTTCTTGGCTTGCATTTTGAGGTGAAAGAACATGTTCATCACTTTTTATTTGTTCATCCTGGCACGCTCCTCATCATAGCTGGTGTATTTCGACTTCACCTGAGTGTGTCTGGGCCATATCACCATCATTCCTAGAATTCTGGGTCTGATTCCACACCAAATTTTAATTCACAACCACTTTCTTTCATCACTGTCTCAATTTCACAGTAACTGTCATTGGTTACCTTTGACCGCCATAGGTTATACCCAACCGGCGTCGGTTCCAAGTCCTTTTGCTAACCTACTCAAAAGGACATTTTCACTTCACTTTCCTTCACTTTCCATAGTCTCTGTCACTGTCACTTTTTACATTGACATTTTACACATCCCTAGATTTGGCATTCTTGTCAGATCTTGCCTTCTGCCTCGCGGTTTACTCACTGTCCATTTTCTACAGTGCTCAACAGCGGTTACCCCTAACCATCATCGATTTTACCTAACCAACATCAGTTAGCCTATTTCATATTCCACCCATCATTTGTTACTTCATCCATTTTTTTAATCCCCATATTCACTTGTTCCTACTATTCTCTATGTCAGTTACAGAGAAGCAACCCTACCTGATCAATACTGGTTCACATGGTGCTGACCCGAAGAAAAGCAAACACCCTCGTGTTCCACGCTAGTCGCCAACCACTCCCACCTAGCCCTTCACCACCTTCTATCTTATCACCAGCCATGGACCCCATCCAGCTTACTACTATCGTTACTGGAGATGAGGAGTTCACACGAATCCTTGACCAAAACCCTGTTGCCTTGTAGTTTTACATCTCCCGCTCATCCACTCGAGATGCCTCGAGTCAGTTGATATACGACATGCCTGTATCTATCCCCCCGACTCTTGCACACACTTCTGCATTAACCCCATCAAGCTCCATGCTACCCGCATCCATCTTACCCCCAGTCATTTCACAATTAGTTTCTATACCTGTTATGACTGCCGTATCTGTTACCTCTTTGGTACCCATCACATCCACCATACCCTCGATGACTACCACACACACAACCTCATCCACCCCTACTGTCTCATACATACATGTAGCTACATTACCACCTCCAATGTTGGTGACCCCTACCCCATTTTAGAGCGTAGTTCTTCCCATTCCACAATCATTAGCCCCTATTGCCACTAGGGTTACCACGACCCTTCCACCCCTGTATACATACTACCAACAACCGCCTATTTCATCTATTATTCACTCCGGGTATGTACCCCCTATTTCACTACCTTCTTCTCCACCACATTACATGGCAGCCCCATACACTGGAATGCCACCCTCAGTATATGCCCAAAACCAACCTCCTCACGCTATAGGAGGCATCCAATCATCACAACCCACCAATGACCTAATTAAATTGATGTTGGACAAGATGCAAACATTGGAGGCATCAGTTTCTGGCTACCGCAACACTCTCACCTATGATGAGATTTGCAATGAGCCTATTCACCCATCCATTCCTATCCATTCATACCCTGTGCATTGGGAAATGCCTAAATTCAACCACTTCAATAGTAAGGAAGGCCCACAACAACACTTGCACTCGTTCAAACATGGGTGTTATCTCATTGCTCATGATGATGCCTTACTTTTGAGAACTTTTCCCATGTCCCTCATTGGGCTACCACTAGATTGGTATAGTGGGTTACCTAAACACTCTATATTTCATTCAATTAGGTAGCCCAAGCTTTCTTGGATCATTTCTCTATCAATATCGCCAAGAAGGTTATCATGACCGATCTATATTCCACACGTCAGTACGAGGATGAATCTATCATGGATTTTGTCACTCGCTAGCGTAGCCTGATTAACCAGCTTACCTTCTAATTGCAGATCCAAACTTTCCAAACATTCGATGAGGCATTCACTATGGCACGAAAGTTAGAGATTCAGGCCATCGAAGAGAAGAAAATCCAATTACGAAACAAGAATTCGGCATTCAAGTCGAATGAAACTTCTTCTTCTTCCAAACCACCAACCAATTATTCAAAGCCTAAGGGTACCACTAATGTAGTGGTACTTAAGGCCAGCTCAGCACATCCGTCTAATCAAGTTACTCCCTCATCCAATTGATCACCTGTCTAGGCTTTTCGATTCAGACAAGAGCAGTGAAAATATACCCTAATTGGGGAACCTTACTCTTTCGTGTTAGAAAAGCTTCTCAAAGCTGGCACCATCACCCTTCCACCCATAAAACCACACACTGGTTTTGACCCTGCTCGCCCCATGCCCGCATGGTATAAGGAACAAGATTTCTGTAACTATCACTGAGTGAAGGGTCATAGTGACGACAACTGCATCACTTTTAAGAATATTGTCCAAGAAATGCTCAAGAAAGGCGAGTTGACTGTGGATAATCCCAACACCACCCCCAACCAAAATCTACAAATCTTTAAAAAACCATTTCCCAATCATGCCCCTTCATCCAATCAAACAGGTGAGACATCCACTCACGATACCCATACTTGTGAGGTTCATGTGATCTTTAACGAGGTACCTGTCACCTCTCAATTACCTCACATCCCTTCCATAGAGGAAATCCTAGCCTGAAATCCTCCTTCCACATCTGAATCAACCTCCACCATTCCTTCACCAACAGAGAAACACCTTTCATCTCCTTCATCACCAATGGAGGAGTCTTCCACTAACATTGAGCCCCTCTCACCCCTAGCTTCACCACTTAGAGAACCTTTACCTACCGTACCTCCTCCACCCATAGAGGAGCATCCATTACCTCCTCCACCCACAGAGGAGTACCTATTATCTTCTCCTCCCATAGAGGAGCACCCATCACCTCCTCCACCCACAGAAGAGTACCTATCCATTTCTCCACTCATAGAGGAACTCCCATCATCTCTTCCACCCATCACAGACCCAGTGGAGATACCTTTGCCTCTTGTTGAGCATTCTCCATTAGCCACCCAACATCCAACGGACCTACTTTCAGCTCTTTTACCTACGGAAGCTGAAGCTGGCCAATTCCCCATCTCTAAGATGCATTTTACAGGAATTCCCATTAGGTCTTCACCAACCCCACCCACGGACATGCCGTTCTCATGATTGGCCGATCACTTAGATTATGTGGATAGGGCTTTATTATGGGGGCGCCTCTTACTCCCTGTCTTAACACAAATGCAGAGATCCCTTGATGACACCTCCACTATCTACCCAAGCACATTTCCACCCATCAAACCACATACAACCACTGTTGTCGCAACCCCTTCCATGATATCTGTTAACACTCACACCACACCCTTACCCATAACCCAACCTATGCCTAAACCCAAACCCATACCCACAATATTTACCTTCACTAAACCTATTACCACTTTAGGGGTCACCCCAACCACCAGCCTTACTCATCCACCTATTAAACTGGATTTAGCTACATCCTCCAACGTTAAAACCACACCTACTCTGACACCCAAACTAAAGAAACAAACTCATCGACCTCATACCCCTACCGCACCAATCACACCCACACTTGTTCCTATTTGCCTTAAGACCTCAGCTACCCAACATGGTCAAGCACCCCTCACCCATTCATAACCCAATAACACAACAGCCCATTCCTTCCTCACAAATCTCTAACCTACCTAGGCACACAACATGACTCATACCCGCACCTGCAGTCTCTTTACCACTAATACCTCTGATACCTTCAGCCATTGCTTCACTACCTACTACACTTCAGTCATTGTCCCTCACACCCCAAGCACGATCTACGTCATCTACATTCATAGCACCCTCGTTATCCCCATGGGTAACTCGCCCTCTTCCTCCATCTACTTTTTTGTCTAGACCTCGTATACCCACATCACCTTTACCCAAGAAGGTGGAACCCAAAAATAAAACCCCACTACCCCACAATAAGGTAGTCAAAACAACCCCACACCCTCCTACCCATCCATCTACTGTACCCCTACCTAAACAAACCCAACCGATACCTCAAACCACACTGGTGCCTAAACCCATAGCTCGACCTGTTCCTACTCTTCCAAAAATAATCCCCAGACAACCAACCACACCTACACCCAAACCTACATTCACTTCCCATTGTGATCCACTAGCAGGGTCCTATGCCAAAATTTTAACCAACCTCCTCGAGACTTCTGTTATCACATTACCACCACTTCGACCTTACGACCCCCTCAAACCCAAGCCAAAAGGGTTTGATGATACTAAAATTTACGCATACCATCATGTGCTAGGGCATGATGTGGAGAACTGCAAGGCCTTAAAAACCATCCTTATCTAATTGTGTCCACCTGAAACCAACTTTGATGATGACGACCTTCTTGATGAGGATCCTACTTCACCTACACCCATTCCCACACTATCCACTCCACAACCACAACCTCCACCCTCACAGCTCGTAGAACCACCCCCGAAATTTGAAATTAACATGGTTCACATCAGAGAACTTGCCATGCCACCACCCAAATGTCATTGCACCCAGCTGACCTCACAGGGCTTTTCTCCTTCAGTAGGTTTTTTCCCTTCATGTCGTTATACCACTCATCCTACACCTTCTCCATTTACCAACTCCCCTCAAATCAACATGATACACATCACTACACGTGCACAGAAGGGAAAAGAAAAGGTAGCTGACCCACCAACTAATCCTATACCCAACATACCATCTGCACCCATACCTAAAATAACTATCCGCGGCCCCCGTATACCCCATTTCTAATGGTGTCACACATCGCACCATGCTCAAACAATTACACCAATCTCCCCTCAAAATTTCCTTATATGACCTCATCCAAACCTTGGAATCCCATCGTCAAGCTCTCATGGAGGTTCTTCAATCTATTGAGGTTTTACCCAATGACCCTACACCCATAGCCTCCATTATCACACCCCATCATGTAGCCTCTCTCACCAAATTACTGCCTTCATCCTCACCTCACCTTGTCTACCAAGTGTCCATCCCTCAGCTTCTCAGAGGAGGAGATTGTGCCATACCAAAACAATGACCCGGACCAAGCCCTCCTTCATCTTTGTCTCACATTGATGACATACGAGTATGCCGATGTGATGATTGATGAAGGTGCTAACATTAACATCATTTCATCCCATGCATATTTCTCAAATGCGCATACCTGAAATTTGCATGCATAAACACCCGGTCATGTTGCATTCGTTCAATGATGCCATCACTTCCACACTAGGCATTGTCATCCTTCAAGTTCATGTGGGCCCCTGCACCACTGTTCCAGAATTGTTTTATGTTTTGGAGGGGGAATTCCAATATAACTTGTTGCTTGGTAGACCCTGGATCCATGTCATGGGTTGTGTTCCTTCCACTTTGCATCGATGTGTAAAGTTTGAACACGAGGGACACACTTATACCATTCTAGCTGACCCATCACCTTTCAAAACATGCAACATGCTTTACCGGCCCAATGATGTGCTCATACTTGTCAAGCCATCTACCTCCACAACCACTACCGCTTCACCTACACCTCCACCTACCAGTACAGCCGCTGCTTTCACCACACATACCTCCTCTATTCCTACTGCTGCTATCACCTCCATGGCTGACCCATTAGCTTCCCCAATCCGTTAACTCCACCTCTGCATCGACCTCTGACACATCATCCATACCAGCTACCCACATACCAATCACTGATCCCTTGGAAGGTGTTTTTCAATGCCTCACTCTGGGGGAATACCGCTTATATAGTGTCAACACCTTCCTTACTCCACACGAGTATGGAAGCCTTCACCAACACCCTCGTTATGATCACCATATAGGAGAACACCTCCTTTATGGTCCTCCTCATCTTCGTACTAGTCTCACATATGGGGAACTTGATACTACCACCTACACACCTAAACCACCATCATAACCCTGCCCATTTTTCCATGGACTTCCAATCACTTACCAATCATTTTTTCGCCCACACCTTCCTGCACCGCTGTGCGTGGAAGGGTTTTGGTTTTGTATTTTATGAGCAAGGTCGCCATACCGTTATTCCATGTACCACCCGCAAACATAATGACCGGAGTGGTATTGGCTTCCCCGACACTTCTACCAAATAGGCCCATATTGAATTCATTGAGGACCCTAGCCCTTCTCCACCTTCATCACCACCCTCACCGACGGGGTTGATGGATCCTGAATCTATGCCCCCCAAACCTTTTTTTTCATAAACACCATTTCCTTAGGGCCTTTGACTTATCAACGTGAAGGTGAGGCCCCTTTCTACTCTCCCTTTCCTTTATCCTAAGATGATTGACGACAACACACCGACCATTAACATCAGTTCAATGTCAGGATGATGAATCCATACTCACCTACCTTGGTGTAGAAGACTCATATATTCATCGATTCGTTACCCTCTGAGATGCAAACCATGTTGAATGAATCGACTATCGAAATCAACATTCATACTTAGGATGACCTGACACATCCTAAAGATAGGACAATCTTTAGATGCTACTGAATAGGGAGCCATCACTTCTTTTCTCCGAGATCATAACCACGCTTTCATTTGGTCTTATGCATAGACATGCCCGGTATTGACCCCACCATAGTGGTCCACAATATCGTAACTATTCTCTGATGCCAAACCTATCAAATAAAAGCTGAGGAAAATGCACCCTCACATTGCCCTTCTCATCAAAGAAGAACTTCAACACCTTCTTTCCATTTCCTTCATCTTACCCATTGATTATCCTCGTTGGATTTCTAATATTGTCCCTATTACTAAAGCAATAGGGGGACTCTGCATTTGGATGGAATTTCATGACCTCAACCTCGCCTACCCAAAGGATGACTTTCCCTTGCCCAGTATTGATCAACTGGTTGACCTAACCACTAGTCATGAGATGCTCTCACTCATGGATGGATTCTCAGGCTATAACCAAATTTTTCATGCTACCCCATAAGATCAACACAAGACCGCATTCATTACCCCTTGGGGAACCTTTTGCTATCGAGTCATGCCTTTTGGCCTTCAAAATGCTATTGCTACATATTAGCATGTCTTATGACTTACATCTACCATGATATCATAGCATCGCATATTGGAAGATTACGTGGATGATCTCTTAGCAAAATATAAGCATCTCACCGACCACCCTCACCGTCCTCAAAACCATCTTTGACCACATCATTCAATATTATGTCCGCCTTCAACCTAAAAAGTGCATCTTTGCGGTTCTCTAAGGAAAACTCCTGGGATTTATTGTTTCCCTCCATGGTATAGAAGTTGACCCAGCTAAAGTCAAGGCCATTCTGGAAATGCCTCTGCCCACTAACATTAAACAACTCTGTAGCCTGCAAGGTAAATTACAGTCCATTCACCATTTCATTTCACAATTATCTGATCGGTGTCAACCATTTCATCATCTACTTAGGAAGGATGTCTCCTTTCAATGGGATGATGATTATCGCAAAGCTTTTGAAGCCCTAAAACAATACCTTCTCCAACCACCCATACTCATTCCACCTAAAGACGATCAACCTTTTTACCTATACATATTAGCTACTAATCATTCCTTGGGAGCTATGCTCACTCATCGTGATGAAAAACATAGGGAGCAGGTGGTTTATTACATAAGCCGTACTCTTGTGGACTATGAAACCCAATACAACCATCTAGAAAAGCTTTTCTTAGCCTTAGTTTTCATTTGCACCAAACTCTGCCATTACCTACTCAACCACAAAACCTATGTCGTGACCAACACTGATCCTTTACACTTCATGTACACCAAACCTTATTAAAATCAGTGTGCCATGTGATGGCTTATGCTTCTGGCTTATCTTGACCTCGAATTCATTCACCAAAAGTTCATTAAGGGCCAGGCTATCATCGACCAACTGGCTGATGCACCTATTGTTGGGGACCAACCCTCTAATTTTGACTTTCTTGATGAATCCATCGCTACCCTTTCCCTGGACGAACCCCCTTACCAAATGAAATTGTTTTTTGACAGTTCTAAGTGTCAGCGTGGGGGTGGGGCTGGTGTTATCCTCATTCCTCTGGATGGAGAACCCATGCCTTTGTCTTTCAAATTAGACTTTGAATGCACCAACAATATTGCTGAGTACGAAGCGCTCATACTAGGTCTCCACGCCGCATATGCCCTAGATGTCAAATTAATCCACATCTTTGGTGATTCATAATTGGTCGTAAACCAAGTCAATGGTATATACCAATGTTGTAATGAGATACTTCAAAAGTATAAACAACATGTCAACATATTTTTGACCACCTTTGATTGTCACACCCTTCAAACCATCCCATGGTCAACCAACAAATTCACAGATACCATGGCTTGCTTAGCTTCCCAAATACCCGCTTCCCCTACCGATTCCAAAATATTTGTCACTGTATAACACCTCCATTCACCTTCTTGTTTACCTCACGATGTTTACTCAATCGGAACTGACACCCCTGACCCGAGTGACCTTTGGCATAAACAATACTCCGACTACATTTCCCTCTCCATCTTACCTCCTGATCTCACCCGTAACGGATAACACGCCTTCCTTAAGAAGGTCTCCCATTTCGTTATCCTAGGGGGAATCCTCTATAAGCACAACTTTGATAGTATTCTCTTACGATGCCTCACAAGTTTTGAAATTCCTTATACCATCAAGGAGGTTCATGATGGTATATGTGGAGGTCACTTTAGTGGCCTCGTTATTGCTAAGTGTATTGTTCGCCTAGGATTTTACTGGACGACCCTTAACCATGATTGTTGCGACTATGTCAAACACTGTGTGAAATGTAAAAAACATTCCAACCTTCATCATACACCCATTCATGCCTTACAGGTCACTCGTGACCTTTGGCCCTTCTCTCAATGGGGTTTGGATCTTATCGGAGAAATCAATCCTCATTCTTCCCAACGCCATCAATGGATCATAACCGCTACCGAATACTACACAAAATGGGTGGAAGCCATACCACTCATCTCCACGAAAGCTGAGAAAATATGTGAGTTCATTAACCATCACATCATTTGTCGCTTTGGTATCCCTCATCACCTCATCAATGACAATGGAAAACAATTCAAAAACAAAACACTGCAAAAACTTTTTTTTTTTTGATTGGTAAACGCTTTTGATCGGAGCTATGAACTGGTGGGGAGAGGGACCCCAACCCTACAAACATGAAGTAGAAGAAGAAGAAGGAGAAGGAGAAAGACGAAAGAGGAAGAGGAAAAGAAGAGCTAAAAAACAGAGAGAGGAAGAGAACGTAGAGACAGTGGAAGCTAACACGCAACAAAGGAAAAAGGCTACAACAATTAGCCCGAAGAGTGACCAGCCCGCGAGGAGGCTGCATGAAGTAGGAAGTTGAAGGCATGGAGAGTGCGGTCCTTGAGGGCATTCAACTGATCAATAGCTGTATGGAGAGGAAACATAGCCGCATCAATATCTACGACCGGTAGAAAATGTTAGTCCAGAGAAGGATGGAAGTTCTGTGTAAAAGTGACAAGGTCCCTGTACTGCCCGCTGAGCCAGTGAATATCCCGCCTAGAGCCGATGGCCAACTTGTCAACGTCTTCCACCCACAGAAGAGGGTCTGGAAGTGAGAAATCCACAAGCTGGTCATGAAGGCCGACGCAGTGCACAGCGTAAATGAGAAAATAAAACACTGCAAAAACTTTACGACGCCTTTGGCATTCAACTTAGTTTCTCCTCACCTTATTACCCACAAACCAATGGTCAAGCCAAATCCACTAACAAAACCCTCAATAAAATTCTCATGAAAGTGGTTGATGATACTAGGAAGGATTGACATACGCACATTCCTTTTGCTCTATGGGCATACCGCACTAGTATTTGCACTGCCACTGTGGCTACACCCTTTTCTCTGGTCTATGGTACAGAGGTTGTTCTGCCTCTCAAAGTCCAAATCCCTTCACTCCGCATTTCTCTCCAGGACATGCTTACTGTGATGACTTTCGTTACGTCCGCTTAGCACAACTAGAGTTAATAGACGAACGTTGTCTTAACGCTCTGGATCACCTTCAAGTTTATCAACAACGTATCAAACATGCCTATGAAAAACATGTGCATGAACGAACCTTCCAAGTCAGTGACCTTGTCTTGAAAGAAAATCAACATGTAACCAAAGCAGAAAAAAGTAAACGGGGAAAATTCACTCCTAATTGGCTTGAAACATACATCGTAACTCATACCTATGGATCGGGTGCCTATCGTTTATCCTTGCTTGAGGGTAAACTTGAACCAGAGCCCCTTAACGCATTGTACCTTCAACCATTCTATTGTTAGCTCGTTGTCCTACCTCACCCTTTTTCTCTTAACAAGCTCGTCCCTTAAGCGCTATCCACTCCATACACCTCCCTAATGATTAAACAAGAATCATGTGAGTACCCGTCACTTGTTATCTTCTCTTGAATATGTGTACTATGACACTACACCTAACATGATTCTCATGGATACTTTTTGTCTACCCTTAGATGAGATCTCATGGTCGTTCCACCTTTCCTTTTGAACAAGAGTCCTATCTTCACCTGGGTCTTGTCTATGATTTCTAAGACCTCCAATGGGACCAAAACTCCTTGAATCAAACTTATAATAATAATAAAAAGATGACTCCCTCAATAGGACATCTTCCTCTCAACCAAAAATTGCTACTATAAATAGACTGCTCCCTCGAAGGACAGCTATGTGAAGCTTTCACAAAAAAAAAATATAAAAGGGAGAGAAACGAAGCTTCCCGCATTGATCAGCTTCACGAAGACCTCAAGGAGTACCATATTATTTATCCCATATAGACTTCCCACATCGATCAGTCTATAAAAAAAAAACAAATTTACTCATGGACTTGCCCATTGTGACCTTGGACCTCTTTCCCAAAAGCCCTGTCACTCTAAACATATACAATTAACTACCTTTCACCAACCTCACCATTTCTACTCTCATTTCCTAAATTGCCTCAAGTGACATCTTGGAAGTTTGAAATTTGGTGATCATGTGACTACTTTCACCATAGAACAGTTAATCATGCAATGCCTTTCGGGTCTTGTATTCATCACCCCTTTTCAAGGTATGATCTACTCGGTATGATTCTACCCAATCAGGTGGCTTTATTGCCCCCCTCTTATCTTTTAGCCATCTTTGTTTACATTTTGATTACCTTATATAGGAATTGGTCCTTGATGCTTACCTTTTGGGGTCATCCTCCCCTTTCGCCATAGTCGCCCTCACCTACCACATTTTTACTATCATCTACCCCCACCTATTAAACCCAAACCCACAACATGACCAAAAACCTACCAACTCATTTTCATCTTCTTCCCTAGCTTATGGGAGAACTACATCGGCCTGAGGTCCCATTTTGCCAGGACTATATAGGCAACACTCCGAGGGCATGGGGCCCTTGGGGCTTAGCTCGGCCACTCTCTACCCTAAACAATTAATTAATCATGCATAACTCACCATTTACCCCATGTTTCACTTAGTTCCCCTGTTTTCTAACAAAATTAGAAATTAAGCCACATACATAACAAGTTATTTACCATAGCATACATTTATTACAACTACCATCACTCTCTCATCACTATGCATAGATTATACAACATTTCACATATGACCTATAGTATCATTCATTGCAAACCATAATGAATCATGCCTAAACTGACCTGACTCGATCCATGCCTAAACTGACCTGACTCGATCCATGCCTAAACTGACCCGACTCGATCCATGCCTAAACTGACCTGACTCGATCCATACCTAAACTGACTTGACTTGATCCATGCCTAAGCCAACCTGATTCCACCATGCCTAACTCACCTAATCCATTCATATCATAAAAAAAGTAAAATAACACACACATCATAACACATAATCATTTGAACATCGCACATCTCATCATAAAAATACTTGTGTATCACAATAATGTATGCTCATCTCAAAAGTACATGTGTCTCTCATACATCATCGGCTTGCGGGCCGCTATCCAATACAAAAATATCTTTGGCTCGCAGGCTGGTATCATATGTGTCCCTCATACATCGTCAGCTCGCAGGGCACTATCCAATAGAAAAATATCTTCGGCTCGTAGGCCGGTATCATGTACAAAAAAAATCATAAATACAAAATCTCTTTAGCACGCAGGCCAATCTCATATATAATCCATACAAAAATGACTCGACATGCAGGCTGGTCTATAACGAGTCAATCATCTCCCCATCTGATGTCGGGGAAGGCTCCCTATGACTGTGTCTCTCCTGACCCCTCTACCGTACTTGTCTAGGGCCTGACACCTACCTCACCTCCCGCTGATGGCCCCTCACCTAGGGCTGGCCTCTGCACACTAGTGGCCTCACCACGACCCTGTCCCTGGACTCGCCAGCCTCCTGTACTCTCCACACTATGAGTGTGGGATCTAGTCCTCTCACTGGAGGCCTGTTGTGCTCTGTACTCGGCATAGGAGGGCACATCTAGCTCGAAAGCTAACAAATGATCCTGGTAATACTGTGCCTCTCCTAGGGCATCTCTGAACCTAGCCATGGGCACTATCTGTGGAGGTGTCATGGGTCCTGCTACCTTCGGGGTACTTATACAATGGGACCCTATCCCTGAACCTGCACTGAGCCCTGTGCTGGTACTAGAACCTGAGTCGGCCTGGGAATCTATGTTTGTGCTTGTATCTGGGTCTACAGGGTCGTAATCTGTGCCTCTGCTACTTTTAGCTGGCCTTGCAGACCCATAACTTGCCCCTGCGTTGTGGCTAACTGGCCCTGTAAAGCCTACACCTACGCCTATAAGGTGACTATCTACCCTCCATCTCCTCCTACCTCCTCTCCATCTCCATCTCCCCGTACCTCCGCCTGTGTAGGTACCTGTCCCTACCCTACCTGAGCCGGTAGCATTGCTATCTGGGCCTCTTAATGTGGCAACCTGTGCCTCTGTATCTATCAGCTACCCTTACATGATCCCAAGCTACAGCACCAAAGTAGCCACCTGCCCCTGTAGGGCGTCTCTTTGGACTATGATGGTGGCTAAGTCTAGCTTCCCTGGCCTCGGTGGTACGGCTCTCAGCTGTGCTGCCCACCACTACCTGTATCTATTTGCAACCCCAACATCATTAATCTATGTATCTATAGGCTGCTCCTCCTATCTAGTTGGCACTATGGGCCATGGTGGAGACATAGGTCTCTCCACATCATCTCTCATGTACTGCAGGAATGGAGGCGGTATACCCTGGACTAATCCAAACTGGCATCTAACTCGTTCTACGGGTATCCACTCATGCTCACCCACTCTCCTCCCCTCTATCCATAGATGTATATGTAGCCCAGCTAGCTCCGTGGCCATTTATTTGTATGAGGGGAAGCCCACATACGGCCTCCAAATGATGTCCACCTCGGACAACCCCTCCAACAACCTCTTGTAATAAGCTACATCATGCGTAGCTTTGGCACCTCGGGCCTCTCCCATGGCCGGTACCCACTACCTGTACCCCACTCTCAAAAATCTTCGTGGGAATGCATCTACTCGAGGCATCCCCTCTGGTCGAACACAAACAATGTGCTCGTACGCCCAATAATGTAGTAGTATGACGCAACAGATGTTGAACCTCTGCAGTCGCCCATAGGCCCATAGCTCTCTGTACACCTATGTCAGCAATGCAGGTTCCCATGAGAATTGTGTCTGATGTATCATCATGTCATGGAGGACTCCCATCAATGACCTCAGGAATCTCCCCCTACATCCAGCAATGTGAAGCAACACACTTCCTCCATCACGAGTACCACTAACCTCATCTCCTTTGGATGAGCTCTATACATCACTCCATAGCTCATGTTAGCGCTATGGAACGTCAGGTCTACTACACCCTCACCAAAAAGGGGTGCCAATAGCTCTTCAGATGCCTCTGAAGAGATGGAATACACCTAGGCCCCAATATGGGAAACCGCAGGATCCTGTAGATGTCCTCCAGGGTGATCGTCATCTCACCCATTGGCAAATGGAAGGTGTTGGTCGCCAAGTCCCATTTATCGATGAGGGAAACCATAAGACTTGCCTCCCGGACTACATGTTGGTAGCACCTCACCCCTATCAGCCCCACCTCTGCAATGTGCTACCACTCCGCCTGTGTCGCACTCGCCTGTACTGTCAATAACAAGGGCGGCACTCGGGCCCTCATCCACAACTCGTCTTGGGCCTGCATCCCACAAATGCAATGTATTAGTACACCTACCCAACTTACCTTATTTTACCCCACATCCCACCCTAATCTCTTTCCCCACCCCCATCCCGTTGGCCTTGTCACTCACCCAAACCTACCCAAACCCATCTACTCGAACCTATCTACCTAACCCTCACCCAAACCTACCCAAACCCATCTACCTGAACCTATCTAACCTAACCCCCACCCAAACCTACCCAAACCCATCCACCCGAACCTATCTTCTCTAACCTCACCCAAAACCACCCTCACCCCTTCCCCTCCCACCTAACCCTTCCCCACCTAACCTACTTTTTGGTCCCCACTCACCCTTAGGTTCACCGGCACCGGTTCTCATCAACCGACCCCGGTTATCCCCTAACCGCCCACAGTCTCCCTTTGACCGGCATCGGTCACTGATCTTGTAACCAGTACCGGTCACTACCCACTAACGTTGGCCACAAGTTGACCAACGTCAGTCACTGGCGTGCCGCCCACCCTTACTTCCTAACCCTACTTTTTCCCTTCCTAGTCATTCTACCCACCCAACTCCCTCCTTACACCCTTATTTGTTCCTACCTTACCCCTTTTACCCTACCCCCTACCCTTCCCTATGCCCATTACCCTCCATGTTTCCCGTTTTGAAATTCTTCCCCCCTAACCCCCATTTTTTTCATATTTCCTATATTCTAGCCGATTTAACCAAACAATCAAAAACAAAGGTTCAACTCCTACCTGATCCCACTACCACTGTCAGGGTGGAACCTTCAGCCTTTGCGCCACTCCTCTCAAGCCCTCTTCGACCTCTGCCATCCTCAACTGACCTCCAAATCTCTCCACCAATCACCTTGCTCGATTCGATCTCATGACCCCACCTCTCACTCAATCAATCTTGCCTATGTGGCTCGCAAACTCAGCTCTATGCCGTACTCTTTTGTCCTCTTCCTCTTTTTTTTTCTCTTCTTGTCCTTTTCTTCCTTTTCACAATGCACAAATGAATTTTTGAACACACGTGTTTCCCATTTTTATACCCTACCCGACTCGACCGACGTCAGTCAACCCTTGACCGAGGCCAATCTGATGCCCTAGATAATTGCCGTCGGTTCCCCTACACCGTCATCGGTTCATACCGACCGATGTTGGTTACCCTGTATACTCATTTTCCTCACATTGACCTCCTTTTCCTTACCTCCTCTTTCTTTTGCTTCCCTTACACCTACCTAGACCACTTTAACTTCACCTCTAGCCCTCCACCTTCTTCAACCTCACCTTGTCCGCTGTTGAAGCCTCATTATTTTACCCCCTACCTCGGCCTTACCCGTGCTGTGACCTATCTACCTGGACCCAAAAAAAATGTTTGTGACCTTTGAACCAATGTGCTCGTTATACCTTGTGACACCGTTACCTGTGTTGTTTGACCTAATGACCTTACCTAGCCTATTTTCGTGACTGTTTATCCTGACCCTACCTTTGGTGTACTGGAACATACCTACACGCTCCTATACCTAACCTACATTGTGTTTCCTGACCTTATCCTATACCTTAGATACCGGATTCACTTCAGCCTTGTTTGGATAAACCTATCGACCTTAGATGATGTAGAGTTTGCCTGCTCTTCAACCTGGTAGCGTGCTGTAGTTTATACGTGTGCGTGCGTTTGAATGTTTTTTTTTTTGATTGGTAAACGCTTTTGACCAGAGCTATGAACCGGTGGGGAGAGGGACCCCAACCCTACAATCAAGAAGAAGAAAGGAGAAGGAGAAAGTCGGAGGGAGAGAATGAGGTAGAGGAGAACTGAAAACAAAGAGAGGAAGAGAACGCAGATACAAAGATGGTGAACGCGCTGCGAAGGGAAGAGGGCTACGCCAGTTAGCCCGAAGAATGACTAGCCCATGAAGAGGCCGCGTGCAACAAGAAATTGAAGGCAGGAAGAGCACGATCCTTGAGAGCGTTCAACTGATCCACAGCGGAGTGAAGAGGAAAGAGGGCCACTTCGATATCTACCACCGGAAGAAAACGCTGGTCCAATGATGGATGGAAGTTCTACGCGAAGGTGACTAAATCTCTGTACTGCCCGCTGAGCCAGCATATATCCCGACCAGAGCCGATGGCCAGCTCGTCGACTTCCTCTACCCACAGCAATGGGTCCGGAAGTGTGAAATCAACAAGTTGTTCATGAAGGCCGACGCTGTGGACAACGTATATTTGGTCCGAGGTGACCCGTTCCACGTCTGATGTGTTGGAGTGAAGCAACAGGTAGAAAGAGACGAAGGCTGAAGCGATATCGGAATCAGTCCGGGGGCGGCGAGCATTGAAGCGGAAGGAGTCACCGAGGATGGCTTCAATGGCATCAGCCTCAGCAGACGAAGAATATTTGAAGACCATTGCTAAACGTCGCCTGTCAATGGAGGAAACATCTGCCAGTTCACGAAACTACCCGCGAAGGGCCACAAAGGGGAAGCCGACGAATGACATGGCGCCGAGAAGAAACCGAACAGAAGCCGAGAGAAACAAGACCAGGAGAGCGGCAAAGAGGGACAGGAACATATGTAGGTGAAGAAGAAGCAACCCCGTGAGGAGAGCAGACGAGGGGCGTGCGGAAGTGACGGAAAGGCCAGAGCCTCGAGTGTGAGTGTGGCAGGAGAAGGGAAGAACGCCGCCGAAGGAGGGGGAGAAGACCACATGCATGAGGGAGCTACCAGGCGCAGTGGAGGCACTGACAAGTTACCCGCAAGTGTTCCTTCGATCTTGGGAGAGAAAGAGGGAAAGGCCAGGCCACACATGTACATCGCTGGAGGATACGATAGCAGAAGGATTGTCAATTGCATAGTTTTCCAGGAAGTCCGCAGCCCGGTTAGCTTCCCAAAAATTGTGAGAAATGTTCCAGGAGTGGAATTTACCAAGCCAATAAAGAATAGGAGGAATGAGGAGATTCAGCTTCCACGACTGAGAGGCACCACTGGAAACAGTGAAAATAAGGATTTGAGAATCCCCTTCAATACATAAATCTGAACAACCAAGAAGAGCAGCCATCTTTACCCCTTCAAGAAGAGCCTGAGCTTCAACGATATTACAAGTTCCTTCTTTCAGAGGGAAGGAACCAGCTTTGATGAGGAGACCTTGATCGTCTCTGAGAATGCAGCCAGCCCCAGATAAACCCGGATTACCTCTGGAAGCTCCGTCAAAGTTTAATTTCCAGTGCCCCTTTGGAGGAGGATGCCACCTAGTATTCTTCCTCAGTAACATCTTTTCAATTTGAGAGAGCCCTTTGCGTATAATTGACCCAGGTTTGGGGATTTTTATTAGTGGCCACTGGTGAAGAATAGAGAAATCCTTGGAGGAAAGGGAGGGAAAGGAAGGACACTTTGCACTGACACATTCTGAAATGGCCACCTCGAGCTTGGAAAGGAAGGTAGGAAGCTCAATCACTTGCTCTCTGAAAAGATGAAGGTTATGTTCCCACCAGATATGCCAGAGCAGAAAATAAGGACTGACATGCCAGATAGAACTGAACAGGCTATTTTGGGAAAAGGACGGCCAGGAGGAAAGATTAACATCAATGCTGGAACAGGGGACCCAGGAGAGATTAAACTTATTGAGGAGCCATTCCCAGCAATTGGAAGTGAAGGGACAGAATAGGAAGAGATGATCCAGGTCCTCCTCCGCCGCACCGCACAGAAGACATTTGGAGGGGCCAGGGAAGCCCCACGCACGCCTTTTAGCATGGGTGAGAACCTTTCTGTTTAAGACTAACCATCCGAAGAAAGCAACTTTCGGGGTGATATGAGGATGCCAGCAACCAAAAGAACTCGGAGAACCCATGCCTGTTTGAGAAACGAGAATGTTATAGCCTGATTTAACTGAATATGAACCAGTTCTGTCGCCAACCCATAATAAGCAATCATCACTGTTCAGGAATGCGGCATGTCTATCTTCAATAGAATTCAAAAGGGAGGCAGCTTCATGAGCAGAGGCGCCAATAGACATTATGTCTTTCCAACACCAAGAAGGCGATCCGTTAGGGTGTTGGTAACCGTAGTTTGAGACAAGAGAACCCCAATGCAGTTTGGAGGAGTTCATAACACCATTGAGAGAGGGAAGCAAATTGAGGGGAGGGAAACCATTCCAGCTTTCGTCCCAAAATGACACTAGCCGACCATTATTTATCTTCCAAGAGACCTTCTCAGCGATGAGATATTTGGAATTACACAGGAAATTCCATATATGAGAGCCCTTCGGCAACTCGGAGCTGGAAAGAATTAGCTCATGCCGGTGCCCATCGAGATATTTATGAGCGAGGACCTGGAAGGCTAGTCTGCTGCCTTCAGAGATGAAGTTCCACACCAGTTTAGCACCGAGAGCCATATTTTGAATGGCGAGATCCAAGATACCCATTCCTCCCAACTTCTTAGGAAGCTTGACCAGATCCCAATTAGCAAGATGGAATTTGCATTCAGTGCTGAGACCTTGCCAAAGAAAGGTGCGAGCCACTTTTTCTATTTTAAGCAGTACAGATTTGGGAATCTGTAAAATGGAAAGCATGTAAATTGGAATAGAGAGGAGCACCGAGTTGATGAGAAGCACATGACCAGCAAGGGACAGCCATTTGCCTTTCCAAGAAAGAAGTTTGGAAGAAATGGAATTCAAAAGCCCGTTCCAAAGGAGAGCCTTGCCCTTTCCATAAAAAAGTGGGATACCCAAATAAGTGTGAGGAAGTTTTCCCAAAGAGAAGCCTAGAATCTCTTTAATTCTGCCCTGAAGCCGGGGAGCCACGTTAAAGAAGAAAATAACAGATTTATGGAAGTTTAAGACTTGGCCCGCAGCTAAAGAGTAAGAATCCAGGATAGAAGAGAGGCACCTGGCTTCAGGGACAGTCCCTTGACCGAAAAGAAAGGTGTCGTCCGCAAATTGCTGATGTGAAAGAGGTGGGAGATTGGAGGTGATGCGGAGACCATTCAGAGAACCTTCTTGTATTGCTGTCTTGATGCTGCGACTGAGTGCTTCCGCAACAAGGGTGAAAAGGAAGGAAGAAAGCGGGTCTCCCTGACGAATGCCTCTGCTACTCTGAAAGAAGCCTTCCGCGGAACCATTCACAAGAACCGAAAAGTGAGGGGAGGCAATACAGTTAAAGATCCATTTACAGAAGTGAACGCCAAAACCCATAGCTTGCAAAGATTTGAGGAGGAACCTCCAGTTGACGCGATCGTAGGCCTTACTGAAGTCCAATTTTAACAACATTCCGGCTCTAGAAGAATTATGGAGAGAGTGAATTAGTTCATGAGAGATAATAATACCCTCGGTAATAGACCTGCCCGGAATGAACCCACTTTGTTCCCGTGCAACCAATTTATGCATCAAGGGGCATAGCCTATTGGCAATTGCTTTAGAGATAATTTTATACGTGGTATTACACAAATAAATTGGCCTGAAGTCATCCATCTTCTCTGCCGGGGATTTTTTGGGGAACAAGCATATGAATGTATGATTAAGGTTCCCAAGAATCTTCCCTGAAACCCTGGATTCTTCGACCGCGTGCCAAACTGAGGGACCAACAATATCCCAAAAATCCTGGAAGAAAGAGGCAGGGAAGCCGTCCGGGCCGGGGGCTTTATCCCGTTTCATAGAAAACACAATTTTCCGAACCTCCTCCAGAGAGAAGGGAGAGAGAAGCATAGCATTATCAGCTTCTGAAATAGAAAGGGGAATCTGGGAAAGGAGTTGTGACTGAGCGCCAAAAGGGGAAGCCGTATCATTCAGGAGCTTGCAAAAGAATTCCACCGCTTCAATTTTGATCTGAGCTTGTGAAGTGGCGATGGTGGAGTCTTCGAGTTTGAGGGTAGATATATAGTTGAAGTTTCTTCTGGCTTTAACCGAGGCGAAGAAAAATTTAGTGTTCTTATCTCCATCCAACAACCAGGCTTCCCTGGATTTTTGACGCCAAAAAGTTTCCTCTTTTAGAAGGAGATCCCCCAAATCCTTGAGAAGAGATTTTTCTTTCAGGTAACCCTCCTGTGACATCCCATGCACCAGAATGGTCTCATTGAGAGAGCGAAGATCCTTCTCAACTCTGATTTTTTCTTGAAAAATGTTTTTAAACTTCGAATGATTCCAGCATTGTAAGTTAACTTTGAGCAAAGTCAACTTTTTGGAGAGTTGAAACATCTTGGTCCCTCTGACAGCAAATGAATCCCACCAGCCCTTGACCAGCGACATCAGAGAGGGGTCCTGAAGCCACATGTTCTCGAATTTGAAAGGGGCACGTCGCGGAGGGAGGTCGAAATCGAGAACCACGGAAATTGGAAAGTGGTCAGAACCGGAAAGAGGGAGAACCGAGCTTTTAAGAAGGAAATTTTGGTGCAGCCAATGCTCGGAGACCAGGAAACGATCAAGACGCACTGCAAGAGAGCTGAACCCAGATCTCCTGTTGTTCCAAGTAAACCAGCCCTTGCAAGGTTCTAAATCAATCAAGTGAGTAGAAGAAACGAAAGAAGAAAAATCTACCTGCGAGTGAGGTTGCCACAGAAGACCTCCACGCTTATCGCGATCAGAAAGGGTGGCATTGAAGTCACCAGCGACGATGATTTTAGCGGCAGAGTCGGAAGACAAAAGCTGGCTGAGGCAACTCCAGAGAGCCCTTTTTCTGATAGGAGAAGAGGGACCATAAATATTGCAGAGGAAAAAGAAATCCTCAGAGTGTTTAATCGAAACTTTACACCAAATGAAATTAGGGTCGATTACAAGGGGTTCAATCATGCAACTGCTATTTTTCCAGAGAATGCCCAAACCGCCCGAGGCCCCAATGGAGTTCGAGAAGCAGCCTTCCCAACCTTTCCATTTTCTGAACCAACTACATTTACAACCATCTGCCGTCATTTTTGTTTCCTGAATCAAACAAATATCCACATCCTCATCCATGGCGTAACGTCTTAACAGACGCTGTTTGTTAGGGGCGTTTAGACCCCTAACATTCCAGGAGAATAGGATCATGATTGCTTCAGAGAGGACTCGCCTCTCCTACTCGAAGACGGGAAGAAAGAACGAAGTTGAAGTTGCTTCCCGTTGGCAACTTCGTTGAGAGAAAGCTTACTTTTGTTGGGGCAACCAAGAATGCTTTTTGGTCCGAAATCCACGCTGAGAAGAGGTGGAGTGGGAAGAAGCGGACCCAACGGCTGAATGGGAGGGGAATGAATCGCAGCATTTGCTATAGGGTCTTCTGGAGGGTCAGCATCATTTGACTGGAGCAGATCCTCTTTATCCATAATCCATTTCTCAAGGGAGGTTGAGCTACCTCCCATACCTATGGAGATGCCCTCATGGAACAGAGATAGGATCCGAGAAGAGTCCTTAACTACAGCCGCCGTTTCTTTAACGAGGGAGAGAGTGTCAGGATCCAAAGCAAGAGGTTCAAGAACGGGAGGGGGAATGTGAGGGACGATGGGCAAAGGCGACGAAGGAAGAACTCGAGGGGAGGAAATGGGGGGGGAGGAGCAGGGGAGGTGTGGGAAACTTTCCGCCATTGCATGGCACCAGAGGGGGCATTTTTACAGAATTTGCGGGAATGACCGGGCTTCAAGCATTTGAAACAGAGATTAGAAAGACCTTCATAAGCAACTTTCTGTTTCCAACTACCTGAGGGGGAGTTGATAAGAATAACTTCCTTTAGCTTAAGAGCGGGATTGACAGAAATGCAAACTCTGGCAAAGGAAGAGAGAGTACCATTCAATGTAACAGGATCAATGCGAATAACACGACCTAAACAAGAGCAAATTTTAGTAAGAATGGGTGCCGACCAAAATTCACTGGGCAGGGAGTAGAGTCTGATCCACACTTGGTGACCATCCACGTCTGCTTTGTTACAATCAAAGTGAGGTTCCCAATCGCGGATCACAAGACCAGAGTCGGAAAGGAGGAAATTTTTTCTTTCCATTGTGTCGTCTTTCTGAGCAGCGCTACGAAAAAGCACAAGGAAAAAACCTTTTTCCAGGGAATGGATACTCAGGCCGCTGCCCCACTGAGTTTCGCACCAGCTTTCTGATGCCCGAAAATGAGAGTCGTCTCCGAATAAACTTAGCAAAAATAGCCCTCGAATATAAACACTTCGTATGTGCAGCAAAAGGAGTGTCCTCGACCAGGGACACGGAAGGAATGTCATCCTGCAGAGCATGCGGGTCACAATCCGACGGGGGCGAATCTGACTCAGGCCCACGGGGGCCCAATCATTTTTGCATAGCTTCCGACAAGCCCTGGCCCGCCAGATGCGCCATTGTAGCACCCCAGAGGGGCGAGTCCAGAGGACCGTTGCTGGAACGAAAATTCAAAAAATTATGACCGTTCTGAAAAACCCATCAGAAACCATCGCGTGCATTTGAATGTTGCTACCTTTAACCCTGACCCATTACCTAGATCGCTCGAGTAGAACTTTCACCCTTTTCCCTTGCACCCATTTGCCCTTTATTAAATTTACCTTTTATCAAACCACTCACCGCTTCAGCTTACTGCCTCGTCAATTCTTGGTTTGAGGGGGATCACCTTCACCCTCACATGGGCCAACCACATCTTATTTTTATTAGCATCGCTTACCAATACAAGATAAGCAACAAAAAGGGGCAAAATGTAGACACTAAAATTAGGTCACACTCCCCCTTCGTCCCTCGACATATAAGCCCCCCTTTATTACATCTACCTAGCCATGACCCCCTTCACCATACTAATATTAATTAAATTAAATTAATGTGTTATCCTCACTATATATCTTATTTAAATATCTTATTTAAATAATAACTACACAAACAATTCAACTAGACACCTCACCAAACTAACTCAACCTAAGACCTATTCTTAGTAAGTTACCATAACTAACTAAGACTTACCCAAACCCTAAAAATCAATGCCTACACTCCCTCTAACCACATTCTCACATGCTCACATGAAGCTCCTAGTCTAATCCGTGGGATAACGACACAAGATTTAAGGAAATCAAGAGGATCTCCCTAAGTTTAGTAAACCTAAAAAATCCCACCTTGACCGATTGTTGGCTAGATTTTCTGCATAGCATCAAACCTAGGCAGTCATGAGATAAATCTCCCTCATTTAACCGGTGAGGCTCCCGTGTCAGATTTGTCAGTAAAAATGTGTTATTATCTATCAGGGGTTTTACTTTAATCACTTAGTTCATGAAAGATAACTAAGAAGTTTTGCAGCAAGTAAGTAGTTGTTTAAAGAAAAGAAAGGTTATAGAAGAAGGTAATTACATAAACACATAGAAGAAATGGGGAAGATGTGCATCCCAATCAGTAAATGGCAGAGCTGATTGCATGCACATAGAAGAATCCAATAGATATAAACACAAAATTCTAAAACAAAGGCAACTCTAGATCCAGATCTAAAACAACACAAAGTTTATTAAGAGATCTAAGATTAGAAGCAAGAAACACAGTACACCGTGACACAAAGTTCTTCAGAAACCTGCTCCTTTGTATTCCTTTGCTCCAAGTGGCTCTCAAGGGTTCAACACAAAGTCTAGAACACAAGATTGCTGCTTACAAATTCTGATTGATCATTAACCCGAAGGTTCTTCCTCTACTTATAGAATGTAGAGGTGCAATTACAAGTTGGAAGCTTTAGTTGAACTGGCACATGTGGAAGTCGGAAAAGAAACAACTGGCAATCTCCTTCCTGGAATTCCTCTTTGCATGACATGTATGATTTGCAACTGAAAATAGAACCTTCTATTTTGCACGTCTACCACCTATCTCCAAGTAGTTGACTTCTTCAAGTAATGGCTTTTAAACCAATCACTAAAGTTGTATAATTTAATTGATCGCTCAATTATTTTGTCGGAGGAAAGAAGAAGGAAGAGGAAAGCTGACTTTGTCATAGGAAAGAAGAAGGAAGAGGAAAGCTGACTTTGTCCTTTTTCATGTCTGCATGTAGCTGATTCAAACTGGATCTGGAAACAAGCTGGAATTGCAAGCAGTTGGAATTGGAAGCAAGCTAGAATTTTGCCTTCACATTGTCTTCTCTTTTATCCTTGAAGCTTTTGCAGTTCTTCTTTTGTACATGCATCAATGTAAGGTTGGCCGTAGATAACTCATCATCCTTATTTTTAATTGCATGTGAGCAATTAACAATTTTGGAAAGCACTCGGGGTGAATGAAAATTCAATGAAAGCTTCAACTAGAAGATGAGAGCACATGCACAAGATCTTGAAAGGAATTTTTCACACACTGACTTCTTCACAGGATGCATTCGAAACAAGAGGATGAAGCCTTTGCACCAGAAGCTTTTGCAACTATGAGATCTGGATCTGGATCTGCATATGGATTTGCATCTGCATCTGCATCTGCATCTGGATATGGATCTACACCTGCATAACAAACTTTGGCAACTGGGCTATGGATGGAAAAGCTGCAACTCGAATATTTCCACTGCTTTTAATCTGCATGCATGAGTGAAGTTTCTCCTGCACGCATGAGTGAAGTCTTTCCTGCTCTGGATTTTTCTATCAATTCAGCAAGAGGTTTCGAGCCTAGATCTGTGTCTCCAGTATATGTAAATTTATAAGTGATGCATGACTCTGTTGTGCTTTCTTTTTCATCTTTCTTCGCCATAGCTTTGTCTATCTTTGTCTGAACAATTCTTTTTCTTCTTATTTAACTGGAATTCTTCAAAACTGGTGCAGATCTGGACAATTCTTCAGATTCAAAGGATATATGCAATGTATTGGACATTGATAAAAGCTCCTTTTCTTTTGTAAAGCACCTGTAATGGATTCTTACAATTTATTCAAACAAAAATGGCCACCGGAGCATGAATAGTGAATTTTAATTGTAAAAATCTGCACTTTTCAAGCCTGCTGCCCCAAAAAATGGTGTTTAATTTACACATAAAGAGAGCATGAATCCTTTCAACAACACCTGAGCTCCTGTAACACCTGTGTAAACAATTGTGCAGACAAAGATCAACCTCCTTCAAAGCATGCGCCAAATCTAGAGGCTTTTAGCCTTGTTTCCACCTTGCCTGAGCAAAATCCTTCTTCAAATGGGGGCGTAATTTTCCTCTTGGCTACAATTCTTTCCCTGTGAATTAAATAATTCACCCATATGGCTGCCCATGCTTATATAACCCTCACAATTCTATAATTAATAATTGCCCCTAACAATTAAAGGCAATTAATTAATTAAAAATCAAGTTCTTCTCTTTTAAATATAACATGTTTAAGGATAGCCATCCAATCAATTAAATTAATTCAATTTAATCATCCACACTTCACTTCACTTAAGCTTCACAGTGTGCTTTGACCATAGCCACTGAAAATAGGAATTAATATAATCATTTAATATTTTAAAAAGTATTAATTCCTTCTCAAAAGGGGCTGCATTAAATAAATTAAATTTATTTAATTTTGGAATTCTATTTCCAATTGATTTATTCCCCTTTGCTTTTGTTGACTTTTCCACAAGCTTGGGTGCCAAAATTGGGTGAATAAATATTAACAAATATTTATTTAATGCATTATTATTCACCCAAGGTGGGTCGCACTTTTTTGCATAATAGAATTCTATTTTTAAGAATTTCTGACAATGGGATTCTTTACCCTGCAAGGCAGCCCCGGAAATCCCATGATCCACTTAAGTGATTTGACTTTGACAATGGGATTATTTACCCTACATGGCAGGGAATAAAATCCCATGATTTCACTTAAGTCACTTTTCTTTTATTTCACCATGGGAATTTGTACCCTGCAAAGCAGGTAATAAATTTCCGCCTGCCTGCAGCCTCTAACTTTCCCACTGCAGCTTAAATAAATTTTATATCACGGGAAAAAGTATCCTGCTAAGCAGGTGCAAAATTCCCACCTGCCTGTTGCTTCTATTTTTTCCACTGCAGCTTAAGTGAATTTTATAACACGGGAAAAGTACCCTGCCAGGCAGGTACAAAATTCCCACCCTGCCTGCGGCTTCTATTTTTCCCATTGCAACTTAAATCCTTTGTTTTCCAAAAATGTGCCCATCCCCACAGGGGCTTTTCTGTGCACGACTTCACTTTTTCCCAGTGATCCAGACCTCCGATGGTGACTTCCTCCGGGCATAATGTGCGTATATGTTTTCCAGCTGCTCCAGGCCAAAAATCGGGTTTACCTGGCAAAGGAATTGTTCTAGAGAAATTTCACAGAAAACGAAACGGGACAACACAAAAACACGAAAAATTGCCAAAAGTCACAAATAAAGCCCAAAACTTATTCCAAGTTAAAACCCTTCTGGCACATAGGAATAATAACATATTCGCTCATAATAGAGTTAAAACGGAGTGCAAATAGCCTCATACGGGGCTCAAAATAATTAAATACAAATTTCCTACAAACAAATCTTGATGACATAATATAACAATTTTGGGCATCTAGGTATTTGGCGAAAAAGGCTAATATGGCTCTTTAGGAATATCTTGACGCAATACAAGAACTTTCAGGCAATAAAAACACAAAACGACCCATTATTTTAAAAGTACAATTTTTTTTTTGAATAGGGTAATCACAAATTTCAAGATGAAATATGGGTGACACCACCGACGTTAGTTTCCCCTAACCATCGCCAGTTAGACCGAACCACTGTCGGTTACCCCTTTTATCCCCTAAAAAACCTTATTCTCAACGTTGGAAAACATTGGGAGAAAAGTGGATGAGCAAGAATGAAATCTCAAAGAGATAACACATCTTCAGAGAGCCAGTTTCAGCAAGAACTGACATCCAAGGAAGGAGATTGAGGATCTTCTCCTACATAGCCATCCCAGCCACATTCTGATCTATCCAAGCAAAAGAAGAGTGTGCATACAACCCATGCAGAAGCTTTTCTTCAGTTGGTGATCACTTGTAGCCTTCAAACCCATCATCAGCACCTCCATCCTTCACACATAGACTTTCAGGAATGAAATCCAAGTAAGTACAACATCATACTTTCCTGGTTATTTCATTTTATCATTATTTTATCATCCATTGTTTATCTTGCTCCCTATTGATCATCTCCAACTTTTTTTACCTCCATAGACCCATCAAAACCTCGCAAGAACCTATTCCATCCACCCAATACCTCATCCCGACCAACCAAATCCTTTGTGCAATCACAAAGGGGACCAAAAACCCCATTTTGTGACGTTTTCAGATCACACAGTAACCGGCGCTGGTTATACCTAACCGCAGTCGGTCACCCCTGACCGACACCGGTCTCTGTGTTTGCCCACACACAGCCTTAAACAGAGACCTATCCACCTAATTTTACCACACCCTCACTCACTTGTGACCTACCCGAGACCTTTATCAGACCTGCAGAACCCAGAACCAACCATTTGACCTGTGGACACTATTCTAGCTTAGCCTGTTAGATTAGATCTGTTTTCTTATTGTGTTTTTAAGTGAGATACCTAAATCATTTCAAAATAAAAATAGGGTTTACTTTGTTTTCAACATTAATTTGTTTAAAACAGTGGACTGACAGCCATCTAGGAAGTATCATGCTTCTTGGATCTAGGTCATGCTAGGTAGTTCACTGCCCATATTGTTTAATTCTTTTTGGTGGTCTTTATTTCATTATAGGTAGTTCCTCCTAGCCAAAAGGAAGCTCTCACGGTCAGCTATGGATTCAAAAGTCATACGCGCCGCAATAACCCATCATCCAATATTTGAACATGTATTCCTCCTATGCTCGTTACCCTATTTGTTTCGTCAACAATTCAAGGAAACAATCTAAGAAAAAGGTGAAACACTATGAAATCAAGTCCCCACTAAGAGAAGGGTACATCTGCCTAAATAGGATGAAGGGGAAGGGCCGTCATCTTCTTCTTATCAATGAAGAAGACACATTCTTTACATTTTCTTGGCCATTAATGTGCATTCATGAACAATGTAGGCCAGAAGTATCCTACTCTAATGAATTTATTTATTTTAGCCTTGGCTAAGAAGTGTCTGCCAGAGATACCATCATGGAATTATGTCAAGACTTTATCTGTTTGTTCTCTATCAATATACCTTAGTAGGACACCATCCAAATTCTGTTTGAAAATAATCCCACCAATTAATACATAATGAACTGATTGTAACCTCAAATTTCTTCTCTTTGCTTTACTCAAATTAGGAGGGTAGCCACCAATTACTAGAAAATTTTCCATGTTGTTGATCTAATTTTTATATCCATGTTGAGTTCCTTCATTCTAAGGAATTTTTGTGCAAATTAAGGGTTTTTCACCAATGCGGTGGGACTAGGTCCCTCTGATTAGGAATGGGGCAACTCCATTTATTAAAAATAGGAAATATATACACTACTCTAACCATCATAGGCATCTTTTCAATCGGAGATCACACAAGAATGCTCCATTTAACCCATGTGCAAAAAGGAGGTGGAGGAAAGGTGTGTGTATGGAGAGAGGGGAGAAAGTGAGAAGAGGGTTTTACTCAATAAATAACAAGCCGAGTTTATTGATATAAAACTAGAATATTTCCAAGTTATCAATGAGAAGATGCGATATTAGAAAAAGAGGACCAAAACACAAGTAAATAAGAGTTTATTTGCATAATATTACACAAGTAACCATGCTCATGGAGTAAAGTTGTGATGGAGAGGAAAACATAAGACAAGGGGATAGAAGAATTGTAGTTTCTTGCTTGTAGTAAGACAACAGGAGCTATCAACCAAGAAAAACTAACCCTTTCAAATGGAGAAGCCATTCCAATTTATATCTTTACAATCTATCTCTTCATCTACTCCCCACGGGACCTTTCATAGTCCCACCACTTGTGACCTTTCACATTCCTCTAGGAAAAAAAAATAAGCCCCTTTCTTATTAACAAAAAGGGGACTTATACAATGAAAAATTACAATGGGCACTTAAGTAAATAGGAAGAAAGAGCCATAAATTACATTCTTAATGAAGAACTATAATTTAGAAAGAGAGGGATGGAGGAGAGAGAAGTGGAAATCTGGAGATGGGAAATCATCTTGTTGATGAAGAACCTACTTCTAATAGATCTTGAGTGAATGCTCCATAAATTTAAGTTCCATGTCTTTGACCTCCTATTGAGTTGGAACACCGTGATTACAAATTCCTCCTTTTATGAGATGTGGACGCACTCTAATGCATTAAATGAGTGTTTAGATATATTTTGTGAGGATTGCACTGATATAGAAACATGATGATCCTTTTTGAACACCAAGTTAGAGTTAGAACATGGAGAGCATCACCTTGTTCTTCTTGGCTTCAAAATTCACCTCTGTAACAAAATTTTTTCCTTTTTGATTGGAATCAACCCCATGATTCTCAAGCACTTTCTTTTTCATATGTAATTCATTGAAAAATGTCCTCTCCTCCAAACAGAAAAATTATTCCTTCATTTAACTGAAAATGCATAGTGTGACATCATGAATCCATCAGGTCACTAAGGTGTTTTGTATTGTTTCAAACTTATCCAGGTGTTATGTCTTTAGCATGAGAGGCTCAACATCCTTGTTTCTTGACCAATATCTCGAAACTTATTATTTTTAGAAATCCTTATTTTGAGAAGTCCATTTTTATTTCCAATCACTTAATTTGGCACTTTTGAGCTTCCTTGATGTTCAAAGGGAAGTGAAAAATCTGAAAATGAATTATTTGTAGCACTTATTATTTATAGAGAGTGATGCTTAGGAAGGCTTAAAATTTTTAGAAATGGGTCTTCCTAGTGTTGAAATTAAATGAAACTAGTCTAAATTTTTTTCTTAATTCACAAGGATACTTTGCTTTGATTTTTGAAGGATTTCAATCACCGGAACTTCATAGATATGAGAAAAATCATGTTTTTAGCAATTTTAATTTCAAATGGTTGTAGAAAATGATATAGATAATCAATGGAGGCATGCAATTACTCTTCTTAAAGGTGTTTTTGAAAGGAATCTAAAGTTAATATATCATGGTGAATGAACATGGGGTTTGGGAGATATGAGCAAAAATGGTTTTTGAGCATGGAGGATGTCTAAAGAAATTTAGGTAGCATAAAAACATACTAGAAGCAATGGAGAAAATAACATAACACAACTGAGGCTAAAAATTGGTTAAGTGATGTATTAAAAATGTTTTCCCCCTTTCAAAATTGTTTTCCCTCCCATTTGCACAACTTAACTCAACTTAGATTCAAACTGGCTCAACTCGGGTCAAGTGGAGGTTAGAGGTGTGGTTACACCCTAAAAAATAGGGTACAAAGGGAAATCACCCCCTCCAAAATGTGCCATGGGTTCTTTCTTAATGAGGATGGGGCCAAATTTACTTTTCTAACACCCAGGTTGTCACTTTTAAGTGATAAAATGTTGCCTCCAGAGGGGAGCACAATTTTGTGTCCCACATGTCCTCCTAGTAGTTGGGATAAAGGGAAAAGGGGACATCACACATTTAAAAGGCCGTCATGGGTCATCCAATCATGAAAAAGTGGTCAAAAGTAAAAAATGGTGAGTTTATAACACCTTTTAACCACTTGAGTTGTCACTTTAAGTTAAAAAAACATAAAAATCAGCGAGGGAGAACACTTTGGTGTCCCTCATGTCCCCTTGAACAAATGGAGAAAGGGACAAAGGGATATCAGGCCTCCAAAACCCCGCCCAAGCTTCTTAGAATGCTGATGTCATTAAACACAACATGAAAATAGAATAAGGAGTGGATTTTTGGGCTCGAGAGCAAGACATGGAGTTTGGAGGGCCAACATTATATGATTTCAACTCAAAAGGACCCACTTAGTCCATTATTACCATTTTTAATACCTAATTCAATTTATAATTTCCATTTCTAATCCATTTTCAACTTTTTTCTATATGTGTGTGCGCTAGTAAGTAGAGTTGTCACTTGAGTCCAGGACGAGTACGAATAAATCCAATAAATGTACCATGAGGGTACAATGTAATCCAATTTTACCTTTGGTTGGGATCCTAACTCTTCCCAAGGTGTATGAAACCCTTCGAGAAAATTTCATCTTGTAGAAGACTCTTGTGTTGCAATGATGGACAGGTTTTCACATTTTTACACTCCCAGAATTTTTCCTTGATTATTGCACCATGAAGTAGTCTATGTTAGATTTCCAATTCCTATGTTATGAGCTCCCAACAATTTATGAGGCTCGTGAAACCCTTTGAACAAGGTGAATAGCTCCTTTGGAACATGCATTCCCTAGTGCCTTGCCCAAAAAGACATAATTTTTCTTAACTTGTTCCTGACCTCAATTATCTCCATATAATCTTCCTAAACTACCTTGGAAAAATTCATTTCTCTCCCATAAAAATCCCAAATGATTTGAATTTTTCCTGTAAGCTTCTGGAGGATGTTCACTAGTGACAAAAAGACTAATATAACCCTTTTGAAGCCTTCGGGAGCACTACTATTTCATAGATCTCAGTATCTTCAAGAACCAAGTTAGGTAAACTCATATGCACATGGAACACAATTGAAAATCATGTTAGCACATTTCTATTGACTAGAATGAGGGTTACACAGTTGAAATGATAGTTGGATGAAAGGTTTACAGTGACCGGGAAAGGGAATTTCAAGTATGGGTTTGGTTTTCATGACCAAACTTTTAAATTTTGTATGTCAGAAATTTAGCATGACAACAAATGAAAACTCAATGTTCCACGACTCTTCTTTTTTGTGTGTATTTTCATTGTCCCATAGACTTGTAACACCTTACAGATCTTCCTTTCAAGGACCTCATAAATCTTACGGATCCCTTACGGCTTGTCCCTACTCTTCCTCCATGAAGAAAGAAGTTTCTTGATTATTCTAAGCATTTAGAGCAAGCTACTCACAAAGTTATTTGCCTCTTACCAATTTTGTGGTCTTGGTAGTTACATCAAACTTTGTGATTTTGGTTACCCATCCAACTCTTTTCTCATTGATTTCTGCTCCCATAATGAAGTCTCTCACACTGGGGTGTGATACTAGGACCTTTATATAGTCAGTGGCTAACATGGCCTTGAATTTTTCAAGATCTCTGTAGACACCCATTTTTGGTACCCTACATTATTCATCCGTACTCCTCACATTCACATTCAAAACATTAAACTATATTATTATCTTATAAACCATATCCTCACCCTCATAAAATCACATTCCACCTATAGTAGAAACCCATTCTACCCATCCTAAGTTACTAAAAACCTCCCTAACCACCCATAACTCATCCTAACCCATTTTAACCCTAACCATCTACCCTCCTAACATCCTCAACCTCTTCTTAACCATCTTCACTAGCCACCTTACCCGAATTAACTCTTTTGGGAGTGGTTGAAACCACTTCCAATCGGGTTTCCTCACTTTTTTCGGGTCGACAACAATTCTAACCAATTACCAACAATTATGTAAACAACATCAAACTTCTTGAATAGGATCCATAGACATTGCAATGAATCTATATTACTCTAGCATCCATATCACATCTATGGAAGCTTTGTAAACACTGTAAGATTCCCATAATGTCGTTTCTTAGCATTCTTCATTCAAGGTAAGATTTGGTCATTTGTTTCGTATTTAGTTTGTGAATGCATCACCTTAAAGCTCGAATAAATTCATAAATTATCTATTTTTCACCTCATTTGCATCTTATTTGGAAACCATCATTTTCCACAATAATCACTAACGATTACCTCAAATCGCCAGTTATCCATCTTTTTATCAATTTAATCATATTTATCATATCTACCATCAAATATCAATCTATTTTTTTGATCTGACTGTTTTCAAGTTATTTCTCTCTATAAATGACTTTACCAGGTTAGGCACCTCCAATTATAAGCATATATGACCTTCCTATCATCCAAAAACTCTTCGTCTAAGAGAAATTTAACATTGCACATGAGCTTAGTCTTTGTGCCATCTCCTTGACACCAAATGTTGAAGACATTAAAGATCAACTTGAAATCATACACAAAGAAAAATAAATTGTTGAAAAAGGTTGGTTTGATTACTTATTAGATTTAGAACTCATTGTATCCCTTGCTTGGGCTGTTATCATGTAGAGCAGGATCTCTCTATCTCTTTGGATTTCTAGTCATCCTCTTATTGTCTATTATTTTTATATCATTATCGATTGATTGTAAAACAAGTTAACACCATTAACAGAAGCTCATTGGTTCCTGGGATCAGCCTTTACCAAGTAACTCATCATATATTTGTCTAATATCTATCTTGTTTAGCTATCTTTGCATGTAGGTTCTCATACGCACCCAAAATTGCATGTGCTACATTGTCGAAAAATGGTTACAAAAGTTCCCAATGATGATTCATGTCCTTCCATAAGGTGTTTGAGTTCCTAAACCCATTCGCAATATATATTTGTAGCCTAGACATCCTTACTTAGCTTTTCCATGATTTCTTCCAGCTTCCTGCTCATTTCTGTGCATGTTTTGGCCTTTAGTGTCAAGACCGCCGCCCTGTATGGGCGGTGGTTCTGAAACTACCTCCTAGGCTTAGGTGGTAGTTCTAAAATCACCTCCCAGGCTTGGGTGGTAGTCCTAAGACACCTCCCTGTGCAGGGCAGCGATCCTACGTGATTTTTCTAAAACTCTTAATGCACAATTTTAACATGCGACACTTCACTTAACTTGACTAGGGTGCGTTTGTGAACCAAATTGCCTAAAAATAGTCTTGATTGCTTGGCATTCCTTCCCTCTTCTATTTTTAAATAGATTTAATTAGTTTAAACTGCCTCTTCACCCAATGATTTGGCACTCCAAGGTTTCCTTGTGCATGAAGGCACATCCCAACCAATTCCTATATAATCAATGCTTGTATTCAAGCAAATGGCTTGAGAATTTTGTGTATCTTGCATAGTATTGCTGCCATAATCTTGCTGGAAATTACATAGCCAAGCTCTGTTCACTTGCGTTATCTCTCTTCCACCCGCATTGCAACCAAACTACCTTCAAGCTACCATTTCTCAAACACCTTCTCTTGCTGCTACCTTTGCATTCCTAGTTCTTTGGACTCATATGGACACACAAAGAAAGAAAAGGATAAACTAAGGGGACAAATTACTACACATTTGGATTTACCTCTGTTCTATGAATTCTAGGTTGGATTTGTTGTTTGATTTCCTTTATTCCTACAATTTATCATTGTTACATCATATCAAATAGAGTAGAAATCAATTTCCTTTCATTTACAAGTAATTAGTTGATTTACAAGAGGGTTTAAATCATTAATAGCAACTCCCAGCAATGGATCCTCTTCTTCCCATCCCTGTGGATCTGAAGGAGAGAATGTCTGTAGGAGGTTGTCTACATATCATATATCTTTTGGAAAATTTCTTGTTTTAAGTTAGTTTAGTTTCAATACACTCAGCACAGGTGAATAACCACATTGGGTTATTTCGCTTATTTAGTTTTAGTGTAGAAGTAGATTTTATTATTTATAATAAAAGTAAATTATTGTTTGTAATTATGATGTTTCAGTTTTGTTGTTTTGTTTAGATTAGTTTCCTTTCCACCAATAGCATAGATTGTTAGTTTCATTTTATTTATTTTGGACACTTCAAACTAGATCAACACCTAGATCCAAGTTAGGCAAACAAACCATAGGGAATTTACGCTACCCATTCATATCCTCTAAATCTCCCCTTTACCAACTCAGCTACCATGAGATCACACTACCAGATATTAGTCACTAATCCTCCTATAGTTAGCCACACACATTCAACATCGGTTGCTCTAGCACGACCTCGGGGGGTCGAGTGCAGTTGAAGGTTACATGTCAATTTTCATCCATACAGTTCTCTCATTCACTAGAAGGAGTCTCACCTTTGTATTGCATCCATTCATCCCAACATTGTATTATTAGCGTAGGTATTGTTAAACCCTGTTGTCTTCTAAGTTTTTGTTGTTTTGTTACATAATTGATGTTATGAAATCCACCATAAACATTATAGCACGCCTGTTGGGACCTTCAATCCCTTTTCTTTGATCAGATTTTATATCTTCTTGTTTTCTTTCCTTGTCAAATCATCTAACTTTTCATCTTGGAGTGTTTTGTTACCATTTCTTCAAAAACACGCAAAATAGGAAAAATAAAAAAGGAATAACGAACACATGTATGTTTCTTTTTCTTTCATTTTCCTTTTAGTATTGCATTTTTGTTTAATTTGTTTTCATTGAAATTAATCTTTCCTTCTGGGTCTTAAAACAAACCTTCATTTTCCTTTCTCACACATTTTAATCAGGGGTTAAATGATTGTATTCAAAAAATTCCCCTTACACACAACTAAACCATATCACAAATCAAACTTGCATCTAAACACTTCCTTCCAGGTCTATCTACTTGGATTTCATCACCAAGGGGAAGCCAACTTGGTGTTCTAGCTGAGTACAAATAAATGGTGGATGGTATATTGACTAAGCACCCTACACCCTTATCACTACATGACCATTAAGTGAGGGGGTAGGCCCCAATATCATGCCTTGTATCGATACCAACACAGACTTGGGCCTCACGTACCTTTGGGTATATTAAGGACTCTAGACTTAACTCACTTGAAACCAATCTTAGCTAGCCTTTTTATAGTTCATTCTCAACCATATTTTTCATTTCACACTTTTCTTAAATAAATCAAGATAATCAAAAAAGAAATATTTCTTGTAATTGTGTGACTTTCATTTCATTGATATTTTTTTTTCCTTTTTTCTTGCTTGTGTAGTTAATGGTTTTAACTAGACAACATTTTCACCTTCAAAACATCCCAAACATGACAGATCAATTACAACCACACTTAGAAACAAATTAGGAACCTCTACATTCTCCCAGTACTCAATTGGTGACACCAGAAGCTCATTGTCTCAACCCTCCACAGTTCTTCGAGAGTGGCGATGTAGTATTTGTAGAACTCTTAGGCTCCAACCCAATTGCCCTTTGTAGCTACCTTACTGCCAAAGGTATTCATATCAGTTATCATCTTATCTAAGATATTGTCCATTTTCTTCCATCGACACTTACGACTATTCCAAACTTTACGACCCTGAATATCAACCCATTATTGAGAAAATTGTTCCTTACCCCTCTTTTAGTGATACATATATGTTAACACCCACTTCATAT
Source organism: Taxus chinensis (assembly GCA_019776745.2). Taxonomy (NCBI): domain Eukaryota; kingdom Viridiplantae; phylum Streptophyta; class Pinopsida; order Cupressales; family Taxaceae; genus Taxus; species Taxus chinensis. The sequence goes on from CM034146.1 coordinate 902,366,304, forward strand.
GCTATTATTAATAGTTTTGAAATTAATGTCATATCATCACAAAACCCAACTAACCAAAAATTACTTGCATCATTGGATTCCTCACCTATCCCGTAGGGTACAAAAACTCATACTACTACCTCCCCACCCTCATACAGTCAAGAAGCCTTCACCGCTCCTCCTCTTGCAAGCTCAATGGCTGTCCCTCTTTCCACAAATCCTTTGATCACGTCTCAACTTGTTTCTTCATAACAACCTATGTCTTCGATCCAAAATATAGTCTTATCTATCCCTACATCTATACCACCTATCAACACAAGTGTCATTACTAGTACTTTTCCATTTTCACAACAAGCATCCACTACACCCATCTCACAATATACTTACATCTCTTCTAAATATATCCCACAACCATCATAACCTCATGTCAACACTTCTATTGCTCCTCCTTATCAATAAAACCAATCTTCACAACCATTAGTCTCTCAGTACACTTATAATATCCCAACAAGTATTCATCCTTCTCAAAATATTCCATTACCATATCAATTATATCAGTAATCAAACCCTCGCGACTATAATCAAGCCATTCCTTCTTCTTCAAACACACGACCACCTCAAAACAATCCCATATAGGCATTGTTAAGCAGAATATCTAGCCTTGAAGTTGTCACTATGAGACCTAAAAATAACCTTTCCCATGAACAAATTTACAATGAACCTATAAACCCATATGTTGCTTTTAAGGCCTATCCTCCACACTAGGAACTTTAGAAATTCATCAAATTTTACAGTAAGGATGACCCACAACAACATATCAGGGCCTTTCATCATGCATGTTATCTTATCAATCACGACCACGATCTCATGTAGAAGACATTCCCTCTGTCCTTAGCTGACCCTGCCCTTAACTGGTACAATAGTATCTCACAAAATTCTCTTTTCTCATTCACACAACTCACATAGTTGTTCTTAGAACACTTGTCCATCAATATGGGTCATAAAATATCCATCACTGGTCTCTATGCCACCAAAAAATTTGAGAACAACTCCATTGTTGATTTCATCACTAGATGGTGACGGATTATCAACTAGTTGTCCTTCTCTCTTCCACAAACTAATATGATCGAGTTACGTGCTTGATCCTGTGTCAAATATATATCAACTCCTCAAATCAAATCCTTCCAAATATTCGATAAGGCCTTTACCATGGCCTGAAAACTATAACTCCACACCCTCAAAGACGGTAAGGTTAAACTTTGATCTAAGAAACCAAAACCTAAGTCCTCTTTTTAAAAACTTCTTCTAACAATGATAAATCTAAAGGGTTGACACATGCATATTTTTAGAAAATTACATCTAAAGGTCATTCGGATATGAAACTATCCAATCCTCAACATAAATACACACCTTTAGGGGAGTCTTATAGTGCTATCTTTGATAAACTTCTCGTCACTTGTATGATTAAGCTCCCTCCCATATGACCTGTCGACATATCCAATTCCAAACCATCATGGTATAGAAGAAATATTATTGTAAATATCATAAGGTCTGATGATACGACATTGAGATATGTCATTCATTCATAAAAGTCCTTCAAGACCTTATCGTCCATGGTGATTTACAACTTGACAATCCAAACACACCTCCAAATTAAAAAAATGATTTTTTTTTAAACAACCCTTCCCAAATCATCCCCTAACCAGTAATCAACCTCAATCCAATGTCATAGGGTCTCATCATACCATCAATACTATCAATAAGACCTCACCCACATCTACAACACCATCCATTTCCACAGGTGAAATGTTGACGAAACAACATGGCCCTTCGAACATCCACACCATTAATATCCCAAGCCCGTCTACATCACAACATATAGACCCTACCACATCCATGAGCGTAGAAACTTCCCACACTATTCCTTTGGAATCACTAGAAAATTAGCATTTCATTAAAATCTTAAAAGCTCTTTCCAAGACCATTTCACCCAACAACAAGCCAAAAGTATTGGTAATCCAACACAAAAAATATAAAAATTGGCTATCTAAAAATATAGAAATATTACAAGATACTCACTAGACAATCACATCATAAGATAACATTTCCTTACCTGCCATTTTGGGACCACATCCCTCATCCAAATTTATAATCACCATCACAAAGTTTGAACCCGTTATGCGAACAACACCTAAATGTTCCTCACATGACATGACTCCAACATCTCATGCTCATAAACCATCAAACAATATCCCCCATCTATCATCCTCATCATCAGGATACTACAGTAACATCCATGAAGACCTCATCCGATCATCAATCATAACAATGCTACCCATTAAGCCCTATGATCCTCGGGGGTGGAACCTTCATGGTATAACTATGAGGCATTCTATGCTTATAATAAAATACCCAAACACTACATAGAGGGCTGCAAATCCCTCCATGCCATAATCTGAAGTATCGCTAACAAATGAATACTCCCATTAGACACAAATCATTCTAATTCATTCACCAACCTTAATACAACCAAATCTAAACATCAAATTAAATAGACTCCATAAGGCCCTAAACATATAATGATGCACGGACATCACTCTTAAGTCCAATTTTGATGTCATTAAATTTTTGGCTTTATAGGTGGTTTAGGAGTCCTTAGAAGCCTTAGAAGTCATCTCAAGTTGTCTAGTTGAGTTTAATAATTCAAAATTTCAAATTATGCATTTTCCCTCCTTTTTGGCATATTTGAATTTTTTAAATTAGTTTGAGCCATTTTGGATTGTTTACATGGTGTGTAAGAGTTTAGGTAGTTTATGAGAGTTTGATAAGGGTTTAGAATCACTTCTATGTCTTTTAGACATTTTCTTATGTTGTAAAGTCGGTTATATAACTCTTGAAATGCACTCTTGGCTCATTTTCTATAAGATGTAACCCTCCATGTAACCTTGTTCGTGACCATAATAGTTAGTTATGGGGAAATTCGAGACAAGAGGGATAAAATACGTTTTTGTAACTAATTTTATGATTCATTAATTTGAATGACATGAAGAGAAGGAGCTCTAAGAAGTTATAAGAGAGGATTTTTGTTTACAAATAATAAAGAGGACAATTTTCAAGTTTGTGTGAGAGCATTTGTGTTTATTTAACCTAGAGCATTCGATTTGGAGGAGATTTATGACTGTAAAAAACTTTTTGATGAGTATCTATAAATTTTATTGCAATATTTTCATTGGTCTTTTGTGAGTTTAGGCATGAATAATCTTAGAAATCCTATAGCTGTGATTTGAGGGTTATAACCCAATCAAAATAGTCAAGTTGGTGTAAGAACTAGATCAAAGAGAGATTGTTGATGGCACATTCAAGTGAATAAAACTTGTTTGGAATTTAAATAATCCTTAGAGAGTTTAAGATACAACATGGAGATAATATTTTGATTTGGTATTCCTTAGAAATCTTAGATACACATGTTTTAGAGGACATAATAGTTGGAATTTCAGTCATTATCAGCATTGGTTGACATAAAGAGTCTTACCATCAAGTTCCTAAGCTTTGGTAGAGTGAAACAAACATTAGGGAAGAATCTTAGGTCATGGAATTAGTTTTTAATCATTTTATTACTAATTTACCCTTACCGGGATTGGAGAAATCCTACCTAGGGTTTGTAGAAATAAAGACATTTGAAGGCCTTTGACTAAATTTCAAGGGATAAATTTTTTTAAAAACCATCCTCATAGAGTTCTTAACAAGATTCAAGAATATTTTTGCATTGATATGCTTTTAGTAGGTGGGAAAAGATGACAGTCATAGTACAGACCTGTAGAATACCATCAGAGGCCTAATTGAAGCCTGAAATTGTGAATTTGGAGATTTTTTTACAAAGGCACATTGAAAATTCACATAGAGATGAATTGCCCAAATGGGTACTTGAAAAGGTAATTTATTTGTCAGATGAGTCTCTATATCAAAATTTAGACATGAAAAAGGCTACAAAAAGAGCTACTAGGAAAAGAAATAGGTTTAGGGAGAAATTAGTGAGAAAGAGAGGTTTACATTGGGAGTTGGTCCAAGAAATACACCACACACCTTGGCAAGGAAAAAGGGTATGTAAAAATGTTTACAACTTGCTCTGAGTCCTTGTGGATTGTTCCAAACATGAACTCACCATTAACATGCTCTTGAGAAGCTTGAGAAGGGAAGTTTTGAGAATGGTGACTAATTTTGCATTTTCTTTTGTGTTACATTAATTTAATGATTGATTTCATGTGGACTAGACCCTAAGAATAGGATTCAAGAATATTTTAAGCCAAAATAAGGTTTTAAGCCCAAATTTTGTTAAGAAGGAAGAGTTCTAGGCTTAAGAAAGTAAGCAAATTGCCTAGTTTAGGAGTGTTTTGGAGATTTTGGTCAATCTAACTTATTTGGTTGGTTATAAGTTTGTTGTGATGTATATCATATAAATTCCTAATCATCGCTTGCATCTAATAAAAACAAGTCTTCCTCTACTAAAGCCCCAATTCACCAGATAAATGTCGTCAATATAACCACACGAGCACACACACAAGATTTGAAATACCACCCTAAATTTTCTATCTCCATCACTCCTTTCGAGTCACCCAACCCATCAACTTCTAAAGCTAGGGTTTCCATTCTTGCAGCACCTCAAACTCAATCCACTACATCCATACAAAAATAGTCCTTAAACAATTACATCAAGCTCCTGTTAAAATGTCTCTTTATGAGCTCATTAAAAACTCTCCTTAACATCACCAAGCCATGATTGAATCCCTTCAATCCATTTCAGTACCAGTAGATGACCCCCAACCATTTTCTAACCTCGTTGGTGCACTTAAAATGTTTGTCGATATTGAATTTGAAGACTCGAAAATCCCCTCCTTACAACTTGAGGATCATAACCTTCCTCTCTTTGTCACCACCCAAATCAATGACACTCTCTTCAAGAGAGTAATGATCAATAATGGTGTCAGTATCAACATAATATCATCTTACACCTTTAAAAAACTTCAATTACCTGATACCATAGCTGCTTAATCACCTGAAGTTCTCCACACCTTTAACAACACCATTGACATTAGTTGTACACTTCATGATTATGAAACTCACTATTCAAAAGTTAAAAAGTTGTGTTGTGCCTTATACTTTGTAACTTCCAAACTTTGTCACTACCTCCTTAATAAAAAAACCTACGCTGTCACAAAATTTAATCCACTCAAAACTATGCATTCTAAGCCTTATCAAAATGATTACATCACCAGATGGCTCATGCTCATGATTGAATTTGAATTAGAATTTATCTATCAAAATACCATTAAGGGACAAGTCATTTCCGATCAGCTCGCAGAAGCTCCCCTTCATACTAATCAACTACCTTGTGAACACTTCCCCAACGAATCTATAAACACTTTAGATCATGACAACACCCTTATTAAAATTACGTTATTATTTGATGGGTCCAAATGTAGGCAAGGGGAAGGTGTCAGACTAGTCATAATACCCCCTTAGGACACTCTTATTCCATTATCGTTCAAATTGAATTTTGAATTCACTAATAACATGGTGGAATATGAGGCCCTCATCATGGGACTTTAGACCGCCACCTTTCTTGGTGTACAAATCCTTGACATCTACGGAGGCTCACAACTGATCATCAATCAAATCAAATGAATCTACCAATGTAAAAATGAGGTCCTATAAAAATACAAAACCATTGTGGATGAATTACTACAATTCTGTGACCATTAATAAATTCAAACTACCCCTCGCTCATCTAACAAATTCACATACACCATGGCTTCACTTACCTCTCTTATCCCTTTATCACCAAATGATTCTATTATACCAAATTAATCCCCCTGGGATTAATTTGGATAACTCTTTTTAAATGGACTTAGCCATTTAAACAAACCTGGGATGTCCAAATACATTCAAATGGCCATCAAATTCCCCCTTCCAAAAACACTAATCATTGACATTCAAAAAAACTGTGGGAAACTAAGGCTAATTCATTAACAGGTTATGTAAAAAACCTTGCAACATTCATTTGGACGTCAAACTCAATTCCAAGTATCAATGGGGCCACGTGGCATAATATCAATGGTCAAGGTGATGGGACACATGTCACCATTTTGACTCTCCTGAAAGGTTTTAGCTTTGATAGACTTCAAATCCGCAGAATAAGCCACATTACATAGTCTTTTAGGTCCGAGCTTAAGTCACCAAGGTCAAAGGACACATGGTGGAGCACGAAGTTAAAAAGTGGCAGAAGATCAATAGTCAAAGTAGGACATGTGTCACTATTCCAGTGAACATTAAGGCAGATGCACTCAGTGGACATCAAGTCTGCGGAATAGACCGAGTTTTATAGGGCACTGGGTTTGGGAAAAGGGCTACATGGCAGAATTTCTATAAAGCAAAAAGTTTCTAAGTCTGCCAAGGGTAAAAGTTGTGATGTGAAGGAAAATCCAATTAGAGGCAAGCATGATGAAGAGGATCCTGACACTGCAAAATTGTGGAGCTTTCGTATTGGCTCACATTTCGTGGTTGTCAGCCAGAGCTATCAAAAGCTTGACATATGGAGCAACATGGAACTTCCTCATTAGTTAGTGTTTCATAGTTTGACAAGTTATTTTAGATAAATAGTGAATTATAAAGTGGTATGGAGTTGTCTCATTGGCTTATGCTTCATAGTGACCAATTCAAGTAAAAGATAGTCTGACATTTGTGAAGAGCATGGCAATTTTCTATTGGATCGCATTTCATAAAGCCACAAAGAGGGAAGTTAAAGAAAAGGAAGACAAAGGAAGTAAAGCTTGAAACCCAACCCAACTAGAGAATGACACATGAAAAAGGAAAAAAAGTGCATACATAGGCAGAGGTAGTCCCTAAGATAATCAAATGCTACCACGTGTCACGTTCCTGTTGATCTCGACAGATAAAACTTCAAGAGGCCATGTCTTTTGACTCCGAGCTCTAAATTTGAAAAAAATTATATCATTGGAAAGGTCCCCTACAGCCCTTCAATTTGATGTAAGCATATTTGATTTTTAATGCTAGTTAGTAGGTTAAAATAGAAAACAAAACTTCAGAGGAAGAAAAGAGTAGTCTTGAGCAAGCAAACAATTAAATCAGATGGCTCAACCATGAGAATTGATGAAGTATGGCTTTATTTCTTGTTGTAAGATAGAATAGACATAATAATGGCCTTGAAAAGTGCCTATGTGCTTTGTAGGTGAATTTAATACATATTGTTGGTGGTTGAAAGTTTGAAAATTCGTGCTTCTCTCTTTTCCCTCTTCTCTTTCTTCTTTCTCTCTCATTTTTTTGTTATATATTGTAAAATATTTCTTTTTGAAAGATGATGGACATTCTGATCTGCAAAGAAACCATGTCAAAATGGTCTCCCAAGAAGCTATGAACTTTGAGTCTTCATTTTGGCCTTTATAAATGCGTTCTTTCCTTCCTTTGAGTTGTAATAGACTGTGCATGCTTTTGAGCAGTAAAATATGGTGTTTATGGCTCTCTTTTTCCCTAGACTTGTGTTTTATTTGCCTCTTGCCTCTCCCTTACTCTTATAATGTGTTGTACATACCTATCTCATTTGGAAGCTCCATTTTGATTGTGTTTAATGTCTGTCACCCTTTTATTGGTGCTATCACTTCCTTTTAGTGTAGGATTTCCCATTTTCACGGATCTCCTTTTAACCCTGGTCCCTTTGGATATTTATTTAGGATTTTATTTTAGAATTATGAGTAGTTTTAGCATTAGGATTAGGTAGAGGAACAAGCCTTCTCTAGAGGTCTATATCACAATGCAAGTCCCACAATGTGGAGACAGTCCCATGTTACCTCAAAATTCCGGGTTGTCTATGGCTCAGGACAAGGTGCAATTTTGAGCTCCAACAGTTTTGACACACTAGCTGGGACCAGTTTAAAGATCTTTACAACTTAATACCAACAAGGTTGATGTGTTCTTGATGGTATTCAGCCTTTGGAGGCATTTCTCAACACATCTAATGACTCCACTGTTCCAACAAACCCATTATCTAAGTTGCATACCTTCCCTAACCTTTCCCTTTTCTTCCATTTTTATCTTTCCATTCATTATTTCCCCTCCATTCTTTCCATTTTCATTTCATTCATGAAGTTGTGCAATCATGACTCCATTTCCTTCCTGGAATTCTCATTTTCAATAGCAACACCGGTTTCCTCCATCCCCATATTTTCAAAATCGTCCTCCAAATTAGTTTTATGAGCCTTATCACGAGGAATATGCATATCAATCAAAACCTTATGATATTTATGGTTATCTTGTTAACCATGGTGCTTTTCAAGAATAAGGATATGTTGATATTCAAATACAAATTCAAGAGATGGAGGAAACATTACTTCAAGGGGAAGAAGCATACAATATTATGGCAGCTAAACTACCTAGTTTTAGTGAACCTTGTCTATGGGATAGACCTCTACCAATTTGGTACAACCCTCGATAGAAGCTAGAGGTATTGAATAAAACTCTAAATATAATGGTTGAAACCTTGAATATATTGTTGCCATCAATTAAAAAGAAGAAGGATAATGCACCTACTTGTGAAGAACCTTGTCAATGGGTTAATTCTTCACCACCATCAAACAACCCTATCTTTTAGCATTCCTAACCTAAAACATATCAAACTGATTTTCATATCCCTAGCTTTATGCTTTCTCCCATTTAGTATTCCACTTCTTCATCTTCCTCCCTTCCATCCCACCTTCAATTCTATGCCTCTTCTCTTCAAAATTCCCTCCACAAGAAGATTCAGCACCTTCCCTTTCACCTCAAACTTTACAAAAATCAGTTGAGACCCATCCCACCCCTCCTCTTGCATTTGTAAATCCATTTTAGGAAGAACCAAATCAGAAAATCAATCAAGGAGTGAAGCAAGTTGAAGAACCCAACATAGAAGAACTTGAATTTTTTTGAAGGATTGGGCTTTGAATTTTGAAACCAATCAAATGCTACATTTGGTTAAAACTTCAATAGAGGTTAGGACTAAAGAACATAAGGTGGAGGTTGATTTTGTAGACACCTAAAGTATGCTTACACTTAGCATTTCATCCAGTCCATTCAATTGATGACACTTTGTTGATAAACCCTTCTTTGCTCCATTATCAAATGCCCATTCTCGACACTCTTTTGGTTGTATTCTTCCCATATTTAGCTTATTTGTCTAATATCTCTCTTATTAGATAAACATTCCTCCTTTCGACCATTCAAAATCTCCCTAGTTCTCTCTAGACCACTTCTATTGGTTTCATAGGCTATCTATCAATCACAACTAATTATCCAGACCCCTCCCAACTCTCAACGAGTCTCTAATCACTTGCTAATCAAGTTTAACTAGGCTAAACCCTAGTTAACTAACCTAAACCAAGCTTATCTAAGCCTAAAGCATGTTTATCCTAATCTAATCTAAAAGTGCGTTTTGAGCTTTAGTCCCACATGTACCCAAATTCCAAACTCTCCCAAGTGAAAAACTATAAGTAGAAGAGTCACCCCTCCCTCTCAACCTACACACCTTGTTTACATAACAACATCTCTCTCATATTTGGAGATATTGGCATTAGACCTCATTTGCATTAGCTAAGCTAATAGGCATTTGATCTTGGCTATCCTCCATTATTGAAGCTCCTCCATCTTGCATCCATAACTTCAGGTTAGTAGGAGGGTATCTAACTTAGCCTTGTAGCCATTTTAGAGAGGCCTCTTCACCTCCATTGAAGCAAACAACAAATCTAATTTGATTGCTCATAGGTTTAACTAGGTTCAATTTATGTTTTAAGTAATCATAGAGTAGTTAGAGATAAAATGATAGTGTTTTAGTTTAATTCATTTTTATAGAAGTTATTTTGTTTAGCACTCATCTTGATGTTTATGATAGGTTTAGTTAGATCATGGAACTAATTAGTTAGTTTCTTATTTATTAACATAACTAATCTTCTCATGCATATTGATTTTACAGAAGAGCAAGAATAAGAAGAAGATGATGAACATTCTCTATGTTCTGAATGAAGTGTTCATGACGACACCATGTTCATGGAGGCTGATGATTCATCCCAGGTTGAAAAATCAAATATGGAGGAAAACAAATTAGATTCAGAGGCCTTAGGTGAAGAAGAGGTCATTGAAAGCTTTTTGCTTTCTTTTTTTGAATATGATTTTATTGATGAACTTGCCATGGAGGAGACATTCAAGGAAGAGCCTACTGAAATATGTCCTCGTGAAGAAAATAAAGAAAATTTTGATCTTTCAAACTTCATGATTGAGCAGGAGAAAAATGATGACACCATTGCTGAATCAGTCATCATGGAGATGGAAGATTATTTTGCAGAGTTATTTGTAGAGGAAGAACAAAGTCCAATTCAACTTGTAAACAACTACCTCCTTCAAGAAAGTCTACAAGATGACTCCATTCATGGAGTTGAGCTTCAAGAGAATGGGCAAATCACAAGGATCAACACATTAGTTCCCAAAGCCCCTTGCCTAATCAGGTATCTAGCTAGCTTGGAGCCAAAGATAGAGTTGTAATCAGTCATGCTCACTTTAGAATATGAGGAAGACCTAAAATGTACCAAAGATCAAATTAAATACCTCTAAACAAATGCAGAGTAACTAAAAGAGGTATTTGTTCTTTTTTCACTTGATACCTTGAAGAATAGGGTGGAAAAACATTTAAAAATTAGTTTTTCACTCATATTAAAGGCCATGTTCATTGCCAAATTAATTACATGGCCACATTTTCTAAAAAAAGGGAAGCTATTTCTCCCTTCCTATTTCAGGTTTTGTTTAGCTTCTCATTCCTCTAGTTAGAGTAGAGTAGGCAGGTTTGTTTTCAATAAAAGAAGTGCATTATGCACACTCTATATGTTTCCAATTGGAGCATTTATGATTTCATGTTTGTATATAGTTTTGTGGGTTTTTTTTTACCGTACACAACCTAGTTCAGGAAAATCAGTGTTCATGGCCAAAATAAGATATGGGGTAGTTTTAAATGCTAAATCATTCAGACCCTAAGATCAATTCATTTAAAGGCCCCCGTGCCTCTTGCTTAGCTAAAAATGTAGTGTTTTGGGAAAATTTACAAAATAAATAAAAAAATCCCTAAAAATCAACTTTAAGAGCAAGACCAAGGTTTTTTTTAGTTCACCTTGAGGTAGAGCAGGTTTAATGGCAGATTCAAATAGTTATAGTAGTTTGAAGTCTAATTCAGAGCTCCACATATCAGTTTCAGGAAGATCCAGATCATGCTAAGTTCATAACGACTTAGGGGTAAGAAAATTTCAAAGTTCATATCAGTTTTTTAAGTTTCAGGCTTGACTCCATGCCTAATGGATGCATAAAGGCTATCGATCAAATTTACCAAGAAACTTACCCTTGGAGGTCGCCAAAATATTATCCCAAATTAACCCCTGTGATGAATTTGGTTAACTCATTTTAAATGGATTTAGCCATTTAAACAAACTTGGGACATCCAAATACATTTAAATGGCCACAAAATTCTCCCTTCCAAAATCACCAGCCGTTGGCATTCAAAAAATGCATGGGAGACTAAAGATAATTCATTAGTGGGTTATGTAAAAAGTTATGCGACATTCATTTGGCCATCCATCAAATTCAATGCCAAGAATCGATGGGGCCATGTGGCACAAAATTGATGATCAAGGAGGCAAGACACATGTCACCATTATGACTATCCTCAAAGGTTTTAGCTTTGACAGATTTCAAGTCTTCTGAATAAGCTGCATTACATAGTCTTTCAAGTCTGGGCTTAGGTCAGCAAAGTCAATAGACACATGACAGAGCACAAATTTGACAGGTAGAAAAATATCAATGGTCAAATTAGGACATGTGTCACTATTCCATAAAACATTAAGAAAGATGCGCCTGGTAAACCTCAAGTCCGTAGAATAGACCAAGTTTTATTGGGCGACGGGTCCAGGAAAAGTTGAAAGGTCATAAGGGCCAATGTGACGAAATTTCTATAAAGCAAAAGTTTCTAAGTTTACCGAGGGTAAAATTTGTGATCCGAAGGAAAATCCAATCAGAGGTAAGCATGATGAATAAGATCATGACATTACAAAATCCATGGAGCTTTCCTATTAGCTCACATTTCTTGGTTGTTAGTCAGAGCTATCAAAATTATGACAGAGGGAGTAGTGTGGAACTTCCTCATTGGTTGGTGTTTCATAGTCTGACAAGTTATTTTAGATAAAAAGTGAATTGTGAAGTGGTGTGGAGATGTCTCATTGGCTTATGCTTCGCAATGACCAGTTCAAGTAAAAGATAGTTTGACATTTGTGAAGAGTGTGGCAATTTTCTATTGGCTCGCATTTCATAAAGCCACAAAGAGGGTAGTTAAAGAAAAGTAAGAAAAAGGAAGTAAAGATCAAAACCTGACATAAACCACATACTAACACATGGTAAAGGAAAAACAATGCATACGTAGGCAGAGGCAATCCCTGAGCTAATCAAATGCTGCCACGTGTCATGTTCCTGTTGATCTTGATAGACAAAACTTCAAGAGGCCTTATCTTTCAACTTCGAGATCCAAATATAAAAAAATTTATATCGTTGGAAAGGTATCCTCAAGCCCTTCAATTTGATGTAATCATATTTGATTTTTGATGGTGGTTGGTAGGTCAAAATATAAAACAAGACTTTATAAGGAGAAAAGAGTAGTCCTGAGCACGCAAACGATCAAATCAGATGGCTCAACCACCATAATTAATTAAGTATGGATTCATTTCTTACTGCAAGATGATGATTAACTAAAATTGAATAAATTTGTAGCATGGGGGTAGTTAATCTAAGCTATGAACAACTCTAAAAAAAGTAAATAAATGCAATAAAGGAAGTATGCAAAGATCTAAGTAGCTATGAAAAAGAAAATGCTAACCCTAATTTGCAAGAAGGAAGAGGAAAGAACTTAGTTTAATAATAAATACCTATCATAGAGTGTCATAGAGGTGACTGGAAAAATTAAAAGCAGGAATGACTGTGAAGGAGCCCCGAAAAAAGTGGATCTAAACTATTTCTTTGGACTGGAGCAACTAGAGGAGGACTGGGGCACATGCGGGCACTCTTGTATGCTATCCGAGTGCCCTAGTTTGTGAAAAAACTCTGTTCTTCACAAGGCCAAGAGGTGATCTGGAACCTTCGTTGTGTGTTGCATCAGGTTTGTTGTCCTATGTCGTATGTCACCAATAACTTGAGATGAAGAAAATACCTACAAGACCCCAAAACAAGCATCAAAACCTAAAAAGAATAATGCATATGAAGGGTTCAGACTAACCTCAACTGCCGCAATGGTGGACTTACCAACTGAGAGTTGCACTACATCTCAAACTTGACGTAGTTCTATGTGCAAGTGTGTGTGAACATGCCCTAGGTTACTCTTGTGCCAGTCACACTTTGTGAAGTATCAAGCAATAACTATGTGTAGAAAATGTAATAGAATGTGTGCATGGAATAAAATATAATCCCTCCCCTTGTGATGTGTGATGCAAATTTCCTAGCCTTGTTCCTTTATGATGGAGCTATGTGGATGCAAGTGATCTCTAATGCAATAGATAGATGCAGCTCTAGATGGAGTGATAGTAGTAAGTGATGCTAGGTCCCTCATTATAGTCTCATAACTTTATTTTTATAGGTTTCTCTTGATCTAATTTCATAATTAACCCTGAAAAGAACAACCACAAGAAAGATAAAGATGTGAAATGGCTAGAAAGAGCCCAAAAAGTGGCAGGAAAGTGCAAAATGGACCGGGGCAACCCCTGGTGGGACCAGGGTGCCCTAGTTCTACCTTGGGCTCCCCAGTTGAGGCTAAAATAATGGTAAATGACTGAAGTAGATTGGGCATATGGGTGCAAGAGGTCGGTAATGACGAAATAAAATAAAACAAGATGGCCAAAAGATGAGGGTTAATTAATACTTTCTTCACTCAAAAACCTTATAAATAATAGTATGAGACCGGGATAAATAATGTGTAAGGTGCATGATTTTGTGTCTACATTTTCCCCCCAATTTAGGTTGGTGAGTCAAAATATTGATAACATAAAGTAGATAGAGATGCATACATGATGTCCATGAAGAGTGTAGTAGAAACACGCAAAAGGAATAGATAAAGTGTGGAATGAAAAAATGATGGAGGAGTGTGGAAATTAAAGATGGAAAATGCACAAAGAAAAAGTGATGAGAGTAAACCTAGGGCGGAATGTGTGTGTAGCTATTGCGGTGTGTAATGTACCTGAATGGTTAGTAAAGAATGTGTTGTCGCGAAGGGTTGTTGTTGACGTTGTCGTTATTGTTGTTTCCCCCATTTGACTGCTTGTTTCTCATATGACCGGACCTACAAGGAGAAAATGATCAAGTAGTCAAATATGTATGGATGTATGTGTAAAAATGCAGTGTAAAAGACACATGTATATGAAAGCATGTAAATGTAAAATACACAAATGAATAATGTAAATGGAACATGTGCACCTAATCCATGTCGAGAAAGAGAGTGTAGAAGGATATCATGTACTGCGAGTTTTTTGGGTGATCTCACATTACCCTAGCTAAAGAAGTATAGGGAGGAAATGCTCCGAGGAAATGCTCTGTATCCTGCAAGCTCTAACTACTTCCTTGAACTATGTGTGTAGAGATCTCTGTATCGTCCTAGTTTTTTGGGTGATCTGACACCACTGGCCAAAGTAGTGTAGAGAGGCACACCCACTGTAACCTCCAAGCCTGTAATTGCTTCCCAGAATGATAAGGACACCATGTCGTGTAAAATTCACTATGTATGGGGTTTATAGATTGGTATGAACCTACTTGTTGTATGTAACTGAGCCGAATTGGCGTAGAATATGTGTTAGTATGTGAAAACCCCCAAGTGATTCCCCCCTCTTTGGGGGTGCATGCAACGTCACTGATAGGAGAATGCGGCCCTAAAAGAGGACCAACCACATGAAATTTGTACCCTACAGGGAGAAGGGAATGCACCTGGTAGAAACCAAGGTGCTCGCAAACAAGGATGGATAGCGAAAGACAAGTGTTAGTAGGATCTAACATGCATATAAAAGATAATGTGTAATCTATGCAAACAGTGTAAAAGCTACCAAGCAAAGTAGTGTAAGCACATAAGAATAAAAGGAATCCACACAAATCGGGTCACAAACATGGGACATTACTCACGATGTAGCATGAAACATAAGGCCATCATGGCCGCAAATAAAAAAATAGTGTGCACACCAAACAAAGGGAAAGGCCTGAATACAATAGCAAATAATAATAGACAATGTAACCAACAAGTATGGAAACAAATATCCCTGCATAAAAAATGTTGCACATGAAACACCCGTTAGTATGTTAGAAAGATAACCAGTATGTTAAAAGCATGTATAAGCAAGTAATGTAAAGTGCTAAGTACAAAATGAAACAATAACACCTAGAAGAGATGAATGTGTGGATTCCCCCAGGGACCAGTGTAGGAAGGGTAGAAGGCGAGTATCCATGCTGTGTGTAAGAGACCTGTATCTATGATCATAACTAAGAAAGGATGTGAATGTGCACGTGTGGAAGATATAGATAAATGGCATACAAGTAAGCTAACTAGCATGTGTAATAAAGTGATCATGAATAAACACAAGTAAGGAAGAGTAAAAGCAACCATAATATGCAATATGCTATGGATGGATGGAATGGAATGCAAAATGGAGTGATAGGAGGTGCGTGCCCCCTGAGTGGATGGAAGTGTATGCAATGAGGTTCATTTTGGTTTCCCCCTCATTAGTCAAGAATGCACCGTAAATGAGAGTGCGTCATCGAGAAATGGTTGAGTAGTGTGTGTTGTGTTTAACACACTGTGATGAATGTGTAGGTGTGGTAATGAGATGTGACCTAATGATGTGCATGTGAACTCTATAGCCGAAGCATTTATCATGAATAGATGAAAATATAAGTGATAATTTAGCCTAAAAGTATATCGCTATAAGATGAATGGATGAGTGATGATTTATCCGTAAGTGTATATCACTAAAATATGAAAGGAGGGAGTGGTGATGTAACCTAAGTTGTATACCACTACAAAATGACAGAATAGGTGACGATTTAGCCTAAAGCATATGTCACTAGCCTATTATTGTCACATGAGGAAAAGTTGAATAGTAAATGTGTGATGAGTGTAAGGTCCATTTTATTTGTAAACCCTTGACAGTCAAGTACAGACCGAGGAACTAAAGTGTGTCATCTGGTAGTGAGTGCAATGCACAAAAGACAATGTAGTATATGTAATGATAAAAGACGACCATGTAATAAAAAGAATATGTAAAAATGTGGTGTGTAAAATACGATGGTAGATGTGTAGCATGTATAAAATGTTATGTATAGTGCATGCTATAGTACATGTAGATAGATGAGTAATGTAGTATGTAGGGATGAATGTAATGTTTGAAGGATGTATGATGAAGACTAACATAATGTGTAGAATATGATTAATGTGGAGATGCGTAGTGTATGATGTATGGTATAATGCCTATGTATAGGATGTGAGGAAATTTGCATAAATATCCAAATAGTGTATGTAATGCATAAGATGAATAGTGTATGATAGTAATCGTGTAGATGATATAAGTATGGTATATGTAAAAAGACGACTAGGATGATGTGTAATGCGTAAATGTGAAAAAATTTATAGATTAAATGTTGAATGTATGGTGTATGGTATGCAATGTGTTTCACCTCAAAGCAATGTGATAAAACATATAAGGGTAATGGGTGTAGGAGGAATACCTGTGAATAGTCAGGAGAAGTTTACACGTGTTGTAGACATTAATCAGACTGAATGTGAGAGATTCCTTTTGGCTAGGAGGAACAACCTATAAGAAACATAATAAAACCATAAAAGATAGTTAAACAATATATGTAGTGGAATGCCCAGAGTGCTAGTTATAGGAAGTGTGATACTTCTTAGATGGCTGTCAACCCACCGTTTTATCAAATCAATGAAAATAAATGCGAGAAGTAAAGGTCCTATTAATAACACTTTGATTTAGGTGTCTCAAAATGTTATCAATACACTAAATTAAATTAAATACTAAAATACAAACTAATCTAGTATTGGGCAAGGTGTGGTTCTGGTTGGGGAGGGTCACTGAGGTATTAGGCAAGGTCTGGGCAAGGTTTTGGGTGATTCTGGACTGTTTGGTGAAATTTATGAGCTCACTATTATGGGAAAAATTACCAGTCATAGAGACCAGTATCGGTTAGGTGACTGATGCCAACATTGGCAAATGACCGATGCTAGTTGGGTGACTGGTGCCGGTAGGAGAAATATGGTAGGAATATCAAAAGTGAGTGTTTTGGGTATCTCTGTGATTACACTGAGAGTTGAGGGGGTTCAGGAAGGATGATGTGATTTTTGTTAGGACTCAGCAAGGGTGGTAGAGGTGTTTGGATGTGTGAAATGGTTTAGGTTGATGGAATAAGTGGTAAACATGTGAAAGGTGGTATTTGGGACAGAGAGGGATCAAATGAAAGAAGTAAATGAAAAGACTTAAGATAAAAACCAAAGCTTAACAAATAAGAATGAATTACTTATTTGGTAACCTGTAGATCTAAAGGTGGTTGTTGGTGATGAGCATTTGTGGAGAGATATGAGAATGTGTCTAGTGCCATGACAACAAAGCCTGTGTGCTCTGATGGGATGACCCGAAGCTATGGATGAGATGACTGGATGATGGTTAAGGTTTGATGGGCTCTGGTTTGTCTTTTGGTAGCTTAAATTCTCAAGAGTTGGAATGCCAAAGATTAGGTGAATGAAAGAATTGGAGAACCCGTGCCAAGAGTGATCCGGAGGATTTTTCACTATGAAAATTTTCCCTAAACTTCCCTAAAATTGGACCATGCTAAAGGGCTTATTGAGACCTTTCCGACAATATGCTGAACTCTAGAAACATAGTCCGTATGCAAATTCTATCGCTGGTCGAAGATGGGCCTCCAAACGGGTCAACTCTGGTCAATAGGTCAACTAGTGGACCAATGACAAGGTGACACGTGGCAGGTGGTGATAAGGAAAAATTGATGGTACTGTAATGTTTCAAAATCATTTCCATGGTATAGAGCTCATCGCAAGCTTTCCGACGCATTTTGAACGGACCAAATCTGAGTTCGTATGCGAAAGATATGCATAGTCAAAGTTGTGGTCAAATGATGACGTGGCACACTCTAACGTGGACAAATGACATATTATGGGCGTGACACTTGGCAGGTTTGTAGTGGATTTAGATTTTAAAAAATAATAATTGTAAAAATCTACTTAAACCATTCCATGTGAATAAATTCAAATCCCATGGTATAAGGAGGATTTTGTGGCAAAAAAAAAGCTATTTTAAGAGGCTTATCTTATCTCTTTCCCACCAAACGTGGGGTCAATGGCTAAATTGGGCTCCTAAACCTATGGAAGGGGGATTTGAACCTTTTCCAAAATAGTAATCAGCCTTCCCAAGCTGCCAATTTGTAGCAAGTGATAGAGAAGGAGATCACATCTATTTAAAGGGAAGCTTTTGGTAGGTTGAAAAGGGGGACAGCGAAGGACCAGTTTGCAGAGATCACAATTTTCGAGGCACTTATGGTCCGAATTAGGACTGGGTGTAAAAATGAAAGTTGTTCAAAATTCTGAGAAATTTCTAGAAAGGTAATTTTTGTTGCATGAAGTGCTATAGATTTTTCTGTGTAGGCGTTTTTCCATCGCAGTTTCACAGAACAGGCATGAGGGGCAAGTAGAGGTTTGTATTTTGCATCCACTTCTGATCCGAATCAGACCATGAAGTAAAAAGGGGAAGTTTTTAATAATTTCCTAAAGTTTCCAAAAATGTAAACCTTATCTATATAGGTCTTGTATATTTCAAGTTGTAGACATTTTTTGAATGTATTTGCATAGGGAACAAACAGAAGAAATACTGTAGGAGCCACGGATGAACTTGGGAATGATTATGGTAAATTGCAGAATTCCTTGAGGTTTGAATCAGCTCATTTTCAGGTATAAAGGTCTGTTAAGTCAAGATTGAAGGGATATTGTACTTCATTGGACGTTTAATGGATCAATTCACTTTTTGTGAATCCGGAGATGTAGCCTTCGGGTGAACTCCGTTATCAATTTCTTGTTTTGTGGATTTGTGCATTTCAATTTTTAAAAGCTTTTTATCAGTTGAAATTCATATTTGGATTAATTTTATTAATTTATAAAATAAGGATAAAACTGGAGTAAATGGATTGAAGGAACTTTCAGTATCCATAACCCACAACAAGATTTGAATACACTTATCATCTTAGATTCAAATGTCAGTTTGAGTGTATAATTAAAAATCAACTGTGAAGTAAAATGGATTTGTATTAGATTCAAGCGATTCACTTAAAGTTGAAAAATTGGATTAATTGATCTTTTTGGAAGAGTTGAGGATTTGGGTTTCAAGACACCTAAAAATTGGATCCAATTAACTCAAGATCAATGTTGAGTCTGTAAATTTCAAAATCTGGAAATTTTCTAAGTACTTCAAAAAAAATTAAGTACCATTTTCAGATCAACGAGTTAGAAACTCTTATTTAAGGGTAACCGATGGTGGTTAGGGAACCAACGTCGGTTGAGGGAAAACTGTTTTCAGTTAGGGAGAAATGGTCAAATTGGCTAAAAATGGCTTGATTGCTCCCAGATTTGGCATGATTCAAGTTTTAGTTCCCAGGTTAGAAGTGGGAGATAATGCTAAATATAGTGGGAGAGATGGTGGAGAGATAATAAATCATAATAGTTAGGGTTAGAACAAGTCTTAGTTAGTTAGGGAGTGTAGAGACTTAGTATTAGTCATTTAATGAGGTTG
This sequence comes from Taxus chinensis, assembly GCA_019776745.2. Lineage (NCBI taxonomy): Eukaryota > Viridiplantae > Streptophyta > Pinopsida > Cupressales > Taxaceae > Taxus > Taxus chinensis. Next base: position 902,386,193 of record CM034146.1, read on the forward strand.
GAATAGGTCTTAAGATGAGGTGGTAATGAGGTTGATATTAATCTAATTAAAGTAATTAAATTAATAATAGTGTGAGGATGAGGATTAATTCAATTATAGGTAATTAAATTAATACTGATGTGGGGAAGAGGGCCATGGCTAGGTATATGTATCGAATTGATGATTTGAAAGGGGTTAAAGGGATTGTGACCTAAATTTGGTGTCTACATTTTCCCCTTTTTGTCATGTAGCTTGTATTGATAAGTAACATGACAAAAAAAGGATATAGTTGTTACCCCAGGTATGAGTGTAAGTTACCCAAAGTATGGGTGGAGGTGATCCCCCTCAAACTCAAGAACTGATGAAGGAACAGGTTGAGTTGATGAGGTGGTTTGATAAAGTGATGAAGAATTATGAAAAATGAGGTATAGGTTCAGGGTGTAGGTAATGATGATATTTTGGGTATAGGTAATAGGTAGGGAGCATTCAAACGCACGCACACATATAGAATGTGAAAAGACACTAGGTTGAAGAGCTCACAAACTCTACATCGTCAAAGGTCGATAGTTCATCCAAACAAGGTTGATATGGTCTAGGTATCCAAGGTATAGGATACGGTCCTGAAACACAAGTAAGGCTAGGTGTAGGAATGGGCATTAGGTATGTTCCATGAGCACCAATTAGGTTTGGTCTGGTCAAGATAAACAACATGACATTAGGCAAGGCAAGGTTGAAATAGGACTAAAACAACATGAGTAGTGTCATCACAAGGTATATTGAGTAAGAAAATTCAAGTGTCAAATGGGCGAGGTTCGGGTAAGGTAAATAGGTAAGGTTGTAGGTAAGGCCAAGGTAGAGGAAAAAAAACATGCCCCAACTAATAGTGTGGTCAAGTGTGCTAGGTAATAAGGAAATTAGGTGGGGTATAAGGCTAGGTAAGAGGTCATGGTTGTAAGAAAATGGTTTTATGGTAACAAATTGAGGGTAAATTAGCTATAGGTTGGTTGGAAAGGTGACCTGACACCAGTTGACGGCTAAACCGACACTGGTAAGGATAACTGATGTTGGTCCATTAGGGAATGAGACTGACATCGGTCAAGTCGGATTGGGGGTAAAAAAAGTAAAATCCACATTTTACAAAATTCATTGTGCTTTTCTACTTCTGGAAAAAATGAGATAGAATCATTTTGAAAGAGGAAAATGACAGAAAGAGTCCTTTGACTGATTTGGCGAAATGGGATTGGGAGATTAGGAGTACGGTTGATGGGCCCACGAGATTGAGACACGTGAGTGGATTGGTAGAGAGTTGAGTGGTGGATTTAGACATGGCTGATGCAGGAGAGGGAGAGGGAGGACCACTAGTATCAGAGACTGAAGATCCCATCATGAAAACGACAGGTGAGTAGAGGTAGGAATCAATCCTCATTTGTGTGTTTTTGGATTAAAATTAAGGTAGAAATGAAAAATTGGGTTTTATATTGGATTTTGAAATTTGGGTAAAAATGATGAAATTGGGTATGGGGAGGGCCAAATGTAGGTTAAATAGGTTGGTAAATGAATGTGGGTGGGGAATTGAGGGTTTTGGGTAGGTTTTTAGGTAGTTTTGTCAATTTTTAGCAAAATAGGGGATGTCGGGGTTTCAGCCTTAGGGCCGAACCAATGACTAATTCTGTCGATCGGCCAAGTCGGGTCAGGCTTTCAGGTGTTAATGGGGTAAAAAGGGTGACCGGTACCAGTCAGGGTGATCGGCACCGATCACTGTAAAAAGTGACCAAGGCCTAAAAATGAGGTTTAGATGGAAAAAATAAGGAATGGAATGATAGGATAAACGGGGGAGGGTAGTGAGGTAGGGGTAGATAGAGTAGGGTATAAATGATAGAATTAGGTGGAGTACAGGGTGAATGTAGTGTATGAATGGTCAGGTTTCAGGTGCAAGTTATGTCAAATAAGTGAAGGAAGGAAAGTAGTAAACCGGAATATGTGAAAGTGTGTAGGAAAGAATAGAATATAGGGTAGGAAAGAGATGAATTAGGTAGAAAATAAATAGGATAGAGAAAAGTTGTATGTGGGATGGGACTAGGTAGGAGTGAATAGATGATTAAGAAGAGGTAATTGATTGAACAATTTTAATTGGTAATGATGCAGGCATGTCACTTTAAGTTGGACTATGATGGGATAGGGTACCACCTTTGTTGGTACAGATGTGAGCTAGTGTCACTGAGGATGAGTGGGACCATATGAGAGATGTTGGGCTTGTCAGTGTGAGGTGATACAGATGTATCATATGAGATCAAAATTTGATGGTCTCTCTCATCGATAGATGGGACTCAATGACAATACCTTCCATCTACCCCAACAAGATGACTATCACGCTGGAGGATGTGTACAGGATTTTGTGGATACTCGATTGTGGGGGAGCCAGTATATCAATATTTGTCAGATGAGGAATGGAGAGCCTATGGTCGCAGTATTTGGTGAGGTGGTGGATGACTTGGGTGAGCATAGTGTTAGCATCAGCTATGGAGCTATGTACATTGTACACATCTGTAGGAGACTAGGTTAGTCAGTACTGATGATGGTGATGGTGGGATGTTATGCACTCCCAGATTCAGAGGGTGGAAAATTTCCCCGAGCATTGATGGGGGTTTTATAGGACATGATTGAGGAGCAGGTTTGTTTTTATAGGGCACCAACTTCCTACTTGGTACAAGTTATATAGGGAGTTATGGGCCTATCAGAGGATTTGGTGATATGGTATCTATTGTACATATTTATTACATTGTTGGGCATATGAGCACATAGTTATTGTGTGCCCATAGGGACTTCTGAGACAGGATTGGCATCAGGGTGTCATGAGAGCTTGGTTACAGGAGATGGGTGCCCAGTAGGGGCTCATCCATGGGTAGAGGAGGTGTCACATGATGTGACCTATATACATGGATGTTAGAGGGATTATATGTGATGGATATTGTATGGTGGCCATATGTGGATTTTCCTCTTATGGAGGTATGACAGATGAGCTGAGGGGCTTACAAGTTGGTCAAATGGATATAGGGGAGTGCTGTCAGTGAGCACATGAGATGATTCCAGTGGATAGATTCTGACACCAATTTGGGCTACATCAAGATGTGCCTCCACCATTTCCTCAGTATCACATAGGACGATGTGGAGAGACCTTTATCTCCACCACATCCTGACAGGGTCAGCAGGGTAGGAGGAGTAGGTACAGATAGAGGATTGATGATGTAGGTGCACACTGATACAAACAGGAGTGGTGGGTAGCATAGTTACAGGTAGCACCACCATGGGCTAGGCCATCCAGACTTAGCTATAGTGATAGTGCAGAGGGATGCACTATAGGGATAGGTTACTACTTTATAGTTACAGCTCACACATGCACAAGGCACAGGTGACCACCCTTCAGGGGCAGGTGACTGGATTACAGGGACATCTAGCTCAGGCATAGGCTCAGGCTCCTGCACAGCACCGACAGGGGATGGGGGATAGGTAACAAGATTTACAGGCACATGTGATAGGGTTATAGGCCCAGATAGTCACCCTACAGGGGCAGTTAGCCACATCACATGCACAGGTGGTTGCATTATAGGCATAGGTAGCTACACAGGCACCAACGCAGGCAAATAGTGGGACAGGTATTACCAACTAGTATAGGGACCAATATAGGGTCCACTTTTATTAGGACAGGGTCCATAGGTTGGGGTGAGAGTGATGGATCCTCCCCAGGTGATATCTATGGCTACCTATAAAGATGTAGTATCAGAGGCTGAGGTATTACCAAGACTAATTTGATTGGATGTTGGTATACATGTGATCCGTCTTATGCCGAGCATAAGGCCAGCAGGTAGCAGCTAGAGGACCAGCTCATGGATACATAGCACTAGTAGCTTAGAGAGCCATTTTCCACATAGGCATGGGGTGAGTGAGAGGTTACCTAGTGGTGACAAAGAGATAGAGGACATATGAGGATACTAGGGAGATGATGAGTGGGTAAGAGATTGGGGCCAGATGAGGGTACAAGGGAGAGCAACAGGGGAGTTGGGACATCACATGGGTGATGATATTTGATGATTTGACATTGTATTTTGATTTTTGACATATATACCAGCCTGCATGCTGAAGATGTGAGATTGTATATGAGAGTTTTTGAGATACTTGTATTTATTTATATGTATATTCATGTATTGATATACAAACCTTCGATGTATAGATTGATGATGATATTTATATATGATGCACATGGTTTATTTCCATTATATTGTTATTCATGGAAACTAGATGTGTAGGCATGTTTTATAATGATGTATGTTAGTTTCATTTCCATTATATTGATGTTATAGAAAGTAGATGTAGGCATGGTTGAGTTCGATGTTTTATATGGTTGAATGAGTTAATTTCCATTGTTGTGATGTTATGGGAATTAGATGTTTAGGCATGGTTGAGTTAGATGTAGGCATGGTGGAGTCAGATGTAGGCATGGTAGAGACATTATGGAGTGTCATTGTATTGGAATCATGAAAAATAGATTATTTAGGCATGGTTGAGTTGAAAATTTCCAAGTTATTGTTTTTATGGAAATTAAATGATTTAGGCATGATTTGGTTGATGTTATTTGTGAAATGAAATGATGTTATGTTGAATTATTTAAATTTCCAATGTATTGATATTATGGAAACTAGAGGATAGGTATGGTTGAGTTGAATTTAATTTAATTTTGATTTAATTTCCAAGTTATTGGTTGTATGGAAAGTAAATGATGATGTACATATGTGATGCATATTTTTGGGTTAAGTTAACTTCCAAATTATTGTTTTGATGGAAAACTAACTAAGTTTTTGTTTGATGGGGGAAAATATGATGGGGGAAAAGAGTGGCCATGAGCTAACCTCAAAGGGCCCCATGCCCTAAGAGTGCTGCCTACATAGCCCTTGTGAAAGGGTCCTCAAGCTGATGTAGTTCTCCCATAAGATAGGGAAGAATAAGATGAGGTATAGTTGGTGAGTAGGTTGGTGCAGGTTTAGGAATGGGTAAATGGGCAAGGTAAGTTAGGCATGGTTGTGTCTAGGTTGATTAGGCATGGTTGTGTCTAGGTGTTTAGGCATTCTAGGTGAGGATTAAAGGAAATGAATGTAAAAGGTAAAAGAAGAAATCCCAGAAACTAAGTGTCAAAGGTCTTGTCATGTGTAGAAGAATTAATAAGTAAACAAAGGGGAAAATGATAGAAGAGGTGAGAATGCTCCTTAAGTGGCAAGAACCATTATGAGCATACCATAGATAGTGATAAACTTAAGCCCCTAAAGGTATTGCATGATTGAAATTTTCTAGGGGTGAAAGAAGTTGCATGATCATGAAGTGTCACATGTGTGCCCACGTCCCTTGAGTAGGTAGAAGAAGAGAAAGGAAGGAAGGTGAGGTGGAGTGGTTTTTTTAGCATAACCTTGTTGTGAGACAACATGACCCTTCTGCAAGATACCCAAAACCAAAATAGGTAAGTCCATGACTAAAAAGTTGTATTTTTCTTTTTTCTTTTGTTTTATAGACTGATTGATGTGGGAAGTCTATGTGGGATGAATAGAATATCTCCTTGAGGTCTTCATGAAGCTAATCAGTGTAGGAAGCTTCAGAATATTTTTATTTTATTTTTACAGAAATAGTATTCTTTTTGGATAGACTATGTATAATAGGGCTAGATTTTTATAGTTGTCCTTCATGGGAGCAGTCTATTTATAGCAGCCAAGGTAGAAATATAGATGTCCTTTTGAGGGATTCATCTATTTACAAGAATTTTGACTCAAGGAGTTGAATTTGAATATCCCATATATTTCTTTTGAATTTTTTTGTACTTTTAGGTCATGGACAAGACTATAAAGGAGTATAGGCTTCTTTTATGAAGGTAAAAACCATAGCACACAAAGGTTAACTATGAAAGAGAGGTTTTAAGTGAAAAACGAACCATGGGATTCCATCCTAAAAATAATGAAAAGTATCCATGAGAATCATGCCATGAGTAGAGCCATGGTACTCATATTAAAGACAAGGTTGAAAGGTGATGGATAATCACACAATCTTGGTTTAGTCATTGGTCCTTAAAAGAGGTAGATGGAAGGTGAAGGTTACTCAAGGGATGAGTGTGTAATAGAAAAAAGGTGATGTAGTACTTGGTTCAATAGTAGAATGGTCAGAAGATGCAAGGAATTGAGGGGCTCAGGTTTGGGTTTTACCTTTGAGAGAAGATAAATGATAAGCACTTGATCCATAGGTATGAGTGACGATATAGGGTCCAAGCCAATTAGGAGAAAACTTTCCCCATTTACTTTTCTCAGCTTTGGTTACATGTTGATTTTCCTTCAGGACAAGGTCACTGACCTTGAAGGTTCATTCATGGACACATTTTTCATAGGCATGTTTGATACATTTTTGGTAGATTTGAAGGTGATCGAGAGCATTTAAATGACATTCATCTAAAAGCTCAAGTTGGGCCAAATGGTCTTGGTGAAATTCATCATCATTGAGCATGTCTTTGAGTGAGATATGAAGAGATGGAATTTGGAACTTTGAGAGGTAGAATGACCTCTGTACCATAGACAAAGAAAAAAAGGTGTGGCAGTGGTTGAGGTGTGAATACTAGTGTGATAAGCCCATAAGGTGAAAGGAATGTGCTTGTGCCAATCCTTACCAGTATCATCAACCACTTTCATAAGAATTTTGTTAAGGGTTTTGTTAGTCGATTCATCTTGGCCATTTGTTTGAGGATAATAAGGTGAAGAAAAATTGAGTTGAATACCAAAGGTGTCACATAGTTTGCGTAGGGTTTTGTTTTTAAATTGTTTTCCATTGTCAGTGATAAGGTGATGAGGAACACCAAAATGAAAAATGATGTGATGGTTGATGAATTCACATATTTTCTCAGCTTTGGTAGAAATGAGAGGTATGACTTCCACCCATTTAGTGTAATATTCAGTTGTGGTGATGATCCATTGATGACATTGAGAAGAATGAGGGTTAATCTCTCCGACGAGATCTAAACCCCATTAGGAGAAAGGCCAAAAGTCCTGATGAAAACTTATAAGGCATGACTTGGGGTGTGGTGAAGGTTAGCGTGTTACTGACATTTCACACAACATTTGACATAGTCACAAAAATCTTGGTTAAGGGTTGGCCAGTAATAGCTGAGTCGAAGAATACATTTGGCAACAGTGTGACCACTGAAATGTCCACCACAAATCCCATCATGGATTTCTTTAATGGTGTAAGGAATTTCAGAACTAGCGTACTACTTATATGAGGCACATAGGAGGATACCATCAAAGCCATCGTTTGTAGAGAAGACCCCCCATGATGACATAATGAGAGACCTTTTGTGAGGAAGGCAAGCTCACTTATCCATTAGTGAGTGAGATAATTTTGGAGGTAGGATTCGAAAGGGAGTAGGTAGTCATTGGTTGTACTACTTATACCAAATATTCATGTAACATCTAGGGAAATGATTTTAGAATCATCCCACAAATTATTTACGTCATCGGAATAGATAAGAAGGTGAATGACCCCTGCAACCATTGTATTTATGACAAATATTTTAGAGTAGAAATGAAGGTGAAGTTAGAATATTTGTGAGGTGAGGTTAAGCCATGGTATCAAACATGGAATTTATTAGTGGATCATGTGGACGTTGGTTTGAATGTCATAATTAAGGGGTCAAAGGTGGTTCAAAAGACATGTAGGAAACATGATGCTTATATCTTTTGTCTAAAAATTATTTTATTATAAACATTTTGGTATAAACCATTGAACTTGGTTGGTGGCAGACCAGTTGAGGTAAAATCACCAAATGATATTAATCGTTATCTTAACATCTATTTATGTGTGTATGTAGTTTGAGACCTAATCATATAAGTGCTTTATATTTGATTTGTGATAATAATACACGTAGATTATCTCACATTATTGGTACAATTCAAAGTGAGAGCAGGTATTGACAATGAATTTTCTGTGATTGAGCAAGAGAATTTTTTAAAAGATAAGGTGGAGAGATTCTAAAGGCATAGGCTCACCATCAAGAGGAATGAGGATGACCCCTGGCCACCCCCACATTGACATTTAGAACCTTCAAAGAATAAGGTCATCTGATAAATGTATGGGTAATACAACTAAAGAAGAAATTTCATCAAGGGAGAGTTTGGTAGAAAAATGGATTCATCTGAGGAAATACAAGTTAGGAGTTAGAAGCCACATGGTGATTTTGTGAAAGTTCATGGGAGATTACAGACCTGCCATGCCACATGGATCACATGTACCTTCCTACAATGGTCATTATTTTTTAGTCCTAATTTATTTTACCACCTACGTGTTGTTTTGGTTTTTGTTTATTTTTAAGAAGAAAAAAAACGTGGTATTTCTTCTCTTTTAATGAAGGGAATTCTTAAGATCTAAGTCTAAGTTTTTTTAAAAAATTTGTTATTATATATTATAAGGATTTTGTTTTTACATTATGAGCCAAACATCATAAAGTCATCTTAAGTTAAATTGGTTGTATTGTCTTGTTAAGGTTTAAATTCATACATGTAATGTCAAGGTGATTATTAGGAAAATTCAAAAAAAAGAGGTTTCTTGTATTTCTTCGGTACGCAATGGAGGAAGGAGGCAACAAAAGAAAGGTTAATTAATGACCTCTGGCTGCAAGAAGGGGTAATGAATTTGTGGCATTTAATTTTGTTGTGTTTAATTTTTATTGTGTGTTGTAATAAGAACAAATGATTTATTCGGCTAGTAAAAAGATCTTTGTGAGCGATATTTCTTGTATTCTCCCTTGAGTATATCTAGTATGCTTCATAGTCTAGAAAAGAGTAGTTTGTGAATCTCTTATATAATAAAGTGTTAATGGTTCCCTACTTGTTGTTTGGTACTCTTTGTCTCATCATGATGAGTCATATAAAAAACTCATAAAATTTTGTAATAGTTTAATTATATTAGTGAGCACTAGAGAGATATTAGGAGTTGAGTGAGAGATATGAGGGATTAGAGATAGGTGGAGAGATTAGTGGATTTTTGACCCACCCAAGGAATTATTTGGTGGTATTTGTAATAAATGTAGAGGTAAAAGGGTTTTTCATCTCTTTGGTGGGATGAGCACAGGTGGAGGTTAAAGGAGGTATTCCTTTAATCTACTTCCCGAATGAATTAAATTGCAATATTTTTATATTTGATTTAGTGTGTTATATTTTATTGTTTCTACATCTGACCCAAAAATAATAGAGTACATGTGGCTGAAAGAGGTATTCCTTTAATTCAAAAATTTACGGAAACATCCTAATTGAAGGAAACATTTTTAAGAAGATGATGAAAAGGGTGACATCAGTCAGAAAGTTGAGAAATAAAGAGTCTAATAGATTACAACTTTCCTTGCAAAATACGAAGTTGTCGAAAGGTTAGTAGGGGGAGGCATCTCAAGAATAGCCTTGATTTTAGTAGGATTGACTTCAATACCTCGCAAAGAGATGATGAAACCAAGGATTTTTCCAGAAAGGATGGTGAAGATACACTTATTTGGTTGAAGGTGAACACAATATTTGATAAGATGATCAAAGATGAATTTAAGAACCGCAAGGTGTTTGGCTCGATCCTTAGACTTAGCAAGAAGGTCATCAACATAATCTTCCAAAATGTCATACATGATGTCATGGAAGATATAGGTCATGGCATGCTGATATGTGGCACCAATTTTTTAAGGCCAAAGGGCATGACACAATAACAAAAGGTCCCCCAAGGGGTGATGAAGGAATTTTTGTGTTGATCTTCAACATGAGTAATATTTGGTTATAAATTGAGAAACCATCCATGAGTGATAACATCTCATGGCCAATGATGAGATCAACTAGTTGGTCAATACTAGGTAGAGGAAATTCATCCTTTGGGGAAAGCAAGGTTAAGGTCATGAAAATATGTGCAAATGCGGAGTCCCCCTGTCACTTTGGTGAAAGGAAACAATGTTAGAAATCCATTGGGGATAATCAATGGGTAGAATAAAAGAAAAAAAAGGAGGCATTGGAGTTCTTATTTCACAAGAAGGGAAATGTGAGGATACATTTTTTTCAGCTTCTGTTTCATAGGTTTAGTGTCAGGAATAGTACAATATTGTGGACCACGATATTTGGGTCAATACCAGGCATATCAGTGTAAGACCAAGCAAAAAATTTTTATAATCTCGGAGGAAAGAGGTGAAGGCTTCCTGTTTGGTGGAATCTAAAGATTGGCCTATCTTTAGAATGTGGGGGGTCATCCTGAGTGTGAATGTTGATCTCTATGGTCGATTCATTCAACATGGTTTATGTCTCAGAAGGTAACGACAGGTGGATATAAGAATCCTCCACACCTAGATAGGTGAGAATGGAATCATCATCCTGACATTGAACAAAGTTTATAGAAGGTGTGTCATCATTGATCATGTTGGGATACAAGAAGGGAAGGGAAGAGGGAGCCTTGCCATCGTGTTGATAAGTCAAAGGTTCCAGGGAAATGTGTTCATGAAAATTTTTTTTTAGGAGGAATGGATTCTAGATCCATAGACTCTGTAGGTGAAGGTGGTGGGGTAGGTGAATGAGGTGGAGAAGGTGTATCTTCCTCTACAAGGTCAATACATGCCTTCTTAGGAGAAGGTATTCTCAGAAAATCCAAGACTGCACTGATGGTCTTTGTGTTTCCGAGTGGTGCAAGGAATGATTGTGTGATGACCTTGTTCATAAAGACCAAAACCAAAGCCTTTCCAAGCACATTGATGAAGGAATGTGTGGGTGAAGTAGTGATTGGTGAGGTATTGGAAATCAGATGAAAATAGATGGGTTTGAGTAGGTGGTTCTAGATTATATGAAGAAGTGTCAAGTCCCCCATATGTCAAGTTGGTGTGAAGATGGGGTGGACCATGTATGGAAATACCTCACCTATATGATGATTGTAATGTGGGTGTTGATGGAGGCTTCCATACTCTTGAGGAGTAAGGAAGGTGTTGACATTATAGAGGTGATACTCCCCCAAGGTAAGACATTGAAAAACACCTTCTAAGGGATCAAAAGTTGGTATTTGGGTAGCGGGAATGGAAGAATCACCAGAATCCTGAGAAGAAGAAGCATCAGGTGTATGTGAAGTAGATGGGTTGGCTGATGGGCTAGCTTGTGGAAGTTGTGACAGCAATGGGAATAAAGGAGTTGGTTGTGGAAGATGTATAGAAGTGGTGGATGAGGTAGTGGCTGAAGAGGAAGTGGTAGATGGTGGTAGATGGGATAGTGGCTGAAGAAGAAGCGGTAGTGGTGGTAGATGCCTTAACTAGTATAAGGACATCATTAGGTCGATAGAGCATGTTACAAGTTTTGAATGGTGAGGGATCTTCCAGAATGGTGTAGTTGTGCCCTTCATGTTCAAATTTTAAACAATGGTGTAAGGTTGAAGGAACACAACCCATGGCATGAATCTAGGGTCGGCCAAGCAACAAATTGTATTAGAATTCCCCCTCTAAGACATAGAATAATTCAAGAATAGTATCGGGGGCCCACGTGCAAATGTGGAGAATGATGGTGCTGAGGGTGGAAGTCATGGCATCATTAAATGAATGCAACATAACTAGGTTATTATGCATGCAATTGGTAGGGATGCACATTTTTTATATGCATGGAGGAAATGATGTTGATACTGACACCTCCATCGATCATAATGTGTCAGAATGCACGTGTGTATTATCAATGTAGATGCAGAAATGAATAGGAGCAGGGTCAGGATCATCTGATTAGAGAGGGACAATATCTTCGTCAGAGAAACTAATGAGCATAGATTTGATGAATGGTAGTGGGGGGAAGATATGGAGGTGAAGTGGTGAGAGTAGCAACATGATGAGGAGTGATAATGACAGCAAAGGTGTGGGGTCATTAGGTGGAACCTCAATAGATTGTAGGACCTCGATGAGGGCCTGAAAATGAGACTCAAAGGTTTGGATGAGGTCGTATAAAGACATTTTGAGGGGATACAAGTGAAGTTTTTTGATCATGGTGCGATGTGCAACTCTATCAGAAATGGGATATGCCAGTCCACAGATGGTTACTTTGGGTGCAGGTGCAAATGGAATGTTGGGTAAAGGTGTAGTGGATGGGTTACCTATCTTCTCTTTTCCTTTGTCCTTTTGTGTGTGAGTGGTGACTCGAACCATATTGATTTGAGGAAAAGAGGGAGGTGTGTTGTGAAAGGTATAATGACAGGAGGGACAAAAACCTAGTGCAGGATAAGATCCCTGTGAAATGAGTATGGAACATTGGAATTTTGGAGGGGGTTGGGCTAGCTCTCTGATCCAGACCATATTGATCTCAAAGGTTAGAGGAGGAAAATAGGGTTGTGGAGGTGGAGGTGAAGGTCACTGAATAGATATAGGGTGAGGTTGCATGGTGACAGGTAGAGGTGGAATGGAGCTTCATCCAAAAGGTCATCTTCGTCAAAGATCTCTCAGAAGAGAACATAGTTTGAAGAAGAATATTTTTAAGGGCCTTAAATTTTCAACATCATGTCTTGGCACACGATGATAGGCACAAATATTGGTATCATCAAACCCTTCTGGTTTAGGTTTGAGTGGGTCGTAAGGCCTGAGAGGTGGCAATGTAATGACAAAAGGTTTCTAAAAGGTTAGTAAGGATGTTAGCGTAAGACCTACCAAGGGATCACAATGAGAAGTGAGAGTGGGTTTGGATGGAGGTTTGGGTGACTTCTGTTGGAAGAGGTATTACTAGAGATGGAACATGTTTGGATAGAGGCGTGGGTGGCTTCTATGGAAGAGGTGTTGATGAATGTGGAGTTGGAGGTTGAGTAGGTTTAACTACCTTTTTGGTAGGTAGTGTGGTTGTGGGATTGGGTTGCACCTTCTTGGGTAAAGGTGTTGGGGAGTGCGTGAAGTAGAAGGGAATGAAAAAGATGGAAGTGGATGAGTTAACCATGGTGAGAGTGGAGGTACAGTGAAGGTAGTGGTAGGAGGAAATATAGGAAGTGGAGGTTGAAGAGAGGGTAAAGGCGTGGGTAATGATGAGGGCATGGAAGTGGAGAAGGTATGGGAGATGGAAAATGCGTAGGTAATGTAGAAGGCTTGGGTGGGATGGAAGATTGCTGACAAGGATGTAGGTTGTTTTCATTTTAAGTTTACCTTGGGGAAGGAGGTTGCTTTACCAAGGTTGATGGATGAGGACCTAAGATGGATGGAAGTGGTAGAAGGTGAAAGAGAGGAGTGGGAGAAACTGGGGTACTGAGGTCTAAGAGGTTGGGTCTTCCTCTTAGGTGGGGGGATAGTCCTGGTGATAGGTTGGGAGGAGGTGGCTAAATCGATCTTCATGGGAGGATGGACTAGACTAGGTATCGACACAACCCCTAATGTAGCAATGGTAGGTTTGGGTGCAGGTGGTTTTGGGGTAACATAAAGGTTTGGGTATGTAGGTGAATGGTAAATGATGTATAAGAGGCTACTATAACTGGCTCATGTGTGACAGATTTAATTATCTTGAACACCTTAGGATAAATCATTGAAGTATCTATGGACGAACATTTACATTTGAGTCGAGACGGGAAGTCGAAGGCGTCCCCAAAGCATGGAGTAATCGACATACTCTAAGTGATCAGACCAAACATGAGAATGATGTATAGAAGTGGAGGGGGATGATGATGATTTGGTAGTAATCCCTGTAAAGAAATATGAGTGTCATATGTGAGATAGGGAAATGGTTGGCTTTAGACTCTGTGGGTAGAAGAGATGATAAAATTGATAGGGTCTTTAAAATGCCATTAGGGAATTGTCACCAATAGGAAGAGATGTTACTAGTGGATCCTCTGTGGATCAGAGGAGGGGGAAAGGTGGAAGGTATAAGCTCTTCCTTAGGTGAAGGAGAGGGTAAGTTGGGATCTTTCATGGGTAGAAGAGTGAGTAATGTAGGAAATGAGTGGGGTCGATGCCTCCGTAGAGAAGATGAGTGGGGTAGATGCATCCATAGATAAGGTCGACTCCTCTATGGGTAGAGGATGAGGTGGAATCCTCCGTAAGTAGAGGTGGATGAAATAGGTTCCTGGGTGGAGGAGCTCGTGTAAGAATTTCCTCAATATATGGGATGGGAGGAAACTAAGACAGAAGGGCTGGTATGATATCAAAAATGGCATGAACCTCTCGAATGTTGGTATCATTGGTTGAGGTTTCTCTGGCTTGGTTGGATGATGGGGTGTGATTTGGAAATGAATTCTTAAAGATATGGAGGTTTTGGTTAGCTGGTGCATTGGGGTTATCCAAGATAAGATATCCATTATCTAACATTTCTTGGATGATGTTTTTGAAAGTTATACAATTACCGTCACTATGACCTCTGACACTGATGATAGTTTGTAGTAATCATTCTCCTTGTACCATGCAGGCACAGGATGGGAAGGGTCAAAACTAGTATGTGGTTTGATGGGTGGAAGAGTTATGGCTCCTGTATTTAAGAATTTTTTCCAAAACCAAGGAGTAAGGTTCTCTTATGGGAGTATATCATCATTTTTCATGCTTGTACTGGAAAGTTATGAATAGGAGAAAGATTAGAAGAAGGTTTTGGTTGGTTTGATGGATGAGAGGGACTAGATTTCAAGACCACCGCTGTTGGTAGATCCTTTGGGCTTTGAATGAATGGTTTGTGGTTTGGAAGAAGAAGAAGAGTCATTTGATTTGAATGGAGTTCTCTTGTTGCGCAATTGTAATTTCTTCTCTTTGATAGCACAAATTTCAAGTTTCTGGGCCATTTTGAATGCCTCATCGAATGTTTGGAAGGTTTGAACTTGGAGAGTTGGAGAGATATGTCTGAGCACAATCTCTAGTAAACAACTCTATTAGTTCATTTGAGGCAATTGGAAAGTGAGTTGGTTAATAAGGTTCCATCAACACGTGAAAAAATCTGTGATAGATTCATCTTCATATTGGTGTAACGAATACAATTGTGGTCATGGTAACCTTATTGAAAATGTTAATGGAGAAATGATCAAGAAAGGCCTGGTCTAATTGATTGAATGAAAAGATAGAGTGCCTAGGTAAAGCACTATACCAGTCTAAGGAAGGTCCTGTCAAGGACATTGGGAAAGTTTGAAGAAGCAAGGCGTCATCATGGGAAATTAGATAACATACATGTTTAAAATATCACAAATGTTGTTGCGGATCTTCCTTACTATTAAATCAGTTAAAATTTGGCATTTCTCCATGTGCATGAGATAAGGATGAATTGGAATAGAAGGGTGAATAGGCTCATTACAAATCTCACCATAAGTCAGAGAATTGCGGGAGCCAGAAACATATGCTTCTAGGGTCTGCATCTTTTCCATCATCATCTTGATCAAATCATTGGTTGGATTGGATTGAGGCACACCTCCTAGTGGTATAAGGAGGTGGATACAATGTAGAAGGCACACTAGTATATGGAGGTACCGAGTAAGAAAATTTGAGAAGGGGGTGATATAAGTAGTGGTGGATGATGATGGCATATACCCTGAATAGGAGTATAAGTGATGGGAGGTTGGCTGAGATAAGGTATATGTGGGAGGGACTTGTGTAGAGACCCTCATAGTGATAGGTGGCAGAGTAGCAGGTATAGACATGACTAGAACTCTGAAAAGGGGTCGATACAACTGGAGGTTACAAGGTAATAACGACTGATGATGTTGGAATCCCTAAACTAGGAGCTATAGATGATGGCACAATGGATGTTATAGGTTAGCCATAGATGTTAAAGGTGCAAAAAATACCAAATATGTGGGGTCAATATTGAGAAACAGAAGGTCTGTGATGTGGAAGTGGGCAAACACTACACTAGTAGTATCTGATACATAAATGGGGGTGAGAGTGGGAGGAATGGAGACATGCATCTCGTATATGAGTTGTATCAACAAGTCATGGGTGGATGAATGAGTGAGGTAATACAACAAGGTGGTGGGATTGTGATCAAGAAGTTTTGTGAATTCCTTTTCACCTGCATGTATAACAATATAAGAGGTGGGGTCTATATGTATCCAAATTTGTTCTCCTTTTCAAGATGAGTAGTAACATAGATTGAACAGGGAGCTTAGAGATAGATAGATCATAGTGTGTGTCTTTTTATAGCCAGTGATGAGATCTAACTGGCCTTTTGTCACTCAGATTTGTGGAGAGATGGATAACACCTTCAAGAGGATTTGACCTGTCCTCACTTCTTTAGGCTGTGCCTCTTCGAACAGGGTGAGAGGACCCTTAGTGTAACCTCTGTTTGATGAAGGAGATGGATATATCCTTCTTTTTCAAAAAATTTATGAAGAAAACCTTGGGAAAGTATGGTTAATACTCCATAATTTAACTCTCAAGAGTTATCACTTCTAAAAGATGGAGATACTTTCAAAACAAGGCTAACGTTACTGAAGACACTATGGGATCCTGATTGTTCTGCATATTTTAGTGAATGGATTTTGTTCCCTTGTTGATATACAAGACAAACAGGGGTAGTTTAGGATGGATTTAAGGTTTTTGAATAATTTTGGTGGGAGATTAAGTAGGATAAAGTTGATTATACGAGATCTCAGAGATACTTCACAACAATGGACAATTCAACAATAGAAAACTTCAGAATAGTTAAGATCTTCCTTCAACTAGAAGGTATGCTTCAATAGAGGCCTAGATCACCACATTTTCACACAATCTTTGAGAATATAGCACAAAGGTTCAAGTTAAAAGACTCAATTAAACACCAAAATCTCTTATCAATCATGCCTAAGGTATACCCAAAGACTTACAAACAATCTTTATCGACAAATGACAATGGAATGATTTTAAATTTGTTTATCTCATCACAGCATGAAGGCTCTTCCTGAAATGAAATTTCAAATGCCACTAACTATCATAGGAACGAGATCTTGTTTGATTTCAAAAATATTTCAATGTAAGATTGCAATAGGAAGAAGAAAAACTACTTGCAAACATTATGAAACAAAACATACACTAATTGCTCCAAGATTGACACAAATTAATTTCAAAATTGCTTAAATTCATCAGCAGGGGAAAGATTCCAGAGCAATATTAGTGCTCATGAATGGCTATGCATCTGTAACCAAATTGACATATAGAAAATCTAACACAAAGGAAATTAATCAGGTATCTCAGACAGGTTTCTCAGAATACGACTTTTCTCAAATTTTTCTTATGAAATTTAATCCCCGACCATTTGCAAGAGTATTCTCATTGCATTTATACATTTTTCTCACTCAATTTTCCCCCCCAAAAGAGAATAATATTCGAGGGACCATTGCTTTTTACCAATTTGCCTCAGAAAATGAAATTTAACAAATTTGCATCTGAAAGCTTCTAGGTGGACCAATTGTGAACTGATCACATTTCTAGGGCCCTCGACTAATGACTAGGATGTCATGCCACAACATTTTGGCAATACTTCTAATCATTCTGATTCTACCATGCAAGAAATCCCCTTTTTAATCATTTTTCAAAGGCTCTGTATAGCTGGATATGACATGTAATCCTTTTCACCCTCGAGACAACACATTTTTCATATTTTTCACCTACTACTTTCATAATTTTATCCTTTTCCCTTTCTTTCCTCTGCAACTCTGTCCCGCATCTAACTTCTCTTGTAATTCCCATTTTTTCAAGTGCCTGAGAAATTTTAGCTTCAAAATATCAATCTTAACAAACCTTGGACTCACAAATTAAGTTCCAAATCCATTCAATGGAACTTTATAGACAAATACGACAAGGAATTTTATCAAAAATGATGAAAAACGGTGCGTATTCGCCTCTCCAGGAGTCTTGGAGCAAAAATTGCAGAAAAACAGACGCAATACACAACAACCATTGATTCTACCCCTTTTCTACTTTATATTAGATATGTCCACGTGTTTTTTTGGCGCAACTACAAAGGAGAAATACAGAGGCAGGTTTCCAAACAAGAGCGGGCCTTCCACGTGCCCTGGGCCCAAGAAAAACACCTTTTGGCCTTTAAAAAGTCTCAATATAAAAGGAGCTAGCGGAAAGCTCCACATGTCTTCATGGCATTCTTTTGATATGGTGCTAAAAAATAGAGACCCCAAACGAGCATGGGCTCACCACGTGTCTCAGTCAAGCAGAGTTGTAAAATTTGAAAGATCGGCAGAAGGCGCCATGTGTCTAGGGTCCAAGACAATTTTCCTTGGGACATTGAAAAGTCCAAGAAAGGGCAGAATGAGTGGAAGCCTCCAAGTGTCCTCTTGGCACTTCTTTAAAATAAAATTTTAAGGGCCGGTCCCCAAACAAGCACGGTCCCTCCACGTGTCCCAGGCCTTTGAAAATTTCTTTGAAAAGTTTAAGTATAGAGCGGAGCCGGTGGAAGCCTCCACATATCTCTCTGTCGCACTTGTTAAGGTGGGATCTTGAGGTGGATTCTGAAAAGAGCACCAGCCCTCCACGTGTCCATGGTCCACCAAAACTGTACTGACCGCATGAAATTTTTTTCTAAGTCTAGGCAAGGCAACGGAAACCTCCACGTGTCTCTTGGGTGCAACGCTAAGGCGAAACCAAAAAGAAAATTGTCAGATGAGCATCGACCCTCCACGTGGACAAGTTTTGAGTCAAAGCAAGCCTTAGATTTTATAAAGTGCCCCACCGAGCCACATCCAACTAGAAAGGGCCATGTTTCCATTGATGCTGAGAAGTAAATTTGATCGGAAAAATACACCCGTCAAACCGTAAAATGCAGGAAAATCACCATTTGAGCCTGGAAATGATTCTTTCTTCAAGGACAG
The DNA here is from genome assembly GCA_019776745.2 of Taxus chinensis. Taxonomy (NCBI): domain Eukaryota; kingdom Viridiplantae; phylum Streptophyta; class Pinopsida; order Cupressales; family Taxaceae; genus Taxus; species Taxus chinensis. The sequence continues at coordinate 902,404,979 of CM034146.1, forward strand.
AGAATTTGGAAATGTTATAAGGCCCAAATACGATCTATCGAGCTACATCCAATCATGTTTCCATAGGTATTTGGGACAAAAATGACAGGGACAACAAAACGTGACTGTGGAAAACAGAAGGAAAGGAAAAACCTGAGTTTTACGCCCAAGTTACAGATTCTTTTACATGGAAAGAGAAATGAAAAACAAAATCTGGACTTTTTAAGTGATCCTCAACCAAGGAAGGGATTGATCATGGCAACCAAATGGAGGACAATTTTTTTATGCATCAATACAAGAGATAGAGAAAACGACAAAGCCCGCAAACTGGAGAACTTCAAGGACAAACGAGATGAGATTAATTTGAGCATCAACAGGGTCCATGGGTGAAGATATAGAAGGCAGAGAAGGACTAGGAGGTAATAGTTGGTGGCTAGCGTAAAACACAAAGGCGTTGGCTTGTTTGCGAGTCAAAACCGTGTGATTTTAGTTATGCAGATGGTACAGATACACAAAAATAGAAGATAGAAGGGACTTGATAAATAGAAATTGGTTGTTGTTTTGACCAAAAAATCAAAACACAAAGACCGATGGCGGTAGAAAGGGGTAACCGATACTAGTTGATGGACCAATGTTGGTTAGTGTGAATGAATGGAAAATTTATAAATCTAAAGATGAAGAAAGTAAATCAGGTGGACCTGAACTCTACTAATGGTAACAAAGACTCGGGAAGGTGATCAGTGACATAAACAAGATACAGAAAATATTTGAATGTGAATTCAATACTATTTTGGGAAAAATAACCAAAACAACAGGGAAGTGATGCCGATCAGCCAACTGATGCTGGTATGAAGAGGTAACCAATGCCAGTCACTGGACCGATGTTAGTTACTATGAATTTGAGAAGATGATGAAAATTTGAATTTTAGGTGATTAAGTCAAATGAAAACATCAACCAAGAAACTAAGAATGACAGTGATGAGTCCTAACACACCTAGAATAAACCAGAATACACTAGTTATGATGGTGGGGTTTGAAGATTAAGAAAAATAAGGAGAAACAACCTCACACCTTAAAACATAATTCAGGCAAAAACTAACAAACACGTAAAATCATATGCTTCAAATTTTAATGATATGTGGCTTATGCCATTTAAAACTGACTATGAGTATATTAGATTTTTTGGTCAACGAGGTTACCCTATAAGAAGTCTATGACTGGTTTCAAGTGTGTTTTGGATAAAGGGACCCAATATACCTTTTGGTAGGTATGGTATAACTCTGATATGATGACTGGCCAAAACACCTGCTAGATCCACCGCCAATTCGATTGTTAATTGTTCATGGAAACTACCAGGAAGGAAGATGTTTAAGAAGTGTGTAAATTGTTCAAGTGATTTGGATAGGGGTGTGTGTGCACAAAGTGTGAACTAAGCTTAATTACCATCAATCATCAACTGGTCATGACCTCTAGTATATAGATTGCAAATAAATTTAGGTGATCTAAATACACCATAAAAAGGATGAAATGCGGAGATTTTTAAGCCCAAATAAAAAGTGAATTGGATGTAGCAAATAGAGAATAGGTCAAGAGGATGATCTTTCAGTAAATTCAAGTGCAAAAGAAAGTGAGAAGAATTCTTTTTAAACACCAAATGACGAATTTCCTTTAGACAAGTAGAAGAAGAGAATATTGACTAGAGAGAGAGATTTAATGTGATTTTTTTGAAAAATAAAGAAACACACAATTCCTTATATGAAGAAAATGTAAAGAACCCACAAGAAGGGGTCCCCCCGGTGTGCCAAAATGCTTCACCTCAAAGTAATGTGATAAAACAAGTAAGGGTAATGGGTGTAGGAGGAATACATGTGAATAGTCGGGAGAAGGTTGTGCACATTGTAGATGTTAATCAGGCTGAATGTGAGAGCTTCTTTTTGGCTAGGAGGAACGACCTTTAAGAATCACAACAAGACCACAAAAGATAGTTAAATAGTATATGCAGTGGACTACCTAGCGAATGCTAGTTCCGGGAAGTGTGATACTTATTAGATGGTTGTCAATCCATTATTTTATCAAATCAATAAAAATAAATCTGAGAAGTAAAGGTTCTATTGCTAACACTTTGATTTAGGTGTCTCAAAATGTTATCAATACACTAGATTAAATGAAATATTGAAATACAAACTAATATGGTATTGAGCAAGGTGTGGTTCTAGTTGGGGAGGGTCACTGAGGTATTTGACAAGGTCTGGGTAAGGTTTTTGGTGATTATGGACTATTTGGTGAAAGTTATGAGCTCACTATTATGGGAAAAATTACCAATCACAGACACCGGTATCAGTTAGGTGACTGATGTTGATACTGGAAAATGACCAATGTTGCTTTGGTGGCCAATGCTGGCAGGGGCACCATGGTAGAAATATAAAAAAGTGGGTGTTTTGGGTCTCTCTATGATTGTAAAGAGAGTTGAGGGGGTTCAGGAAGGATGATGTGATTTTTGTTAGGACTCAACAAGGGTGGTAGAGATGCTTGGATGGGTGAAATGGTTCAAGTTGATGAAATAAAAGGTAAACATGTGAAAGGTGGTATTCGAGATAGAGAGGGATCAGTTGAAAGAAGTAAATGAAAAAACTTAAGATCAAAACCAAAGCTTAACAAATAAGAATGAATTACTTATCTGATAACCTATAGATCTAAAGGTGGTTGTTGGTGATGAGTGTTCACGGGGAGATACAAGAATACATCTAGTGTCGTGGCAACAGAGCCTGTGTGATCTGCTGGGATGACTTGAAGTTGTGGATGAGATGACTAGATACTGGTGAAGGTCTGATGGGCTCTAGTTTTTCATCTAGTAGCTTGAATGCTCGAGACTTGGAATGCCAAAGCTTAGGTGAATGAATGAATTGGAGAACCCATGCCAAGAGTTAGAAACTCTTACTTAAGGGTGACCAACGACGGTTAGGGAACCGGTGCCAATCGAGGGAAAATTGGCGTCAGTTAGGGAGAAACGGTCAAATTGGCTAAAAATGGCCTGATTGCTCTTAGATTTGACATGAATCAAGTTTCAATTCTGGGTCAGAAGTGGGAGCTAATGCTAAATATAGCGGGATGGAGGTTGGAGAGATAATATGTCAGAATAGTTAGGGTTAGAACAAGTCCTAGTTAGTTAGGGAGTGTAGAGACTTGGTCTTAGTCATTTAATGAGGTTGGAATATGTCTAGAATGAGGTGACAATGTGAGGTGGATATTAATCTAATTAAAGTAATTAAATTAATAATAGTGTCAGGATGAGGATTAATTTAGTTATAGGTGATTAAATTAATACCTATATGGGGAAGAGGGCCATGGCTAGGTATATGTATCGAATTGATGTTTTGAAAGGGGTTAAAGGGATTGTGATCTAAATTTGGTGTCTACACAACGTGTGATTAAACACAATGTATAAAGGCTATAGTGTAGTGTGTGGGGTTTAGTGTAGTAGTAATCCCTTAAAAGTCAAGTGTGAACCGAATCACAAGAGTGTGTCATCGGGTAACGACTCTGCTAAAACATATGATGAAAAATGCCTATATGAAAATGCAAAGATGATAAATACTATGATGAAATGGGGTGGGGGGATTAGGTGTTATGGCCCTTAGTATATAAATTTGAGTAAACTAACCCATGATAGTGAAGGATGAAGGTCCTCCACCTGATGTCTACGAGGATGAAAGCGTAGGTGCATGATCTAATAGTGGTGGTATGGTAGACAAACATTGTGTTGGTGAATGAAGTCTATGCACATGTGATGGATGAATATATAGTGAAGGTTGGGGTACTGTGAAATATGTTGGTGATGGAGATCTATGTGATGTTGAACATGAAGGTGATGAGAAACCATATGGAATAAAATGAGGTGGCGATCAACATCGAGATGTAGTGACTATCCTAAGAATGGGCCTATTCTGATGTGTAGGACTAGAAAAATGATGCGGTCGTGTAGATGGTACTTGAGTAGGTGAGCTAGGAGCAAACTATTCTTTGATAAATATAGGATGAGACATGTTAGAAGAAGTAGATGACACACAAGTGATAATATGATGAGATGATGACAATGGAGGAGATAGAGGGACACCATCAATAAAAATGACTTATGTATTGTAAATGAATTTGAGTCACAAATGGTTCATAGAAATGATAGATTGAGAGAAACAAATCCAATTGAGACCAAGAAGCATGTCACATCCGTTTACTATATTTCCAACGAGGAAAGGGACAAGCATAGTAAGAGGACCAATTGTAACATGTAGCTGAACAACCCCAAAGGGTTTTGTGAAAGGGTATTTGATTTGGGATGAAGGATACCCAATAGCCTTGAGAAGTGAAATAGAACATGCACTAATGGGCCATGATGGATCAACCTTAGTATTGTTGATGGAGGTTGAGCCAATATATGGATGAATGTGTAAATGATGGTGTGATAATCATCATTGGAAAAAAAAAATGATTGGTGATGAAGCTTCAGTGTTAGAAACTAAGAAATTGAGAGTCCCTAATGAGGGAGAAGGCATTGTGTGATAGACATAAATAGTAAAGGAATAAGTCATTTATGTATCATGTCTTGGTAAGGGGTTGTTAAAAATATTAAGTTTATGATTTTCATTAGTAGGTGTGGATGTTATAGATTATGGAAGCTCAATTTGACCATTGTCAAGCAGATCCTGAATGAGATGTCATAACTAGAAACACTGATCAATGGAATACCCTACGTATTGATGATAATCACAATATGAACTTTCATCAAAATTACGTCCTTTGGGTCAATATGGATCAAGTTGTAGAGGTGATGGTAAGGTAATAAGATTACTATCGATGAGTTGTGGTAGAAAAACAATAGGGGAATACTTAATAAAATTATGTCTATAGAGACAAAATTTACAGTGGTTTTTCCCTTTCATAGGTTTAGGGTGTAGAAGGCTTAAAGGTGAGCTTGTTCTGAAAACACATGGATGAGGATGCTTGCTCTCTATACCTTAATTTTTCCTATTTTCAAGAGTTTAGTATCACGAAGCTTGAGAGTTCGAAAAAGATGAGCAACCGATGAAGAGGTCTCAAAGAGAATGCTCTCTTGGAGCGGGTGGTAACAGACTTTGAATAACTAAATCCTGAAGATTAGAATTTGCAAGTACGTTAGTCATCTTAGCTAAATTGTTTTTGTATCACAAGACATAATCATATAAGTGTTCGTTGGACCCCTTGCTTGAGCTGTGCCTAGTTGAACATAGGAGATATTAGAGCCAATGTTTATAAAGAACTGTGTGAGAAAGACATTAAGCAAATGCATGAAAGAGACCACTAAATGAATAGGTAGGTCATAGAACCATCAGATCGCATAGTCTTGTAAACTACTAGGAAAAAATCTTAACGAAGATGTGTGTTATCATCCGCATAGTCAAGACATGCTACGTGAAAAGCATGTAGATGTTCTTATGGGTTATCATGGCCTTTAAAAATGGGCAACTTAGGAGATATGAAGTTATGTGGAAATGAATAAACAGAGATAGCTAGTTGTATAGGGGTATGCAGTAATGAAGTAGAATCTAAAGATGGTGATCCTCTAGAAGTAGCAAATTGGAGTTGGAAAATTTGATTTTGTAGATCATGATATAAATATGTGAAATTAGGAGTATTCGAAGAAGAGCCAACTACATATTAGGAGTGTTAGGGTGCGTGATGGGAGAAGTAGTTGTAGTAATAGGAGCATAAACATATGTAGGTGGAGTAGAGACCAGAGGAGTAGAAGAAGCAACAACAAAAGTGGAAGCGTCACGAGATCTCTTAGAAACAATTAAAGCTTGTAAGACTTGAGGGATATGTGTAGGGTTTTCACGTAATGCTTTGTAAAAAAACAATAATAGCGTTAACTTGGTCTTGATCAATGTTGGTGTCTTCATCATAGGATTTTTCACTACCAGATGCTTCTATCTCGTGGAGAGGAACCTGGTTGGAAGAATATACAAGATTTTCAGCCATAGATGTAGTTGTATCAGCCACTGAATTAGATGTCTAATGGGTAAATAAAGTAAGCTCATAGTATTGAATGGATCCAAAATGACCGCTATGGATGATAGCCATAAAATGAAACACAAACCCTAGGATGAATGAAGAATCTAGAAGCATGAATGATTGAGTCGGGTTCACCAAAATGATTAACTAAAATTAACCAACTATGTAGTATGGGGGTAGTTAATATAAGCTATGAACATTTGTAATAAAGTAAATAAATACACTGAAGGAAGTATGCAAATATCTAAGTAACTATGCAAAAGAAAATGGTTAACCCCTAATGTGCAAGAAGGAAGAGGAAAGAACTTAGCTAAATAACATATGCCTATCAATAGAGTGTTGCAGAGGTGACTATAAAAATAAGAAGTAGGAACAACTGTGCAGGATCCCCAAAAAGAGTGGATCCAGACTATTTCTCTTGACTGGAGCACCTAAAGCAAGATTGGGGAGCCTGTGGGTGCTCTGGTATGCTAATCTGGGTGCCCTGGTCTATGTAAAAGCTATGGAATTGATCTTCATTGGGCAGAGAGGTGATCTCAAACCTTCACTATGTCTCGCATCCAATTTTTTGTCTTACGTCATATGTCGCCAATAACTCAAGATGAAGGAAATGAAGGGGTCAGACTGACCTTAGATACCAAAATGGTGGACTTACTAACCGAGTGTTGCACTACATCTCAGACCCGATGTAGTTTTATGTGCAAATGTGTGTGAACATGCCCTAGGTTGCTCTTGTGACAATTGCACTTTATGAAGTAATGAGTAATAAATATGTGTAGAAAATGTAATAGGATATGTGCATGGAATATAATATAATCCCTCCCCCTATGAAGTTTGACGTAGATGTCCTAGCCTTGTTCCTTGATGATGGAGCTATGTGGATTTAAGTGATCTCCAATGCAATGGATGAATGGAACTCTATATGGAGTAATAGTAGTAAGTGATGCTAGGTCCCTCATTATGGTCTCATAACTTTATATTTATAGGGTTCTCTGGATCTAATTTCATAATTAACCTTGAGAAGGCCGACCATAAGAAAGATAAAGATGCGAAATGGCTAGAAAGATCCCAAAAATGGCGGGAAAGTGCAAAAAGGATCGGGGCACCCCTAGTGGGGACTATGGCACCCACAGGTGCCCTAGTTCTAGCCTAGGTGCCTTAGTCGAGGCTAAAATAATGGAAAATGATCAAAACAGACTGGACATATGGATGTAAGATGTCAGTAATGATGAAATAAAATAAAACAAGATGGTAAAAAGATGGGAGTTAATTAGTACTTTCTTTACTCAAGAACCTTCTAAATAGTATTATGAGACCATGATAAATAATGTCTAAAGTGCATGATTTTTTGACTATAGAAAGAATAAACATAATAATGGCCTTGAAAATTTCCCATGTGCTTTGTAGGTGAATTTCAATGTAGACTATTGATGGTTGAAAGTTCAAAAATCTATGCTTCTCTCTTTTCCCTCTTCTATTTCTTCTTTCTGTCACATTTTTCTGCTATAAATTGTAAAATCTTTATTTTTGAAAGATGATGGACATTTTAATCTACAAAGGAACCATGTCAAAATGGTTTCCCAAGAAGCTACAAACTTCGAGCCTTCATTTTGGCCTCTGTAAATGCATTCTTTCCGTCCTTAAAGTTGTAATAGATTGTGCATGCTTTTAAGCAGTTAAATATGGTATTTATGCCTGTCTTCTGCCATGTACTTTTGTTTTACTTACTTCTTCTCTGCCTCTCCCCTTACTCTTGTAATGTGTTGTACATACCTCTCTCATTTGCAGGATGTATTTTGACTGTGTTTAATGTATGTGACCCTTTTTTTGGTGTTATCACCATCTTGTAGTGTAGGATTTCCCATTTTCATGCATCTCCTAGTAACCCTGGTCCCTTGGAATATTTAGCTTAGGATTTGCTTTCCAACATTAGGAGTAGTTTTAGCATTAGGATTAGGTAGAGGAACCAACCTTATCTGGATGTTTTTTCTTATAGTGCAAGTCCCAAAACTTGGAGATAGTCCCATGTTGCCATCAAAATCTTGGGTTGTCTATGGCTTTGGGCAGGGTGTAATTTTGAGCTCCAAAAGATTCCAAAATATTCATCGTTGCACACAAACTTGATCAACCATCTTATACTAGTACTAGATCTAGCCACCATCAATCACATAAAAGATAACCCATATGAAAAATGGTATAATCATACATATGATTATCTTTCCACTAGAAAAGTACCCATAAATATATCTAGAAATGAAAAAAGATCTTTCTGACAATGTGTGTTCCCGCTACATCATCCTGATATGTATCCTTTACAAAAGAGGATTTCATGACCTCCTACTTTACTGTCTTAAAACCTCAGAGGCCCGTCTAGTTATCCAAGAAGTCCACGACAACATATGTGGTGGACACTTCAATGGGTTTAGCTATTGCTAAATGCATCGTACACATGGGATACTATTGGCCTACACTTAACCAATACTATTGTGACTACATCAAGAAATGCGTCAAATGTCAAAAACATTCAAATCTCATACATATCCCTAGGCATGTTCTTCAACCCACTCAAGACCTATGCCCTTTTTCATAATGGGGGCTTGGCCTTATTGGCCTTATCAACCCTCATTCATCACAATGACACAATTACACCATCATAACAACTGAATTATTTTACTAAATGGATGGAAGAAATTCCACTTATCTACACTAAAGTAGATAAAAATCATTGATTTCATCCATCATCACATTATCTATCACTTTGGTAAAACCACATAAAATCATCACTCACAGATAATGGAAAATCATTCTAAAAATAAGAAAGTTCATAAACCTTTGTGACACTCGTAAACATCAAACTTAGCTTTTCCTCACCTTACTATCCACAAGTAAATGACCAAGCTGAAGAATATAATAAAACAATCATCAAAATCCTCATGAAAAATGTTGACCAAGTTGGTAGAAATTAATATCTTTAAATCCCATTTGAATTTTGGGCATATCAGACCAACTTTTGAACACCTACATACATTACACCCTTCTCCTTAGTATACGACACTGAAGGCCATTCTTCTTCTCTAAGTTCAAATTCTATCCCTACACATTTCTCTCAATGACTTCATCCCTACTGAGGATTATCATCGAGAATGCCTATCATAACTTGAACGGTTAGATGAGTGTCTTCTAACCACCCTTGAACATATCAACGTCTATCAATAACGAATCAAACAATCCTATAACAAACATCTTAGACAACATGAATTTAATGTTGGTGATCTTGTTCCTCAAAGAAAATCAACATATCACTAACATTGAAAAGAGGTAAAAGTGGAAAGTTTTATCTGAATTGGCTTAAACTGTATATTATCACTCATAAATATGGGTCTTGGGATTATCATTTAGCCTCCCTTAATGGTAAAACCTAAAATGGAGCCTCTTAAGATCTCACATTTACGGTCATTTTATTGTTAAAATATCAACTCATCATACCTTAATCAAACTACGATCTCCATACATCAACTCACACATCATATCACCCTAGTAATGTACAGTTTGATGTTTCATATTTACATAATCAAACTTTCTCTAATCCATATTAGTAATCAAAAATCTTAAGGATGAACTCATTTGGAAAGATTTCTTTTGATGGGGAATACTTAGTTAAATCAGGATATAATTATTTCTTTACCTCTATTGAAAGTGAAAATTAAGTGGCATAAGTTGTGGATGCCAGAGCTAACCCTTAGAGTGAACTTTTTCTGATAGATCATCATTAAAGGCAAGATTCTGACTAATGATAACCTCATTAAGAAGGGATTCATCATGCCGAATAGATGTTGCATGTGTCAGAAAGAGGCAAAAGACATAAAACATTTATTTCTTCATTATGAGTACACTTCCAAAATTTGGCATCTTGTTTTTACAAAATTTGATCAGAAATGGATATTTCCCCTTACTTGTCTCCAAGCCTGGGAACAATGGGACTCTCCGTATAAGCATTGTGTGGTGAAGAGATTGTGGCAACTTGTTTTACCTCACACTATGTGGCGAGTTTGGAAGGCTCGTAATGATGGCATTTTCAGAAACACTAGAAGGCATGTAATAAAATCTACAAGGAAATTATCATTACTGTGCAGGATAATATTGCTAGATTTAAACCTCCTAAAATAGACTTTGCCATGATAAAGAAGAATACATTCTGACTGATTGGAATATTGAAAGTCTTCAAAAATAATAACAATGGTATGGATAGAACCACCATCCGATGGACTAAGCCTCCCAATGCTTGGCATAAGTTAAATTTTGATGGAGCCTCAAAAGGCAATCTGAGAGATTCTGGAGGTGGAGGAGTCATCAGAGATCAAAGAGGTTGTTTTGTTGCTACCTTTTCTGGGAAAATGGGTAGGAAAACTAATCATTACTCTGAAGCTCTTGCTGCTCTATGGGGAATAATGCTAGCCAGGGATTGTAATATTCTAAATATTATAATTGAGGGTGATTCTTTGAACATTATTAATCTCTTAAACAAAAAGCAACACCCTAGCTGGTCAATTAGAGATTTTATTATTGAAGTTACTTATATATGCAAGAGTTTTGAAAATGTTAAAATCACTCACACCTATCGGGAAGGCAATAGGGTCGCAGATGGTCTATCAAACTTTGGGATTAACAATTCTTTTCAAATGTGGCTAAGGGGGGACATTCTACCCATTCAAGTTAATAAAGACATAATCAATGATCTACATGGCCAAGAAAATCATCACTAACGGCTGTAATGTTGATGCTAATGAGCAGATTCTTAAGTACAGAAGGATGACATCATATATGATTTGTGTGATTTATGAGATTTGTGTGAACTGGGCAGCCATCATTTCTTGTCATAGGGAGAACACCAAGGAGTGGGTCACTAATTACAAAGTATGGTCTAATAATTACATCTTTTATCACAGAAGGGAAAGATTCAAAAACAAAGCTAAGTCTGCTATGCATAGTGCTAAAATATTTACCGTTGAGAGCAGAATCACTAGAAAAATGGGGGGTCCACTGTGCAAAACATAGCCCACCCACAATACAGTGTGGAAAGAGGATGATGTGCTCTAGAACTATCTTCAAATTGGAGGTCTTGTGAATTTGATAGAAAGGATTCAAGGCTTTGATCAGGATATTTCTATTAAATTTACATAGGGATGGAAGAATCGGGTTGTTAAAATACAACAACATTGAGGTTGAGATCACGGAGGAGCTCATTGCCCAGATCATGGGACTCAGTCTTGATGGCACCAAATTCTTTAATAAGAAGGTAGACAGAGAGGTGGAGACAAAGAAATTCCTGGATGAAGGGGAAAATCTTGAGTTTGCGACAGCCGGCATCAAGTTGGCTTCGATTCATGAGCCTTTTTGCTGAGCTCCGCCATGATGGTTGTTAGGTATGTAACTCTTGAGGGGAGAGTTTGTTACTATACCTCAAAAGCATTTGATATTTCTTAACCCACTTTCGTGGAAATATAATCATCAGCTTCCCTCATTACTTGTTAAACTCGCTGGAGAAATCCGTTTGGGAAGTGCAGAGTCATTCTAGGGTAGTTCCTCTACATTAAGGGCTAATTCTTCTCATCCATCATCACTACTCAAACTATCCCCGCATGAATCCTACTCCACCCTCTTCCTCCATTCCTCCCTCTGCTCACACCGCCTCCATTCCCCCCTGGAAACTACTTCATCTAGCAAGAAAAGAAAGGGCATGAAAACTAAGATCCCCTACTTCTCAAAGGGTTCTTAGAAGCACACAAAGACCTTGAGCTTGTCGAGAACCTCCTGCACATCAGCCCGCTGGTGGAGGAGCCTAAGGAGGAGGATTTGATGGTCAAAGTGGGTAGGATGGAAAAGGAAATCCAAGAGCTCAAAAGGGTTATCAAAAATATGGAAAAAGCTAAGGGAAAAGGAATACTACAAAATGATGATGAGGAGGGAGTTATTGCTGAAGTGTTCAAGAAGTTACAGTCTTTGGATGACAGAATGGGAAATGTAAAAAGTCGTAATGGCTGCATCCTATCTACTCTTAAAAGTATTTACAATTTCATTGAACAACATGTTCATATTGTTTGCAGCCTAAGTGGGATTAATGAAGACATTTGGGGCCCCAAAGAGAAAAGGGATATGGCAATTGCTCAGGTGGATCTGAAAGACCCTTCTAAGGCCACAACCATTACTTTCTTTGTCTCAATGTAAGCGATCAAAACCAAGATTGACAGGGCTATCAAGTAACGTGGTGATGTGCTACTATTTACTGGCTGTGAAGTTGCTGATGACTAGCGGATCTGGAGCTGTTTTTTTGAGGAGATATTCTAGGATTGATATCTTTTTTTTTCTTTTTGATCTCTTCTGCTATTTTTTTGATCATTGTATGACTGGATCCTTTCTTTTAATATGTTGTTTTATCTGGCTGTTAAGCCTCTGAGGTTGGTTGTTTTTCCCTTCTCTGGGTTGTTTCTCTCACTTCTGATATTTGGCTTTTGAGCCCTTTTGTATACAGGGTATAGTTTCTTCAAAACTATTTTCCCTTAATAAAAAAAACATATTTTTCATGACCTTAAATATGGGCACCGTAGATCTTCTCATAACATATTACTTATGGACAAGTTCCTTTCTTATAATCAATGAACCCCACATTCATTACTCTCACCACCACCCTATCTCATCCTATTTCATAACATGATAAGGACATAAGTGTAGCTTGCACACTTATTTATCCCATTCTAAGTTGTTACCCAGGGTTTCCCTTGGGGGTCAAAAATTAAAACATATATGGGATGAATCCAATCAAAATATAGACTGATCCCTCAAAAGGACAACTATCAAAAAGAAAAATTATGTCAAATAAAGTTGTAAACTACTCCCTTGAAGGATGGCTACCATGATATCAACATTCAATAAAATCATAGACCACTCCCTTGAAGGATGGCTACCTAATCAAAATATGCAATACAAACTTCTTGTATTGATCAATCCTCATATCAAAAAGGGCTTCCCACATCGATCAACTCTCATATAAAAAATAAAAAAGTAACCATCCTATGAAATATTCCCGCATTGATCAACTTTCCCATAACAATGCAAACTTCCCGTATCGATCAACTTATGCAATATAGTAAAGTTGGGGAAAAACCCAAGAACTATCATGAAGAACCCATCTTCTCATGCTTTCTACACACAAACCTTTCCCATGTTAGGAAAATGATAGATACAACTATCCCACATCCATTTATGATTCTAGCATGACTAATCATTTTGAGTCATATGTTAACATTATTTACAAATCCGCATGTGCAGTGTCATGTGTATAAAATTATTTTACCATCATACACTATATGTCCAGAATAGTAAGGAATCAAACATCCCACATTTTTTTCTTATCCATCATATAGTGCATAAATCAAACATCAAGATCATAATTTGTCACAAACATAACCCAAATATCAAAATCATCTATATACATACCAAAATTGTCTATACATAATCAAGGGCTTCAAAGAGGCTCATGTATCAAAATTATTTGTATATCATCAACAAAGGCTTCAAATGAGCCTCATACATCAAAAGTATATACATCAAAATATATCTATAAAACTACCCAATGAATTGAATGTCCATTAATCATACACTCCCTCAGGCGTTGCTCCCACAATTATCATAATGGGCCTTTAGTTAGTCCCCTCACCTGGATCTCTAGGTGGTTGACCCATGCTCGCAACACTATCTGAAGGAACTTGTTGTCATTGATCCAAAAACACAATATAACGAGGGTCATCTAAAAGCCTCCGCCTCACTATGTCCTCATAATAACGAAGCTCATCACAAAAATCATGTTAGTTAGTCATACTCTCATTACCAAGTGGTCCCATCTAACCACTATTTGAGCTTGGGTTACCTATAGCTCATCCCTTGAGATCAACAAGCGTGTCACTCCAAATGCCTTTCACAAGGCCTCTCTATCTCATCTATATCTAACTCTATCAACTCTAGCCTATGTAAGCTCTTCTTGTATAGTAGTGAACTTTTGGATCAGCCCATCTCTCTCCCCAGTCATAATGTCCCCTCTCACCAGTCAATGTAGCCTTCTTAACTAACCACTACGGCCTTCTCAACCTCCAAACTCACTATAACGGCCTCCAATAAAGCCACTCTATCATCCTCATCCCATCCCTTAACACCACCCTCTAGTGTAGCCTCTACACAATCTTGCACCCAACCTCTCAAAACCATCTAGCTACCCCTACAACCATGCAGTGTATGCCTCTGTCACACTGACATCATCATGCCCTACCACTGCCCCCTATGCATCCGCCCTCACACCTACCCCCTCCTCATCCGTCATCTCAATTAGCTCCTATATAACTGCAAGCGCCACATCTACCTCTGACACATCCTTAAAAAGTATGAATTATCACCTAATGCACCCAAATATGATCATATCCCACTAGTCCTCCCTCCAACCCCACACCCACCTATCTTGCTGCATGGCCCTAAACTCTCCCTTTACACCTGGCCATACTGAAAAAAAAAACGTAAGGCATCCAAACTACATCTCCATTGTGTAAGCTGGTTACGATCTATCTATAATGATCCTTGCCTCTAACAAGCCTTGTGGTGGTATGATCTGATCACCACCTCATAAATCCCACTAGATACTCTAAGTCAACCCATCTCATCCATGAAACTCCCCTTGACTGAGCCACTGTAATGTGCTCATAGGCCCAACAATCCAATAAAAATGATACATCAACCCCAAATATGCATCCAATTCTCCATGAATATAACTCCCTGTAAACATGTGCCAAAAAATTAGGGGCCCAAGAAAACCGTCTTGTAGATCATCATATCTGCTACAACCTCGGTCAACATCTAAGAAAATTATCCTATGGCTGAATCCGATACGACCCAATAAATAATAATCATCATCATCATCGTGATTAGGGCATGACCCTCCTCATCCCCACAATGTAATGCTCCATATGAAAAATCTCTAGAACTATATACTACATTAGCAGCATCATCACCATATAATCTATGCATCCTAGTATACCTTCCTGCTTCATTAATCACATAAACTTGCTCACCTTGTATCGATAAGTGCAAGATCCGGTGTATATCCTCTAATGTAATTATCATCTCTCTTGTAAGTAACCAAAATGTGCCTGTGACATGGTCCCATCACTCAAACAAAGATAATAATAACCCCATGTCTCTATGGATGCACCTATAATGATGCATTCCCCCTAATCTAACCTCCTTCAAGTGAGTCCAATCAACATCTGATAATTGAACTCGAATATCATCTACTATCTTCAAGACCCTATCCTGTGTCGTTAATCTCTCTTTAGCCTAAATCCACAAGAGCCAACAACACACTATCCAAAACAATCCATTACCAAAATCAATCAAATACACTTTAAAAATTATAACTTTTTAGAAAAACACACTAATTACAAGTGATTCCACTTGAATCGTTGGATACCTCATCAAAATCATCAATGACCCATAAATCACTAACAATTTCATACAAAATCACTAGTGGTTTCATACCAATTCCAAAATTTTTAGAAAAAACAAAAATACCAAAAAAATCCAAAAAGCATCACCTACCACAACACATGTGGGCCTCCATCACCTCTTCACACCTCTAGCTACCTCCATCTCACTTAAAATAGTGAAAAAATTGAAAATTAGCTTTTGTTTGGTCTCTTAGGTTCTCAAATTGCAATAGTACTGTTGTTGCAAATCAGCAGCACCCCTGGATGCAAATCAAGGTTCTGAATTGATGTTTTAGGCATCCAGTGTGATTGCACAACATGGAAACCTCTCTCCAAGTGTGGGACTTGTGAAAATGAGAGAGGAATCTCCAGATTAGAGGCTGGTTCCTCAAACTCCTCTGATTTAGATCTATATTTTGCACAACTACAGAGGTTCAGATCCTAATCCTACTCTAAATTGCAAGGGGACAGGGATAGAAATGCAAAAATTGAAACTAATTAATGATGGTGATGCACCAAAGGAGTGGTGAAACATTTTTTTCCATGTAAATAGACACAAATTCATGAAATGCAACAAGGGAAAACATACACAAGCTGATAGATGCAATTAGAGGTCTTAAAATGAAGTAAAACAATACAAACAGAGGACTGAAAGCATTCACAGAGTTTACACTGTCATTTCCATGTAAAATCTCTTGCATTCCACCCTCAAAGAGGTATAAACCTACTACAATACTTGAAAAAGGTTTGATTCTTGCAACAATCACTTGCTGGAGGTGAAAGAAGAAGTTTTCTATGCCAAAAAGTGTTCAACCATGAAGAAATGAGCCAAATCTGGCTTTTACAGTACATGGGTCGAGCCCGGGAGAGAGAAAGCATGTGAAAAATGCATGGGAGCCATCCCTCATTGAATGAAACTACATTAAAACAGCATGGAGGTCCTTACAAACCCATGCTCTGACATTTTTGACCATACTGGAGAAGAATGCGACCCATTTTGTATTAAATTTGGTTGTTGAAATGTCATTTCTGGCCATGGACACGTACCAGAAGAATTTTTGAATTTTCTCTCTCCAAACTGAACCAAAATTCAAAATTGACCATGGAATCATGTAGATAATTTCATAAGCTTTCTGTTGATATAAAGAACGTGCAAATCTGAGCTCTGGATCGAAAGTTATGCTCGTTTGAAGATTTAGGGCAAAAACGGGCCAAAAACGGATCGGCGGGAAATTTTTTCGAATTTTACCTTTTTTTGTCTTTGGAAAAATTTTCAAAAAAATCCCACGCTCCACTGGTCAGATGCCATGTGTCAGCTTCTGATTCACCACTGGAATTCTCTCTCCTTCTTCCTCCGCGGGTTTTCCTTTGAAAATTTTACCTTTTTATACTTTGGGAAAATTTCCCGATTTTCCCCCGCGCCCCGCCACTTGTGGACACGTGGCATGATTTGGTTGGTCGACAGGGGCGCATGGGCTCATCCTTTTCCTTTGAATTTTTGACCGAAACTTTTCCAAATTTCCTAAGTCCTCCCCGAGCTCCGAACTCCCCTTCCCCTTAGGACACGTGTCCTGTGTCTATTGGCTCGGGCCCTCTGTTCCATTTTCCCCTTTGAAACTTTTACCGACCACTTAGCAACTTTTTTCCTTTCTCCCCCCGCACCGTGAGCTCCCCACCACTTGTGCCACCTGTCATGCCCCTATTGGCTACAGGAAAATCCTTCCAAAATTTTCCTTTGAAAACTCGGCAAAACCCTTAGCATTTTTCATTTTCTCCTCCGCCGGAAGGCTCCATTGGACACGTGGCCCATTTTCATTGGGCACGGGCTACGTAGGACAAATGTTGCATTTGAAACTTTTACCAAAACTTAGCAAAAATTTCAATTTTAACCCCGACGCCCGCGACCCTCCTTGGCCACGTGGCGAGTTCCTATTGGCCGCGGGCCAAAATTCAAAATTTTTCCTGCTCAAACACTTAGCCAATTTTTTCACTATGCCTCCCCTTGTGACACGTGTCACACTGTGATTGGTCCGCGGGCCCCGCGGGAAAAATTTTCCATTTGAACCTTTGACCCAAACTTGGAAAATTTTCCAAGTTCACCTCCGACCTCCGAACTCCCTTGCCACGTGGCAGCTTCCTATTGGCTGCGGGCCTCCAATGGGAAAATTTCCCACAAAAACTCCGCCGAGCCATAACTTGAAAAATACGAGGAGTTAGGAGGAAAACTTTACCTTTCTGGAAAGCTGAGAGAGAGCTCTATCTGATGGTGCCATCTCCAGAAAGATTTGAGTGCGTGAAAATCAAAAAATGAAGACTGAGGCACAAGAGAGGTAGGAACACAAGGAGTTAGCCACAAAAATGAGCAGGGGCACATTTTGGATAACAATTTTGGTGACTCAGAGGGGTCATCTGCCTGCTAGATGAAAGTACCAGTTGCCTGAAGTAGTCCATTGGGCATGGAGTCATCAAATTTTCTATTTGGAACCCCAACTTGACTTAGAATGTTGCAAGGAGGAAGATGGAATATCACCTGATGGAAGCAAGGACTGCAAAACATCTCCATGGACAGCAAGCTGTGCCAAAGCACTTAGGGGAAACAAAACTAACCTACAGCAAAACAATGTGCAAAGCACTTGGAGGAATGAAAATCTAATCTAATATTTACAAGGTGGAGAATTTCCCTCTAGAAGCAATGCTTGAGATAGATTCCATTGACTAGAATCTGCAGTTCTTCACCATCCAATGAGGCCAATTGGAAAGCATTGTTGTTCTTGCACTTCGTGACCATGTATGGGCCACTCCAAATGGCATCAAATTTTGAATGCCTTCCGGTTTTTCTCTATCCACATCCCATTTCAACACTAGATCTCCAACTTGAAAAGATTTATCCTTGGCCTTCCTATCAAAGGTCTTCTTGATCAAAGCTTGATTCTTCTCCATTGCTTGGGATGCCTCATTTCTAATCTCTTGTAGCTCCATCAACTCTGCATATCTCACTTCCATGGGCCCAAACTCTAGCAACTCTAACTGCTTCATGAGTTCCAATGTTGGCAACTCAAGTGACATGGGCAAGATTTCCTCTCTTCCATAAACAAGCTTGAATGGAGAGTTACCTGTGGATCTCTTGGGAGTTATCCTATCAGCCCATAAGGCTGATTTCAGTTTGGTATGCCAAGACCTCTGATTCTCATCAAGAGTCCTCCTAATGATCCTCAACAAGTTCTTGTTTGTAGACTCGGCCTGGCCATTACCTTGAGGGTAATAGTTTGATGAAGTGCTTAGGTAGATCCCGTTCTTGACAGCCCACTCAGTCACCTTGGATCCAATGAATGCCAATGCATTATCTGAGATTATTGTAGCAGGTATACCAAATCTGGTTGCTATCCCCTCATAAAAGTCTAAGATGCTGGACTCATTTGCTTCTTTGAGTGCTACTACTTCAGTCCACTTGGTGAAGTAGTCCGTGGCTGTCAAAATCCATTTGTGCCCTTGACTTGAATTGGGATTAATGACTCCAATGAAGTCCAAACCCCATTGCATGAATGGCTGGTCAACTGAGATTGGATGCAATGGAAGGGCAGCAAGTCTCTCTTTTCCTGTGAAGAATGCACAATTCTTACACCTCTTGATCCATGCATAGCAATCACTGAAAAATTTAGGCCAATAATAACCAGCCTTCATGATTTTTAGAGCTGTCACTCTTGGTGCAAAATGACCACCAGCTGATCCACCATGGAACTCTTCCAACACCCTATGAATCTGATTTGTGCTAATGCATCTCAGCAGCACTCCATTCACATCTTTCTTGAACAAAACTCCATCAACAATGGCATATGGGATAGCCTGCAATCTGAAGTGTCTTCTTTGGGTCTTGTTCATCTCTGGAGGGCATAGGCCTGTGCTTAGGAAGTGCATTATACCTTGGGTCCAGCAAGGAGTGGGGGCAGCATTGTTTTCTTCTTGAGTGCCACATGGCTCATGGCTGTCTTGAACTGTCAAAACAGCCTCTCCTTCATTGCATGCTTCTTTTTGCTTCCCCAAAACCAGCTGCTCACACAATCCTTTTCCTCTTACCAGCTTGGTGATTTTGATCTCAATGTCATACTCCATGACACGGGTGATCCAACCTGCCCTTTTCTCGTTCAAATCTTTGTTGAGGAGGAAGTCCTTAACCCCAGCATGTGAGACCAACAACTAGACCTTGTTGTTTGAGACTAAATGCTTGAATTTCTTCAAGCTTCTGATTACTGCCAGCACATGCTTCTCAATAAAAGAATACCTCACCTCATAGTCATCTAGGCTCTGGCTGAAGAAAGCAATTGGCTGCTCATTGTTGTCCTTGTTCTGCTGTACCAAAATGGCAGAAATAGTATCATTACCTCCAAATGCATAGAGGATGAAATCCTTGGAGAAATTTGGGTTGATGAGAGTTGGTGCTTGAGAGATAGCTTCTTTGATTGCTTCAAAACTCTCCTTGCCTTCTGTTGTCCACTTGAAAGCCATGCTCTTCTTTAACATTTTGGTGATGGGCTTGACAAGGGCTGCAAAATCTGGGACAAACCTCTGGACAAAGTTTATTCTCCCCAAGAAACTCTGAAGGGCCTTCTTGTGGCTTGGCAATGGTAGTGCTCTTATGGCTTCAACCCTCTCTGGATCAATTGCTAATCCTTCTTTGGAGACAATATGGCCAAGGAGCTTTCCTTCATGTGCAAGAAAGATACACTTCTTAGGATTCAAAGACACTCCAAATCTCCTACACCTCATGAAGACTTGTCTCAAATGAGAGAGGTGGTCTGCTGCATTCTTGGAAAAAACAGTGATATCATCAAGGTAAATTAGCACCACGTTGTTAATCAAACCTTTGAACGCCATGTCCATTGCTCTTTGGAAAGTAGCACCAGCGTTGGATAGCCCAAATGGCATTTTCCTGTATGCATAAGTTCCCCATTTGGTTGTGAAGGCTGTCTTGAACTGGTCTTCTTCCTTCACCATAATCTGATTGTAGCCTGAGTAGCCATCAAGTAGTGAAAACCTCTCGGATCCAGCCACAACTTGCAAGATTTTCTCCATGGAAGGGAGTGGGTAATGGTCCTTGAGAGATGCTCTATTCAAGTCTCTGAAGTCAACACACAATCTGATCTCTCCACTCTTCTTTCTGACTGGAACCAAGTTGGCAACCCAACTAGAATGCTTGATTGGGAATATGATCCTTGACTCAATCAGCTTGTGCAATTATTTCCTCATGAGAGGCTCCATATGTGGATTGACTGGTCTTTGTTTTCTACCTGACAGGCTTAGTATTTGGATCCAATTCAATGGTATGCTGAGCTAAGTTGGGATTGAAACCTTTCAAGTCTTCATAGCTCCAAGCAAACACATAGGGGAACTCTTGACACAGCTGTATGAACTCATACCTTTCTTGTTCAGTTGTCATCTTTCCAATTTGCAATGGTTTGTTCTCTTCCACCAAGATGGATACTGAATCTTCTCTCTTGACCTGAATGTTTGCTTTCTCTTTCCTAAACTGATCATTGGGATTAAAAATGGACTCCAAAGTGATAAGTCCCTTGGGCAGCTTGTTAGTTCTTAGCTGTACCACTTGGTCACCATACTGTTGTTCCAGTTTTTCTTGATTCTTAGCTGAGAACTCAGCTTCTTCTTGCAAGAAATGGATGATTTGCTGGTCATTCTCAAATACTTGCCAACTGACATTGTTATCCGGCACTGAAGGCCTCACAATCACATGGATGTTTGGCTGTACCTTGTCTTTTTGAATGCTTTCCACAATGTCAAAGGCTGCCCCTACTGCTGCAAGCCTGTCAGCAGCTTGATTCTCTTTCCTAGGAATGGATTTGATGCCAAAACCCTCAAAATCTTCCATGAGGTCCCATACCCTGTTCTTGTAGCACTTGAGTAGATCATTCTTGGCAGCATGTTGTCCCTTGACCTGATTTACAATCAATTCACTGTCACCAAAGACTTGCAAGTTCTTTATTTTCTTCTTGATTGCCCAATGCATCCCTTGCACCAAGGCTTCATATTCAGCAGTGTTATTGGAGCATGCAAACTGAAATCTAAAAGCTGAATAGTACTTTACTCCTTGAGGTGAAACAAGCATAGCTCCACCTCCTGCACCTTGTCTACTCCTTGATCCATCAAAAAACAGCTGCCATACCTCATTGTCATCCTTGTGGTTTGGCTTGGTGATGCTAGGAATAGGCTGATTTTCTTCATGTATACAATAGACCCCTAGCTCAGATTCTTCTACTTCTTGATAAGGATCAAAAGCATGTACCTTGTTTGCCCATTCATCAAGAGTTAGATCTGGGATGCTCCCAACCTTGGTGTCAGCTTCATCAGTGCTTGGGTGATCTTCTTGATCAAATGCTGAGCAATTGGCATTAATCTGACTTGGAGTGTAAGGCTCAATGTGGAAGTTTGCAATAGGTTCAGACCTGACTGTAGCTTTGGTTCCATACCTCATTCTGAATAGCATGTGTGACCAATCAGCAGACAAATATCCTCCAATCTTGGCTATGAAGTCCCTTGACAAGCAAAGGGCAAAGAGTGGTGGAAGGTCTATGACTGATACATCTTGTAAAACAACAACATTTGGACATGCATGCAAGGTAAGACTCAAGTTTTTAATCACTCCAACTGTTGCTACTGCTGTCCCATCTAGCTACACTACCCCTTTGGATATTGTTTCATACTGGAGCCCTAGCTGATCAGCTATTTGTTTAGGCATCACTGAGCTACTTGCCCCGGAGTCTATCATGCAATTGTGCACTAGCTGATTTCCAATGATTAATGAAACATAGAAGGGAGAGGGCTTCAACATTTTACCTTGTTGTCCTCCATAATTCCCCTTAGGCTGGGTAGCATTTGTAAGCACTTTGTCTTGCATCTGAACTTGTTGATTCGAAGTTGGCCAGTCCTTCATGGAAGCTTGTAGCAAATCTCTTTGGCCTGGGATAGACAGGGATTCCCACATTGATATATTAACATTTGTCTTCTTCATCTGATCAATGATACTGAATGGTGATGAAGGATCTCTTTGCTGTCCCTTTGTTTGCACATTCACTCCTTGCACGTGGGCAGCAACAACTGGTATTTGAGTTGGCCTAGGAGCTGTTCTTGGCTGTCCTTGTGCATTTACAACTGGATTTTGTTTGCCAACCATTTGTGGAGCCATAGAGGGTTGGAGATTAGTTGGAGCTAATGGTTGTTCTTCACCCAAATTCCTTCTTTTTGACCTTGTGTTGGCTACCACACCTTGAGAGACCATTTGATTCATGCCACAAAAATCCTCTGCTTGCCAATTTACCAACGTGGTGTCATTTGGAGCTGATTACTGTTGGAATGTTTCTTGTTGTTGGTTGTTTCCTTGACTTCCCTCACCCTCCATGCCAGTAGTTGTCACCATTAATGCTTGATTCAAAGCACCATTGAAGCACATGGATTGGTTATGAGGTTCATTGCATGGAAAGCACCAATCATACTCCTGAGCAATGTTGTTTTGTGTTGGCACTAATGCCTTAGAGGCAGATATGGCATTTGGATTATAGGGCTGAAATGGTCTATTGGCAGGAGGCCTTGTTTGATTTATATTTGCGAGCTGGATTAGGAGGTCTTTGTGGTTGGTATGGCTGCCTGTTGGGCTGAGCTTGGGGCTGGTAAGAAGGTCTAAAACCTTGGGCTTGCTGCCTCTTGAGAGTGACTAGCTCATTGCCTAGGTTTTGCAATTGCTTCATGACTTCTTGAAGCTCATTTGGGGCACTTGGAGATGAAGTAGAAGCTTCATTTGAACTCTGATTTCTAGGAGTGGGAGAAGGAGCCAAATTAGGTGCTTGATTGGTGTTTGGACTCTCTAAACTTGGAAACAATGGCATGGGAGGTCTAGGGGCTAGTTTGCCAGCTTGGATCAAACAATTTTCAGCCCTAATGGCAATGCTATAAGCCATAGGGATAGTTATGCCTCCCATGGACTGAATCAACATAGAAATATCAGAATTTAGAGCTTTGAGATAGTAGAGAAAAGCACCTTCTATTGTTGGCCTGACTGCCACTGGAATTCTCTCCCAAGTCTTTTGAAATCTGAAGTTGAAATCAGTCAGCTGCTCATTGGGAGCTCTCTTGATGGTTGTCAGCTGCTCCAAAAGAGACAAGTTGTCTCCCTTCTCTCCAAATTCTCATGAAGTGCTATACATAGCTGATTCCAATTTGTGATAGAACCAGCTCCAAGGCTTCTAAACCATTGCAATGCTTTCCCCTTGAATGAAGATGCCAACAATTTGACAGCCACTTGCATCTCATTGATTTCATGAATTGCACAAAGATTGGCAATGTCTTTAACATGATCACCTGGAGTAGTCTGATTTTCTCCAGTGAAGTAGGGAATGTTCTTCAAGGCTGCAATTGGA
Source organism: Taxus chinensis (assembly GCA_019776745.2). Taxonomy (NCBI): domain Eukaryota; kingdom Viridiplantae; phylum Streptophyta; class Pinopsida; order Cupressales; family Taxaceae; genus Taxus; species Taxus chinensis. Next base: position 902,428,953 of record CM034146.1, read on the forward strand.
ATTGGATGTTGTGCATTGAGGGCAAGTGGGCTGCTGCCTGTGAAGTTGACATAGGGGTTGTTTTGTGCCATTCTAATTGGTCTTAAAACCCTTGTTGACTGAATGAAAGGCCTACCAGGTGGAGGAGTTGAGAGAGTTCTGTTTGGTGGAGATGGAGACCTTTGAATCCTTCTTCCTCTTTGCCTTCTTCTTGGAGATAACTGCAGGTATTCAAACAACACTTCTTCTTCTCCAACTCTTGACCTTGTGGTGATTCTTCTCATGAGTTTTCAGGCCTACACTGCTGAAACCAATTGATTCTTCCCCTTGGAGTCACTAGATATGCAAATTATAGCTCTTTTCAAGCAAGAAAATTGCAGCAGATGCACATCAACTTTGCTGCAATAAAAATGAGACCTCTAAGGTCCCACCGGGCATGCCAAAACTGTTGTTGCAAATCAGCAGCACCCCTGGATGCAAATCAAGGTTCTGAATTGATGTTTTAGGCATCCAGTGTGATTGCACAACATGGAAACCTCTCTCCAAGTGTGGGACTTGTGAAAATGAGAGAGGAATCTCTAGATTAGAGGCTGGTTCCTCAAACTCCTCTGATTTAGATCTATATTTTTCACAACTACAGAGGTTCAGATCCTAATCCTACTCTAAATTGCAAGGGGACAGGGATAGAAATGCAAAAATTGAAACTAACTAATGATGGTGATGCACCAAAGGAGTGGTGAAACATTTTTTGCCATGTAAATAGACACAAATTCATGAAATGCAACAAGGGAAAACATACACAAGCTGATAGATGTAATTAGAGGTCTTAAAATGAAGTAAAACAATACAAACAGAGGACTGAAAGCATTCACAGAGTTTGCACTGTCATTTCCATGTAAAATCTCTTGCATTCCACCCTCAAAGAGGTATAAACCTGCTACAATACTTGAAAAAGGTTTGATTCTTGCAACAATCACTTGCTGGAGGTGAAAGAAGAAGTTTTCTATGCCAAAAAGTGTTCAACCATGAAGAAATGAGCCAAATCTGGCTTTTACAGTACATGGGTCGAGCCCAGGAGAGAGAAAACGTGAAAAACGCATGGGAGCCATCCCTCATTGAATGAAACTACATTAAAATAGCATGGAGGTCCTTACAAACCCATGCTCTGACATTTTTGACCATACTGGAGAAGAATGCGACCCATTTTGTATTAAATTTGGTTGTTGAAATGTCATTTCTGGCCATGGACACGTACCAGAAGAATTTTTGAATTTTCTCTCTCCAAACTAAACCAAAATTCAAAATTGACCATGGAATCATGTATATAATTTCATAAGCTTTCCGTTGATATAAAGAACGTGCAAATCTGAGCTCTGGATTGAAAGTTATGCTCGTTTGAAGATTTAGGGCAAAAATGGGCCAAAAACGGATCGGCGGGAAAAAATTTCGAATTTTACCTTTTTTTTGTCTTTGGAAAAATTTTCAAAAAAATCCCACACTCCATTGGTTAGATGCCACGTGTCAACTTCTGATTCACCACTGGAATTCTCTCTCCTTCTTCCTCCGCGGGTTTTCCTTTGAAAATTTTACCTTTTTATACTTTGGGAAAATTTCCCGATTTTCCCCCGCGCCCCGCCACTTGTGGACACGTGGCATGATTTGGTTGGTCGACAGGGGCGTGGGCTCGTCCTTTGCCTTTGAATTTTTGACTGAAACTTTTGCCAAATTTCCTTAAGTCCTCCCTGAGCTCCGAACTCCCCTTCCCCTTAGGACACGTGTCCTGTGTCTATTGGCTCGGGCCCTCCGTTCCATTTTCCCCTTTGAAACTTTTACCGACCACTTAGCAAATTTTTTCCTTTCTCCCCCCGTGCCATGAGCTCCCTGCCACTTGTGCCACCTGTCATGCCCCTATTGGCTGCGGGCAAATCCTTCCAAAATTTGCCTTTGAAAACTCGGCAAAACCCTTAGCATTTTTCATTTTCTCCTCCGCCGGTTCGGGCTCCATTGGACACGTGGCCCATTTTCATTGGGCGCGGGCTACGCCAGACAAATGTTTCATTTGAAACTTTTACCAAAACTTAGCAAAAATTTCAATTTTAACCCCGACGCCCGCGACCCTCCTTGGCCACGTGGCGAGTTCCTATTGGCCGCGGGCCAAAATTCAAAATTTTTCCTGCTCAAACACTTAGCCAATTTTTTCACTATGCCTCCCCTTGTGACACGTGTCACACTGTGATTGGTCCGTGGGCCCCGCGGGAAAAATTTTCCATTTGAACCTTCGACCCAAACTTGGAAAATTTTCCAAGTTCACCTCTGACCTCCGAACTCCCTTGCCACGTGGCAGCTTCCTATTGGCTGCAGGCCTCCAATGGGAAAATTTCCCACAAAAACTCCGCCGAGCCATAACTTGAAAAATACGAGGAGTTAGGAGGCAAAATTTACCTTTCTGGAAAACTGAGAGAGAGCTCTATCTGATTGTGCCATCTATAGAAAGATTTGAGTGCCTAAAAATCAAAAAATGAAGATTGAGGCACAAGAGAGGTAGGAACACAAGGAGTTAGCCACAAAAATGAGCAGGGGCACATTTTGGATAACAAGTACAAAATGAACCTCCAAATCACCTTTCATATCAAATTTTTTCCCACCCACCTAATCACTAATGATTAGGGTAATCACCAACGATTACCTCACCTTTATCTAAAAACTATCATTGATTGACCTCTAAGCCTCATCAAATAATCATTTTTTCATTATTCCTTGCCTAAATAACATGTTTCAAAGTGCACTTCTTTCTTTTGGGCCCCAAGACCTTCTGAAAATCAAAATCAATCAATCTATACAGAGCCTACCTTTATCAAATCTATTTCAGATTTTGAAATTATTTGGGAATTTTTTCTCTTGCATCGTTAAGTCATACATCTATAGGTCAAAAACCCATTGGTCCTTATATCATTTGACTTTTAATCATGTAATCCCACCTTTTTGGCAACATCCTTTACATTGAGTATGTGTCTCTCGATACACTATGAATACTATACACTTCTGATAACCTTTTCCCACAACCGCTTCTTTAGAAGTCATACTTCTATAGGTCAAGAACCCATTGGTTCCCCTATCATTTGACTCTCTAATCACACAAGTCCACCTTTTTGGAAATTTGTTTTCGTGCCTAGTCTTGGGGCATCTTAAATGCAAACACAACAACACACAAGCCTATCTCATCCAACAACCTATTCAAAATAGTGATCATGAAATATCGCTTGTGGGATATCATGTGAAATTCACAAAATATATAAAAATAACAACGAACTGAAATTTTGATTTTTCTAATTTTTAGTACAACAATACACAAAAACAAAGAAAAATTTGTAATTTCTTGAATAATAATTTCTAACACTGCCCAAAGCTTCAAATAACTTAGAAAAATATGTAGAACAATAAACAAGAGAGAAATAATTTATATCTCTTAGATCTGATTTTATTTATTCATTTAACTGTTGAAACTACCTAAAAATTCTGAAAATCCACAAGGAGTTGAAATGATCTTTATAAATTTTGAAATCTAGGCAATAATGTATTTAAATTATAACGAATCAAATCCAACTTAGAAAACTAAGTTACTAAAAATATCCAGCTAGAAACCATAGAAAACACTGTTGCAAAACCCAAAGTAAGTAAATCTTAAAATAAATAAAGCTCACACTTATTAAAAATCCTATTGGGAATTCACCAAGCTTACATAAAATCTTGGAAATAATATGATTTTTAGATGGCTGAAGTATGGACCAAAATATCTCTCTCTAACATTGAGAAAACCCTTGAAATTCTCTAAAAACTCTTATCTGAAAATCTGATTTGAATGAAGTTCCAAATTAGCAAACTAGGGATGGATCTTTCACCATTGAAGAGTGCAATGCTAGCTAGGTGTGGACCTCTCACCAACGAAGCTAGGATTCTTGCGAGATCTTACTCCACAACCAAAAAGTGTGTAACTAGCAATGACTCCAATATCTAAAAATGTGTGTGTACATATGAATGCCCCTTTCTCCCTGCAAATGTTTCCTTTTATAAATTTTCATTGCAACAAAGGGCCCAAAATAATCCTAATCAATATCCTTGGGGAAAATCCAAGTAATAATAAAATAGATTAAGCTACTTCATCACCATTGTGCCCAAAATTACACCTAAGTTATCCTAATGCAAAATTAGAATAAAAAAGAACCATAGGGGAGCATCACACAACCTTATTTCACTTAAGTCACCTCAAAGTATGTATCTAATGTCAAAACATAACCTATATGTGAAATGAAGGTGTAAACCATACCAAATAACTATCAACGTCACTATCCAAATAAATAAGATGGATGAAAATCCTCCTAAACCATCTGCTCAAAATTGGGGGCATTACAGTCCTCCCCTCCTAAGAAATGCTTGACCCCAAGCATTATCTTGTCATGCTATAAAATCTAAATACCACAAAGTAAGTTTCTGCACCTCACCCTACAATCAACCAAAGATCAGTGTGATCCAAAGTAACCAAGACATCTCATTTAGTCATCATGCTCTCCATACCATGTAGAGATCAATGTTGCCTCTGAAGTAGTATGATTCCCACACAAGCTTGCCACTAGTACCCACACTAAAAATGCCAATCTATCCAGTCCCTTTCAATGTGAAGTTGTCATCATGTGATCACTCACTGCATCTCTAGTCAACCCATGGGTACAAAAGTCCCATCTAAACCTTATGGCATCCTTTGGATCAACCTATGAAATAACCAATATAAACACAAAATGTGCCAACTCTCCCACATGACCCACACTCGTGTGAGAGAAAGGATCCTCATAATATGTCTCAATGTGTCCCGTGTGGGGAAAATCCCAAGACTCCAGTAAACAGTAAACCGATAACATTAACTCTATTTAGTCCACCTCCTGTGATGAATGTGAACCTACTGAATAACTAGGTAAATGAGTCAAATATTTACCTCCACTGACTAGCACATGGGTGAAGTGCTCACCATGCATAGAAGAAATAAAATACATAGGAGTGTTATCCCATGTTAACTCAGGAAATTATGAACCTCTATAATCTGATTTGTCATGACAAAAAACCACACATCCCTATATAAAGTTGAAGATACCCTCCCTCAACCCATGCCACATGAACCTGTAGGTCTCATCAAAGCTCAAGTGTTGAGTCATGGAAGAACAATGCACATGTTGCAGTAGCTCCATCCTTAACCATGAATCTGGCACAAGGTACGATCTACCTTAATAGAAGATCATCTCATCTTCCAGTCTGTACTTTTCATCCTGTGTATGACCATCCAGAATCTCACAAGTGTGTCGTTTCTTGGAGTACTCAACAAAAAAATGAGATATCCAATCTACCAAAACCTCAGATAACCAACATAATGATAAACTTAGATGATATGAACCTGTAACCCCAATCTATGTAACTATATCATGTGTAAAACTATTGGTCACACCCATATCCATCAAAATCCACATCTGCCCGCAATAGTAAAACACCTCATTGTACTAGAAAGTCCCCTTCATCTCCTTGACTGTAACCACTCTAGGCGCTCTTATATATAATCCTCTCAAGATTACATTTCTACCCTTAGACTTAAACTTTAGCTCCATCATCTAAAAATTATTCTGAAAATCATCAAGAGAGTGAAGCCATTACACTCCCAACACTATTTTGGTCACTCCTATACCAATAGTTTAGAAATCATTGGTAATTGTGTAATTACCCATAGTGACATCTCAATTGTGGAACTCTCTGTGTGCATCTCATATACTCTCCATTGGCTACAACAATGTCGAAGCCCACAAATTCTTCTATCTGTAGACCTTGCCTCTCAACCAAGTATGCATCAATAAATTTGTGGGTAGCCCCATTATTAATGAGTACCACAACATGTTGAACCTTTATAACTCCTCTAACCCATAATGCCTTATACATCAGATTACTAGACAATATAGCTATTATCTATCGAGGAAAAGTCTCATCCTCCTGATCCACATCAATATTGTCCAACACAACTCCATCTCCAACATCCATCTCTTGGGCCTCTAACTCCTCATCTCTGTCACCCTCACTCTCTTCAAATACCTTAATGAATTGGGCCTTTCCTTTCCCTGTGTAATCACTCCCTAGAGCCCAAGGTGTATGAAAATCAAAACATAGTTTCTTTCACCTCAAATCATCTCAAAGCTCATAAGATGTGAATGGATTCTTAGCCACATCCTACATATGTGTAGGACCCATCTTCTAAAGCTCATTCGGTCTAGATGGAGGTTCCTTTTGCTGAAATCGAGGTGGAAATCTTGACTTTGGAGTGGATAAATCCAAATCCCGGGATCTCTTAATAACATCATGCAATGAAGAAGGCTCAAATGCCTTCACAAACCCATCTAGTGCATTTGACAAAATAGCTATGAAGAGATGAGTCAATCTCATCTTTGAAACATTAGGAACCATAACCAAAAGCCTCTAAAAATCTACAATGTAACCATCCAAAGAACTTGTCTTCCTCAAGTGAATCAACTCTTTAAAGAACCTGTCAGGATCCCTCCTGTCAAACCTACTCATCAATCTCTATGACAACTCTACATATGTATCAATATGCATGTGCTCCCATGTAATAAGACCATGATGCCACCATTCATGTGCATCTCCCTCAAGATGTATGATTGTAAACTTAATTTCATCCTCTTTGCACATGGGATTCAAGTCAAAGTATGTCTTCAACTTTTGAATCCATGATTGCGTTGTAAACTTCTTATAACCATCGAAGTGTGGAATGGAAATCCATCCCAATATCTTTTGTAACTCAAGAACGTGTGTCTGATGGTCTCTCTTGGGCCTACTACCAATATTCATCATGTAATACTCTGGGAATGACATGTTCTCTTAGGCCTCACTCAAAGAATGGTACTTTTCCCACCAAGATTCCTCATCAAATTCTTCTACTGGCTGCCCCACTTGTGAAGCTTCAAGATCCTTTAAGAAATAGGGCTCTTGAAGTCCCAAAGGCTTAGTAAAAGAGCAGGGAGATCGCTTCCCTAAATTTCCACTTTCACCTCTTTGAGTTTGTTATTCCATATTACTGTTTTATCCTCTATCTGCATGGGTCTCAAATCTTCCATGTGATAGTTTTTCGGTGAGTTGGCTGAAATAGAGATTTGTTGTCTCTTGTTGTTTAACCATATTATTAAATAATTTATTCATCAAATTCACATTGAGATCTTCACTGTAACCCTTTTTCCCCTTCTTTTTATGGTCACCACCCCGTAGGCTAGAGGAAAGGTGACTGTGATACCACTGAACTATCCCTTATGGGATATCACATGAAATTCACAATATATATAAAAATAACAGTGACATAAAATTATGATTTTTAGGACAACAATATGCAGAAACAAAGAAAAATGTATATTTTCCAAAATAAAATTTCTAACACTACCTAGAAACTTCAAATAACTTAGAAAATATGTATGACTATAAACAATAGAGAAATAATTTTTATCTCTCAGATATGATTTTATTTATTTATTTTAACTATTGAAACTACCTAAAAATTCCAAAAATTCACAAGGAGCTAAAATGATCTTTATAAATTCTGAAATTTAGATAATAATGTATTTAAATTATAACAAATCAAATCCAACTTGGAAAATTGAAAAATTCTAACCAAAAACCCTAGAAAACACTACTAGCAAAACCATAAGTTAGTAGATCTGAAAATAAATAAAGCCCAAACTGAATGAAAATCCTCTTAGGAATTTGCCAAGATTACCTTAAATGCTTGAAATAATATGATATGTAGATGGTTGAAGTATGGACCAAATGATCTCTCTCCAACATTGAGAAAATCCTTGAAATTCTCTGAAAACTCTAATCTAAAAAGTTAATTTGAGTGAAGTTCCAAATTAGAAAACTAGGGACGGATCTTTCACCACTGAAGAGTGCTTTGCTAGCTAGGAGTGAATCTCTCACCACCAAAGCTGGGGTTCCTGTGAGATCTTACTCCACAAAAAAAAGTGTGCAACCAACAAAGGCTCTAATATCTTAAAATATGTTTGTATATATGAATGCCTCTTTCTCCCCCAACCACTTCCTTTTATAACTTTTCATTGCAACAAAGGGACCAAAAGAATCCTAATCGACCTCCTTGGGGAAAAATCCACATAATAATAAAATCACTTAAGTTACTTTATCACCACTATGCCTAAAAGTACACTTCAGTTATCCCAACACAAAATTAGAATAATAAAGTACCATAAGGTTTCATCATAGAACCTTATTTCACTTTAGTCACCTCAAAGTACATTTCCAATGTCGAAACATAACCTATAAGTGAAATGAAGGAACAAACCATACCCAATAACCATCAATGTCACTAGCCCCTTGGGCATGACAAGGGCTAAGACAAATGAAAATCCTCCTAGGCCATCTACTCAGAATTGGGGACATTAAAGATCATTGTTATTTGTCACAATGACCCCTCATTTGAGGGGCAACCACCTATCTAACAAAAATCTGATCATTCCACTCATTTTTGTCCAACAGCTTGCTCATCACAAACCACTTGACAAAAAGGGGTAAATGTAGACACCTATTTTTGGTACCATATAGTGTTCATCCATACTCTCCACATTCAAACTCAAAACATTAAACTATCTTATTATCCTATAAACCATATCCTGACCCTCGTAAAATCACATTTCACCCATAGTAAAAACCTATTCTACCCATACTAAGTTACTAAAACCTCCCTAACCACCCATAACTCATCCTAGCACATTTTAACCCCAATCATATAACCTCATAACATCCTCAACCTCTTCCTACCCATCTTCACTCGCCCCTTACCCAAATCAAACCTTTTGGGAGTGGTTGAAACCACTTTCAAGTGAGTTTATCCACTTTTTATGGGTCACCAATGATTCTAACCAATCACTGGTGATTATATAAGAAACACCAAACTTATTGAATATGATTTATAGGCATTACAACGAAGCTTTGATACTCTAGAGACTTAGATGACTGCATATCACACATCTTGGCACCTCCAACATCTATGTCACATCCGTGGAAGCTCTAGAAACACTATAAGATTCCCATTATGTCGTTTTTTATCATTCTTCATTCAAGGTAAGCTCTTGTCATTTGTTTTCATATTTAGTTTGTTAACACATCACCTTAAAGTTCAAATCAATTTATAAATTATCTATTCTACTCCTCATTTACATCTAATTTGTAAATCAACCTTTTCCACAGTAATCGCTAGTGATTTATCTGAATCTCCAGCAATTACCTCAAATCATTAGTGATCCCTATCTTTTTACCAATTTAATCATATTTCTCATATTTGTCATCAAATATAAATATATATTTTTGTTTGATCTGCCTATTTTCAAGTTGTTTCTCTATGTAGATGATTGTACCAGGTTAGGCACATCCAATTACAAGCATATATGACCTTCATATCATCTAACAACCCTTTGTTTGGGAGCAATTCGACATTACACATGAGCTCAGTCTCTGTGCCATCTCCTTGACACCAAAAGTTAAAGATGTCAAAGATAAAATTACAATCATACGCGAAGAACAAGATGGTTTTGAACAAACCTAGTTTGATTACTTCTTGGATTTTGAGCTCATCACAGCCCTTGCTTGGGCCGCCTATCACATAGAGCAAGATCTCTCTATCCCTCTGGATTTCTAGTCATCCTCTTATTGTCTATTATTTTCACATCATTGCCACTTGATTGTAAAACAAGTTGACACCCTTAAAGGAAGCTCATTGGTTCCTGAGATCAACCTTTACCGAGAAACTCATCATATATTTGTCTAATATCTATATTGTTTAGTTATCTTTGCATGCAACTTCTCTCATTTGTTAGAAGGATTCTCACATCTCTCTTGCATCTATTCATATTGACATTGTATTGTCGATAAAGGTATTGTTAAACTTTGTTGTCTTCTAAGTTTTGGTGTTTTGTTACATAATTGATGATCCAAAATCCACCATAAAAAGTTCACAAGATGGTGAAAACCTATTTTTCCCAAATGGCTATACTTGAGCTCAAAGCCTTTTAATGTTTGGCTGAAAAATCCCACAGGCTGCACTAAGTCATCATTTTTCTTTTGAGTGAGAACCATGGAAATACTAATATCAACACCATAAGCATAAAGGATGAACTCCTTTAAAAAATATGGATTTATAAGTGTTGGCTTTTGGGCAATCACAGATTTGATCTTGGTAAAAATTTCTCTTCCTTCTGCGGTCCATTTGAAAGTTATGTCCTTCCTCAACATCAAGGTGATGGGCTTGACTAATCCTACAAAATTAGAAATAAACTTCCTATCAAAATTAATCTTTCCCATAAAGGATTAAATGACATTTTTTTGAGTTGGTGATGCAGAGGCCCATAGGACATGCAATATGCACTCAACAATCAAAAGGTTATAAACGTGGAGCTTAATTGCTTCATAGAAAGCTTTTTTTTACAATGGATTTCCTAGTGACTACATACTGATCAGAATTAGTCAAGGTAGTGACGGACATCGGTCAATTATCAACCAACATGGGTTAGGAAGTGACCGAAATTGGTCAGGGAGGAACCGACATTGGTTCACCTATGTGACAGTGTTTTATTTTTGGCCGAGAATTAGAATAAATATTTTTCTTTAAAGATGATTTATTGATTGTAAAAGCATAGTTAGTTGCCAAGAATAGATATATATGCATGTATGAATTTTATAAGGGTATGAAAGTAAGTAAGAAGTAATTATTTGTATGTTAGTTTTCTTGGTGAGCAAGAAAGAGTAGCTTAGCGAGGGAAAAATATTGAACATCTTATGAGGTGTTGGAAGACAAATATCTTCATTATATTTCCTCTATAAAGCACTCAATAATAATTTTGGTTGTTTCTTGGTGGGCGTAGCCCACACTGGGTGAACCACGTTAAATTTGGTGTTATCTTTCTCTTGTTTATTTTATCTTCTGGTTTATTTCCACATTCATTTCTTATATGCTTTATCTGAGTTTTAGATCTGTGTAACACAGTTATATGGTTAAACCCCAACAACTGGTGTTCAGATATTTGTTTGGAAGGTTTTGTGTGTTGAGAGGATTTACTCACAGAGGGTTTTCTTATTGAGTGGGCACATAAAATGGAAGAAGATAGTAAATACCGAGTAGAGAAATTTGACGGTCGTAATTATCAACTATGGAATATGTAGGTGGAAGATTATTTGTATCAGAAGGATCTATACTTACCATTGGATGAGCATGCACAACCAGTCATGATGAATGATGAAGAATGGAAGGTTCTTGACAAAAAGGCTCTGGATCTATAAGATTGAGCTTGGCAACATCGATGGCTTTGAATTTTATAGATGCAAAAACCACTGTAGAGTTGATGAAATCTTTAAAAAATTTTTATGAAACTCCTAGTGCTTTGAATAAGGTTTATTTGATGAAAAAATTGTTTAATTCTAAGATGCAATAAGGTGGATCTGTATCTAATCATTTGAATGATTTTCTAATCTATTGTAAATCAATTAAAATTCGTAAGAAATTTCGTTTGATGATGAAGTGAAACCACTTTTATTCTTATGCTCTTTGCTAGATAGTTGGGATAACTTGGTAATGGATATTAGTAATACAAGTCTTCTTCTAAAGGTTTGAAATTTGAATGTGGTTAGTGTAATCCTTAATGAGGAAATACCAAGAAAATCTCAGGAGAAGCATCATCTAGAAACATTTAAATGTAGAAAGCAGGGGAAGATCTAAGGAGAGATCATCAAAGATCAAAAAGAATGGGAGATCAAAATCAAGGAATGACATATCTAGATCCAAGTTTGGATATTTACTTTGCTGGAATTGTGGAAAGAGAGGGCATGTAAAGGAGTGTTGGTCCAAGGAAAACAAAAGAATACCATTAGACAAAGGTAAAGAGATAAAAAGTTACAAGTGAAGTAAAGAAAGATGCCCTTATTCTCTCCTTGGATAATAAATTAGAATCTTGGGTTTTAGATTCTGGAGATTCTTTCCATGGTACCCCTAATAAGGGTTATTTCAGAAATTATGTTCGGGGTGATTTTGGACATGTTTATTTAGGAGATGATGAGCCATGCAATATTACTGGTAAAGGTGATGTTCATCTAAAGCTGTAGAATGGAAATCCATGGGTATTGAAAGATGTGATGCATGTGCCAAGCCTCAAGAGAAATCTAATATCTTTAGGGAAACTAGGTGAATCTATGGATGTGTGGTTACATTCACAACTGATTCTAGGAAGGTTACCAAGGGAGACTCTTGTTGTGGCAAGAGGTAAGAAGGTAGGAAACTTATATCGATCTACCTGTGTTACTAATTCCTTTTCTGTGCTATCTACTATAGATTCAGATGCAAGTATGTGGCATAATCAGCTAGGCCATATGAGTGAAAAATGAATGTAGATCTTAAAGGCTAAGGGTAAGTTATCATATTTGAAACAATTAGATATTGAATTTTGTGAGCATTGCATATTTGGAAAGCAGAAGAGAGTGATATTTCTCAAGGTTGGCTCAACAAAGAAGGAGAATAAATTGGAGCTTGTACACTCAGATGTGTGGGGACCAGCCCAGGTAGCTTCTATTGGAGGATCCCAATATTATGTGACTTTCATTGATGATTCCATAAGAAGGTATGAATTTATTGTATTAAGCATAAATGTGATGTTTTTGAGACTTTTAAAAGGTGGAAATCCCTTGTGGAAAATGAAACAAACTTAAAATTAAAGTGCCTTAGATCTGACAATGGTGGTGAGTACTAAAACAAGGATTTCAATGATTATTTTTCAGTGAATGGAATACTTAAGAAAAAATGGTTCCTAGAACTCCATAGGAGAATGGAGTTGCTGAAAGAATGAACAAAACAATCATGGAATGTACTAGAAGCATGAGGATACATTCTGGTTTGCCTTTGAAGTTTTGGGAAGAATCGGTGGATACACACAATGTACTTGATCAACCATGGGCCTTCAATAACACTAGATGGTGGAATACCAGAAGAAGCTTGGTCTGGAAAAGAGGTAGATTTCTCTTTTCTTAGAGTTTTTGTGCTCAGAATATTTTGTGCATGTTGATAGGGAAAATAGGAAGAAGTTGGATGCTAAATCTAAGAGATGTAATTTCATTAGTTATGGCTCTGGTGATTTCAGATATATTTTTTGGGATTTAGAAGATTCTAAGATTGTTAGGAGTCGTGATGTTGATTGGAATGAAAAGAGAATGTACAAGGATCAGGTTTTGGTGCCTAAACATGAACAGGTTGATGATATTTTGAAGGAAAATCAACTTTTGGATCTAAAACAGACATCCACAGACACCAAAGTCAATTTCTACAGAATTGGTGTCGGTCAGGCAAAAAATGGTATGATAAGACAGGATCAGGTACTTGAAAGACAACTACAAGGAAGGTGTTGTACTCCTCAAACCATAGTGGGTGAGGGAAACACGGCTGGTAATCAGATAGAGGAACCGAGATCAGTTATAGAATTGAGGTCGATAAGAAGGTGATCAACATCAGTCACTGATCAAAGATTGAAAGGAATGTGCAATAAGCACATATTCAGCCCCCGACACCTCAAATATCAGTGAGAAGGTCACAAAGGAGTAAGTATACCTCTTGAGATATTTTCACCTTCCTTCTCTTATATATTATTGAATGATAGTGGTGAACCATAAATCTTTGAAGAAGAAATACAAGTTGATACCCAAACTTGTAGTGGGAGCATGGACATGGATGAGGAGATGGAATCCTTGGAACAAAATCAGATATGGGATTTGGTCAAGTTTCTAGTACAGGTAAGAGAGCACTGTAGAGAACAAATGGGTGTACATCATTAAGGAAGAAGAGGGTGGAATGAAAATGATACAAGGTGAGGCTTTTGGTAAAGGGATTTAAACAGAAAGAAGGTATTGACTTTGATAATATTTTTTCTCTTGTAGTTAAGATGACTTATATTCATATTGTTCTAATTTTGGTTGCAACATAGAAGATTTGAATCTAGAACTTGATGTTAAGACATATTTCTTTCACGGTGATTTGGAGGAAGAGATTTATATGCAGTAATTGTTTGGTTACGAAGTCATGAGTATGGAGAAACTTGTGTGCAAATTGAAAATAGATCCTATATGGACTCAATCAAGCTCTAAGGAAATGGTATTTTAGATTTGATAGTATTATGCATGAGCATGGTTATATGAGATGTGAATCTAACCATTGTGTTTATTTCAAGAAGATTGAAAATGGGAGCTATGTTATTTTGTTACTCTATGTGGATGATATGTTGATTGCATGATCTAGTATGTTGGACATTGGCGAGCTTAAATAAAAGATCTAGCTCACACATTTTCAATAAAGGATTTGAGAGATGAAAATAAAATCCTTGGCATGAAAATTCACCAAGACAAGAAAAATATAGAATTTTTATTTGTCTTAGGAGGCTTATATCAATAAGGTGTTGGAAATATTTAACATACAAGACTTAAAAACCTGTTAGTACACCTATGGTTGGACACTTCAAATTGAGAAAATATCAGTGTCCTTCTTCCCATGAGGAGGTTGAGTACATGGCACATGTTCCCTATGCTTCAGCATTAGGAAGTCTTATGTATGCCATGGTTTGTACCAGACCAGACATTGCATAGGTAGTGGGAGTTGTGAGCAGGTTTATGACTAATCTAGGTAAAGAACATTGGAAAGAAGTCCAATGGATTCTCAGGTATTTGAGAGGAACATCCGGCATGGAGTTATGTTATGGAAGGTCAAATACTTCTTTACGTGGCTATGTTAATTCAGATATGGATGGAGATTTGGATGGTAGGAGGAGTACCACTGGATATGTTTTCACAGTAGGTGGAATGAAAATTAGATGGATTTCGAGATTGCAGAAGGTTGTGGCTTTGTCTACTATAGAGGTGAGTATGTTGCAGCTATAGAAGCTAGCAAGGAGATGATATGGATGAGTAGGTTCATGGAAGAGTTGGTAAGGAGCAAGAGGATTAAGATTATACAATTATAGTCAGAGTGCAATCCATCTAGCAAAGAACTTAGCATTTCATTCAAGAACAAAACACATTCAGTTGAGGTATCACTTCATACGATAGGTGTTGGAGGATGGGCGACTGAAGTTTGAGAAAATCCATATGGATGAGAACCTTGCAGATATGTTAACGAATCCATTGGTAAAGGAGAAGTTAGAGCTTCACTCCAATTCTGTTGGTCTTTGACTTTGAGACTTGAAGAGGAAGAAACGAGCCAAGGGAAAAGATCCAAGGATAGTGATGTACAATACAATGTACAATTGATCTCCAAGTGGGAGATTGTTGAGTGTGGAGCTTAATTAATTCATAAAAATCTTGTTTTTACATGTTGTTGGATTTGAAAGTACATAGTGATCGAAATGGGCCAGGAAGCAACCTAGCATGAGTTAGGAAGTGACTAACATCGGTCAGGGACCAACATCGGTCAGGAAACAATGTTGGTCGACCTGTGTGACAATGTTTTATTTTTTGGTTGAGAATTAGAATAAATATTTTTCTTTAAAGATGATTTCTTGATTGTAAATTATATTTAGTTGCCTAGAATATATATATATGCATGTATGCATTGTATGATGGTATGATGAGAAGAAAATAACAATTCTTTGCATGTTAGTTTTCTTGGTGAGAAAGAAAGAGTAGCTGAGTGAGGGAAAAATATTGAACATTGTGAGGTGTGGGAAGACAATATCTTCATTGTATTTCCTCTATAAAGCACTGAATAATAATTTTGTCATTTCTTGGTGGACGTAACCCACATTGGGTGAACCTTGTTAAATCTGGTGTTATCTTTCTCTTGTTTATTTTATAAATTGGTTTATTTCCACATTCATTCCTTGTATGCTTTATCTGAAAAATATACTTCCTCTTAGTTATTTCACAACTCCATTTTCCTCTTTTCTTTCCTTAACAATCCCTACCAGCCTGTCCTCACCCAATTTTAGGAATATGTATTCATTTACCTACTCATTAAACCAAAATTTGGAATTTTCAGGCACCCTTTTCCATGTTTTAGGTTTTTCCAAAGTTTAAAGTTCAAATTTGAAAGATAAAGACTCTTTCCTTTGTAACTAGGCCTCTTCCTTTAGATCTAGGACTGAGATAACCTTTAAGGACAGTCAATTGTCAACAATAATTCATTGCTCCTCTAATATAACATCAAAATTATTATTAAATATATTAGAGAGAGCTTCTAACATGGTGGCTTCAAAAATTTAGGATCAAATTTGATGTTTAAGGCTTCCAAATTACAACCCCTAGCCAAGCCCTCATTGAAATCTCCTCGTAACTCGGTAGAAAGCAAATGAGAAAAAAATACACATAAATTTGTTTTAGGGTATGAAATTTTTACCAGACCTTTGTCTTGAAATTCTTCACACAATTCTTACCAGTATCCTCTGAAGTATCACATAGCTAAGAGTTCTCTCAAAAAGTTCACTGTACAGTTTGAGAAAACATGGAATTTCTTCCATTCCAAGTGCTAGGTTATATCTTAACTCCTCTTCTCAGTCTCCCAAGGTTGAATGAGGGTACATACCTGACCCACAGTTCTCCTTCATCACATGCAACATATTCCTATCTAAATTTCTCCCAAAATTCATCACTAGCTTGCATTTTCCTCTTAAATAACATGATACATGTTACTTAAGGAGGTCTTTGTCTAGTTATATCTCTCAAAATGAAGATATCTTACCAAAAATCTCACCTCAACCTCCTAAGGTTGAATGAGGGTACATACCTGACCCACAGTTCCCCTTCATCACATACAACATATTCCTATTTAAATCTCTCCCAAAATTCATCACTAGCTTGCATTTTCCACTTAAATAGCATGCTACATGTTACTTAAGGAGGTATTTATCTAATTATATCTCTAAAATGAAGATATCTTGCTAAAAAAATCATCTCATAATTTTGCACAACCTCCTCCTTCATGGATATAGTGACAAGGAGGTATAGATGACCTCAAAACTTTAAAGAAATCAATGTAACTCTCACTACTTTGTCTCTAAATAGGGCATTCTCAGTCCTATCATAGTCAATACAAACAATATCATTTTCCTTTATTTATGAGGTATCTATTGGAAGGAATGAGACCTATAGATGCTCCAACAATCTCATTTGTTATACACTATAACCTATCAAAATATCTCCTTCATCAAAACTTACAAATTTGAGCTTGTGTGATCTCTCAACCTACTGTTACAAATTTATACAATCAATATATCTTCAATTCGCACACATACACTCAATGAAATCTTACAAAATTAGTATAAATTTTTTCATAAATATTTTCACCAGCCGTAATCTCTCTTTATCATTGCATGCATAGAATGTCCATCAACATTTAACATGCACATGAATGTTTCACACAATTATAAGAATACATACACACAAGAACATTACTATTTTCTTCCTTGAAGCTTCAAAATGATTCTCATTCGAATGGGAATGAAGAGAAAAAATACATTACCCTTCTTAATACCCTTTCCTTCATCATTAGATTGATATTCTTGGTTTTTTAGGTCAGTTACAACATAGTTTATGATGTGAATTCACCTTTGGAGGTTACTTTTACCTAAAATACCTTAAATTTGCATGAAATAGCTCCTTTTAGGACTTATATCCCTAGAGATGACCTAATTACACTACATTTTCCTCACTTCACCCTATTACGAATTTCTCAAGCTTCAAGAATGCATTATAACATCAAAATCAAGCCAAAATGGCTCCTCAATTTCAAATTTACATTTAGGAGGGAAAATGCCTTTTTAAAATTTTAAAAATCCTAGACACTAATAAAGACAACTAATGACACCTAGTGACCTCTAGGACCCTACTATCACACTTCACAAGAAAAAAATGTCTTCATGAATTATTTATGGATATAGAGTTATGCTCTTGTATTAGTTAGAAATAAGAGGGAGAGGATGGCAGAAATTCTTTTACGGTCAATGGAAATTCCATCCTTTTAAAAAAATTGACCCAATAACTTACACTGTGGAACCACAAAAATGTATTTCTTAGGGTTTAAGGACACTCTAAATTCTCTGCATCTCTAAAAATTTTCTCCAAATGTTACATGTGATATTGTCCATGCTTTGAGAAGAATGTGATATTGTTTAAATAGATAAGGATGAATTGATTGACGAGTCTACAAAAATCAATTTCCATTTCCCTTTCAAAAGTGGCACACACATTTTATAAACAATAAGGATTTTTTTGGTATGCATATGTTCCCCACTTGGTTATGAATGTGGTTTTATATTGATCCTCATCTCTTATCTTAATCTGATTGAATCCTAAGTAGCCATCAAGCATAGAGAATCTTTTATATCCCACCACTCTCTACAAACATTTGTTCCATAGATGGGAGAGGATAGTGATATTTCAAAGATGCATTCTTCAAATCCCTGAAATCCACACAGAGCCTTATCTCTCCATTCTTCTTCTACACCGGGACTAACTTCACCACTCAAGAGGAGTATTTAATGGGGAATATAATTTTTGACTCGATGAGTTTAAATAACTCCTTCCTCATGAGAGGCTCAATCTTGGGATTGAATGGTATTTGTTTCCATCTAACTAGCTTGGCTATGGGATCAAGATCAATGGCATGTTGAGAAATGTTGGGGTAAAAATCAATAATATCCTCTTAATTCCATGAAAATATATCACTAAATCTCTGAAACAAGGAATCAAAAGCTTGTTCTTCCTTTTGATCACATACCTTTCTAAGCAGAAGCTCCTTACCTTGTGCAATGGTGACTGGATTGCAGTTTCTTAGACCGTGGATATTTTTTTGTTTCCTTTTATCTCATCGTCAGAATTGAAGATGTCCTCAAGAGTTATCAATCCCTTGGGTAGCTTGTTTTTCCACAACTGAATGATTTGATATTCATAACTTTCTTATAGACCAAATTGCAAGCTAAAAGAGAACTCAACCTTATTTTGTATGAATTGGACATTTTTTTCATCATTCTCAAAAAATTTCCAATTGATATCATTATAAAAAATGGATGGTATTACAACCATTATGCCATGTTGTTTTCCTTGGACAAGGTATTCCACGAGAGAGAATTGAGAGCCAACAATTTCCATTTGATTTGTTTCCTTATTCTACTTCTGCAACACCACATGAGGGTTAATAGCTTTGAAAATTTCTAGAAGATCCAAAACTCGATTCCTATAGGATCTCAAAAGCTTGTTTTTGGCCACACATCTCCCTCTGACTTGGTGAATGACCAATTCAGTATCTCTGAAGATTTGTAGATATTTCATTTATCTACTTTCTGCAATGAGAAGACAATGAATCAACACCTCATATTCTGCCACATTATTTGAGCATGAAAAATATATCCTATAAGTAAAGAATAATTTATTTTCCATTGGGTAGAAAATAAATACACCAACCTCAAATTTGTTCCTACATATTGAGTTGTCAAAGAACATCTTCCATAACCCAAAAGTATCATTGTCTTCTTCCTTGTACTGTATGGGGATAGTGAAATTATCCTCATGGATGCAATAAGTTCCCATAATAGTTTCCAGAACTATATTATAAGGGTCAAATTCATAATGATCTTTAGTCCATTCATCTAACATGAGATTAGGAACTAAGACTAATGAATGCATTGTTTCAGTGGATTCATGATCACTACTTCTTATTGGAACATGCAATTTGCATTAACATGACTAAGATCATGACCTTCCACATGAAAAATTGAGATATGTTCAGCTTTAATTATAAACCTAGTTCCATACGTTGTCCTTAGGAGCATATACAACCAATCTCAAGAAATTTTTCTGCCCACCTTGGCTATGAAATCTTTAGAGAGGCAGAGAGTAAATAAAGGTGGAAATTCAATCAGAGATATGTATTACGTTATTTTTAGGATTAGGAATCATGAAGATTTGATTCCAGTTTCTTGATTACACCCAAGACTTGCACTGTTGATCCATCAAGCCATAAAACACCTTTTAAGGTTGGACTGTACTCAATTCCTAAGATATCTAATATCTTCTTTAGAATTACTGAAGTATTGACACCAGAGTCTATCATGCAGTTATGTATAAGGTGTTTTCAAATGATGAGAGAGATGTAAAAGGGAGGATGCTTGACAACTAAACTTACTTGTTACTCTTTGGGCTGAAAAATGTTGACCACGAAATATGTTGTGTATGATAGGTTCTAAAGGTGGAAGTTGCTTCAAGGATTCTTGCAAGAGATCCCTTTGAGATGGAACAAATAGAGCATCCCACATTGTTGTGCTCAAATTTTTCCTTTTCATCTGTTCCATAATGTTGAGGGGAATATACATGATTAACTAAAAATTAAATATAGATCACTATAATTAATCTAATCTATGAACAAATGTAAATAAATTAAATAAATAAAGTAAAGAATTATATAGATGATCTAAGAAACTATGTAAAATAAAATACTAACCCTAATATGTAAGAGGGAAGAGGAAAGACCTTAGTTGCATAGAAGATGCTCGTGGGAATATGTCACAGAGGTGACTAGAAAATCTAGAACCAAGAACGAATGTGCATAAGCCCTAAAAAAGGATGGATATGGAGTATCTGGCTAGACTGGAGCACCTGGAGAGGGACTGGGGAACCTACAGGCACTCTGGTCTACAAAATGGGCACCCTAGTCTGTGTAAAATATCTGAATCTGATCTTCACAGGTGCGGTAGATGGTTATAAACCCTCACTGTCTGTTACATTAGCTTCATTGTACTGCCCCAGATGTTGATATTCCAATATGATGAAAATAACTACAAAATACCAAGAAGTATCAATACCCTAAAAAAATAAGAATGAAAATGAATGGGTCAGACTAACCTTAGCTGCCACAACAATGGGCTTACTAACTAAGTGTTGCACTACATTTTGGACCCAAATGTAGTTTTGGTGAGTGTGTGCATAATGTGCCATAGGTGCTCTTGTGCCATTCACATTTTTTGAAGAAGCGAATATTAACTAGATATAGAAAATTTAATAAAATGTGTACATGGAATAGAATAGAAACCCCCCTATGTTGTGTGTGATGCAGATGACCTAGCTGTGTGCCTTGTGATGGAGCTATATGGATGCAAGTGATCTCCAATGTAATAGATGGATGCAACTCTAGGTGGATGATAGTAGTGACTAGTGGTTGGTCTGTCATTACGGTCTCATAGCTTTATATTTATAGGGTTATCTTGATCTAATTTCATAATTAACCCCGAAATGGCCGACCACCAAAAAGATAAAGACCTCAAACTGCTAGAAAGATCCTAAAAAGTGGCGTGAAATTTCAAGAAGGATTAGGGCACCCATGGTGAGACTAGGGTTCCCATAGGTGCCCTAGTACTAGCATGGGCACCCCAGTTGAGGATAAAATAACACAAATTGATAAAATCTGACTGGGCATGTAGGTGTAAAAGGTTGGGAATGATGAAATAAAAATAAGAGAAGATGGCTAAAAGACGGGGGTTAATTAATACTTTCTTCACTCAAGAACTTTCTAAATAGTAGTATGAAACCAAGATAAATAATATCTAATATGCATGATTTAGTGACTACATTTTCCCCCACTTTATGTTGGTGAGCGGAAATCTCTATAACATAAGTAGATAGAGATGCATACTTGATGCATATGTAGAGTGATGAAGATGGTGTACCAAAGGACTAGAAAAAGGATGGAGTGATAAAATAATGGAGTGTGGAAACTAAAGATGAAAATGTGCAAAAAAATGATGAGAGTGAACCTAGGGCAGAAACGTGTGTATAGCTATTGATGTGTGTAGTGTACCTACATGGTTAATAAAGTGTGTGCTATCGCAAAGTGTTTTTTGTTGTATTGTTGTTTTTGTTGTCAGCCCCATTTGACTTCTTGTTTCTCATACGACTGGACCTACAAGGAGAAAAAAATCAAGTAGTCAAATATGTATGTATGCATGTGTAAAAATGCAATGTGAAAAACACATGTAAAAGTATGTAAATGTAAAATATGCAAATGAAAAAGTGTAAATGGAACATGTGTACTCGATCCATGTCGAGAGAAAGAATGTAGAAGGATATCCTATACTGCCAGGGTTTTTTGGGTGATTTGACACCATAGGCCGAAGAAGTATAGGGAGGAAATGCTTTGTGTCTTCCAACCTTGAACTGCTTCCCTGAACTGTGTGTGAATAGATCTTTGTATTGTCCTAGTTTTTAGGTGATTTGACGCCGGTGGTAGGAGTATAGGAAGGAATTCCGCTATATCCTCCAACCTTTAACTGCTCCTCACAATGTTAAGTACACCATGTCCTATAAAATCTATTGTGTATCGAGTTTGTAGACTGATCTGAACTCACTCATTATATGTAAACCCATAATGCCAAGGGCTGAAAGTGCACTAAATTGAACTGGTGTAAATGTATTGTGTAGACTGTAAAACCCAAAATGATGCCCCCCTCTTTAGGGGCACATGCAACGTCAATGATAGGAGAATGTGGCCCCAAAAGAGGACCAACCACATGCACTCTAAAAATCTACCCTGTAGGGGGAAGGGAATGCACTTGGTAGAAACTAGGGCATGCATAAACAAGGATGGATAGCTAAAGATAAGTGTTAGTACGAACAAACATGCATGTAAAAGATAATGTGTAATCTATGCAAACAGTGTATAAGCTACCAAGAAAAGTAGCGTAAACATGCAATAAGATAAGGAAGCCACAAAAAGTGGGATACAAACATGAGACATCACTCACGATGTCACAAGACACACAAGGCCATTGTGGCCGCAAACACAAACAAGTGTGCACACCAAACATATTGAAAAGTTCACATACAAGAAACAAACAAAGACAAGAAATGTAACAAACAAGTATGGAAGTAAATATCTCTGCTTAACAAATGTTGCACATGAAGCACCCATTAGCATGTTTATAAATATACGAGTATGTAAAAAGTGTGTATAACTAAGTAATGTAAAGTGTTAAGTACAAAATGAAAAAATAACACCTGTGAGAGATGAATGTAGATACCCCTATCGACTAGTGTAGGAAGGGTAGAAGGCGAGCATCCCTGCTGCTTGCAAGATACTTATATCTGTGATCACAACTAGAAAAAGGCATAAACGTGCATGTGTAGATGATATAGATAAATGGCATACAAGTAAGCTAACTAACATGTGTAATAAAGTGATCATGAACAAGAAAAATTAAACAAGAGTAAGAGCAACCATAATATGTAGTATGTTGTGGATGGATGGAATGGAATGAAAAATGGAGTGATAGGAGCCATGTTCCCCCCGAGTGAATGGAAATATATGCAATGAGGTTCATTTTGTTTTCCCCCTCAATAGTTAGGAATGAACCGTAAATAAGAGTGCACCATCAGGAAATGGTCGAAGTGTGTGTTGTTTCTAACACGTTGTGATGAATGTGTATGTGTATTGATGAGATGCGACCTAGAAATGATGTGTGCATGAATCCTATAACCGAATCATATATCACAACCAAATGGAATGTATAAGTGATTATTTAGCCTAAGCATATATCATTATGAGATGAATGTGTGAGTGATGATTTATCCCTAAGCGTATATCACTACAAGATGAGAAGGAGTGGTGATGTAACCTAATGTGTATACCACTATAAAATGATAGAATAGGTGATGATTTATCCTAAAGCATATGTCACTAGCCTAGGAATATTGCATGATGAAAGGTTGAATAGTAAATGTGTGATGAGTGTAAGGTCCATTTGATTTGTAAACCCTCAGCAGTCGAGTATGGATTGAGGGACTAAAGTGCATCATAGGGTAGTGAGTACAATGTGTAGAAGACAATGTAGTATGTGTAATGATGAATATGACCATGTAAGGAGTAGAATGTGTAATGCACAATTTATAAGATATAATGTATGGTGTAGACTAAAAGTATTATGTATGAAGAGTAGTATGGAATGCTAGATGCAAATATGTATGATGAAGACTAGTATGATGTAAGATGCGCAAATTTCAAAATTTTGTACATGAAACATATAATGTATAGTGTATGTCACGTAATATGTGAGTAGATATAGTGTGTAAGTCCTATAGTGCAGTGTGTGGGGTTCATGTGTAGTAATCCCTCAATAGTTGAGTGTGAACCGAAGCACAAGAGTGTGTCATTGGGTAATGACGATGTTGAAATATGTGATGAATATGCCTATATGAATATGTTAAGGTGCTTGGGGGGTGTATTAGATGTGATGCCCCCAAAGTATATGGTAGAGAAAGTGACTATGTGTCACTATCAAGGAGATCTTCATTGTCATGATTGAAACCTACTAGAGCAACATCAAAAACTTGATAAGATATAGAATGAGGAGGGTCATATAAGGACCTATTACAACAGAGTGTGTACACATTCATTGCATACTCTTCATCAGTAAAAGCAATCGGTGGGAAACCATGAGCATGCCAACGAGAGATGTTTGGAATGTAAAAGGGATAAGAATAATTATGAATAGAGACATTGACAGCAGGCATAGGAAATGCCAGTAAAGAGTGATGAACATCTATTATACCGCTAATATAGTCAAGCTAGGTGTAGATCAAGAATTTCGCGTTTGTTACCTGTCCAAGTTAATGCACCAAAATAAACACAGAAACCCTGAAAAACTCCAATAAAATCGATACATGATGGATAAGATCCGAAGATGTAGACGGATGAGGAAGCCAATGTAGACAAGACGGGCGCACACGAGCAACTCGCACGATAGATCCGAATAACCTGCAAAACACCGATGCTTGACAGAAAAAGACCATGTTAAAAGATATTTAAGTGGACTGCCCGAGAAGCGGGTCCGAGAAGCGATAAGCTTCCTCAGCGGATGTCAGTCCACGTTTTTCAATTAAGAAAAGAAGCATACATGATAAAAGATGTAAATAAAGACTAGATTTTCTGATTGTAGTAATAAGAATCTAAACAATAGACAGAAAGTACAGAAAACAAGGAACTATGAAATAAATGCTGGATTTGTGTTACCTGTATCCTTTTACCTATCTGCAGAGAAATCAGTGTCGACTGGGTAGAATCGGCGTCGATTGAGACTGGTCAGCGTCGACTGAGAGAAGGGTCGGCATCGACTGGATAGGATCGGCGTCGACTGGATACAGATCAATCAATCAGGGACTGTGCGACAAGATTCGGGAATTGGAAGGTGAATGTGGTCTGCTGGATGTGCCGAAGTTGGCGAGACACTGGAACAGAGTCACCGGATGATAGATGGTCGTGACAGGGACAGAGTAACGGTGCTCCTCTTAGGGATTGATTTAGACAAGATCTTTCCTAATCTGATACAATTGATGCTAAAAAGATCTCTCTTTCTCCCACCCCTGTATCTCTCTCGCTCTCTGTTCGCACGTAAGTGCTCTGTTTTTTCGCCTGTTCGCTTTTTTCGCTCGTTCGTGATCTCTTTTCGGTCCCTTCGGTCCTTAGAACTGAGTTTTGGACTTGCTTTTATAATCGGCGCTGCTCCTAGAAAATCAGCGCCGACCATATGGGTCGGCGCCGATCGCGGAAAAGACTCCCGAGGTGGCCAAAAATGATCGATTTCGAGAAAGATAAGACTTATCCCGACTGCGGGAAAATATCCTGCTTAGGGAAGATTAAAAATAGATGTGATACATGGATAGAATAAATTTGGGGTGGATAAGTGATTAAGATGCATGGGAAGAAGCGTAATTAATTATTTAATATTTAATCACTCATGGGTAAGATGTGATGGGATGAATTAAATTTGGAATAAGTGATTAAATCACAAATTGGATAATATCCCAAGGGGATAGTTGGTGACATAAACGTGCCTTAGGTTACCTAAGCAAGTAAACATATGAGAGGGACATTAAATTGAGTAACCAATTTTAGGTGTCTACATTTTGCCTCTTTTTGTCAAGTAACTTGCGATAAGCAAGGTTATGAGACAAAAACAAGGAGACGGAAGAAGAGAAGAATTTGTGGTGATGTGATCCCCCTCAAACTAGGGATGGGATGGATGATAGAACAGACGATCCCGAGTTTGAAAGAGGTAGATGAAAAATGCAGGATGCCCCAGTCGGATGTCTGGAGTAGATCTGATCATTGGTGATGCATAAAAATAAATAAAAAGGCAGCAACCTAAGGAACTCACATTGGTAGGGAAAACTAGCCGGTCTCCTCATGAGACGACGTTAGTGCCTACAGACCCATGAGTGTAAGGAGAACTGCAAAAAAAGTCAGCATCTAGAGAGAGACACATTGGTAGGGACAACTAGACGGTCCATAAATCAGACGACGTTAGTGCCTACAGACCCGCGTAACTCTAAGCTGCCAAAAAAGGTACGAGTGTCCCACGCAAAAGGGAACAAACCTGAAATAGACAAGGATATCTAAAAGATGCGTCAAAAGGCAAAATTCAGCACATCACAATGATCAGATAGACCAATAAGCCAAGCTTCAACACTATGGCAAAAAGATATGGAAAATCGGCGGCGACCAAACTAATCGGCGACGATCAAAACAAACGGCGTCGACCAAAAAAATCGGCGCCGACCAATCCAGACGCATATAAATATGCGAACGGAAAACGTAAACGATTTATTTGCAACGTGACGATTGATTCAGAGAGAGATAGATTTGTGATTTGAACACAATGGAAGCCTCTGGGAGCGGACAGAAGCGCAGGAGGACACGACCTGGGGTAAGTGGTCATTCTTGAACCCACGTTTCTTATTATTATTTTTTTTTTGTTTGATTTTTTGTGCATGGGAGGCCAGGGTCTGGTTTACGTCCGGCCAGGCAGTCGGTGCCGATTGGTTTAATCGGCGTCGATTTGTTTTGGATCGGCGTCGATTGGTGGTAATCGGCGCCGACTTAAATGAATGACGCCGATTTTATTAAATCGGCGCCGATTGAAATATAGGCATTTTTTTTTTTTTTTTAATTGTTTTGGAAGATGAGATTTGGGGAAATAAGAGACTAATTATGTTTGGTGATGTCGTGGATGCAGGCACGAGAGGCTCTTCATATGAGGGATGCCATCCCGAGCTATTGGAGACGATCCTTCCTGATGTGACAGATGCAGACTGACAGCATTTAGAGCTAGCCGGGCTCGGGGGTTTCAGATATTATAGACGAGTGCCACGAGATGTAGAGCTCATGCGGGCACTAGTGCGACGGTGGGACAGCCACACGTGCACATTTTGGTTCAGGACGGGTGAGATGACGATCACCCATGAGGATGTATTCAGGATCCTCAGATTACCGATTACTGGGGACCCGATCGAGATCACACCTCGGGAGCAGCAGCAGAGGGCCCTGGTGCGACTATACAGAGACAGGGCAGACGATTCTGAGATAGTATCTGGGGCAGTGAGGATAGCCTCACAGTACAGGCAGGATAGCCCTCGGAGCAGGCGGATAGCCTTGATTCAGATGGCGATATCCTATTTTGCCCTGCCAGACTCAGGAGGTGGGAGATTCCCATTGCTACTGCTAGACTGCGTTTGCGACATCTTGCAGTACAGACAGGTTTTTGCCTTTGTCGATGCCCTGATAGCTCAGGTATATTATGAGCTATGGATGTACACCACTGGTCGGAGGACAGGGATCGATGTCAGCTTTGTGCTTCATTGCTGGGCATACGAGCATATAGCAGTGATCAGGCCATCCGGGCTTCCTTGGATGCCAGCAGCAGTGGGGGGGGTTGATTATGGATTTCGGAGATGGCGGGCTGACATGGCCGCAGGAGATACAGGTAGATCAGCCGAGTGGTACTCTGAGCGTTTCAGGACGCTTACACCAGATCAGGTCATCTGGAGGCCATATCGGGCATTCCCGACATGGGCTGGTCAGGACGCCCACTTGGCAGCATTGAGACGGAGTCGGGTGGTCAGGGGCCGTAGGCCAGATATGTGGGAGCGAGTCCCGTTTATGCGGATACTAAGACAGTTTGGCCTAGTACAGACAGTACCGGCCACCTACACGCCGTATAGGCGGGATAGCAGAGAGACGGATTTGCCGATTTTGATCCCGGCAGACCCATTGAGAGAGGCCCCACCCTCCACAGACAGTGATGATGACGCGGGGGTGGATGAGGGCTACGCAGCATGGTACGACACCGAGCTTCCACGACATCTCCCGCCCTCTATAGATGTTGATGAGGAGGACATAGCTGCTACGCTGGACAGATTAGAGGGAGAGCATGCCACCCTCACACAGACACATCAGGTAGCACTGGAGGAGATCAGGGCTTTGACGGAGGAGAGGGATGCCCTGATTGTGGAGAGAGACACCGCTCGCCAGGAGCGAGATACAGCGATCCAGCAGAGGGACCGCTACTTTCGGCACAGGGAGGCCCTCAGGGCCAAGTATGGGGAGACAGGTGCCACATCAGAGTCTGGCACACAGGGTACGACCCTAGGAGGGGTACCACCAGCAGCGCCAGCAGCCAGCAGCCCCAGCAGCATTGTTACGAGCACCGGGTACTGTGAGCCTGAGCACGTACCAGTCTCTCCTCGCTGAGGTGAGATACTACG
This sequence comes from Taxus chinensis, assembly GCA_019776745.2. Taxonomy (NCBI): domain Eukaryota; kingdom Viridiplantae; phylum Streptophyta; class Pinopsida; order Cupressales; family Taxaceae; genus Taxus; species Taxus chinensis. The sequence goes on from CM034146.1 coordinate 902,457,582, forward strand.
AGGATGCCCTAGCGCAGCATGCCCCAGATGTGCCTCGATACGGGGCGAGGAGGAGAGCAGCGACGGCTACGGCGAGCGGAGCCTCGGGTGGAGGGAGTACTGGGAGAGATCGGGGTGGGCCGAGACCTCCAGCAGCAGGTGCATCGAGCTCGATAGGCGGCGGCCAGGAGAGACAGCCAGGTGCAGAGGAGGGTGGAGGGGATAGTGTCCTCCATGCATCAGATTTTACTATATAGAGATTTGATAGATTTTGTATTTGTATAGTGATGTAGCCTCGATTGGAAGGCATTGTATAGATGGCTTGATTGGAAGCCACCCATTTTTGTACAAACACACATGTATATATAGATTGATCACGTTATTTGTCATATAATTGTACTCATGCTTTTAATTTTGGTATACATGGGTGGATGGATATAGATAGAGGATAAAATAGATGTGATTGGATAGATATAGACTGATAGATGATATAGAACTTGGAGATTGATATGTGATGGATAGATGGATTAGATATAGATAGATAGAAGTGGATAGAACTTTGATAGATGGACATGATGTAACTCGGATGTACATGTGTTTAAATATTTTGATGGATATATAGACAGATGTGTTTGATGTATGGATTAGATATAGATAGATGTAATGTACCTTAGATGTACGTATTGATGGATAGATTTAGATATAGATAGATGTAATGTACCTTAGATGTACGTATTTTTCGATATGTTTGATGGATAGATAGATAGATAGAATTTTAATGAGAAATGAACAAAGATAGATGTCCTAATAGATAAGAGGAATTTTGATAGAAGATAAATTGTGATTGAATTAACATGTGAAATGTCAATTTAACAGGATGCAAGAGCCAAAGATGAAAGCGGAAACAACCGTGACTTAGAAGAGAAGACACTCGGAAAAGAAGGGAAATGATAAGTCGGACTTCCAACCGACCATAGATAAAATCCAGATAAGAAACCGAAAGACCAAGCATACAAGGCCCTATATAAGATTAAAATAAACCTAACACTAACTAGTCGCAAACCAGATCTAGGATAGAAACGGAAAGAAAAGTAAGTAAGTATCTTGTCGGAACTTACAAGCGACAGAATACATGTCCATAGTGGAAAATAGGATTCTCCATATGATCGACAAAAGGTCTTAAATCTCAGCTTCATGATTTTGACAGAAAAGCAAACTGATCAATGCGGGAAGTTTGCTTGATATGGAAAGACTGATCGATGCGGGAAGTCTTTCAGTGATGCTAACAAGTGTATAAACTGACTGGAAGGCTGATTGATTACAAGAAGCCTTGAATATTTCTTTGAGAAACAGCCGTCCTTCAAGGGAGCGGTCTGTATTTTGAATTTGAATGATAGCCATCCTTCGAGGGTATGGTCTATATTTTTAGAATTTTTGATTCACTTGATAATATATGGATAGCTGTCCTTCGAGGGATCAGTCTATCTTTTTGGATAGCATCTCTTTTTTTTTTTTTTTTTTTTTGAAACTTTTTGGAAGAAGCTGAGTTTAGACCTAGATAGATCAGATGAAGGGGAGGAGAACATAGAAGAACATGTACTCATGCCCCGAGCAGATCCGATTAAGATAAGTACTTTGGACAGATGAAGTGGTAATTAAGGTATTCCTACCATGAGGAGGAACATATCCAAAAGAAACGTGCAATGAGTAGAGCCGCGATACTCATATTTAAGGTAAACGAGTCAATAAGCGGAGAACCACACAATTTCGAATCACCACGAAAGTAGATGACTGGTTATTAGGACGGATGAAAGATCTGAGTTGCGACTAGATTTGTGTAAGATAAATTTTAACAATAGAAGGGCCGTAAATGCAAAGCATTAAGAGGTTCCGCTTCAGGGACACCATCCATGGAGGATAAACGATAAGCCCCAGACCCATATTTATGAGTGATAATGTAGGGGCCCATCCAGTTGGGAGCAAACTTACCACGTTGACTCCTTTCGAGTGTAGTGACATTTTGATTTTCCTTAAGAACAAGGTCACCAATTTTGAAGTCACGGTGTTGCAAGTGCTTGTTGTAAGCACGTTTGACACACTCAAGATAGACTTGATGATGCTCAAGAGCGTTAAGACGCCGCTCATCTAATAATTCAAGTTGTGCTAGACGATTTTGACGATAATCCTCATCGGAGACAAATTCTCTGAGAGAAACACGGAGAGATGGGATTTGGACTTCCAAAGGAAGGACAGCCTCAGATCCATAGACGAGAGAGAAAGGAGTAGCACCAGTAGGGGTACGAATGCTAGTCCGATAAGCCCAAAGAGCAAAAGGGATATGTAAATGCCAATCCCTGCCAGCTCGACTAGTTACCTTTGCGAGGATACTACGCAAAGTTTTATTGGACGCTTCGGCTTGACCATTAGCTTGAGGATAGTATGGAGAAGAAAAATTGAGCTTGATATTGAAAGCGTTGCAGAGATTTTGCAAATCGGCGTTCTTGAAGGACTTACCATTATCTGTGATTAGCCTATGTGGAACGCCAAAGCGACAAATGATGTGTTGATAGACGAAATCAACTATGGGTTTAGCCTTTGTTGAAGAAAGAGGGATAGCTTCTACCCACTTAGTAAAGTACTCAGTGGCAGTAATGATAGAATGATGACGTTGTGAAGAACGGGGATTGATGAGACCAATAAGATCAAGACCCCACTGCGAAAAAGGCCACAAATCCGCCGCAGGTTGCAAAGCCTGACTAGGGATGTGCGTGAGATTGGAATGTTGCTGACACTTGACGCACTTCTTAGTGTATTCACAACAATCTTGATTAAGAGAAGGCCAATAATATCCCAAACGTAAAATATGCTTGGCTACAGCTAAGCCACTAAAATGTCCACCACAGATACCGTCATGGACCTCCTGGATAGCTTTAGATGATTCATGGGTTTTGAGGCATCGAAGCAAAATACCATCAAAGCCGCGTTTGTAAAGAATCCCGCCTAGGATAGTATAGCGGTTGGCGCGTTGGACAAAAGATCTTCTACCATTGGAAGTCAGATCTGGAGGAAGGACCGAATGAGATAGATAATCAACTATCTGTTGATACCACTCATCCTGAGTATGGGTTGTGACAGCATTGATTGACGTTAGTTGCCCAAGATGAGATGGTTGATCTAATCGTTGCACAGCCACATAAAGACGCGAGTCTTCGGTAAAAGGCGGGATAAGGGAGGCTAAAGAGGCCATGGTGTCCGCGAATCGATTTGCAGTACGAGGAATGGCTTGGATAGTGATCTTATCGAAAGATTGGAGTTGGGCAAGAACGATGTCACGATATTTTTGAAGGATATCATTCTTGCATTGATAGACACCTGTGACCTGATTAATGATGAGCTCAGAGTCACCAAAGATGTCAATATGACGAGCGCCGAGATTAATGGCATTTTGAAAACCTAAGACAAGAGCTTCGTACTCAGCCATATTATTGGTGCACTCAAAGTTTAATTTGTGTGCAACTGGGATAGGCGTACCCCAAGGAGGAATCATCACGAAACCCGCACCTCCCCCTTGCTGGCATTTGGATCCATCAAAGAAGAGCTTTACTTTAAATGGAGATAGACCAAAATCAATTTGTTGGATATACTCATCGGGGAATTGAGCAAGGGGGTCTTGAGTGTCCGGAAGAGGAGCATTTGCTAATTGATCCGCAATAACCTGACCCTTGATAGCCTTTTGCGGGATAAACTCGAGGTCAAATTCTGTCATGAGCATAAGCCAACGAGTGATACGATCATTGTGATAAGGCTTTGCATGAATTGTTTTGAGGGGATTGACATTTGTGACAATGTAAGTTTTGTGATTAAGGACATAATGACGAAGCTTAGAAGTTGCAAAGAAGAGAGCGCAACATAGTTTTTCAGCTTCGGAGTAACGTGTCTCATACTCATGGAGGGTGCGACTGATGTAATAGACAGCTTGTTCTTTACCACAAGTGTCCCGATGCGAGATCATGGCTCCCAGAGCATGGTCAGTCACAGAGATATAAAGATAGAAAGGTTCCCCCTCGCGTGGAGGTGTAAGCATGGGTGGAGAAAGAAGATAAGCTTTGAGATCATCAAAGGCCTTTTGGCAATGCTCATCCCCTTCAAAATGAACATTCTTACGGAGGAGATGATGAAAAGGTTGACAACAGTTCGATAATTGGGAGATAAAACGACGCACCGATTGAAGACGTCCTTGGAGACTGCGGAGTTGCTTCAAGTTAGACGGGGGAGGCACTACATTCTTTGGTAACTTAAGTTGCTCAAACGTGTGCAAGGAGATGACGTTGAGTGCAGCTCCACTATCGATCATGACACGTTTTAAGGTACGTTTAGATTGATTTAGACGTAGTGTTATTGATTTGGACTGTGATAAAGAGGGGAGCCTCCAAATCCTCTGAAGAAAGAGGAGGAATTTCCGAATCCTCGAAAGAAATGGTGGTTGATGGTCTATTCAATCCAACAACCCACTCGAAGGGCTGGGGCTCATCCGAATTCACTGCGATGCGACGCAGATTATCAATTAGGGGCCTGGCGATGTTGTGGAGAGGATTGGATGAGGTCAAAAAGAGACATTTTGACCGGAGCCTGGGTGAGTTGTTTCATAACACTCTCCTCAACGGATACGGGAACTTGAGCCCGGGGTGCAGCACGAATAGAGACCCTGGGTCGTGGTGCTGATGAGGAAGGAGAAATGCCTTCAGGGGCTGCAGAAATGACAACCCGTGGTCGAGATGCTGAAGATGAAGATGGGTTATCATAGTGTTGGGTTCTAGCCGAGCGCATATGTGATTGTAATTCTTCTGGCGATTGGATTGTGTCAATTTGAGAAGGTAGAAGATCAAGTGGAGTGGAACCACTAGAGGTCTGAGTGGATGGTTGAGGTTTGGATGGGGCTAAGGTGACAGGAGGTACTTGTTCCTCCTCTTCCAGCAAAAGGTCACGATTTCTTCCAGAAGGTTCTTGATAACGGCTTGAAGAGCTTTACATCTCTCAGTATCATGACCCGGAGTACGGTGGTAAGCACAAATCAGATCAGAGTTAAACCAGGTAGGTTTGACTCCTTTAGGGTTATAAGGTTTAATCGGAGGAAGGGTTATGGATGAAGATTGGATAAGTTGATGAAGGATTTCGGTGTAGAATCCGGTAGACGAAGAGGAGGATAGAGATGATGGAGATGGTTCTTTCACATTAACCGATTGCCGAGGTAAGAGGCCTTGCATGTTCGGTTTAACAGTTTGTTTAGGAATCCTCTTATTTGTTTGGACATTTGGAGGAGCAGTCTTGGGCACTTGAGATGGGAGTAAGTGAGACATGATTGACTTTGGTGGAGGAGGAGCCCCTAAAATAGATTTTGAAGATGATGGAGATGTGACAAATTTTGCGGTCTTTGGAGGCAAAGGGGGTTGCTTGGTCGAATGTACTGATGATTTAGATAATGTCGGTTTAGAAGAGGAAGAAGCTCCCAAAGTAGGTGAAATTGGAGGAAGATAGGGTGTCTTGGTTGTTGGTAATGAAGATGATGATCCTGATAGAAGAGGTGACGTCTTTTTAGTAGGTAGGTCTATTTTTCGGAGTATTGGTGAGGAATGTGTTGTAGAAGAAGATGATGGCTTTGATGGGTGTGTAGAAGAAGACGCCTTCTCAGCGGGCAAATCCAATCGTTTATGAGGTGTGGAGATCCGGAGATTTTTGTGGAAGAGCACCAAGAGTTTTGATGGTCCGAAATATGGGGTTTCCTTTTTCAGGGATGGTGACGACTTCAACGGCATAAGGTGATTGTAACCTTTTTGGGGGAAGCAAATGGGGAGATATTGATGGTGTAATGTTAGATTTTGGTTGTCTCAGTTTAGGTTCAGGAACCGAGCGTATAGATGTTGGTGCTACTTCTTTTGATTTTTCCTTAATAGGTGAAGTAACATTAGTGATGGAAGAAGTAAGTGATGAAGAAGTTCCTTGCGAAGGGACCACTTTTGGTGTAGTGATCATGGGTGGAACTACTGTAGGAAAAGAGATAGGAAGAGTCAAAGTCGAAGACACTTCCGTCGAAGTCGGCACGATTATAGGTATGTTCACCAAGGGCATAGTTGTAGCGGGAATGGGAGCAACAGAAGTAGATGTGTCTGTAGTGGAAACTCGAAGGAATGTAATTGCCTCGAGCATTGAAAGGATGTCTGATGATGAGACAGATGAGGAAGACACTGTCTCGGGTATGGATGGGAGATCGGACAAAGGAGCGGAGAGAGATGACTCCGTGCTTAGTAATGTAGGAATATTCAAAGGTGGGTTATCTGAAGATGGAGGAATTCCAGTGATTGGTGAAGTGGAAGAGGGTTCTGATTCGATTGTTGTGTTTGTAGATGGCGTGGTTTCAGAAGCGGATTCTTCAGTAGAAATGAAGTTGATAGTGTGGGTGTTTGGTTTTTGAGATTCCGAAGAATTATGATTTGGGGCATGATTGGGGAAGGGTTGTTTAAAAACGTCCAGTGCTTGATTTGGGGGAGCATTTGGGTTATCCAGAATAAGCTCGCCTTTATCAATGAATTTTTGGACAAGGTTTTTGAAAGTCTGGCATCGTTCGATGTCATGACCCTTGGTTCTATGATAGTGGCAAAAATCGTTTTCCCTGTACCAAAATGGACGTTCTTGGCTTTCATCGATGTTCCTAATGGGGGGAAGCTCGATCATTCGAACCTCCAACATTTTTTCTAAGATAGAGGCATATGATTCCCCTAATGGAGCGAAGGATCGAGATGATGAAGCCCCTTTCCGAGAAGATGAGGAATCTCTTCGTGGTGGTTGATTAGGAGTACTATCGGTTCTGGATGTTTTTAATACGATAGCATTGGTGGACCCTTGATTCTTATCTTTAGGAGGGAAAGAATTTGGTTTGGTGAACCGAGAGAAATCTGGTTTAGATTTGGAGCGAAGTTTTAGCTTTCCTTGTTCAATGGCACGAGATTCGAGTTTGCGTGCCATCGTGAAGGCTTCCTCAAAGGTATGAAAGGTTTGGATCCTTAAAGTGGAAGAAATGTGATTAGCACAAGATCGAGTAAACAACTCGATTTGTTGGGATTGAGGAAGGGAGAAAGACAATTGGTTGATTATCCCTCTCCAACGAGCGACAAAGTCTGCAATAGACTCATCATCGAATTGGCGAATGTTATAAAGATCTGTGATCGAGACTTATGTGCGATATTTATTGAAAAGTTTTCAACAAACATTTGGGCCAATTGAGAGAAAGAAAATAAGGAATGTTGAGGAATGTTATTGTACCAGTCTAAAGCAGGTCCTGCTAGAGACATAGGAAAGGTACGGAGCATAAGCTCCTGATCCTGGACTATGAGGTAGCAAGCATGTTTGAATGCTCGTAAATGTTGTTGAGGGTCTTCCCGACTATGAAATTTTGAAAATTTAGGAAGTTCCCATTGGGGAGGATAAGGCTTGAAAGCTACTGAGGGGTGAATGGGTTCATTACATACTTCTTCAAAGGAGTATGAAGGGCGAGCCCCTTTTGTGGAGGCTTCCAAGTCTGCGATTTTCTTGAAGAGAATTTGAACCATGTCAGATTGAGGAGGAGGTACATTGGTATGTCCCACATGAGAAGCAAGTGGTGGATGTTGTTGAGGTGTCAATGGGGGATTCATCTGTTGATGGATAGGATGATAAGAGGAATAACCAGGTGTTCTGGGTGACACCGGGTGGGGTATTTGTTGTGAGGTAGCTTGCGTATAGGCAGGCTGTGAGATAATAAGTGGTTGAGAAAATGAAGGTTGGATGACGGATGGAGCCTGTGATTGGTGGACTCCTATGTTTGTTGATTGGATCGGGATGGATTGAGGAACATGGGTGTTGGTTGGATTGGACATGTTGGGGAACAAGACCTGAAAGGGGCCTTCTAGTGCCTGGGTTAGGTATTAAGGGTGCCGATGTTAGCTGATGGGCGAAGGTCACAGTTGCTGGAACATTGGAGGAAATACCCCCTAGAGGAGAGAAGTAGGAGCCAGTCTGATTACTCGGAGGGGGTTGGTGGCTCATTGAAGAGGACTGACTGGGACACACTGGAGGCATTAGATGAATGTAACAGCACATGCGGGTGTGCCGACGCATCATCTCTCCCCAATATCTAAAATACCCCCCCCTCCTCCTCTACACACATCGCGTCCGGCCACACACGCACAGCGCATACCCGCATCCCCCCCCTTTACCTCACCTCCTCCATACCACATCCCCTCACCCGGGGCATAGCCCCCCCGAACCACCCCCAATCCAACCAACCCCTGAACCTCAACCTCCACCCCCCCCCTCCAACCCGCCCCACTTCCACCACCCACTCGACCCACAGTCTCCCATCACCCGACACATCACAACCGCTCTCCACATGCCCTTCCCCCTCACAACAGCCACTACCGCACCCAATAACGTAAAGGCTACATACATAAGAACGGCCTCTAACACAAAGGACCGCATATCATTTCAAATCCATCCTCAACTCACCCCCCACTCAAAAACCCAACCCTCCCCAACCTAAAGCACCGTCGAAATTCCTCTAACCCTCTAACCCTAACCCCTACCCCGAAAAACCACCCCAGCGCCAAGCCACCTACCCCCCCCACCAACCCGCTCCCCCCTTCCCCCCTCAGAATCCACCCCCCTTACGCTACCCAACCCCGCACACAAGCCTCGTAGATACCCCATCCACCGAATCCCGACCCTATCGCTAAACCTCCCCCGACTATCAGCCGAACTAGCCATACCTTCCCCTTCATAGCCCCATTCCCCCCTCACTCCCCGCATTCACATCCCAGCCTCAACCAGTACCCCCAACCTACCTACAACCACGACCTACTCTAATATTTACCATACTCCACCACCCCCCACACTCCCACATCACTAACCCCCCTCCCAGAACCCCCCTCCCCATCTCACCCCCACCGCACCCTGAACCACCCTTTCGTCCCTCACCCGCACTTGCAAACTACCAGCCCCAAACCCTTCCCGCACACTCTTTACCCACAATAGAACCCACCCAGACACCCCACCCGACCATCCGCGTCCCCCAACTTTTCCCTAGACCAACTTATAACCCCCCCAACATCGCCCTCTTCCATCCCTCCTACACACAACACGCAACAAACTCATACAGGCTCTGCCCTTTCTTCCCCCCCCCTCGCACTTGTCCACATACAAACCCCCCGTCCAAATCAATCTCACCCGCTCCCCCCCATACAACATCCCCTCGACTGCCCCCCCTCCTAACCACCCCTCCTCTGCAGCTCGTCCCCCTACCAAACAATCCACCACACAGCGAGTACCCCTGGGTTGCCCAACCGAGCGACCGAAACCAATCCGCCACAACCCCATCACGGCACCCCTGGCTCTCCACTCCTCGATCTGCTCCCACCCACCCACCACCCCACACCTTAGCCTTAGCCAATGTAGGAATATTCAAAGGTGGGTTATCTGAAGAGGGAGGAATTCCAGTGATTGGTTGAAGTGGAAGAGGGTTCTGATTCGATTGCTGTGTTTGTAGATGACCGTGGTTTCAAAAGTGGATTTCTTCAGTAGAATGAAGTTGATAGTGTGGGTGTTTGGTTTTTGAGATTCCGAAGAATTATGATTTGGGGCATGATTGGGGAAGGGTTGTTTAAAAACGTCCAGTGCTTGATTTGGGGGAGCATTTGGGTTATCCAGAATAAGCTCGCCTTTATCAATGAATTTTTGGACAAGGTTTTTGAAAGTCTGGCATCGTTCGATGTCATGACCCTTGGTTCTATGATAGTGGCAAAAATCGTTTTCCCTATACCAAAATGGACGTTCTTGGCTTTCATCGATGTTCCTAATGGGGGGAAGCTCGATCATTCGAACCTCCAACATTTTTTCTAAGATAGAGGCATATGATTCCCCCAATGGAGCGAAGGATCGAGATGATGAAGCCCCTTTCCGAGAAGATGAGGAATCTCTTCGTGGTGGTTGATTAGGAGTACTATCGGTTCTGGATGTTTTTAATACGATAGCATTGGTGGACCCTTGATTCTTATCTTTAGGAGGGAAAGAATTTGGTTTGGTGAACCGAGAGAAATCTGGTTTAGATTTGGAGCGAAGTTTTAGCTTTCCTTGTTCAATGGCACGAGATTCGAGTTTGCGTGCCATCGTGAAGGCTTCCTCAAAGGTATGAAAGGTTTGGATCCTTAAAGTGGAAGAAATGTGATTAGCACAAGATCGAGTAAACAACTCGATTTGTTGGGATTGAGGAAGGGAGAAAGACAATTGGTTGATTATCCCTCTCCAACGAGCGACAAAGTCTGTAATAGACTCATCATCGAATTGGCGAATGTTATAAAGATCTGTGATCGAGATCTTATGTGCGATATTTATTGAAAAGTTTTCAACAAACATTTAGGCCAATTGAGAGAAAGAAAATAAGGAATGTTGAGGAATGTTATTGTACCAGTCTAAAGCAGGTCCTGCTAGAGACATAGGAAAGGTACGGAGCATAAGCTCCTGATCCTGGACTATGAGGTAGCAAGCATGTTTGAATGCTCGCAAATGTTGTTGAGGGTCTTCCCGACTATGAAATTTTGAAAATTTAGGAAGTTCCCATTGGGGAGGATAAGGCTTGAAAGCTACTGAGGGGTGAATGGGTTCATTACATACTTCTTCAAAGGAGTATCAAGGGCGAGCCCCTTTTGTGGAGGCTTCCAAGTCTGCGATTTTCTTGAAGAGAATTTGAACCACGTCAGATTGAGGAGGAGGTACATTGGTATGTCCCACATGAGAAGCAAGTGGTGGATGTTGTTGAGGTGTCAATGGGGGATTCATCTGTTGATGGATAGGATGATAAGAGGAATAACCAGGTGTTCTGGGTGACACCGGGTGGGGTATTTGCTATGAGGTAGCTTGCGTATAGGCAGGCTGTGAGATAATAAGTGGTTGAGAAAATGAAGGTTGGATGATGGATGGAGCCTGTGATTGGTGGACTCCTATGTTTGTTGATTGGATCGGGATGGATTGAGGAACATGGGTGTTGGTTGGATTGGACATGTTGGGGAACAAGACCTGAAAGGGGCCTTCTAGTGCCAGGTTAGGTATTAAGGGTGCCGATGTTAGCTGATGGGCGAAGGTCACAGTTGCTAGAACATTGGAGGAAATACCCCCTAGAGGACGAGAAGTAGGAGCCAGCTGATTACTCGGAGGGGGTTGGCTCATGAAGAGGTACTGACCTTGGGACACAATGGAGGGCATAGATGAATTAACAGCAACATGCGGGTGTGCAGACGCATTCATTATAACAAGGGCAGAAGACCTCTCAGAAGTAGGTGGTGGAATATTCGAGGTAACTGCGGTGTTAGGGATAGGTAAGACTATTTGAGAACTAGTCGACATGGTAGGTGGAAGAGAAAAGGGAGGCATAGGGGCCTCGCCCTTCTCCGTGGCTCGAGGCAAGAGAGATGATGCAAACTGCTCTATAAAGGCCTGGGATGATCCACAAGGATAATTGTACACTTGTCGGATGGGTGGGTCTTGGTCAGATATTTGGATCGACTTGTGTACTAGGTAGTCCATGAGGGCTATTGGATTGCGATCGAGGAAAGCCTAAAATTCAGGATCCCCGCGAGGAACATACTCCGAGCCAGATGATATCTCGGAGGGACTAGGAGAAGCTGGACGTGATGGAGGTGCTTTGGTTTGATAGAAGGGATTATACGACCATGACGGGGAACCAACTAATAGCGGTCCCGAGGAAGATTGGAGGGGGTGCCGAAACATCCACGCTGGTGGTGATTTCGGAGGAAGAAGAAGGAACCTGTTGGGCCATTTTCCTAGATTGTGACCGGGGTGATAACTGTCATAAACAAGCAAGAAAGAAGATTGTCCTAACTAATGCATAAACAATTCAAGCAGCGCAAGTGATTATCTCCTTTAAATTTTGATGCTTTTAAGAAAAGAAAATGTTAGGGAAGGCTTTTTAGAACAGGAACTACTCAGATAGCCAAACTAAGGATGGTTGGGTAATGTTTGGTGAGGAGTCCCGAAGGCACTTCAGTAAAAGACCGGTACGTGGCTTGATATAGGGGGCCTACCCCCGCACTTCACACACCGCTGCGATAAGGGAGTCGGGTGCTTTGCCAATATATACCAAAATCTTTCGTGAATTTATAGCGCGGCCCGAGTACCGCGTAGGCTCTTCCTCTTGGATATCACTTCCAAGTAGGCGAGGCCAGGGAAGGAGTTTTGTTTAGATGCTTTATACCTAGTGATTTTGGCTTTGTGTGCAAGGGTGAAAAATCAAATAGTGTCACTACCGATTTTGATCAATTTTCCAGCCTAATTAAAACTAGATGAAAAGCATGCAGCAATGACAAAGGAAAGGTTCTTTTTAAGCACTTAAAAACGAAGTGTTTGATTTCGATCAAGACAAGTCAAACAGATTTTTTTTCCCAAATGCGATTAGGTTCTTTTTAAGCACCAAAAACTGAAGTGTTTGGATGTGATAGACAACCAACAAAGAAATACTAAAAAGGAGAAAACACCGAAAAAAGAGGAATACCTGTAGGTTTAGCTCTCCAAGGTGTGTGGACTTCAAAAAGCGCGTTGTTGAGCTCTTCCCCTCGAACAATCCCACGAACAAGCAAAGTGCTCCGCAAGAAAAGATCAAGCAAACAACAAACAAGATCCGGAAAGATACATCCAGATAATGGCGAAACGAAAAATTTCTATTTTAAAGAAATAGAAAAATTTCAAGATAATGATTTCGCCTAAAAGCAAGATTGAAATGATGAACAGAAATGCTCAAATAGGACTGATAGAAATCAGTGAAGAAAAGGAACAAATTTCAAAACTAGAAAAGAAATGAACTTACCAATAAGGGACTTTGGTTCAGGTCCCACCGGACGTGCCAGAATGTAGATCAAGAATTTCGCGTTTGTTACCTGTCCAAGTTAATGCACCAAACTAAACACAGAAACCCTGAAAAACTCCAATAAAATCGATACCTGATGGATAAGATCCGAAGATGTAGACAGATGAGGAAGCCGATGTAGACAAGACGGGCGTACACGAGCAATTCGCACAATCGATCCGAATAACCTGCAAAACACCGATGCTTGACAGAAAAAGACCACGTTAAAAGATATTTAAGTGGACTGCCCGAGAAGCGGGTCCGAGAAGCGATAAGCTTCCTTGGTGGATGTCAGTCCACGTTTTCAATTACGAAAAGAAGCATACATGATAAAAGATGTAAATAAAGACTAGATTTTCTGATTGCAGTAATAAGAATCTAAACAGCAGACAGAAAGTACAGAAAACAGGGAACTATGAAATAAATGCTGGATTTGTGTTACCTGTATCCTTTTACCTATCTGCAGAGAAATCGGCGTCGACTGGGTAGAATCGGCGTCGATTGAGACTGGTCAGCGTCGATTGAGAAGGGTCGGCGTCGATTGAGAAGGATCGATTTTATTGGAGTTTTTCAGGGTTTCTGTGTTTATTTTGGTGCATTAACTTGGACAGGTAACAAACGCGAAATTCTTGATCTACACCTAGCTTGACTATATTAGTGGTATAATAGATGTTCATCACTCTTTACTGGCATTTCCTATGCCTGTTGTCAATGTCTCTATTCATAATGATTCTTATCCCTTTTACATTCCAAACATCTCTCGTTGGCATGCTCATGGTTTCCCACCGATTGCTTTTATTGATGAAGAGTATGCAATGAATGTGTACACACTCTGTTGTAATAGGTCCTTATATGACCCTCCTCATTCTATATCTTATCAAGTTTTTGATGTTGCTCTAGTAGGTGTGACAGGGAAAAATAGTTTCTAAGCACGTGAAATCGATGGGGATGTGTTGCCAAAAGGTTCTATTGATGAATAATGTACATGTAAAAGGAGGCAATGGAGTTACAACCCATGGAGGAGAAGATGAAATAACATTGACATTGTTTACATAACCCTGATATAAGACCATAGCATTAATAGGAGGGGTCTTGAACCTATATTTTCCTAAACTGTCAGCCACAAAGGTTTCTTTGAAATAAGAATCATCTACACCAAGAGGAGTAAAATCAAGTTGAATAAATTATTCATCTGTAAGTTCAATAGCATAAAATTCGTCATCAAAATCATCATAGTCATCGGTGTGAACATCATCATGTTATATAACACTATCAAGGATGTTGGTAGGTGGTACTGTAGGTGGAGTAGTAGAGGGTTCTGTGACTGGTGAAGAAGGAACACGAGGAGGAATGGATACTATAGGTGAAATAATAGCGGTGGTGTAAGTAGAAATGGCTGGAGAACTGATAGTGGTAGCAAAAGATTGTGAAGTGCTAGACTAACTAATGTCATATGTATCAAGACTATTGTATGGGATTTGTTGCGAAGTTGGTATGGGCATAGTAGTAATAGGGTCTATGCGATAGTATTTGAATGGCTCTAGATCAAAGGTGATAGTATGTTCATAGCCATCATGCAAAAACTTGAAACCTTGGTGAATAGTATATGGAATTTCTTGCAATGTGTGAATCCAAGGTCTACATTACAAGATATTAAACTAAAACTAGGCATCAATGACATAAAAATTAGTGAGAATAGTCTTAGGCCCAACCTGAATGTTTAATGAGATAGTCCCTAAGCATGTGTGAGTGGTAGAATCATAGCCACATATGAGAGTGAAATTGTTAGAAATGAGAGTATCGCTAATTCCCAATTGTTTTAAGAGAGAATGAGCACAAAGATTAACAATTGATCCATTATCAATGAGCACGTGTTTTATGCAAGTAGTACTAACAATGTCAGTAATTAGAAAAGGTGAACAAGGATTATTTTTAGAAAAAGGTGACATATCCTCATCAGTGAAAGATATAACATGTGGTAAATTACGAAGGGATTGTATAAGATGTGCAAATTCCACTGCAGAATTATCACTTTCAACATGAATGGCTTGAAGGGTGGCTTCTAGAGTGTGATAAAAATTAGACGCATTATGAAATAATTCATAAAGAGATATCTTAGCGAGCATATTTTTAAGTTGTTCAATGATATCATATCCCCTATAATTAATGGGAGGAGATATCGAATAATTGGGTGGAGGAATAGATGTGGGTGGAGCCGTAGGTGGATTAGGATGAACACGACGAGTGGAAACTACATTAATATATGGATCAACCCTAGGTGTGACAAAACAAGGAGAATGTTGGGTACACACGCGCATGAAATCAGTGGCAGTAGTAACTATTCTTGAGACCTTCATTGGTGAAAAAGTAGAATAAGAAGATTGGGCCAGGAATCGATAGGGAGACGACATGGTCAAAAGGAAGCGTTGAAATGTGGGGTTCACTAAAATGATATACTAAATATGTAAATATAGATCACTATAGTTAATCTAAGCTATGAACAAGTATAAATAAAGTAAATAAATGTAGTAAAGAATTATATAGATGATCTAAGAAACTATGAAAAAGGAATGCTAACCTTAATATGCAAGAGGGAAGAGGAAAAAAATCATCTGAATAGAAGATGCTCATAGGACTGTGTCGCAGAGGTGACTGAAAAATTTGGAAGTAGGAACGACTATGAAAAATCCCTAAAAAGTATGGATTTGGAGTATTTGGCTGGATTGGAGTGCTTGGAGAGGGATTAGGGCACCTATGGGTGCTCCGATCTATAAAATGGGTGTCTTGGTATGTTTAAAAGCTCTGAAATTGATCTTCATAGGTTCAGTAGATGGTCGGAAACCCTCGTTGTTTGTTGCATTAGCTTCATTGTATTGCCTTGAATGTCATTGATATTACAAGATGATGAAAAGACCTGAAAAATACCAAGGAGTATCAAAACCATAAAAAAGAAGAATGTAAATGAATGGGTCGGACTGACCTCAGTTACCACAATAATGGGCTTACTAACTAAGCGTTGCACTACATTTTAGACCCAAATGTAGTTTTGGTGAGTGTGTGCATAATGTGCCCTAGGTGCTCTTGTGCTAGTTGTACTTTATGAAGTAACGAGTAATAACTAGATGTAGAAAATGTAATTGGTAGTTGAATAACACCCATAGATTAAATCATTACTGCTATATCAAAATTTTAATCTCTAAGAAAGTATAAAAATTCACCTTGAGGGGTCGATATTAGAAGGACTGAAATTTTATCACATGTTTTCAGGAACCTGAAGTTGAAGTCTGCCATAAGCACATTTAGAACCTACTTAATTGTGGTTAGCTTCTCAATAAGTGAAATGTTTTATTCCTTCTCATCAAATTACTAATAGAGAGTGGTGTTAAGTTCATCCCAAGTGTGAATTGAAGAAGTTAGTAGACTTGTATAACACAACAAGGATTTTACTTTAAGGGAAAACACCAAAAGTTGCACCACAACATCATCTTCCATAATTGTGTGTACAGAACAAACATTTAAAATGTATTGGATATGATCCATGGGTATGGTAGAGTTTTCACCTGTGATAAAGGAACACTCCTTAAGGTGGCTATTGGGATATCGTGTTCCGCAACCAAGAGCAACAGGTTTCCGCCACTGAAACTAAAAAATGGAAAATTCCTTTAATGTTGCATGAATGGAATGGGTCTGAGAATTTTGATAGGGCATGCAAATTATCTACCTGGAGGTGGAGTTAAAAGACGTCTACTTGTAGATGTCGCAGATCTCTATGGAGTTATTTATTTTCTTATTCTTTGTGGGAAGAGTTGTAGATAATCAAATGGTTCACCTTTGGATATGCTCGACCTTGTTTACACTCTTCTCATGAAACAAAAATTCTTGAACTGCTTGATACCAGAATATTAAATGACAAGATGTCACCAGATGTATTGGAGGAATTCCTTTGGAGGCTAGAACTACTAAGTTACACACAAAATGCGGTAGTAATGATCTAAAGTTCATATAAAAGTCCCAACGGGCATGCCAAAATTGTTGGAGCTCAAAATTGCACCCTGCTCTAAATCATGAAAGATCCATAATTTTGAGGCAACATGGGACTATCTCCAAGTGTGGGACTTACAACTTGAGACAAACCTCTAGAGAAGTTCATCTTCCTTTGTTCCACGACTTAAAGGAAAACCACATAATACAACCTACTATAATGCTAAAACTAAGCCTGTAACTAATCCTAGACTAACATTTCCAAGGGACTAGTGAGAGAGAAATGCAAGAAATAATAAAAATAAGATAAAAGGGGTGGTGGTAGCACCAGAAAGAAGGTGGAGCTTCTCTAATTCCAAGTGACAAATATGCAAGTTAATAAAATAGGGATATAAGGATGCACACAGTTCTAATGCAAACATGTGAAAGAATACAAAACACACAAGAGGGAAGAATATTCAAACCAAACATAGAGTATTTAAAGGAATAATATGAACCACACTTGTATTAATCAATCCTTTATAGTTTACTTGCAAAGCCAAGGCAAGAAAATATCCATTCATAAGTTACAGAGGTTGGAAGTATGAGATTTTGAGTTTCACAGAGAAGAGCCCAAAAATTTCTAAGGAATAAAAATGGAGAAGAACCCCTATAAAGTACACAAGAACTTATAATTATATAAATTTTGGAAAGGAGAAAGAGAGGGAAGAGAAAGAAGAAAGGACTGCCAAGCTGGACTCTAGTCTCCTAAAATCATGTTGGAGAAGCATGGGCGTCATGCTTTCTTATAGATTTTTCTTATAGTACATAAATGAGCGCCATTAGAAGAAATCTAACAACCACAACATGACCCTTTGATTCTATCACATGCCATTAAACCATGCATGAGGGCACCATAATTCATTAAATTTTTGTGGTTGGGGTGGTTGGCTATATGGTTTAGAAATTGGCACAACTTTGAGAGATTCCACGACATTTACTTTTGTTAAGACCTCCACGACATTTTAATACTTGATTTGATGCATAGATATTATATGCAACACCTGCTAATGCATGAATCTTTGATCCACGATATTTGACCCATGACCCTTTTCCTTGTTCTTTGTATTTTGAGGACTACGGGACACTAGTTTAGTGTTTCACGTATTTTGAAATTAGTCGCTCATAATTTTTTTTCCCTTGTTACGTGACTCTTCAAACTTGTTCGTCGTGTATCGTGGATTCTACTAAGTGAAACCTATCCTTTGTTTCATGGAATGGACCAACTCTGTGGAACACAATTTTTTCCTTACCGCAAAGGCAAATTACTTTCTCCTTTCCATTACTCCATAGTTTCTAACCTTATCCAATTTCTCTAGTATGCAACTCCATGGTGTTTTAACATGACTTGACCTACGAGAGAATGATTTCTTAGTGTTGTGAAGGTTTAACAGACTCCGCAGAACACTAACTTTCCAAATTTTGCCTAAGTCTCAGGATTCTCATTCTTTTGTTCCGCGGGTTAGGAGAACCCACATAACACTTGGTTCCTGCATTTTGCAGAATACTAAATCAGTGTTATGTATCTTTTCCTGAGAACAAACATGGCTAAGTCCATCTTTGATGAGTTGTTCAAAATTACATGGGGTGTAATTTAAGCCTAGAAGTGATTGGCCACTTCATCAAAAGAAGTAGTGTTCCATAACTCCCCTGTGTTATCTTGAAGTTCAAGGTTTAAAACATACCTATAATCACACTCTGATAAGTCCACCCTATATTTGGTGCAATTCCAGATAGATTCACTCTTACAAACAACCTTTTTATTGCATTGTTTGTCTGAAGTTGTAAGTGGACATGCCAAATAGTAAAAAAATTCTAATTGAAGCCTAGCACCTGTAGACACTCAAATTTGGTACTTCAATCTTTGACTCTATTGGTTTTGATAATGCACTCTTGCTAAGATAAACACATCCTTTCCATTCCCACTTAACACATTCTAATGTATCTTGTGTATCTATTTTATCCTTGCACACTGATATGATGACACATTCTAAGAGAAAAACACATAAAAACCATATACTAAGTCATCCGGATAGGATACAAACTTCATATATCATGTTTTTCATCCCCTGTCAAGGTCATATAGTTTGGTCAAGAATTAATATCCATTCCTAACCTATCTACATGGTTTTGTACCATCATATCCTCCATATTTAATTTTAATTCCAAATTCTTTGATGGATCCTTTACACCTTCTAAGTTAACCTTTCTTTGATAATTCATCTCCAGAACCCTATACAAGCAAGCTAACACTACCTCATTTCCTAACCTAGAAAACCCATGACACTACATTGATACACTCACTTTTTATACTTGTAAAAGGCACCCAAGGATCCATAAATATCACAAAAGCACACTTACAATCATTAGGAAGCAATCTCTATAGGTCTGAAGCCTCTTATCAGGTCAAGACATTAGTCTCTCTCATCCAAAAGCACTCAAACATCCATTCTCAAGTATTTTAGCAAGAGCCTAGGTCAACTCAAGCATTCTCAAATAGGTTACCAAATCTAATTACATCCATTCAAATATCATATGCTAGGTGGATAATGGTGTGTAGTTTAGTGCCTCTTTAGAGTAGTGCCACTGTCAGTGGTGTATGGGGTGCCCAAAACCCAACTAATTTTTGTTTTGTAGGGTTTCCTATCCATAGCTAGGGTTTAAGATCATGTTTAGAATATTCAGAGACTTCACAACATGAATGATAACTAGGGTTTGACAGTGACAAACATTTCCAGGTAGATGATAGTGTCAGTTGGTTAGAAATATAAAAACCAAATAGGTCCAAGACTGTATAGAAGGATCAAGATGATATGGATGGTCCTTACAAAAATGTAGGGTCCTACCCCATATCAGTTTCTAGTTACAATACCTAGAATGAAGCATCATCAAGTTTAGATCCTCCTATTTTAGCAATGTACACTCCCATAACTTGCTAGAATCATTTGTAATCAATTAAGTGCACTCATTCCTTTGTGTTTTCAAGTTTCTAACATATCATTAAACATTGAGTTTTTTGTTATGATATTGTAAGTTAATGTTGGAAATTATTTAATAAGAATAACCCCTTGTAGCTCCCCTTATATCCTCGAGTGTACCCAATTCACTAAATCTTAGATTTCACGTAATCTAATAAGGGTGCAAACATTTTGATGAGCCTGATTTGTGACTCAATCCTTCTATCAACCCTAGGGTTTCCATTTTCTTTGAATAATATGATGTTATTTATTCTTTATCATCTCATATCATTTCAGATTGTATATACTTTCCTCATATGCCCTTCGAGTGTAGTGCAAAATTTTCAAATCAACGTATTGGGCATATTGAGCTTTTTTCTCCTACTCGCAAGAATTGTAGTCTCATAGCATCATCTTTGTTGCATATTGATACTAATCCATCCATCATTGAACCTACAAATTAGGTCCCATTACATGACATTGAAACTTGTATTGATTGTTTCTATTACTCTAACCCTGATGATGATAATGTCTTGGATCATGAACAAGTGTAAATTTTATCTCATTTTCATGAATAACTTCATCATAATCCCCACCATATTGAACATATTATTAAATTCCTTTGGCTTTTTATCTTTCTCATGATCATAAAATTAACAAAGAATCCCTTTTTGATAAGTCTCAATCTTATTCCACTTTACCGACATTTGTTATGTCTATATGGACAGTGACTACTTCCTTGGGGGATCCTAATATATTAATGCAAAATGTCTTTATGAATCTTCTTACAACCATTGTTGTTACTACATATCCTATATCCATTCCTCATGGTTCACTCATTTCTTTGAATAACACACAAACTCTTAAAACCCTTGTTCATACATTACAAAATAAAATCTTACAATTACAACAAGGTGCATCTGCATCCTCTCATTCTATGGATTATACACAGTTTCTTCATAACCCACTTGTACCCTGTTGGTGAAATAATTTTTCGCTAGGAAAAATTAGTTGATTTTCACTAATGCTTTGAGACTATGTACTTCCTCCTTGGAAAAGGATCCATTTATTGTATGTGAATAAAATGAACTTTGTGGTTAGCTGATAGGCTGAGGATCACACATGCACACTCTATTACACCCGTGGTAAATGCTTGCACCTCGTGCAAGGGAAGAATTTTTAAGGAAGGTGAGATTTTGGAAGTGAGAACTTAAGAGAGGGGTTAATCCTACAAGTAGGCTTAAGCATATTATTACAATTATTAACAAGATTTTATCAACACACAATTGGAAGGAAAAACAACTTTGCTAGTTATGACAAGACAAAATGAACCATTAACATAATATTCCATTTATTCATTCATCAAATTGGTCATACAAGATTGACATGTTCACAAAGCTAAAAAATTGAAAGAGAGAGGAAACACATGAAAGGGAATAGAAGAAATGATATCTTTTGTTGTTCTTTGTAGAGCACTTACTATCTAATCATGAAATCAAAAAATTGACAACACCCCTTGAAATGAGTATGTCATTACAATACATAGTTTCTCAAAATGACTCTTCTGCCTACCCCCCGCATGACTTTTCACTAACCTTTACAACATGTGACCTTTCGCATTCCTAGGAAAGAAGTTGAGTTCCTTTTTTTTATTTATTAGAGGAAACTCATTACAAAGTATACAACTATAGATCACACTTTAAAAAATAAGACAAAAGTGATAATTAAAGCCCCCAACAAGAAATTAGACCATGAAATAAGAGAGGAAGGGGGTGGGAAAGAGAGAAGAGAAGAAGATATAGCTAATTGAATGAAGATGATGCACTTGATCGATGGAGATTAACTTTCCTGATGGAATCTTGGAGAGTACTTCTAGAAATATATCTTAATCCATTTGAACTCCTTACTGAACCAATCCATTGCCTGGCAGGAACAACCTTCTCAACCCGAGGAATGTGTACAAAACTCAAAGCTTTAAGCCAATTCTTGGAGATAACATTGATATTTTTACACTTCAGTTAACCATGCTTGATTCTCTTTCGTGGTGTTGGATATAATAGCTCTTATCTTAGCAAGAGACTCTAGTGTGTATTCATTTAAATGAAATTGATCTTTGACTTCCTTCTTGGAACAATCTCTTCAAATGGTTTTACTAGATCATCCCCAGAATTGTTTTCATCCATCTTGGGTACTCTAAGTTTTTATACATCCACACTGATATCCTCTTGCATTTTTGAAGTACACCACTCCTTAATTTGAGTTTCAATTCTTTGAGATAAGCATGATTTAGCATGTGTGTATCGAATAAACAAGAGTTCTAGCCCAAACTTGAGATATGTCTTTCAGCTGTGGAGTTGAATACATTTCTACCCACTAGTAAAAAAGAGTTGGACATTTCCCATTTCGGCCACCAATGGAAACATTTGATCCCAATGCTCCTTCTCTTTTTCAATTTCATCCCTAGTCATCCTTACCCTTTTTCTAGTTGCAATAATATATTTAAACAATGAGAGAATCTCTAGGAAGCAATGTATTACCTTTTCTCCATTAATCTTTCTTATCCACTTATCATTTTACCCTTCATTGCATTGTGAAGCCTTAAGTATTTCTGATGGATTGTGGATCAAAGATACTAATGGGAGTAAAGTCCTCATACTAGAAGAGATATGGAAAAAAAATTGGATCCATGAAGGTTTGCACATATGAGGTGATGTTTCTTACATGATCTTCTAGTTTTTTAATTTTCTCCTTAAACTCCTCATTTCTTGCAAGAAGGTGAGTGGAAGACTCTTTGAATAGTGTGGGCATCTCCCTCGTGTGGTTTCCAACCCCAAAGAAATGTTAATCATTTCGTATATTCATACAGGGTTCATATCACTAGTAGGCTTGATTTCCTTTGGATGAACTACTTCCACGTAATGGTTTCCTGAAACACCACTGAAGAAGTGGGAAGTAACTTGGGATAAATTTACTTTCTCCATTTTCACCATTGTGGATATGGCTTGAAAATAAATGGAACCTTCCACTTGTTGAACCGTAAGTGGATCTATCCTCCGATCATATCTTGCACCCATGTGTTAATATATTATGTTGTTTTAGGCTACAAAATTAAGCATGATTGTTATTGTTACTGGCCCCGACTGAGAAGGTGCATCTTGCACTGGTTGAGGTGGTGTAACAGACTGCAAAGGAGGAGATACTTTGAGACCTATTGAGGGATGCAACATGGATGAGATGAATGAATTTCTCCTTATTCAAAACCTTCTATAGGATCCTAGTATTGCTTCTTTCCTCTATTTTGACAGTTCCCTTTGTAGTGTGAGGAACTCATATTTCATTGACTTTATTTTCGAGAGCTTTCTTAAGTGAGAAAGAGGTTGAGGTTTTCTCAGTTGTCTTTTGCAGTGGAAAGGTGGGATGCTTATCTTTTAAGAATAAGGAAATTTCCAAATTTGATGAGGGAAGATTTCTTCTTCTTGAACCATTCTTTATATCTCCACATTACTGACCTTCGGTTCATTTTATTAATATATCCAGATTATTCATGGATGCTCCATGAGACTTGTGGAAGTAGGTGCAAGGCCTTCACTACTTAGATACTCTAGATCATATAATTTTAGTTTTGTCATTTTGAATTCCTTCCTCATAACCAATAAATCTTTAACCTTATGCATTATGTACAAAATTGTTATTCTCATATGATCTCGCTCCTTGACCTCAAAATCATCTAAAAAATTCACCCAATAGTCATTAATTTGTGAAACATGTGATGCAAATTAGGAAAAATATAATGTTTTTTGGCTTGCTCCAACCTGTAAAATTTTTCCCTTGGTCTGTATGAGTAGAGGTTTAAAGGAGCAAAGGAATATTCCAAGTTTTCAACATCATTGCAATTTTTACAAGAGAATATCACAAGAAAGATGGGGAATGAAACTCTTTTCTTCTATCAATTCTTGAGCTTGTCATTTATGTGAGTGAGCTACCTACATAGCTTGAACATTATGATCTTATCATTGAGGTACCTTGGAAACTTACGCAGAGCAAGATCAAATATAGATACCTTGATTGGAAAGAATGTTACAAAATAAGTGAAGAAATAACCATATCTCTTTATCAAAGTGGTATCCTTGTGAAGAAATTCATGAATTTTGGATTTCTTTGCAAACAACCTTATTACAAACATAGTGAATGCATCATTCACTCTTGAAAAATGGTGGTTGCTCTCTTTCAAGTTTAGCTGTGCATACTTCTCATAGGTGGGATACTTCTAAGATATGTTTTAAGTGAGAGTAATACCTCTAAATGGTCTTGTTCTTGCAAAAGTGTAGACCAAATACAATGTTATTAAGAGCTTATATATATCAAGCAACTGGAGAAATTTTTGATGAATTATTTCACTGATTATCTACCCACCAATAAATCATTCTTCTTACCTTCAATGAAAAAGCGGATGAACTACGCTATCTAATCCTGAAAAATCCCTCATAACCTCTTCTCTCATCACCCTACTCAGTAGAATGATTACATTTGAGAATCCTCTATGGAACTCACTTCTCGATAGAGATTTCAGAATATGAGATGGCTTTCTCCCTCATTTCAACCATGACCCAGTGCAATGTCCTTGAAGATATGATTCTATTTTTGACCATTCACCCTGATGAAAATTCCTTCACGATGATAACCATGTTCTTCCAATTTTGGGATTTTCATACATAGATAAAATTCCTTTAGGAGTGAGTACAACCAATATTGAATTTTCATTGAACCTTATGGTTCTTGAATCTATTTTATAGTGATGGGAACATGCCAGTGCCCAACTCTATGATTTGGATAGATAAAGGATGACCACCCACAACATATGCTCAACTTGTGAACATCTGTTCTTCCACTTGTTCTCTGGGACCACCAAGCATTCTATTCTTGAGATCTTCCAAGTCTATATAAGTGACATCGTTGTCGACACACACCTGGGTATTTTGATACCAGGGACGAAATAGGCTCAAGACTATAAAATTTAAATTTCATGATTATGAAAATCAATGAGAAGA
This sequence comes from Taxus chinensis, assembly GCA_019776745.2. Classification (NCBI taxonomy): domain Eukaryota; kingdom Viridiplantae; phylum Streptophyta; class Pinopsida; order Cupressales; family Taxaceae; genus Taxus; species Taxus chinensis. The sequence continues at coordinate 902,482,529 of CM034146.1, forward strand.
TAAGGAAAATGAACATGATAGTAACTTTTTGTAGCTTAAATGGAGACTTTCTGTTAGCAGTTAGGGTTCAAGGGTAGCTATTACAGGAAAAAGTGACTTTTTGGCCTGAATTTAGTTTTTTGAAACCCTTAACATGCTAGGATTACATTCACTAATATTTTTTTATTGATTTTTGGTAATTTCTATTTTTTGAAAGTTGGTTTTTTACTTTTATTTTTGATTTTTTTCTTTTTCACAAAAAAATTATTTAGATTGTCATCTTCATTGTTCTATGATTGAGTTGATCTGAGAGGACTTAATATTTTTAGTAAATTCTATTTTTTAGTAATTGATTGTAACATATACTTAATATTTTTATAAAATAACACTTATCTATCTTTTATTTTAGTGAAAAATATATCATTGGATTCGACTTACCTCTGAGACTATCGTGCTCAAAATTTCACCTTGATCCGTTAGCTAGAATGATTAGAAAATTAAAAAGAAGCTTATAGGGCATGAAACTAGGGTTTTACGCCATTAAAAAATGAGGGAATCATCTACTCTATTGCTACAACATTCTTGAAGGTTCCTCGATGAGGAGCAGCTTGTGAAAATTTTATTTGAATCCGCTTACAGGTTTGAAAGATATGAATTTTTCATGGTTTTGGTGTATATGGCAGCCCTAGAGGAATTATTTACAGACTACCCGAATAAAAATGAAGGTTCTTGGAGTTTTTACTCAAAAAAATGGAGGTATGGTGAATAAATGAGGTGGGTAGAAGTTTTTTTTGTTTTTAAAGCTTCAGACAATGTTTTTGTGTTCGAATGAGGTAGAAGCGGGGTAGTAGCAAGTAATAACACATAGATTAAAAATTTAGGTTTTTTAAACTTCTTAGTACGAAACAAATTTCTTTTCCCCTTTATCCCCTTGTGAGAGGAACATGAGGGATAATTATTTTTGTCTCATGTGCGCTTTTCATGTGTCACTGTATGATTACAGGATAAGGGAAGGAGGAAAAATAATATTTTAACACTGAAGGACTGAGACTGGGTCACATGGAGAAACATGAAAGACACTAAGAGTGGGGGCACGTTTTATTTCCCCCTATGTCCCCTTGGGATAGGGAAAGATGGATATAGAAATGGACCCTCATGTGGTGATGACAAATGGCACATTCTGATTTGGTGCAAGGGGGAAGTAAGGAAATCCTTACTTAAGCACTATGAAGCTCAAACTTAGTCATATGAGAAACCAGATCTAGCGATAGGTGTGGGGTTTATTTTCTTGTAACCTCTATCCCCTTAGGCACAGGGGACATGAGGGATAGAAAAATAAACACTTCCCTAGTGATGACAAATGCCACATCTTCATTTCATGATAGGAAGGGATAGAAATAGGTAAATAGAATTGTGAAGTTCTTATCAGCGGTCATGTGAGGAACATAGAGGAAAATTTTGGGTGGGGCACATATTTTTATCCCCTCTTTCCCCTTGGTATAGGGACCAAGAGGGATAGAATAATTTGCCTCAACCTGGAGGTGACAAGTGTCCTCATTGAAAATTGGCTAAGTATAGAAAACATACCTTAAGAGAGAGAGAGAGACCTTGAAGATGAAGTTTCCATAGCTCCAGGAATTATTTCTTAGCGAAATATTATATGAACTTGAATCCCAAAATCCTTCTAAGATAAATGGGATGGATCTCAAGCTCAAATTATGCATTAAACTCCTTGAAATATCTCTTTTTCCTTGGGACAACATGATGTGTATGCACAAACTGGGATGCCTTGAAAAAGTAAACTTGTATTGGGAAATATTTTAAGGTTCCCTCATGTAGATGAATCTTCAAGATTTCCAATGAATACTTATTTTATTTCCAACTCATTACAGAACTATTGGAATTTCCAGTTGAAGCTCAAGTACCATTTTAGACTGTAAGCTCTTTGACCCTAAAAAAACCCGCTTTCACTGCAACTGTCCCTAAACCTCTGAAACATCCCTAAATCTTCCTAAATGGGTTCCATTACTCTCAAAACTCTTCAACACCACCTCTATATGTTTTTTGTATTTCTGATTAGTCCCAGAGGATACACACTTGTCCTGGAAAGGCTAAAAAGAGCCTTTCTAGGGTTACTAGAGATTTCACCACTAAAAGCACTTTATTGAAAGAACTGAATGAATCTATCACCATGTTTCAAATACTTAGGGAAATTTTAAAAAACACATATGAGGTCCTGTAAGGTCAATATAGGCATCACACAGAGGGTAGAATGGTCAAGATGAGAGTTCAGGATGGTTTTCAAGCAAAATTTTGACACTTGGGTTTAGTTTTCATGTTTCAAGATTGAATTTTTGACCTTGCAAAAACACATAAAAACACACCCAAAGTTATCAAATTTGCACTCGTATCTCAGATATGGAAGAGACAATTTGTTTGAGATGAAAATGGAACCATCTCCAAGTTTTGGGACCTTGTGTGCTTGAGATGGATCTCTGGAGAAGGCCGGTTCCTCTACCTATTTCTACTTCTATTGCTACTCCTAATGCTGAAAGGAAACAATAAGCTAAAAAATTCCAAGGGACTAGGGAAAGAATGATAATAGAAAGGAAAATTAATTAAAAGGGAGGTGATATCACAAGAAAAGTGGGATGAATACTATCTGTTCTGAGTGAGAATGAAGGAGAAATCACGAAGGAAGGCTAGGCACGTGTAGCAAAAACAAAAACCGCATTTACACCATCGATTTCATGAAACACAACTAGAAAATGGAACTGCAAGGAAACTTAAAGTGACACAAAAAGCATACAATGTAAAAGAAGGGAAAAAATAAGAAATAAAACACGTTAAGGCAGAAGAAACCCACAAAAAATGCTTATATTTCTTCCAAGTATGCACATTCGATTACAATGGCATCTGAAGGCTGATATTCACATGCACAAATAAGATCTAGAGGTCTACGATTCAGAATGCAGAGATAAAGAATCCTTATCAAACACTAAAGGATGTAAAATTTCCAACCACTTTACAATGAGCCAAGCTCTTACATTTATAGATGAAATGAAAAGAGGAGAAGAAGAGAAGGAGGGAAATCCGATTTGAAAACTCGACCATCAGTCATAAATTCCTGAAAAATCCACATGCAATCTATCAAGTTTGGTTCTCCCATGTCTATTTAGCATGTTGGAGAAATAAGGAAGGTAGATCAGATCACATATTAATGGCATGAAATATGTTGTCCAACTCCTCACCTACCAAATCCCATTGAAATATGAATTTGGATGGCTTAACATGTAGCCCACATTAGCAACTTTCTGAAAATTCTAAGGCATGCAAGGATCTGATCATTGGAACATAAGTTATGATTTTCAGAGGACATGCAATGCTAACTAGGCACATAAGACACTCGAAACATGAGGATTTCCTGAAGAAATGGCCAATTACTTATTAGCTTTGTCATTTCTGCCATGTGTCACACACTGGTTTTGTTACAAGGATTTAGCACCTTGGTGGTGCACTTTGGTAGGTTGTGTGTGATACACTCAAAGTATGATATATTTCCACATGGCACAGAGAACATAGAAGAAGGCACAAAGGCATGCACATGGAAAGATGAGGCACGAGAGAAAATAGAGGAAGGGTACATGCAAAACATGACGCGTATAGGAGGAAATGGGAGGAATACCTAAGGAAGGAATGTATGGTTGAGGCATAATTATTACAAAGTAATTTGTGAGGGGGTGCAAGAGTGCCAGGGAATTAGCTAAATTAGACAACAAATCTAGAGCACGCAGGGTGAATAATTGTTGGGAAGAAGGAAAATGTGGAGGTGTATGTAAGGAAAGAGTGGAACAAAGAGGAAAAGGAAAATGGAAGGAGGGCGTAGAAGTGGAGCATGCAAGGTGCGCGAGAAAATGCAACCAAGTAAATGTGTCAAATAAATAGTTGGAGTGTGTACAACCTACAGTGTAGAACCTCAGAGCCAGAGTGTGAATGCAAGTTGTCCAAATAACTAGGGGAGTTATTTGGATAACAGTTTTGGTGACTTTTAGGGGCCATCTACCTACTAGATGAAGGAGATTAGTAGCCTGGAGCATCCATTGGGCATGGAGTCTGCTATGTAATCATGAAATTTTGATCAGGTGACCTTGATCAACCGCCCTTTGAAGCCACTTGCTGAAACATTTCTGAACTCTATTTTGAATCCTACAAATCTATTGAAACTGCCTAGAAGATGACTAGCACCTTGGAAGAAAAATAATAGCATGTGCAAGAAGCATGCGAGAAGAAGGAACTATGTACCCAAAAAAAATAATGTGCGAGTAGCACACTTAGAGGAATGGAAACTACTATAATATATACAAAATGATGCAGCAATATTAATAGAAGGGTTTGAGATAGATCACAACTACTAGGATGTGTAGTGTGCCTCCATCAAGGTGAGTTAGCTTGAAAGAGTTAGCCTCCTTGCATGAATTGATAATGTATGGGCCAACTCCAAAGTGCATCAAACTTTGAATGACACCCTAGTTTAGCTCTGTTAGCATCCCACTTTAAGACCAAGTCCCCGACTTTGAAATATTGAGGCCTAGCCTTTCTGTCAAACCATTTCTTTGTTTCTTGTTGATGTTGTTCTAGCTTGATCATGAAAAAAGTTTCTTGATTCTTTAAGTTCAACCAACTCTACCATTTTGATTTCTCTCTAGTCTGCACCTTCAAATTCCAGCTGTTGGGCAAGTGATAAAGAATTCAACTCAAGTATCAAAGGAATTGTATCCTCTTTTCCATAGATAAGCTTGTAAGATGAAGTTCCTATTGCCTTTTTCACTATGGTTCTATCTACTTAGAGTGTGTGCGAGACCTTTATATGCCTATTATCTTTGGCTGATGCTCATTGTGTGCTTCATAATTCTAATCAGGCTCTTGTTTGTTGACTTTTTTGGACCATATCCTTTAGGGTAATAGCTGGAAGAAGTCTTCAAGTATATGTGGAGACTAAGCACCCAATCAGTAATCTTAGTACCAAATAAGGCTTTTGCATTATCTGAAATGATGGTTTGAGGAATGCCAAACCTTGTTAGAATTCCCTCAAGAAAGTCAACAATGACTGACTCGATTGATTCTTTAAGTGTGACAGCTTCTATCCATCTTGTGAAGTAATATGTAGCAATCAGCACCCATTTATGGCCAACGCTTGAAGGAGGAATCGATCATATATATGAAGTCAAGACCCCATTGTGCAAAAGGTTGATCCACTTGGATTGGTCGGAGGTGAAGCACTACCAATATTTTATTTCCTGCAAAAAAAAGTGCATTCTTTGCATTTCATGGCCCACTTGTGCACATCTACAAAATGGGTAGGCCAAAAGATTCCTACCATAATGATCTTCATTACTGTAGTTTTGGTAGAGTGGTGTCCACTGGAGAATCCATCATGAAATTCAACAAACACCCTTTTATTCTATATGTTGTTTATACATCTTAACAACACACCATCAAGATTCCTTTTGAAGAGAATACCATCAATCATAACATATGGGATTGATTACAACCTTATATTTCTTATCTTTTACTTATTTAAACTAGGAGGGTATATGCCCTCAAAAAGGAATGTGACCATGTCCTTCATCCATTCACGTATGCCAGGATCTGCATCTTTTTCAAGTTCTACGTGCGGGAGTTCTTCATCCAAAAATAAAAAATCCTCAAGTTCATTAAGCACATCCTCAACAAGCTGCTTGTAGAGCATGCTACCTCTTACCCAGCTTTATGGCTTTGATAGTCACATCATACTCCATAATTTGGTCACCCATCATGCTCTATTGTCGCTAATTTCTGCTCCCATCATGAAATCTCTAACAGAAGAGTGGGAGACTAATATCTTGATATGATTTGTGGCAAGCATAATTTTTAGCTTCTTGAGTGTGCACATGATGGCATAGACTTGTTTCCTCTGTGTGATTGTATTTCAACTCATAATCCTTCAGTGTTTGGCTAAAGAAAGCCACTGGCTACTCCAACCCTTGTTAATTTTCATGTGTCAATATGGAAGAAACACTTGCATCAACGCCATAAGCATAAAGGATAAAATCCTTAGCATAATCTAGTTTGATGAGTGTTGGTGAGAAAAACAATCTCTTTCTTGATCTTGTTAAAGCTCTCTTTCCCTTCTGTTGTCCATTTGAAGTTTGTCTCCTTCCTTGAGCATTAGGGTGATAATCCTAACTAGTCCTGCAAAGTTAGGAATGAATCTCCTAACAAAATTTATTTTTTCCAAGGATTGCAAGGCTTTCTTGTGCACTAGAAAAGAAAGAGATAAGATTGCTAAAATGTGCTCAGGATCAATTGTGACACCATCCTTTGAGACCATATGGCCTAAAAGCTTTCCCTGTGCCACTGTGAAATTTCACTTCTTTGGATTAAGAGATACCCCAAACTTTCTACATCTCTTTAAGAATTTTTCTAGGTGCACCATGTGATTTGCACCATGCTTTGAAAATACAGTGTGATGTCATCAAGGTAAACCAAGATGAACTAGTTGATGTAACCTTTGAAGGTGTTATCCATGACGCAAATAAATGTACCACCTTTGTTTGACAGGACGAAGGGCATCTTCTATTATGTGTATGTTCCCCACTTGATTGTAAACATTGTTTTGAATTGATCCTCTTCCTTGAAAAAATATCTAATTGAAACCTGAGTATTTGTCCAACATAGATAATATTTTGTGCGCCAGCCATAGTCTACAAAATTTTCTCCATAGAAGGCAAAGGACAATGTTCCTTTAGAGATTCCTTGTTCAAATATTTGAAAATCAACATAGAGTATGACTTCACTTTGTTACACCTTGTTGCATTGGTGGTTGTCATCAATGTAAAATGCATTGAAAGAAAAGGGAGAGTTCAAGAGTAGTCATATCAGATGGTTTTCAAAGGTTTAATATGACTTTATGTGGATTCAAGAAGGTAGGGACTTGAAGGTTGATTGGTAGTGCCCAATTCAGTGATGGTTTCATATGCCTAATGAAGTGTGATGAGGATGGTGACAATTTGGTGCAAGTTATATCAATAATCATCGTGAGAAGTCCTTGAGAGAGTATCTACACCATGTGTGAGCCAAAGGTTAGGCTCATCTCAGCCCCACGAGTCAAGTTTTCTATGTTTTTACAGGAAGTTGGTGTTGAGAACAACCAGTGTTCTTGTATGAAAATGTGATGAGATCAAACAATTTTAGAAGCTATTCTTTTCAAAAAAATCATGGGATATTATGGAGGAAGGTTTCTTGGTGCTTCATGACAACAGTTTAAGGTCAATGTTAGGTCATTTGAGCAAGTTATTTGAGTTTTTGTAAAACAAATCTATTTTAAATCCTCATTTTGAGCTTCCAAGCTTCTTAGCCTTCAAGAAAAAGTATGAAACACTCCTTAAAATGAATCAGTAGAAGGAATTTTTGGAGTAAATTGGCATACAAATCATGTGCAAAATTTTTTTTATCAAAACGATGTGTGGTTGAAAAGTTATGAGCATTTTAGTGGTGCAGTAGTTTTTCTCTCTCCTGTGCTATGCACCAAATCAATAAAAGAAAAAAGGTGTAGTTGGAATCCAAGTCTTGTTTAATCACTCTCTAGAGTATCTTTCGCAATCCTTTAATGGTGTTTCTCATGTCTCAGAAGGTATTTGAATTCTTTTCTTCTTGAAGATACATGTTGTTTCCATGTGTAATTATTCTTGGTGTGAATGTCTCATGGCATGTGAAGGATTCTAACTATGATGCAATTGGATCTATTGCTCAATAAGTGCTCAAAAGTATCTTCCACAGCGCACATGGAATTTTTATTAAGAATATTCAATCCTTTTTGGTATAGTAAATCATATCAAACCCTGCTAGCACATATTATCCCTGAAGGGCATTGGTCTCAATGCACCTCCGAACACTATCCTCAAGAGTCTTGTTTTCAAATGCAATACATTGATCAGTTTGATAAAATGGATATAGGAGAAAATAAAAAATAATGGAAAATTTTATTGGGTGTGAGTATCATTTTTTTGGATATGATAATCTTTAAAGGTTATAGTCTTCTTAGACTCAGGAATGCAAAATGAAGGTTCTTCACTGCCCTTATTTGAAGGCCATGCCAAACCAGGACCTTTTTCAGCCTTTGTGAGACATGTACTACCTCAATTTTGACATATTTTCATGATCTACATCATCTAGTTCATGGATTGCATCCAATTTTTTGGAGAATTTTGATACCGTACAGCTTTCATCCAAGTTCTCTTGCTTTCTATGTCATACTGTATAGTCAAGGTCTCTTCATATTTACATGCAAACAATGATCCTAGGTTCAAGCAAACTACATCAAGTTCAATGGGAATCTCAATTGTATCTAGATAAGAAGGTAATATTGTAATTCAAGAACTCTCATAAGTCCTTCTTACTTCAAAATCCATGCAAATGTTGGTCAATAAATTGAACTTCATTAGACCTGTCTCGAGTAGGTAAGACTGTGTTTTTACCCTAAACTTAGGGTTTTGATTAGAAGAATTTTGACTCGAATATGAACAAAATTCCTAGCCAATGAATCTCTTTAAAATCTAGGGATATATTTGCTCCATAGGTACCTAAGTATCAAATTTTTGCCAAAGGAAATCATATGTAAATAATGGAGTATGGTGAAAGAGAATTTCATAGTTTAATTATTTCAAGTAATTTGGTGCTCAGACTAAGGAAGATGGCCCACTTTTGTGATTTCTCAGTGCATTCTTTGATCAGAATTTGATCAAAATTCTTCTGAGTTTAGGTGTTTGACTACATGTGGGTATACTAATGAGGTTGAAATCAGTTATCAAATCTTGAATGAAATATTTGAAATTATTAAGACATGTGTGTCAGTCCATCAAAATACTATGTGAGCAGGTTAATTAGCCATGTTAGAAGGTAAACTTAGTCCTACAATATAGTATACTAGGTTCGATCTTCATGGAACTTTGAAATCCATCTGAGTGAAATTGGTAAATCTCGTAAATGTGCATGTCCATGTCTATGCTTGTGGAACTTCAAAACGTGCCTATGACAATGATTCATGTAAGTTAGAAGCTTAATATTATATCAGTGTTTAGTGTTTCACTAGACCTATGTTGGATTAAGTTTAATCTTTTTATAAGTGTGAGAGATATCTCAGGTCTTGAATATATTGTGGAGGCTCTGTAGGATTAGTCTAGGATGAATTAGAAGCACGGGAATACTGAGAGGGGGGGTGAATATGTATTCGACAATAAAAAAAAAAATCTCCAAGTTATTAATTTTCTTTTTCACACTTAACAAGATATTCAAATCTAAAAGTAAAATGAGAGCACACACAAAAATCAAATACACATAACACCAGATATACCATGGTTCACCCAGTATGGGCTACATCCACCAAAAGAGACTACTTGTATCAACTGTCCAAATCCAGCCAAAAATATAGTGTTTATAAAGTGTGAGCACCCACTCACAAAAGACACCAATCTCCAAGCTGAACACCAATTCATCCCTTGAATGCAAACACCCACTGACTGTGCAATCTCTTATTTAAAGCACCAACTTCTGGAGACACCAATCCCCAATCTGAAGCACCCACTCCAGAAAATCTACAATATAAATCAATGATAATTTCTCCTTATATATTCTCTCTCTCACATACTCATACTCACTTCAGAGATTTATAATATCAGCCCACATACATATCACACTCATGCAAAATGCTCTCTTTCTTGCTCTACTCAAAATGTGCACACAACACTTACTTATATAGAAAGAAGGAGAGGAAAAACCACTTGTGGTTTCCCTAAAACCATGTGCCCATACCATGGGCCAATTTTGCTCCAAATAGCAATATTATCTTACACATGTAAGATTAACTCCTCTTACGCATCATAAACTGTCATAAAATACTTTACATGTCATAGAATCTCTTACGTGTCATAAGCTATCATACAATATATTACGCATCATAAGTTATCATAGAATCTCTTACACGTCATAAGCTGCCATATAATCTCTTACGCTTTATAAAATCTCTTACACATCCCACCATGTGTCGTAAGATTCCTTTGGTGAATATTAAAATATTTAAATTTTGACATCACACTAATATGGATAAATATTTTATGAACACTAATGTTGTAATGTTGAATATTAAACAAATATTCAGACCTCAATATTTCCATCAACACTAATGTTGTACCTTTGACATCAATGACAAAGTACTCAGCAATTCAGTTTGGATTTCACATGAATCATCAATAAAATTCATAAGAGACAGGCGGTCCAATCTTTATCTTCTTCCGACTTAGGATAAGATCGATAGAGAAGTCAAAAGGTCATGATTATTTAAGTTGCAAGTTGATATAAAAGAAATCTTTTATGATGAATAAGTCAAAAATACATGAGTTACAAGAAATTAAGAAGATGTTGCAATAGAGAAAATATACCCAAAATTCACAAAAGTGAAAAGTGTGTGAATGATAATATGAAGGGACAAAGTTGTTGTTAACAAAACCAAGTGCAGATCAGATGAGGGGCACTGAATGTAAGTGTGGAATGCCTAAGCAGTCAGTGAATGTGAGAGGTTAGAATGAGTGTGAGAAGGTGCTTACTTATTCAGACAAATTATTACAGTGAAAAAGTATGTACTTAATGAATGACTATGTCTACAATGGTCATGAAATAGTGAGATGGTTTTTGCATATGTTTTTTTTATTGCAAGTATAAGAACTCTGTGATAGAGATAGTTTTTGATGGTTGTCTGTGAGTGCAAGGTGTAAGGAAAAACAATGAGGTATGACTGATTGGAGTATGTTGTATGATTTTTGAAGGCTATTAGAGATATAGAGAAAGAAACATAGATGGATGACAAGGAAAGATGGATAAAAGTGAGTGGTTCAGTGTACAGGGTGTGAGAAGAAATTTTAAAATTTTACAAGTAAGAACCTTAGATTTTGGTATGTGAAGGCATATGACAGACTAGTTTGTAGAGTGTTCAGGGGTGACCAAGATAGAGTGAAACAAGGAAGTAGAGAAAGAGTGAAAATATAGGGTCATAATCAGATGTTTAAATCATCAAAGTGAAGAGTGATCAAATCTTGTGTATTTCAAACTAATTTGCAGCTCAGCAATATCAGGGAGTAATTGTTTTTTCCTTTCAAGTAGCAACTTACAGAAGGTCAGTGGTAGTTGACTAAAGCATTCGGGGAATTGAAGCTTCCCTTTGAGTTGAAGCTCACTAAAGAGTAGTAGAATTTGATTGAATTGTAGGGGGTTGAAGCCTTCAGATTAGGTAGTAGCTTGGTCAAATTGAGGAGTAGCAGCTCCTGGTTGAGTTGAATCTCAACCTTGAAACTAATGTAACATAAGTGGGACAAATTGGTCCTAAGCATAGTTCATAGTTTCAGTGGTTTTCTTCCCATTTTGGGTTTCCCACATTAAACCTTGTGTCATTGTGTTCTCTCTTGCAAATTGCTTATGTGTGGTTTTATGATTTTATCATATTAAATTTAAGAAGGTAAATTTGTGAAGACACTGATTCACCCCCCTCTCAGTGTCATAGTTTCCAACAATTGGTATCAAAGTGTGGTCCTCTTGAATCAATCCTAACAGCTTGGAGGTGATCCTGAAGACACAAGCATGGGTACATCAGCATAATCAATGTTGAAGAAGAGGTATGAAATTTCTCAAGCTCTTATAAAGTAGTTAAAGGAAGAAATCAAGCTTAAGGAAGTTAGTCATGGCCAAGAATTAAATGAGATGGCTTCATTTGTTAAAAAAAGTGTCAAAGGACTTAAAAGATAAAGAAATTGATTTACCTTAAATTTGAAGAGGATTTAAAGAACCTGAAGATTGAGTTGGTACAGGTTACTAATCAACTTAAAAACTTGACAAAGCAAACAAGGAAATTCTAGTGGAGTAGAGCATGAGACATATTAGGCAACTATTCAAGCCATAAGTGGAGAATGTGAAAAATTAAATGCAGAAGTAGAGACCCTGAAAGAAGAGCTGGAACAAACAAAAAAAAAAAATTGAGAGTTGAATCAAGTAATGCTTCTTGTCAAGGATGTTCTCAGCCTAAGAAGGAAAACAAATAGCACAAGAAGATCTTTAGGCAACCAGCTGCAAGGAAATTATCAGGTATGTTTCATGGATTTTATTTTTCATGCAACATTTTTGGACATAGAGCTAGAGATTGTAGGAGAAAAGGCTTATGAAGGCTATCCATGGAGAGATTATAGGATTGATTATGAGAAGAGCATAGTGTGTTTTAACTAAAGGAAAAGGTCACACATTCAAGAATTGTTTAGAATATTCAGTAAATCAGTTTTGGGACAAGAATCAGGTTGTGTGCTTTAACTTCCATGAGCTAGGACATTTTGCAAGACATTGTCATGAATCACCTAGATTCATCTATAAGTTGAATTATTTCCAAAGACAAGACACAAGGATACAAAGAGAAAATGTAAACTCAAATAGTAAGACCAAGTCAAATATGGTTGAGAGAAATGTTGGAAATAAGAAAGAAAAATGGGTATGCAAGGTCAAGAAAGAAAAATCAAAAACTGAAACATCAAAGGATGACAAATAGATAGCAAGGGAAGATGTTGAAGAACAACAATCCAAATCAGTCAAAAGAGAATCAAGCACAAGCAAGATAGCAAAAAATGATGAAGAAAGGAAAGAAGAAAGAAAAAAACTCTAGTACAAAGCATGAAGAATGTTTTCCCCAAGTTAGTATTAGAACAGGTGTATGAATTATGTTTATCTGGCACCCAAGAGGAAGTTGAAAGTTCAGGTGATCTGGTAGTCACACCAAGATTTTATCTCAAAAGATAAACAAGAAATCAAGGATAAAGAAGGAAAGAGTTGAGTCATCATGTTGCCTTGATGAATTTCTCCTGTTCTGATGTGATTTAGAAAGATGGTATGCCTTCTCTAGGCTTCTAGAAGGTGTACACTAGCTGAAGGAAGCTCAAGTTGAAATTGTTTGTTGCATCTATCATTTTGTTAAGTTATGTCAGTTTCAAATTGAAATTATTGATCCATATTGGAATTTGTGTATTCTTGAGTGTCTCTTGAGTGGTCTTAAAGAGAAAATCAGTCAATAGGTGTTATTGAGTCATAAATCCCAAGATTTTTGCCTTGCAAGAAATTGAGGTTTGAGAAGTTGTTCATCTAAATTTGTTTAGTATGGTGTGTCATGAATCAATCATAAGCTTCAAGTGTATGAGTCAAGTGTGTACAAGTTTGTGTGAAGTGAAATAGAAGTCTTACACTTGATGGAAGTTGTCTAAGAGCATAATAGGTTTGAAATGAGCTATCAAAACAGAGGTGTATCAAATCTGAAAATGAAAGGGATCATAAGTGACTAAAGAGCCAAGCTTTTTCTTAAGAGGTCAAATTGTGCAATAGGTTGGTAAAGGATCAACAAGTCACGTATAAAGAAAGAAATGCATTATTTTTTTATAGAGGAAAGCATCTTCACAGGGGGAGCAAGCTGAGGTATCAAAGTTGCTCCAAGAGGGCTCAATTTGAGTCCAAATAGGGGGAGTTGGTTTTCCAATTCTAGGAATAAATCATGAGGTCTAGTAAAGATAGTGGAAGAAGGTGAAGGCTGAATTTGCAAGATTATATCTTAGAGGGAGTGTTGCAGGTGTTGCATGAAAGAAGAATAACAATAATTTTTGAGTCTCTTCAGACAAGAGAGCAACATTTTCCCAAGGGGGAGTACTTACAAGGTATGAGCATATTATTTTTGTTGGTTTTTTCAAGATAATTAGTTTGTTGTGATTGTACACCTTTGTCATAGATTTCAAATGGGGAGATAGTGTTCTAGAAACTTGTTTCATGGTCTGAGAATATCAAGCATATCAGTTTGCCATCAAGTTTCAGTGTGTTGCCATCAATGACAAAGGAGGAGATTGTTGCACCCTGTTGCATTGGTGGTTGTTTTCATTGATCTCAAAGGAATTGATGGAAAAATAATAAGAGTAGGTCCAAGAGTTCTGCATATCAGATGGTATTTCATATGGTTTCAAGAAGGCAGGGACTTGAAGGTTGATTGGTAGTGCCAATTTAGGTTGGTTTCAGGTGCCTAATGAAGTGTGAGGCGTGGATGGTAGCAGGTCATAACAATCATGGGAGAGGCCTTGAGAGATTATCTATAGCATGTGTGAGAAAATTTTAGGCTCATCTCAGCCCCAGGAGTCAATTTTTTATGTTGGTCAAAAATGGTGTTGAGAACAAGTAGTGTTCTTGTATGCAAATGAGATGGTAGATAATTTTAGACCTATTAATTTCAAAAAAATCATGGGAGATGATGGAGGAAGGTTTCCTGGTGCTTCATACAAAATTTAAGGTCAATGTTAGGTCATTTGAGCAAGTTATGTGAGTTTTTGCAAAACAAGTCTTTTGAAAAGCTCATTTTGAGCTCCTGGCTTCTTAGCCTTCAAAAAAATTATATAGAGACTCCTTCGAATAAATCATAGAAGGAATTTTTGGATTAAATTTGCATAAAAATCATGTGCAAAAATAATTTTCTCAAAAGGAGGTGTGGTTGAAAAGTTATGAGCATTTTAGTGGAGCAATTTTTCTCTCTCCTAGGTTGTGCACCAAATCGATAAGACCAAAAAGGTGAAGTTGGACTCCAAGTCTTGTTTAATCAATTCTAGAGTATCTTTTGTAGTCCATTCATGGTGTTTCTCATGCTTATAAGATATTTTAAGGCTTTTGCTTCTTGAATATACATGTTGTTGCATTATGTCATTGTTTCTTGGTGTGAATGCTCCTGGCATGTAAAGGTTCTAATTGTTGTCAATTGGAGTTATTGCTCAATAAGGACTTAGAATTCTTCCACGGGTATTTGGAAATGTGTTTAAGCATCTACAATCCTTTTTGGTATGGTAAATCATATAATACTTTCTAGCATCATATTGTCCTAAATGAGCATTTGTCTCAATGCACCTTCAATCATTGTCTCAAGAGTCTTGTTTTCAAATTCAATGCTTTGATCAGTTTGATAACATGGATATAGGAGAAAATAGAAAATAATGGATATGTTTTGGGTGTGATTTCACTTGTTTGAATTATAATCTTTAAATTTTAATCTACTTATTCTAGAATCAGGGATGTAAAATGAAGGCTCTTCACTGTCCTATTTGAAGGCCAGGCCAAAATCAAGTCCTTTTTTAAGTTTTGTGAGACAAGTACCACTAATCAAATTTAAGAGCATCATGGTCTACATAATCTAGCTTGAAATTAATCCACTTGTTTGGTAAATAAACCATAGCTTTCATCAAGTTCCTTGCTCTATGTCAATGTTTACAGTCAATAGCTTTTCATCTTTACATGCAAACAGTGCTCCAGGTTATGAAAATTTCTATCAAGTCAATGACTCCTCTTCATGTTGACAATAAGGAAACATGTCAAGCACTCTTCAGAAGCCATTCTTTTTTCAATCCATAAAATATTGGTGAAGAAATGAACATTAGTTTTCTCTATTGAGTGTGATTGTTCAATACCTTAAACTAGGGTTTTGATGAGAGGATTTTGCTCAATAGTGACTGAGTTCATCCCAGAAATCTCTTAAAATTGGGACATATCTCTATTAAGGTACCTAAGATCATTTTCAAAAATGTTATGAAATAATGGAGTATGGTGAAAGAGATGTTCATCTCATATTTGTTGTAATTTCGTGCTCAACTAAGAAGAGGTCTTTTGTGATCTCAGTGAACATTCTTGAAAAATCTATGTTTAAATGTTTGAAAATGTGGGTATACTATAGAGAAGCAGTCTAGAAGAGGTTGATAAATGTTTTCAAATCATGTAATGAACTGTTATCAGTGATATGAAATCTCTAATTCTCATAGGAATGTATAATAAGTTTAGGTTTGTCTTCACATGTAAAGAATTCGGTGAATAGATTTTTCCCAAAATGTGAGAACTTCAAGCTATGGGTTGATTAATGCTTGCAAATCCCTTGACTGTGAGTATGACAAAAATCTCATGAACCCTTTTTGTGCAAATCGAAATGTTAGACTCCATCTTCAAAATTGGATAGAATGACATTCAAAAGGCTTAGAATAATTCAAGTGTTCAGCAATCACAAACAAATCCTGTTTGTCCAAGATATGAATCTTTTGAGCAGAAAGTGTGTTATTGAGAGATCTAAGTATATGAATATGGTTATAAATACTTCATATGGTTTTATCACTTTAGAATAGTTTCTCTTTTTTTTGCAGATGAAATGTAAAGAGTTATCAGTTAGAACAAAGTCACAATTGTCTTATTCATTAGAATGAACTTAGGCACAAAAAGAGAAGTTGATGAAAGGAAGTCTTGAAGTTTTAGTTGAGTAAATGACAATTTTTGAAGTGCAAACAAAAGAATATTTGTAAAATGATGAAGTCAGTCTTGAGAAACATGAGTATGACATAGGAAGAATGATCTTGGATAAGAAAATATAGCTAGAACTTAAAGGGTGAAAAGGATATGAAAAGTTGAAAGAAAAGAATATTAAGAGGACAATGTGTTGAAGTGTTGCAAAACAGTGAAGTTTCATGTGAATTTGAAATGGAGAAACTGAATGACAAGTTTTGTGGATGTGAAAGGATTGAATATACAGTGTTAGGAAAAAGCAGTGAAAGAGTTTGAAAATGCTTAGCCTTATTCATACAAAATAGTTATTAGTGAAAAAGTATGTACTTAATGAAAAGAACTATGACTACAATGGATGAAATTAGAGAGATGGTTAAAGTGAGATGTTTTAGTTGATTGGAAGTATAAAAAGTGTTTGTGATAGAGACTAAGACTGTTTGATGATTGACTGTGATGTAGGGTGTAAGGAGAAACAGTGAGGTGTGACTTATTGGAGATTGTTGTATGAATTTTTGAATGTTGGAGAGAGATTAGTAGTGAAACATAGATGGATGTGAAGGGATGATGTGAGATAAGTGAATGGTTCAGTGTAAAGGGTGTGAGAAGAAAGTTTAAAAGAAGATTAGATTTTTGTATGAGAAGGCATATGAATAGAATTTTGAAGAGTTCAAGGAGTGACTAAGACAGAGTGAAACAAAGCAATAGAGAAAGAGTGCAAATCTAGGGTCATAATCAGATGTTCAAAGCATCAAATTGAAGAGTGATCAAAGCTTGTGTATTTCAAACTGAGTTGTAGCTTAGTAATATCAGGGAGTTGTTGCTTCCTTGCAAGTAGCAGCTTGCAGAAGGTCAGTGGCAGCTAACTAAATCATTTGGGGAGTTGAAGCTTCCCTGTGAGTTGAAGCTCACTAAATATCAGTAGAAGCTGATTGAATTGTAGGGGGTTAAAGCCTCCAGACTAGGTAACAACTTGGTCAAATTGAGGAGTGGCAGCTCCTGGTTGAGTTGAAGCTCAACCTTGAAACTAATGTAACAAAAGTGGGACAAATTGGCCCTAAGAATAGTTCATAGTTTCAGTGGGTTTTCTTCCCATTTTGGGTTTCCCACATTAAACCTTGTGTCATTGTGTTCTCTCTTGTAAATTGCTTATGTGTGGTTTTATGATTTTATCATATCATATTTAAGAAGGTAAATTTGTGAAGACACTGATTCAGCCCCCCTCTCAGTGTCATAGTTTCTCTATCTTTGGTTTGACTAGCCTCTATTTTTGTCTGACATGCTTTATACTAAGATCAAGGTTAATGGAGTGCTAAGCAACCCTTGGATCAAGATCTTTGAGGAATTCATACCCCCATGAGAAGATATCACTGTATTTTTTACAGAGAGAGATGAAGGCCTTATTCTCATCATGTGTGTAAGATTTTCCGAGCAAAAACTCCTTTTCGCACACAATAGTGACTAGGGAGCAGTCTTCTTACATGGCATGCATATACTTTTATTCACCCTTAAACTCATCATCAAGGCTAAACATTTTCTCTAAGGTGACCATCCCTTTAGGTAACTTGTTTGTCTTTAGTTGTATTATTTGGTCACCATAGCTGTCATGCAAATCAACTTGCATGCTTGATGAGAACTCAGCTTCATTCTGAATGAATTGAAAGATCTACATGTCACTATCAAACACTTGCCAACTATTTTTTCTATCTAGAATGGATGGTCTAATCACCATCTTGATGTGTTGAGTGTTCCCTTTGACAAAGTCCTTAGTAGGGGAGAATTGTGAACCAAGCGCGGTCATCAGATCAGCTTCCTTGTTAATTTTACATGACACCACCTGTAGGTTTAGAGCATCAAATCTCTCAAGGAGATCCCAGACTCTGTGTTTATAATATTTGAGAATATTATTCTTTGTAGAGTAGTTGTTGGTACCTGGTGGATAAACAATTGTGTGTCCTCAAAGATCTGTAGTGCCTTAATCCTTTTATTTTCTATAATTAGCAAACCATGTACCAATGCTTCATACTCTACCACATTATTAGAGCATGCAAACTGCAACCTGTACACAAAAAATAGTTTCTTATCCTTGGGGGAAATGATAATAACACATGCACTCATGCCATTCCTGATTCTGGATCCATCAAAGTATAACTTCCATATACCAGGGTTCTCTTCACTTTGCTTGAGCGTGCATGACAACATAGCTTATTCTGTAAGGATGCAGTAGGTACTAATCCCATTTTCATAAGCTTCCATCTCCTCAGCATATGGATCAAATCTATGGTGTCTCTCTACCCATTGATCCAGCACTAAGTCCGGGATAGGAGGCGCGATAGGCTACTCTTCAAAAAATGAAACTTGTTCTTCTTGGATTAAACAGTTGGCTTGGAGAGGGGATGAGACATTTGACTCTACATGATAGGAAAATATTGACTCAGATTGTATGGTAAATCAGGTACCATACCTTGTCTTGAGTAACATATGGGTCCAATCAGAAGATAAGTAACCACCCACTTTAGCGGTAAAGTCCCTTGATAGACACATGGCAAACAAAGGGGACATATCAATGATTGACACATCTTGAGTTATTGTCAGACTTGGACATGCATGGAGGGTTAACTCAAGATCCTTGATGATTCCTAGGGTAGTGACAGTTGAACCATCAAGTTGTAGGACTCATTTTTTTAAGGGGCTATACTTAAGACCTAAGACATCAACAATTTTCTTAGGCATGACAGAAGTACTAATGCCTGAGTCAATCATATACTCATAGACAAGATGTTTGCCTACTATCAACTACTCCTTTTCTAAGTCCTTGGTCAATAAGATACTTGTATAACATGCTATACCAAGCTCTAGGAGATTATTTGAGACCATACAGAGCCTTCTTCAACTTGCATACATAGTATTTGTCTTCTATGAGGAAAAAACCATTTGGTTGTTCAATATAAAATTCTTCATTTAGGTGACCATTCAAAAAATCTAACTTAACATCCATTTGGTCGATTTTGAACCTCTTGTGTGTTGTTTAAGCCAAGAATGGTCTAATTGCTTCCATCTTTGCTACTAGTGCAAAGGTTTCATAAAAATAAATTCCTTCCATTTAGGCATACCCTTTGCATACTAATCTTGTCTTGTTTCTAGTTACTTCACTTTTTTCGTTTAGTTAATTTTTATAAACCTATTGTTGTAATCACATTCTTGTCCTTGGGACTAGGAAGTAACTCCCAAGTTTCATTTTTCTCAATTTGGTCTAATTATTCATTCATTGCTTTCACCCAATGTTGATATTTGCTAGCTTCTTCAACACTCTTGGGTTCTACCATGGATAGAAGAGTTGTGTTCTCGTGAGTTATCAATTTTTTCAGCCTTCTTCTTGTGAGTATGCCTACATTTTTGTTTCCAATAATTTGATCAGTTGTATGATCTTTCTTGACCTACCTTGAAGGTGTTTTTGTGTCTAGTCTCTCTTGTTCATCATCTATTTCTTCATGAGTGCTTTCTTCCTATCTTCTTGGACTTCTATGAATGGAGATTTATCTTCTACATCATTTTTGGGTTGTGTTTTGATCTTCAAGGGATAAGACTCATAAAAATTTACATTAGTAATTTCTATTATATTTTGGAGCCTCTTATTATATCACATATATGTTGCACTTACTGAAGAGTATCCTAGAAATATTCCTTCATCACATCTAGAATAAAACTTTCCTATATTTTCTTCATCCCTCTTGATATAGCATTTAATCCCATACACTCTAAGATGCTTTACATTTTTTGGCTTGCCTCTCCAAAGCTCATATATTGTCTCATTGTTATTCACTCTTATTTTTTCCCTATTCAAGATGTATATAGTTGTACACATTGCCTCTCTCTAATAACCATCTAAAATTTTGTACTCATTCAACATTGTCCTAGCCATCTCTTGGATTGTCATATTCTTTCTCTCAACCACCCCATTTTGTTGAGGTGTCTATGTTGATGAAAATTGTCTCCTTATTCCATTTTCTTCATAGAACATCAAACTCATTGGACCAAAACTCACCACCTTTGTCTAATCTCAAGAATTTGATCTTTTCATTCTTTTCATTATCCATTAAGGCTTTGAATGCCTTGAATATTTCTAATGCTTCTGAGTTTTCTTTCAAACATGCAACCCAAGTCATCCTAGCATAGTCATGGATGCATGCAGTTCTTATGGGTCCAACAAGATCACTGTGTACTAGTTCTAATGGCCTTGATGTGGAATATTCCTTTGACTTGAATCTTCTCCTAGTTTGTTTCCCATATAGGAAAGCTTTACGAAGTGTATCAGTTGGTTTAATGATTCTTGGCATGTTTTTAACACATCCTTTTGAGCTTATTTAGACAAGGTTATCAAAATTTAAGTGCCCTAGCCTTGTGTGTCAAAGCTAACTGTAATATTCATTAGTTGTAAAGTACTTCTCTTTGTGGAATTCCTTTAGAACATACATGTTATTCTTGGTTATCTTTGCTTTTCTAATCTTCTTGTTTGATTTACTTTCTCTAATATCACACCCTTTGTCATGGAAAATTAATGTGTACCCTTGCTTACACATCTGACCAACACTTAGGAGATTGTACTTGAGACATTATACATATAATTCATTTCCAGTGACTTATTTTCCATTATCAAGGCTTAATGATCCCTTACCAATAATGTTAGTTGAGTTGTTGTCTCCAAATATGACATCTCTTGAGGCATTCTTAGTTAGGGAGCATGTTGCATGAGAAACAATAACCCAAAAAGGAGTGAGTGTACCTGATTGCATGGGAGTTTTTGAAGGGCTTGGTATATCTCTTGGCATCATTGTTGATCTTCTTATTGGCGGTGTGAGATGATTTTAGAGCATTATTTCCATTTTTCTTATATGTTGTTCCAACATCCTTGTTTTCTTCTTTGTATCCTAAACATGATTTGTCACTTGCATCTCTTTGGCTACTTAGAAGATCATCTAGATCATCTGTGGTTTTTCTAAACTTCTCAAATAGTTTCACCTTGCTTGACATTTGATCCAACTTAGTCTTTAGGAGTTCCATTTCTGATTTAAGTCTTAGACATTCTTCTTCTTTAGATGTGAATGATAATGCTATTATCTCTAGTTGAGATTTTAGTTCCTTGAACTTGTCTTCCTCCTGTCTCTCCTTCATACCAAGTATCTTTTCATAAATATTAATTTTCTCCTCATAGTCCTTCAGACTGGATCTCAACTTGTGGTTCTTCCTTCTAGATAGCTGCAACTCTTCAAGAGCACTCACCAATTCAGCTTCGAGGTCTATCACATCACATTCTTCATCTGAGTCTTCAACCTCAACATAATTCTCACCTTTAGAGTTGTTTTCATGTGGATATTTCAAAGGCCATGAACAAGGTTTCATTATAGGCTTCATCATTCTCACTCTCAGAGTTACTGTTATCACTTGAATTAGATGAGCTTGAATCCTACTTGGTGTAGAAGTTTATTTTGTTTTTGAAGAATTTCCTCTTACCTTCTCTCTTGAAGCTCTTTTTATGCTTGAGATGCTTTTTATCCTTTTCTTCATTTTCATTTTTCTCCTCTTTGTTCTTGTGAGGACATTTAGATGCAAAGTGACTTACTTGGCCACACTTGAAACACTTAAAAAGGTAATTTCTCCTTATACTTACATGATCCCTTTCTGAGTCTTCTCACAAACATGGCTTCTATCTTCTCATCATCAATCTCCACATCAGATTCCTCTTTATATTTATTTTTCTTTGGGTGTGATTCATTTTCAGCTTTGAAATAAGCTTCTTTCTTGACTTATTTTAATCCAATGGTTCTTAATTCATATGCTCCTAGGATGCTATGAAATTCTTCCAAATTTATCTTAGTCATGTCCTTTGCTTCCTCAGAGCTGATACCTTTGCATCATATTTGGATGTCAGGGACCTTAGTACTTTTTGAACAATCACATATTCCTCTTGCTATTCAGGACCTAACCCTCTTATCATATTTTCCACTTCATCCACTCTTTACAAATAAGAAGTTATGCTCTCATCCTCCTTCATTTTTAGGATTTTAAACTGTGCTATATAGGTCTGCAATTTGGAAAGTTTAACTTTGTCTCCTAGCGCCTAGGTGCCACAGTACAATTCCAATCACCCTGGTCCAGGCTTCTCCTTCATTCTTACACTTTTTGGGTTTGGGTACAACCTCTTGTGTTTTATTTTTACCACTCTTCCACCTTTGTGCGTTATTGGGAAAATTGCAAAATTACATAATTATCTTACCTATCTATTGCAGTTAGGGTTTTATTTACTTCTCTTGTTTCTTGTGTCATTTCATGTACTTTACTAGTTTATTTATCGTTGTGACTCTAAAATAGCGTATCTAGGGTTTAGATAAAAAGCTTATTTTTGTTAAAACACACGTACATGAAGATATGTATAAGAGAAAGAAAATGATATATGATAACATGAAATAATAAATGACGTACTTTTAAGGTTAAAATTAATTTTAGATTTATTAACAAATTCATATTAACGAAATGTTTATGTACATAGACCAGTGATCAATTTCAAGAAAAGGAAATATGTTACTGAGCATTTAAATTAGAAAAAATAAATCTAATCATTATAAAAATAAATTTATATTTTGATTTTAGGATCCCCTTTTTTAGAAATAAATAAATTGTAATTCCAAAAATTATGTGTGGGATGAGAAAAATTCTAAGAATTTATTTTACTATTGGTGATAGGACACAAAATCTTCAAGGGATTAGATAAATGTTTTATTATGCTATAGTTATGATTTTTAGGTATTACCCATAAAAAATGACCCTTAGAATAGGCCTAAAAAATATTACCAAAAATGAAACCCTACGGAAAAGATAAAAAAAATCTATTGGTATTGGAACATGGAAAAAACTAAATACTAAGCCCTAGAAAATGAAGTATGAAATTCTAGTCATATGGAACAAAGTAGTAGGATGTGTGTAATTCTAAAAAAGTGTGTTCACTAATAT
This sequence comes from Taxus chinensis, assembly GCA_019776745.2. NCBI lineage: Eukaryota > Viridiplantae > Streptophyta > Pinopsida > Cupressales > Taxaceae > Taxus > Taxus chinensis. The sequence continues at coordinate 902,505,920 of CM034146.1, forward strand.
GTAATTTTAACATAAAGGTTTATATTTACCGAAATAATTAATTATTTGTAAATATCAAATCAGACCAGGTTATATAAAAATATGGTAATCATTATCGGAAGACAGAGGCTATGTGGCTTCAGAGGAAGATGTCTCAGGGAAGAGAGCTTCGTTTGTTTGTTGTTTCCATGATCATGGTAGATATCCTTTGGCGGTAGGGAATGTTGTGACTTCATCTCATATAATGACTGAGTTTATGGTTAGATCAGGGTCTAAAACTAATGGTCATATCAAAGGAAGGTTCAGTGGCATGACTTTTTGGGAAGTGGGTGAATCTAGCAGACAACCTTCCAAGCCTATGGTCTATCCCAAGACTTCACTATTTGTTTCCTCTGGAGCAGAGGTTCTCTAATCTGAAGTATATTTCAAGAGTAATGGGATCATATGTTCATTTAATAATCTATTCCTATGTACCCCTTATCTTCATTACTAGATCTCGAATTAATGGAAGTCTCTTATAGAAGTTAAACTAGATATTTACCCAACATCTAGAGCATTTTCATTATAATTTTTGATAAAAATTCTGATAGAGATATGATATTTGGTAAATTTTTGTATTTTAAATATTATTTCCTTCTCATAAAACTGTGGTTTCCCTTGTTCAATCCAATGAGTGGTACTTTTCATGTCAAACCATTTTGGATTAAGTTTCCATATTTGCCTCTTCAATTCTGGAGTAAAAACTACTTACTTTCAATAGGGAAACCTTGGGTAAATGTCTGACTATTGATCCGAATACATCTTTATATCATTTTACGATATATCCTCATATATGATAGATATGAATATTTATATTGATTTTCCGCCTACTATTTATCTCATACTGAAGAACCAAACCTGGACTCAAAATCTAGATTATGAAGGTTTCCCTTTCAGATGCAGGACTTGTTTTGCTCTTGGTCACTTAGACTCAGATTGTTAGATGGGAAAAAATAAGGTAAAATTAGATCTTCGTGGTGGAATAATTAAGATACTAGTTACCTAGTTGCTGATAGTCAACCAGATAGTGATTCAATGGAAGATTATGAGAATGAAGCAAATTTTTTTCAAACGATTGTGGAGGGAATTCCTTCTCCTACTCCTATAGGGAAGGCTACACCCCATTCTGATGTTGAGGATACCAAATAACTTCCTCTTGGGACTCAAACTCATGAAGATAAGGAGAATTTTAAAATCATCATTCCAGTTCACACTAATGAAATTGTAAATCTGAACAATGGTATAGGTTGGATTATTATGAGGAAAATAAGAAATGGAAAATTGTAAATAATCCCCATAAAATGCATTTAATATTCTTTAGTTTGTCCCTCATATATATTCTTTAGTTTGTGCCACATGTCCTTAGATGTTTTGGAGTGCATGACCTTCACAAACCTTGTCTTAGATAGCCCACAAAGGATGTCATTCATAACTCTTGAGTTATTCTCATGAGCTTTCATGTCAACTACTGAAGTGACAAGCATACTAGGAATGGTGTAACCATGTTCAACCAATTCCCATATATCATATCCAAGAGACTGAATGTATGTACTCATCTTGAAACTCTAAAAGGAATAGTTAGTTCCACGGAAAAGAGGTGACCTGGTCATGGAGAGACCACTTTGTGCTTGATTGTTGTCCAAACTTTGTGTATGAAGGACCAACTTGAAGTGGTTAGAATTTCTCCACAATGTACCTGCTATGATACCAATTTTTAGACACTCAGGCACTGAGAGGGGAGGGGTGAATAAGTACCTCTTAATATTTGTGAAAATTGAATTCAATTATCAACCTAACATTCATTCATCATCCTTTTAAGCTATGAAGTGAACAAAGCATGAAATTATAGGAAGAGAGAGAAAAAACACACGAGGACACATGAGTTAAGGTGGGAAACCCGATAAGGGAGAAAACCCAGTGAAATCATAGCACTTTTAGGGAAAATTTTCCTATAACAATTACAATGATTTTGCCATGTGTTGAGCACCCACTCAACCTGAAGCACCCACTCTAATTTTTTAAGCACCCACTCCAATACAAATCCAAATACCCACTTGACTGATTTGCAATCACCTACTTGCAAAGAAGCACCCACTCCTAAATTGTTGAGCAACAAATCATACTTTTATCATATAAAATTTTGATCACCTTTAACTTATTTGTTTACATCAACACATTGTGATCACAGTTTCAACTCTTCACTTAATTTTCTCCTATCTTCACAAATCAACGCACTTTTAAACCTCTCTCCATAGCAATAATGATTCAAACACCATGGAGCATATTTATACACAAGGATAGATCTCTTACACTTCACATTCTCACCTATATAACTTCCTTCTCCTTTTAACTCGAATCAAGGAGACCAAAGGAAAAGACACAAACTGCCATAAAAGGTAATTATTAACTCTATCTTATCAGATTTCAACTCCCTTAATTATATATGCTTTCTTAATCCATTATGCACCTATAAGAGACAAAAATATGTCTTTAACAGAATGATAATCAGTTACAGGCTCAAGAATCTAAGACAGAACTCTATAGATGTCTGGATTGGAAGTTACACTGATTTTCTTCTTCTAGTGTGGTGAGTATATTTTTTCTTCTAGTACCTTATGAATTCACACAAAATTTCATAAGCTTCCATGAATGTTACAAGACCTACCTTCTTGAATTCCATTAACTTATTAAGTCTTATGAGTCATCATTTTGATCCCAAGTGTTCATTTGTGTTCTTAGACAACTAGAATTAGGACTTAAAAAATTAGGACCTTGAAAAAATAGTTTACACTTTGAAGCTAGAAAAAACATATTTTAAAAGTTTTCATGCTTCCAAAATAGGTGAGACCATGAACTAGGAGGTCTACTAACTCTTCAGGTACTTGAGGTATTATAGGTTGTGGTAGAAATACTTTAACCAACTCCACTTTCAGACCATGTTCACAAAGGTCCAAGATTCTCAAGAACCAAGTTTAATTTACCATGCCTCCATATATCATAATCACCTTCCATATTTTTCCATCACTTGCAACATCTCAGGATCAACAAGACATACCATCTCAAACACTCATATTCATAGGATATTTAGGGAAAAAATCCATGTGCATATCAGATTCAAACCACCTTCTTGAGAGACCTATTTGAGAATACTAGGCCAATGGGTTCTGATTATACAAAAACCCCACCAAGCCAATATAGGAGCTTTAACATGTTGCATTAGGCCTGTAAAGAGTTTCCATACAATTCTTACACTTCACTCACCATCCTTTACTCAAAGACTCTTCCAATTCATGATGACTAGTTATTACACACTTAGTCTTCTAGCGGTAGGAAGGAGGAATGCATCTTCATTTCAATTTTTTCTCACACAACTTGCTCAAAACACTTTGTGATCATTTAGAGGACATCAATAGCTATCTATAACAATAAAAATATCTTCATGAAGCATCCAACATGCACATGTACCTATAGATTTAATCAAAACCAGTGCTATTATGTATACCGTACATTCAGATATGTAGCTGCACAATTGGATTTTATTGAGTCTTGGAGAGTACTTTTCATGTATAAGACATAAAATAATCTTGACCAATGTATTTTATTTCGATACCTTGTATATTTCTCCTATCACTCTAAGTGAGGGTTTTGGAGGGTTTGAAACTAGTTCAGAAAAATAGATAGAACTCTTTTATTTCACCATCATTTGATCTCAGAAAATTTGCATTATATTTTTATTCCAATTTCCTCCAAAAATTATCTTATGATTTATTTGAAGAACCCATGTCAATTTAGAACAACTGCTAAGAAGTTGTGGCGCTCAGTTTGTACTTCTCAAAAATATGGTTTTGAAGAATGTGATTCCACATGCTTGATTTTCACTTTCTGACCCTGAAATTTTTCTCACACCATGATAAATCATACCTACAACATCTCCCTTTGTTGTTTTATCTTGAGGTACTATGAAATTGATCGTCCCATCTCATTTTCTTGTGAGTACTAGGCACTTTATCGAGACTACATTTTCACTTGACCAATTTAAAGCCCCAAATACCTAATTTATGGTCTTTTACACCTTTATATGCCTTGTACAATGCTTCTTCACACCTCAAAAGCTTGGAATATCCTTATCAGACATGCAAGCCATCATACACCAATACCTACTAGGAATAGGCCTTCAAACTAGACCCAGTTTAGCTGGATTCACCCATATAGCACTAAGTCTGACGTGTACATCTTCATGGAACCTGCTATAGATACTTTAGACACCTCCTAGAGCATGTGAAAACACAATTTGGTTCATACCAAACATCTCAAGATAATGCAAACACTTAAACCTTCAAGACAATGACTTGACTTCTCAAGGTACTAACTTCACTCACCAAGACAATGCACATACTGACCTTTAGAGGCACAAGACCAACATCGAGACACATTTATGTAACCAAGATAACATGAAAAATGCATTGAATACTCTTCAAAAACATTCTAATCATTCATGACATCATGAGGAGCCACATATATGTTTGACCATATACAAGGACTCACTAAACACATTGAATGATTGAATGTAATTTCGTATTCACTTTATTTGGTTGTTTTAATTTATATACTTGTAACAGACACACACTCCACCCATATACCCCCTACCCTAATTATGAAAATTACATACTCTAACCAACACCCATGTCTTTTGGTGACTATACATCTCATTCAACAATCAACATTCTTATGGGTAGTTAAATTATGCTAAACTTTCTTGATAAATTTATGGGTTTGCTTAAGACTAGATTTTCTTCACTTAACTTTCCATATTTGATCTCTATTTTTCAACAAAAGTGTCAACCATTATTGCTAAAGACTGTAATTATAACTAGTTCAGAGTGCATTATCAAATATGGAATATAAAAATCAATTAAGACCTTATCTTTGCTCTTCACTAAGAAACTCTATTGTGTGAAAACACAGGCAATATACAAATTTTTGTAATATACTAAATAATAATTAAAATAAACCCTATTCTTGCTTTTAACTACAATACCTTGTTTCCAGGAAATAAACACCTAATCATTTCATCAAACATTTCACAGGATTCTTTTACACATATTAAATGCTGAAAATGAACACATTCAAGGGTGAACCCACTTTTTGTTATGAAAACAATTGTGTAGTTTAAACAGATGACATATCACAATTTGAAATTTACAAGACACCCCTAGAAACTCCAAAAAAGCATTTTTCTACTATTTTCCTTTAAAAAGGGAGCCAAATCTATTGTCAAAATTACAAGCACATAAACTTGTAGGGGGAAGACACATACCTTTTCTACACTCTAATTCACTGTAACCCTTGTGCATGAACTTATCTTCTTACAAGGAAAATCTAAACCCGTCACAAAACCTCGACTCCTCTTTTAAGGGTGGCATGCAAAGAAAACCCCAATTATCTAGTACTAGGTAACAATTGGTTTAAGGAATAAAAATTAGTCTACATAATACATATGGGTGGTAAGATTCAACAACAAACTTGAATTCCATTTATGGCAGATGTACTGTAATTATCTTGAGCATCGTTTGCACCCAACTCCACACCATACAATTTCATGCCCCTGTAAATGCTCACAAGCCAAAGCAAAATAAAAAATTAGACATCTAATGCAATCGATTCTCCTCCTTCGTTCAAAGGTCTTATACTAGATAGATGTAATCTATGTCATTAATGACATTCATGCAAACCCAATGCTTGTGGTAAATACTCCGATATGCATAAACATTTTTAAAATAGCAAATCAGTTTGAATCTATATATTTACGTTGGAGGTTGATTTAATTTAATTTTAATTAAATCTATATTGTAGAGTAACTACTGTAATGAGTAATGTATAAATGATAAATTATAGTAATGACACAAATAAACAAGCATGTACAATGCAAAACCCTAAACAAGAGAAGGAGATAAGAAGACTTAGTTACTTTTTACGTAGACTAAAGGTGATCTAGGCAGGTGAAAGTGTTGATCAGGCTATAGACAACGTCGTTATTGCTCACTATAAATTCTACAAATCAGGTACAATGCAAGACAGGGGCGCCCACAAGAGGACAGAGGCACCTGGGTGCTGGTGACCAAATCTGGGTGTTAGCAGCCATATAAATGCTCAAAAACTTATTTCTTTTGTGTCGCAAGGTTTTTTTTTGTTGATCCCTATCTATTGCTTGATATTAACACTATGTAAAACAAAATAATTACCTATATATGTCCACAAACCACATCAAATCTATTAAAAAATATGTAGAATGTGGAGTCAGAATGACCTCGGCGGTCACCCGAAGAGTGAACTTACTGCCGAGTGTTGCACTACATACCAGACCCCATGTAGTTCTTGTGTGTGTGTGTGTGTGTAGAAATGATGACCTAAGATGCCCTTGTCCAAGTTATATAGTGATAGCGGACTAAATCTAGAATGTAGCAATGTATAGTATGTGTGGATGGAATAGAATAGACTCCCCTTCTATGTAGTGTATGCAGAAGTGGTCCAACCCTTGTCCTTTGAATGGATGATTCCTTTGAAGTGTTATAATGCCTTTAGATGTAATCTTAGGTGGTAATAGTAATGCTTAGTGCTTGGTCCTTATTTTTGAGAAGTAACTAAGTATATATATGGTTCTCGTGTTTGAATGAACCATAAGTGAACAAGATAACAAAAAGATAAAAGAGACCCAAAAAGAGTGAATAAAGGTAAGAAAGGGTCAGAAGTGCCCAGTATGGACAAAAGCATATGGGCGATGGTGTCCTAAGTGGGTTCTAGTGTCTACGGCCATAAAAGATAAATAAATCAAGTTCCATCAGGGTTATAGGGTGTGTAAGGCCAAAGATTAAACAAGATACAAATAAAAGAGGCCAAAGATAGTTGTCAACCACTAGTTTTCTTACTTAGGAATCAAATATACATTAGTATGCTTGTGGACCTAGAAATGTACCCAAGTGCATGATTTTACGTCTACATTTGCCCCCACTTTATGTTGTTAATTGAATAATCGATAACATAAAGTAGATAGAAGATACATACATTATAATCGTGTAGAGAGTGTGGAAAATAACATGTCAAGTGGACAAGTGAAGTGTGGAGACTAGGAAAGGGAAGTGGATCCTAGGGGTGTAGACTTGCAAAAGAAGATTTAGAGAGCAGTTAAATTCATGTATATGAAAAAATTGAATAAAGTATGTATAAGTATGTAAAATTGTGAAAGTATGTAAAAAAGAAAGTGTGCACCTGATGTATGAGAGTATAAAGGATAGAAAGATGTCCTGAAATGTTGTGAAAGATGAGTTTTTTGGCCGATCACACGCCAAGAGAAAGTGTTGGGGAGAGAATTTTAGTTTTACTCTCCCTCCAGAACTCTGCCCAATAAGCACCAATGCAGATGGTATATCCTGATTTGTTCTGTTTGTCCCAATTTTTTCTGATCATAGGAGATAGAATACATTCTATGACCGAAGGCTTATTACCTATTACTGTTGAACTACTATGTAATTTGTTGTAGACTTGTTGTACTAAGAAAATGATTGTTTCTACGCTAGGTAATTAGTGACCATGGGAGGATAGAAGTTCCTAGGTGCTAGTGTTTAGTTCTGGGCACTGGTGTCTGCTCTGTATGTGAGGTCCAAGTCTTTTTCTGAACCATTTTGTGACTGTGTTCCTATGCTTTTTATGTACTATGTTGATCTAAATTGTAGCTTTGAGATGTTGTAGGGGTGATTTGTTCACCCAATGTATGCCCCCCTTGTTTAGGGTGTATGCGACTATAGTAGAAGAATGCGGCCCAAAGGAGAGGACCTTATGTTGATCTTAAATGGATACCTATAGGGGGTAGGGGATTTGCATGGTAGAAACCAAGGCACATGTAAATAAAGTAGGCTAGTACAAGTGTTAGTAGTAAAAGTAACTAGTATGTAATAGAAAACAATGTAACAATCAAGTGTGTAAATAAGATGGACCATAAAAAGTGGGTTTCAAATATGGTACGTCACTTATAGTGTCACAATAAAATTAGGGTTAAAGTGGTCATAAGCATATAATGATCACACAAGACATTCGGCATAACCTGCAAACAACAACAAACAATAGGAAGCATTGGAAAGCAAGTAGTGATAGACAACCATGGTTGTAAATAAACTTGTAAGGTAAATGCTACACATGAAGCACCCGTTAACATGTTAAAAAGATAAATAGTATCTCAAGGCATGTGTAAATCAACAAAAAATTAGACTAACTTGTAATGATAAATAGTGAATAATGTAACAATGGAACCTGAAGTGTGTATAATGTGGTAGTATTGAAAGCAGATGCGCCCAGAAGCCTCGGTGGGATTGGTAAAAGGTATAGTACCAAACATCATTGCAATGTGTGAAAACCTATAAGAGATCTGCATTCACCTCAAAATACCAAGAACGTGCACGTGTATATATAGAAAGAGGATGACATACTAATAATCCGACTAACATGTAATCATGGTATACCAGGGGAGGGGCGTATTATTAGAGATGAGAATGGGAAAGTTTTGATCACTGGTTCCTTTCCACTAGAGGTCGATTCTAGTAATCTAGATGAAGTCCAAGCCTTGCTGGAAGGTGTGAAACTTGCAGTTGCTTCAGGTTGTGATCATTTCCACATCGAAGGTGAATCTCAAGTTATTATTCATTCCATATGTAAAGGAAGTTCGTAGAATTGATCTCTAAATTATTATATCAACAATATTTTGTTTTGGTTGGATAAATTAAATTTTTGGCAAACCTCTTATGTATTTAGGGAGGTAAACAAAGCGACCGATTATCTAGCTAATATCGGTACGACTTTGAGGGATGAAGCAATAATATCCCAACATGTCGAAGATTGGGAGGGGCTACATGCAATCATTATTGGCGATGGCAAATTTAGCATGAATTAATTACTCAAAGGCCTTAGCTCATGTGGGTTGGATTTAAGTGCCCACCCTCATTCTCATTTTATAATTTACAACCTCTTCTTGTCAGTTCAGTTCCCATGGTGGTGCTTCCATTGCCTGTGGATTTTCTGTGTAGTGAAAAATTGGAAATGGCCTTCTTCAATTCTATTTCTCACACCCATTTGAGGAAGGTCTTCAGGATTAGATTGCCTATAGTATGTGAAGCCATTAAACATATTTTGGGGGAAGCCTATCTCATCGACTCCAAGAGGGCTAGGGTAAATTATGAATTTACATCGATGTTTATATCGAATTTTCTTATGTTGAACCGTAACAAGGAGGAACCTTATGGGATAGCCCATTTTTCATTCTACCCTCTCATATGGTAGGTTTGGATGAATAACGGGAGCACTGCAACCTTATCACTTTGTCTCTGTCTGTGGGCTCTACAATGGATGTGGGGTGGGTTGATAAAAGTTTGGTGGAACAAATGGCGGAGCGGAACCTTGCTTTCAATTGGTTTGAGTAGGTTGTTTTTTACTTATGTGATTCCTTGAATCCCAAGTTGTGTCATCTCCCTCCCTTGGATTTATTTGTGATCAACTCTCAACCCAACACCAGCTCGTGCTTCATATTTACGGGTAAATTTGGGTCTTACATACACTTTCCTACTCAAAATTTTCACTACCAGTGGTGGACATAGCATAATGGCTACCCAGGGGAGATTTGTGGGTCCTTCTTCCTCTTCTGTTAGTGTCAAAGTGGAGGTCATCGATATCTCAAATGATGACTAGCTAGTTTTGTTTGTTTGTTTTGTAGTGGTTTTTTGGCTACGAGCTTTGTCAATATGCTCTCTTTGTATTTCCTTTTTGTTAGGATTGTGTTTCATTGTCTTATCCTTGTGTGTTTGTAAGAGTGGGGCCCCATCAACCCTCTGATTTATAGCTTTATTCAAAATCATTTAAAATTTTTAAAAAAATTCGAATAGCATGGAAAACAAAGTGTAATATGTAAGTAGATAAAGCTAGTGAGAATAGATGCAACTAAGATATGAAAATGCAATATATGAGTGTGATGGTGTGGTATGTAAAATGTGAAGATGACAGGAGCAATGTGCCCCTCAATGGATGTGTATGAGATGAGGTTCATTTAAAGGGACCCTCAACCATCAAGAATGAATCATAGAATAAGAGTGTGTCATCGAGTAATGAGCATGTTTTGTGAGAGTAGATGTGAAAAAGGATGTATCATGAAGCATAGAGTGTGAAATGTGAATGATGTGAGGTTCATTTCAGAATTAGACCCTCAACAGTCGAGTATGAACCGTAGAACTATAGTGCATCACATGGTAATGATGATACAATCTATATACCAAAATTTGTGAGGGTGTGTAGAGGGATTACTTATGATGCACATAACATGAAGTGTGATAGTAAATGCTAGAGACAATTGATAGTTATGGAAGAGGGGGGGGAAGGAGGATGAATTTTGAGAGGTAGTTGCATAGTTGGAATTGGTTAGATAGGTGGCTCTTGACTTACCAAAGAAGGAACATTAGTGATTAGGGATTGATACACATTAGACATGGAAGGACCATATTTAGGAGCCCATTGGGATTTAGCAATTTTTGAAGCAAATGAAATAAAACCCTAATGCTCAAGGTGCTTAATTATTCATTTTAAAGCATAACAATCATTGTCGTGATGTCCATTAATTTTTTGATAATTGCAGTTGAATTAAATCTATATTGCAGAGTAACTATTGTAATGAGTAATGTATAAATGAAAAAATACAATAATGACACAAGCAAACAAGCATATACAATGTAAAACCCTAAATAAGAAAAGGAGATATGAAGACTTAGCTGATTTTTGAGTGGACTGAAGGTGATTTGGGTAGGTGAAAGTGTTGACCAGGCTTTAGACAACATCGTTGTTGCTCACTGTAAATTCTAGAAATTAATAACGATGCAAGACAGTGGTGGCCACAGGAGGGCAGAGGAATTTGGGCATTGGTGACCGGATCTAAGTGCTACTGACCATGCAAATGCTCAAAAATGGATTTATTCTTCTGTTGATCCTTGTCTATCACTTGATATTCACACTATCATCGTTAAGGGTACTTGTAACCTGTAAAATATAATGAATATATGCACATGTCCACAAAAACACATCAAACCTAATAAAAAATATGCAAAATGTGGAGTCAAACTGACCTCGACAGTCACCCAAAGAGTGAACTTATTGTTGAGAACTGCACTACATCCCAAACCCCCTGTAGTTCTTATGTGTGTGTGTGTGGGAATGATGCCCTAGGATGCCCTTGTGCAAGTTACACGGTGATAACGAACTAGATATAGAATGTAGAAATGTATAGTATGTGTGGATGGAATATAATAGAATTCCCCTCCTATGCAGTGTATGTAGAAGTGATACAACCCTTATCCCTTGAATGGATTCTAAATGGATGTCTTTGAAGTGCTTTAGTTCCTTTAGATGCAAGTTTAGGTGGTAATAGTAATGTTTAGTGCTTGGTCCTGATTTTTGAGAAGTAACTAAGTATATATATAATTCCGTTTTTTGAATTTTGTAATTGACAACTGGAAGGTCGACCCATAAGTGAAAAAGATGCCCAAAAGATAAAAAAGACCCAAAAAGAGTGAGTAAAGGTAAGAAAGGGTCAAGAGCACTCATTATGGACTGAAGCATCTAGGTGTTGGTGTCCTAACTGGGTGCCAATGTTTGCGGCCATAAAATATAAATCAGTTAGGTTTCGTCAGGGCTGTAGGGTGTGTAAATAAAAGAGGCCAAAGATAGTTGTCAACCACTATTTTTCTTGCTTAGGAATCATATATACATTAATATGCTTTTTGAACCTAGAAATGTACCCAAGTGTGTGGTTTTGTGTCCATAGAGGTGTCCTCTTTGGAGCAGGATTTTGTGGAAATTTTCATTTTTGTTGTGGTTAATATTCAAGAAAGTGTTCCTGAAAGAACATAAAAAAACTTCTGACAATCATCCCCATGAAGCATTGCATATGATTTCTTTAAGATATCAGAGCTAATTTACCATATGTTTCACTGGATGTGGTAAATAATATCTATGTTCAAATCTCAAGATAGACATTAGCTCGATGTCCCCCAATCGATTCCTTCAATTCTTGGTAAAATGCATGCCTTTACTTGATTTTTTATATGTCATAAAACACATTACTCAATAGGTGACATTTAAGAAATTTTAAAATATGTGATGGATGGATCATTGAAACTTTCACCAACTATAACCAACAGATGCCTTGTTTAGGATACAATACCATGGACTATCATAATTACAACTTATAGAAGACACGTGCATGTAAATAGTTCATCAAAATTCCTGAAAGATTGTGATCTCAAGGACTGAAATGATTGGAGGATATGCAAAAAATGATTTTGTTGAGAAGGGCTAAAAACTTCAAGGTAAATACAAGTGTTTTCCAAACCCCATTCTTTTACAAACTCAAAGGCAACTTCATCTTCGAATCCCATGGTTGTTTCTTTTGCTAGGCCATATTCATCTTGAAAGGTTGCATCCTCTACTAAGGATTCTTCATCGCCTAAATGTTTGGACTTCACTATAACTTCTTTTTCCTTCATGATTTCATAAACAAATTGTAAATTTGATGATTGTAATCAAGTTATAGCTAAAGGTGAAGTTAATGTGATAAATTTTCATTGTAGTGAGAAGAATATAGATAAAACCACACTCCACAACATTATTCGGCATGAAGTATGCAAAATGTGGAGGCATATAAAAGACACATGAACTATTTGATGAAATTCTTAAAAAAAAATTGGTCTCATGGACTGCAATGATTGATGTGCATAAGAAAGGTTTCTTCAAATACCTTTGAATCTCTCAGGTAAAAGCATTTGGGAGATTTAAAACCAAACTCCATAACATGTTTCTGCATATTCCTATACTGTGTCAAATGGGCATATCATTTCAATTCTAGCCAATTTTATTTAGATGGATATGAATAACGCGTTCTTTGTCATGCCATTTTGTGTTATTGTTCGCTCCTATATTTCGTTTTCCTTGAATGATTTTTACATTTTCTACTTTTTTTTATTTTAAAGAGTACAAACCCATTTTCTAAAATTGGGGAACTTGGTCTAGTTATGTGTTATTGCAGCTAGAATCCTTACCCATTTAAGGGCTCAATTTTTTGGGGGGTTTACCTTTTCCAATTTTTCTTCATTATAATTGCAAATTCCCTTGTACAAATGAATGCACAATGTAGAGGCATATAGAAGGTAGGTGAACTATTTGACAATATACTTAGGACTAATAAGGTCTCACTAACAGTAATTATTGCAGGATATGCACAAAAATGGTTTGTTGAATTTGTGTTGGAAACTTTCAAGTATATGCAATTGAAAAAGTGGAATAATTTGTCAGATGTTATTTTTTGCAAACCCCTAATAACCATGTACAAAAAATGTGAAATAGTACAAAGGATGTATGAATTGTTTGACAAAATATCTCAAAAAATGTAGTCCCATGGAATGTAATCATGGGTGGATATACACAAAATGAGATTTTTGAAAAAATATTTGATTTTTTATAGAAAAAACAACGCAACAATTATCCAACCTAATTAGTTTATTTTTGCCACCATCTTGTTAATTTGTGCCAAAATGGGTGCTTTAAAATAGGGTATGGAGATCAACCAAAGAATAATTGAAAACAATATTTTGTTTGATATTATAGTTGTGATTCCACTTATATGCATGTCTACAAAATGTGGAAGTATACAAAAGGCTTGCACATTGTTTGAAAAAATAACTCAAGAAAACATGGTCTTATGTAATGCAATGATTGTAGGATATACACAAAATGGTTTTCTAGACGAAGCTTTAAATTTTTTTAATTAAATGCCTCTGCAAGTTGTTGTCTCCTAGACCACGCTCCTTGTTGGATATACACGAAATGAAATTAATGAAAAGGCCTTAAGGTTGCTTTAATAAATTGAATTGGAAGGTATAAACACAAACTTGAAAACTTTTTCCAGCATCCTCCTGACTTGTGTAAGATAAAATGTTGTGAGCACTATAAAATCTAGAGTGAGAGATAGAAGAATGGAAATTTCACAAGGAGAGGAATATACCTAAAGGAAATGGAGATTTGGCTAGTAAACAGGGGATGTTAGAGTACAAATCTAGAGGAAGATTGAAATTTACAAATGATGGTTTTCCACATGTTATATTTATAATTGCTTCCCTCCTTATTGTTGTGACATGTAGCCACTAAAATATACACTTATTACTATTACATTATGCCTATAATATGTTGTTATATGCATGATTTCTAAGTATGGAAAATAGGCATTGGTGACACCTCTTTTGTCCCTTTCTCACTTTCTTAGGCTCTGCTCGCGTCTTTTATTTGGCATTTACATCTTTTTGGTTGAGTCACAGGGATCCATGTTTCTGTCTTTGGTCTTGTTTCTAGTTTCCTGCTTTAGGACAGTACCACCTAGACATAACACTAGCGTCTAGGTGTTAATGTCCTTCTAGGTGTTTATGTCTTATTTGCTCTTTTTTTTTCTTTATCAAATTGCTTTGGATTTAGTTATTTTCATTATGCCTATTATGCCTATAATATGTTATTATATTCATGATTTCTAAGTATGGAAAACTAGGCATTGGTGACACCTCTTTTGTCCTTTTCTTACTTTGATTTGGCTCTTCTCGTGTATTTTATCTGGAATTTGCATATTTTTGGTTGAGTCACAGGGATCCATGTTCCTGTCTTTCGTCATTGTTTCTAGTTGCTTTCTTTAAGACAATACCACCTAGACAGAATATTAGCGCCTAGGTGTTAATGTCCTTCTAGGTGCTTTTGTCCTCTTCATCTTTTTTTTTGCTTTGATTCGGTTTGCTTTGGTTTTAGCGTATTTTCTTGGTCTCCTTTTCACGACCTAGGTTGAGATTTTGGTGTCACTATGTGTCAAAATTCAAACAAAGAACTCATAAATATACATAACCTACTAACTATTCTAAGGGACAATTGGGCTATCATTCTCTATATCTACCACATACCAAAAGAACAACACAAGGGACTACATTTTGGGTTACATTATTCATCGCATAGGGGGAGGCTATTCTAAATTCCATACCACATATTTTTTCATTGGGACAAAGTAGTTGTAGCCTCGTTATTCTTTGTGCGACTTGACACTAGGGCATCCTAGCTCAAGGGACACTAATTTAAATCACACACCACAAGAACTATACATGGACTCTGAAATTTAGTGTAACAATCAGGTGAAAGATCACATCAGGGTGACCATCAGAGTCAGTCTAGACTTGAATCTCATATGCATTTTTATTCAGTCTAATGTGTGCTTAAGTATTATACAGGTAGCTAGGGTTTGTTTTACAAGTACATGTGTGACAGAGAAGAAGTGCAGTGAACCTAACACAACCTACAATGAACTAAAAGTGACAAGAAGTAGACACAAGAAGAAGTAAGATCACAACTATCTTGTAAACACCATCGCCCAGAAACTTAGAACTAAGCACTTAGGTGGCCCCATCCCATTTTAGGCGATTCCTGTTTATAAGATCATCATAATCCATAGTTTCAGAAGTTAGATATTACACAATTTAGAATATCAGCCTTTCTCCATGATGTTCATCAACCTAGAATAAGTCTCATATATATAGATTACAAGTATGAGTCATTCTAAAAACCTCATATCTTTCACTCTTGCTTGTACTTATCTATAGTTTGATATTGACATATTTAGTATTATGTTTATTTTATCGGTAGTGCCCTTATCATAGATTTAAATTTTATTAAATCATTTGGTGAACCCATTTACTGATCAAACCCTAGATTTCTCTAGGCTCCTTTATTTTTGTATATTCGTCATGGCCTACCAAAAATATGTTGCAAAACCGTCAATCCAATTCTAGTTCTCCTAATTATGACTCCATTCTTATGGTTTGATATTCAGCCTTATTTCACCAATGCTGAGGATGAAGCCACTTTTTATCGCAAGTCTCATATTACCCCCTACTTACAATCCCACAATACCTCATGTGTTTACAAGATCTTTATAATCCTAGCCCTAATGTTGTATTGTTACCCCCTATACAGGCATCTAGTGTTTTTGATTCTGATATTGAGTCTATTGCTACTAATGAGACATGTGTTGAGGATCTAGTCAATTTTTATGATGAAGAAGGACTTGTTAATGATGATTCTCTTTCTCTTGAGTCTCTTGATTTGGTCAATTATATTATCTATGGCACTATCCCTCCTCCTTCCTTCCTTCTTTCCCCCTCCCCTTACATATGCACAAATCCTTGGGGCTAATCATGTTGAGGTTGATCTTCCTATTTCAAATCCTTCCCTCATCCCCTCCACCTTATACTTATCCATTGACCATTGTGCCTAAAGAAGACCTATGTTTATTCTTCTCTTGCATGCATGGCTCATTCCTATTACTCATTTGCTCCTATTGTTGATGTTCCTATTTCTTCTCATGATGTGTTACAATATTATTTTAGTCATGATGCATGTATTACTACTCTTGATGTTTCTAAAGATAATGTACTAAATGATGATGATAAATAAAATATGCATGTTGGTATTTTCCTCCTCCTTTGGTTGAGCTTGTTGATAAATGTGTGCAAACCTCCCTTCCTATTGATGCTCCTCTCATTCCTACTACTAGTTATCCTCTTACTGATCCAAAAGTTGACTTCCAACCTAATATTGTCCCCATGGCTACTTATAATGGAAAAATGCAACCCCTTAATGAGCCCCTCAATGTGTATGTTATTCCTCCCCAAGAAGTTATTTCTCTCATGCATGTTATTGGTGATTTACAAAATAAGATCCATATCTTACTCTTGAAATTAGGGCCTATTATACTAGTACTAATAATAATTCCCTTCATGGAAACCCTATTCCTAAGAAGATTTACAATTCATATTTTTCGAAAGGGTTTTACTATGCCTACTTTTTCACTTTTTATGGGACGGGTAATCCTTATATGCATCTTAAGGATTTTAGGCTAGCTATGGCTTCATTTTCTAATTATATATTGTTACTCAAAGATTTTCCTAATAGTCTTATTGATATTGCTTCTCATTGGTTTCATCATTTTCCTAGTGGATCTATTAGTCCTTATCTTGATATGGAAGAGGCATTTCTTAGATGCTTTATTTCTAATAATTGTCCTAAAGTTACATTTGAGTGTTTACCTTCTTTGCATCAAGGAAAAAATGAACCAATTCATGATTACATTTTACATGTTTCAAATATTGTATGCATCATTTACTTTTTTCAGCCTATTGATCTAGAAATGAAATATATCTTTTGTCATGGCTTAATTCATCCTTTGGAAAAAAGTTACTATATGAATATACATGTGAATCATTTACTCTCATTTTCTTTAAATTTATAGATTTAGAAAAATAATTTCTCAATGATCATACTATTGTGCATGCTTCTAGTTATTCTACTCCTACCCCACCTAGCACTTCTTCTTCTCTTCCACCTATTGCACCACCTTCACGATCACCATATCCTCCTAAACATACTCATGCACACCCTTCCACCCTTCTGTAGGCCATCCACCTTCATTTCACTCCACCTCCTAAGCATGAGCCATTATAATTTTCACATTTCTTCTAGGACACATAATGTTTTACACACCTTGCTTGATGATAGGTTGATTCATTTACCTTCCAATGAGCATCATCCTCCTCATTATTTACAATGCAATCATAACCAGGACATTCTATAATTTTCATAGGATCAATGGTCATCATGATAATGATTGCATATGTTCTTCGTGATTCATCTTTAGTTACTTGATGAACTAAGGTTTCATTTCTTATCTGTGCACGTCATGCATGATAGATCTGCATTCTCCCATGTTCATGATCCTATTCTCATGCCAACTGTCATTATGTACTTTAATTTGAATATCCTCTCATCCTCCTCCTGTCATAGATTAATGTATCCTCTTACAACTATGCATGGGCCATAGTTTCCTCTCACTTATTATTTCATCCCACACCCAAGTGGTTCTTTAAAGGAGCACCACTCACCATTTTTAGATTAATCCATTATACTTCTTAGTGTTATTATGATCACTTCGATTAGGTGTAGGAATTTTCGAACCTATACTCATAGGATATCACATATTGCCGATGCCTCACTATCCTATTACATACACCTATCACCTTCATATCTCTCCATGCTAGATCAGCCATACATTCTTTTCTCTATTATATTACTTTCATAAACTTATCATGTCCACTAGTATCTAAATTAGGTTTCTAGCACATGATCAATTATTTATTTCCCTCTATCTTTGAATAAATAGTTCCAAATTCAAAATGACATGCTAGAATGTCTATATTTTTGTATCACATTTCTAACATCCATCTTTCAAAAATCTACACCATTGAATTCAATATTATCATCACTTACACTCACAATCCACTCAAAATATAAATTCAGCATCACATACGTCAAAGTAACTAAATATAACTCAAAGGCCACATCATCAATCAAAATATAATTGTGTATATATATATCTCTCAAATATCTCAATTTTTAGAATACAAAATCTTCAGAGTCCAAGCATCCCTCTCTATAGGCATCATACATCATCCTCACTATCTAGAGGCTATATCTACCCTAAAACTAGATGCATCCCCACTCAAGGAAAGATAATTGACATGATAGAGCTCATTTCGACCAGTATGATTCTCCCTCTTTCAATCGTGTGCTTGTAAGTTCTTTGCTGCCTAGCTAGTGTTCCTCTACATATCAGCCCTAGACACTCCACATATCTCTCTAAACATACTTTGTGATCAAGGCCACCTTCCTTAAGGATAGAGGTTTCCTCCTTTGCACTGCCATGCTAACTCCGTCCTCATTCTCATATTGCTTAGAATGCAACATAGATACATGTAGAGGCCTACTTATGACCACTGAGATCACATAAATAGGTCATGCTCACTGTCGAATAATATGATCAACCCTCTCCAACATCCCTGACCCCCACCCAAGCACTTTTAAAGGGGCTCAACATATTGATAGAGTCAACACCTTCCTGTGTATCAACTTCGGGTTTATCTACCTAATCTTAGTCACTCAAAACTCATCACCTAATCAATCATATAGTGCCTTTATTAGTATCCAATACATCATTTCAAATACCAATATCCAACATCTATAATTATCATGCTTACATAATATAAATCAATTACCTACTTATGCATTGCACAACCTCATCCCATATTACATCATCCTAGGAGTATATTTGTTACGTTCTTGCACTCCTGCTACCTCTCCACCTCTATAGTTCCACCTGGTTGACCATCGACCTCATCTACGGCCACTTGATATCAATAGCACCCATCAGTTCCCCTCCCACCACTAAAATACATCGAGGTACACCCTGCATCATTGAATCTAATCCTCATGGTCTCTACACTGTATCAACACCAATAACTGTCATTGATCACCCAGTGGGGCCATCAGCTCCTCGGAATCCACTCATTACCATCTATCTCTTCCATACATATATCTCTTGCACATCCTCTGTAATGCCAAACCCACTCATCTGAAATAACTTTGAGAAACCATCCTCCAACCACATGGTGTGTCAACTATCACCGCAATCATGCTCTACCTATCCTTCATAACTATAAGGTCTCTAAATAATAGCTTCAAACCCCATCTTTATATCCACATCACCTATAGGTCCTTATCAAACCATGCTCCTCGAGCCCACCCATATAAATCTAATACCATACATAATCTGTTCTCAACAGCACATGGAAATATGTGCAATCCACATGCAATAAAAAAAGTGGCTCGTATACCATACCTCCTCATGTGTAAAATAATATAATCCTAGTAAATGCCAACATACACCGAATCCACAATACCCATGTCATGCTCTGCAACACTCTGGAACCCATGCCTCCATCCACTGCCACACTAGATGCACCACAGTATCACTATAATAAACTTACCCATGTAATCACATAACACCTATAATCTAATAATGGATCATCTAGCATGATCTCCATAACTTTGACACTATGATTCATGATCAAACCTATCAAAATATTGTCTCACATGGCCCTCTAGTTCCTTCATGTATCTCTTGGGGCCATCACATATGCCCTCTCTCCCACATCTGTGACAATTGAAGAATCTTATATACATCATCCAATGATCATATTATCTCACCAAGTGGGTAACCAAAATGTACAAGTATCTTCGCACCATCTCTCACACATTCAGTCATCAAATGCATAAAATGTATCTCCCGCAATCCATGTAATGTGCATGACAGCCTACACACTGACTCCACGTAAACATCCCACTGCTCCTCAATCCTCTAATCCCAATGTCATGCAGTCATATGTCGGACAAGTAGTCTACCTCCACCTAAACTCCAGTGAGTACTATATCCCTCTATAACTACACAAACAAGATTATGAAAACATAATTAATAATGCCAATACAACAAAAAATCAATACACAAGTATGCTAAAACAACTTGCAACAAAACTGTCCCAACTTTTTGGACACTAGTGTCCAAAACTGGGATGCTATGGGGCCCCAATCTGTATGGTATTCTCCACAAGGGCATAAAATAGAATCCATCTAGGATTATCTAATGTTACAGTTAAATCTCCTGTGGGACTACTAAAAATCTCAAAAATGTACAAATTGATGTAAAAATACATGAATTCGTCTAATCCGATATGCATAAAATTAGGTCACCTACCAACTAATCAATAGTGCCACATGGGTAGAAACAGATCCTTTATCACCATCTCGAACCTCGTCAAGAGGGCCTCTCATGTACACAATATTTTTATCATGTAAAATCTCCGAATCACAATTCTCAAATCTCTGTATAATCACAAGTTCCTTTTGACTTTTTCACTTGTAATTTATACTAAAAACTCCTTACCCACCATTTATTATAGTTTCTATACTATCCTCTACGGAAAATAATTTCTCATTACTGTCTCTTCCACATCTTGAGCATCCAAAATTGGGTTGATACCGTCTTCAGTGAAATATGGATCTTTATCCAAAGGATATAACTGACCCATACTGACATCGTTCCCTGGATAGAAACCTCCTTAGACTTGGTTATGAAATATTCTCAAAATATAAAAAAATGACGTAAAAAATCTAAATTAGCCTATATCTTACTATGTAAAATAATCTCCAAGGAATTTTATCTCAACTGATCTATCGGTCTCATGGCTAGACGAATGGACTCTATCACCCTCTTCACCGAAAGGGGTAACCTATTTCAGTCATGTTACCTCTCCATCGAAAATGCAAAAAAAATGTTCAAATACGATACACAATCATCTTAGAGCTCCAAACAAAAATTCTCAAATTTACAAATATGAAGATCCTTTTGAAGGTTATTTCACCTTACTATTTAATTGTAAAATATCCTTATTCCACATTTACTATATGAATCCTATACTATCTTCTTCAACAACTAATTTCTCATAATATTTGTTTCTTCAAATGACCTAATTTGGGGGAAATTCAATCCTTAAGAGATTTTTCCAATATAATCAAGCACTATTTTCCAAATCAATATTAGCAGTCTCAAAGTATATGCCAAGTACCTAATTTTTCCTCCCATATTACTTAACATGGGATCCTAATATAATAAATTCAGTCACCATTATTCCAATTTACCAAGGAGTTGTACCATTATATTGTAAATTAGGGGAATTGAGACGTCATTACCGTTTCCCCATACCAATTTACGAGGGTTTTCAAGACTTAGAAGGAAAGTTAGAAAATGGGTTCATATTGCCATCTGCAGTGTTATAACCTATTTTCGAGGAATGCATAATGGTGGAAAGGAAAAAATGGGATGCTCTTCCAACACTCTTTCTTTAGTGACAAGATGCTTAAATCCTTAGTTTAGCGACAAAAAGATTAAATCCTTAGAGTGATACACTCGATTTGGAAACTAATCAATCTCAATCTCTCCTTCAATTTCCTAGTTTCAAAGTCTCATATATCTCCTTAGAAAGTTCATAACCAATATCTCCTTAGCAAGTTCATATCCAATATCTCCTTTGTGAAAAAAAATGTCACTCCACGTATGGATAAAAATGTTGATCCATGGGTCATCCATGCTATGTTTCTTACTATCGGCATGCTCCAGCTACAACTCCTTCAACCCTTTTCAGGTACACCCTTCTCATATCCTTTATACTACTTGAATTTAATCCAAATAGCATAAAGGGGTGAAAATTTAGTCACTAAAATATGCTCTTATTACTTTTACATTACGCCTTTAGTATTTTGTTATATACATGTTTTTTAAGTATGGAAACTAGCCACTGATGACACCTCTTTGGTCATTCTCTTTCTTTGATTGGCTCTGCTCACATCTTTTATCTTGCATTTGCATATTTTTGGTTGAGTCAAGTCACAGGGATACTTGTTCTTATATTTCATCATGTTTCTGTTTTCTTGTTGTCAGGACAATACCTCCTCAAACAAGATAGTGAGCACCTAGGTGTTAATGTCCTTCTTGATAACTTTTTTCCTCTTCATTTTGTTTTACTACTTTGTCAGTTTACTTTATCTTTGGGTCTCTTTTTAATTTCCTTTATAACGACCTAGGGTGGATTTTGGTGTCACTATGTGCTCTTAAATTCAAACAAAGAACTCATATATATATATGTACACAAACTACTAATTATTATAAGGGGAAATTGGGGCTATCATTCTTTATATATCTACCACATACCAAAGAAAAACACAAAGGAACGACATGTTTAGGATACATTGTTCACTACATAGGGAGAGGTTATTTTGAATGCCATACCACACATTTTTACATTGGGATAAAGAATTTATAGACCACTATTATTTGTGCAGCTGGACACTAGGGCATCCTAGCTCAAGGGACACTAATTTCCAAACACACACATTGACACCATAACTACATTTATTTTAAAATGTATTGCAAGTGCTTAGCAGTAAGATCACATTGGGGTGACCTTCTGAGGTCATTATGATTTAACTCATATGCATTTTATTCATTCATTCTAATGTGTGCACACTTGAGTTTTATGTAGGTATCTAGGATTTGTTTTGCAGGTACATGTGTGACATAGCAAAAGTGCAACAAACTTGACGTTACCTACAATTAACTAAAGGAATAAAAAAGTGACAGATGAAGAACTAAGATCACAACTATCCCACAAACACTAGTGCCCCAAACAGACACTAGCACCCAGGTGGCCCTTTCCTATTCCAAGTGCTTCTATCCCTGAGATCATCACACTATAGTTTTTGAATAAAATCTCGAACAAATCAGAATTAGCCTTTTTAGATTAGTCACCAGTCTAGAATCAGTTCAGACCTATAGAGGTAAGTTGAGTCAATGTACAAACCCTATTTATCACTCTTGCCCTTTTGCTTGTATTTTTTAATTAGATCTTGCATATTTACTATTATATCTATCTGATCAATAATGCCCTTATATTTAATTTTTATAAAATCATGACAAAACCCGCAAACCCAAACTTTTATTCCCCATTTTACAAGGTTACATAAGAGTATACATGGGTGTAGGAGGTTTACAGAGGACATCAACATCCTCAAGAAGCATTGTTGTTGTTACACCAAACGCATCCAATAGGCATGCACGCGGGATATGGTAAAAATAGGACAACAAATGCAATCAACAAGTGTAAAGTCAACCTCCACAACCTTTGCCACCATCATCACAACTGTTATCCAAATAACTCTCTTAGTTATTTGGGTAACTTATATACATATTATGGCTCTCAGCTCCTCATTCACGTGCTCAGGTTCAATTGGCACATTTCTTTGGTTGCAGTTTTCCCTTGGCGCCCCTTCTTTTCCTCACACGCCCTTGCGCGCTTACTGTTCCCTCCACTTTCCTTTTCCTCTTTTTTATACTCCTCCCTTGTGCCCACCTTATGTGCATTCTCTTTCTTCCTAAGTAGTTCTTCCATGCGCACTCGCCTCACACTTGCTTCAATTAGCTAAATCCCTAGTCCTCTCATGCACCATGTCCATTACTTTGTAATAGTTTTGCCTTGACTATGCGTTCTCTACTCACCATTTTTCCTCATTTCCCTGGTGCGCGTTGCGCGCACATGTTACTTTGCGCCTTCCTATGTTTTCTTCTGTGTGCCCTTCCCTCGTGCCCTCCTTTGTGGCCCTTCTGTACCAAGACATGTTCTGACATGCTTGAGTGTGCCACATGTAACGAATCAAAGCACGCCAATAGGGCACTGGATCCTTGCAATAAACCAATAACTGACACGTGGCAGAAATGACATATATTTGTATAGTTGGCCATCATTTCAGCTAATTCAGACACACGACCTATCTTGTATGTGTAGGTGGCTCTGACATCTTCTAACAGTCGTATGTTTTGCTACAGAGCTCTAATTGGTTCGTGCATGGACTTTTCAGGGAACTACTGACATCAGCTACAGTGCTGGACATTCAAATTCAAATTCTTGGAAGATTTGGTAGGTGACAAATGGGAAAACATCTCTCTGAGCATTGATGAGAAAATATGATTGCTCCTACCACCCGATTTAATCTGATTCACCCTTCTTCCCTCTTCAACACGCTAAACAGACCTAGGGAAGTGCATTCGATAGATTCTTATGCAGAATTATAGGCATTGAATGCTTCTTATTGGTGGTTGTAATTCAAATTTGAGTTTTCCCTCCTTCTCTTCTCCTTCTACAGATTCATCTATAAATTTGAGAGCTGGGCTCATTATTATGGTTGGACACTTTGGATCCTTACGCATTCTACTAAGGACTTCATATTTTCTATATTTTGAGTTACAGACCTCTAAATTTGGCTCTTACATGTGGATATCGGCCTCCTCCATTGCAACAACTCTTTTAATTTCCAGAAGTAATAGAAGCATCATTTTGTGACTATTCTTTGTCCTAACGTGTTTGCATTCCATCTTCTTGCCTTTTCTTTTGCGTTATGTGATGGTTGTGCCATTTCACATCCCTTGCAATTCCTTATTTAGTTGTGTTCCATGAAAACAATATGGTAAATACATGTTTAGCTATGTTACTCGTGCTTAGCCTCCTATCACGTATTTACTTTCATTCCTGCTCAGAACAAATAGTGTTCATCTCTTTTTTTTAGTGTTATCGCCTTCTAGTGTAGGTTTCCTTTCATGTTATCTTTCTATCCCTGGTCCCTTGGTATTTATTAACTTAATTTTCCCTTTCAGCACAAGGAGTAATAGTAGCAGTAGAGATAGATAGAGGAACCAACCTTCTTCGGATATCCTTCCCAAGCGTGCAAGGTCCCACAACTTGGGAACGGTTCCATTGTTGTCTCAAACATCTTGGCCCTTCGAAGATCCAAGACGCAGGTGTACGTTTGAAGACCAATATATTCTAGCACGCCCGGTGGGACCAACAATGAAAGCTTAAATTTCATATCTCTAAGTTCTGGTGTGTGGACTTAGTATTTCATCCTTTGGAGGCTCATTTCAACACATCTAATGACTCCCAACATTTTTAAATCTCTATTTTAGCAATCCTGAGAACCTTTCATGAGGAGAGTGCACACAAGAAAAATTGTGACAACTGAAGATTCTCTTGAGTACCTCCAGCTATCCCCGAGAAGAGTTCGTTTCAGAAATCCCTCGTGCACGTCTCCATCTCTATCACATCACACCCATTCAAATCCTCCCTAAAACAGACAACATGCGTGCCATGCAATATCGCATCAGCCACCTCCTTCACTAAGGAACTTTACTGGAGGAATTCCTTTTGTTTTTGTTATGCAACATGATATTCCAAATGGCACACTCAAGAGTATTCCATACTTTACTGCTAAGAATCAAGTAACCCCTCATGAACATATCTAGGATATAGAAAATGTGTGTTAACTCTATTTTATCACACATGATGATGTAGCAGTCAGGCTACTTGGAGCCTCTTTCAAAGTTAAAGCACTTCAATGGTACCAAGGTTTGAGACTTGGATCTACTACCACTTGGGATGAGCTAGGAACAACTCTTTACAATTACTTTGAAGATAAGTTAGATCACCTATCTTTGGTAGATCAATTGACAACAAGGAGGGCACCCAATGAACAAATGACTGATTTCAACATTAGATTTCAGAAGACTTGGGATAGAATCCCTGCTGTGGTAAGACCTACAACCCAACATGTTTTCCTGTATTATCTGAAGGTGCTCAATACCGATATCTCAGTCATGATCCAATCCATGGGAGGTAGGACTTTACCATCTGTTTATAGTATCGCAGTAAGGGCATAAAATGGTCTTATTCAGGAGGGAAAGATAACTCCTAGACTGTCTATGCCCTTTTCCCAAGAAATTTCACAAACACCCCAGCTTTCTATGGCCCATATCCCTATTCCTGAGCAGAGCACACAACTAGTTGCCTCAACAACCTACTCTCCAGCGCAGTAGAAGGAAGATGAAGAGTTGAAGGCCCTGATTAGAAACTTGTCAAACAAGGTCGTATCATTAGAAAAACAACAAGCACAAGCCTATAGAGGTAGTTCTAATCAGGCACATGTCCAAAGTAATCAGACTTGGTGTAATCAATATGGAAATCAAAGATACATGCCCAACTAGAAGAATGATAGATGGCATCCCAATGCATATCTACCCTTGCAAGTTGTTCCTCCCATGCCTTCTCTTCTAGCACCCAATGCGATTCAGGTTCTTAGTTCCAGTTCAAAACAATTTGGCGCAAGAGTCTGAATGGAACTTCCCTTGTAACATGCCTCATAGTCAATATCATTGTGGTAATGATGTGCACACTCAAGCCTACATGATCTAGAATGCTTTAGCCTGCGAGCCTTCAAAAAGTTCCCCTGAAGTAGATAACAAGGAAAGACCAAAAGATCCTCCAGAGATAAATTTGATGTTCTTTTGTGCAGAAGACTTCTATGCAATCAACCAAATTGTACAGCATGATACAAGAAGACTACAAGATATAAGAAAATAATGCTCGTCTAGCAAAGTCATGCTTCCAGCAAGACAAGCGGGCACATGAAATACAAGATGCAGCTCTAAGGCATCTGAGAAGTGTTATACATCAGCAAAGCACGTAGGTCACGTGATCCCAATGGTAGGTCAAGACTTCGGCATTAATCGTGATTCTGCGCCTAGAAGTCAGCGACCAGTCTCAAATCCAAGGATAGAGCCCCTTATGAGAAAGGAATTATCCAAACTCATTGAGGAAAAAATTATTTTTCCCATCAAATACTCTACTTGGGTTGTGAATCTAGTTCCAATGAAAAAGAAGAATGGTGAAATCAGACTTTCTGCATTGATTTCAGAGATTTGAACAAGGCATCTTTGAAGGATCATTATCCTTTTCCTTCGATGGAGAAAATTCTGCAAACTGTGGCTGATGCACATAGATTCTCCATCCTAGATGGGTATCCAGGTTTCAATCAGATCCTAGTCAAGGAAGACGATCAATTCGAAACAAATTTTACAACTAAGTGGGGAACGTATGCGTATCAGAAGATGCCCTTTGGTCTTTCAAACACGTGTGCCACATTTCATCACACTCATGGATATTTCCTTGAAATATTATATCAATGAGTTCATCTTGGTTTACCTTGATGACATAACAGTCTTCTCAAAGTAGAACGTGGATCATATGTCACACTTGGAGAAAGTCTTTGAGAGATGCAGAAACTATGTGGTGTCTCTTAACCCCAAGAAGTGCAATTTCGTGGTGTAGAGCACAGGGTAGGCTCTTGGGCCATGTGGTTTCGAAGGATGGTATCGTAATTGATCTTGAGCACATTTCAGCCATCCTAGCTCTTTCCCTACTGAGTGCACAAAAGGGCCTTGCATTCCTTCCTTGGTAAGATCAAGCTTTTGTTAAGCGTTTTATCCCTAACTTTACAGGACTGGTTTGGCCTATCACCTTGACGCTCAAGAAGGATGCAACCTTGCGCGCAATGGACATCAGAAGGAAGAGAGAGCTTTAACAAAATCAAGCAAGAAATTACTTGCACGCCAACACTGATAAATCCAGACTATTCCAAGGATTTCATTCTTTATGCTTATGATGCTGATGCTAAAGTCCATTGTTGATGTCATAACACAAGAAAATGAATAAGGGATAGAATAACCAGTGGATTTCTTCAGCCAGACACCAAAGGATTATGAACTATCAAGTACAATCACATGGAGAAACAAGTCTTCACCATCATGCATGCACTCAAGAAATTCAAGAGTATGCTTACCACCAATCATATCAAGGTGTTAGTCTCTCACTCTTCTATCAGAGACTTCATCATGGGAGCATAAATCAATGAAAAGAGAGTATGATGGGTGACCAAAATCATGGAGTATGATGTGACTATCAAAGCCACAAAACTGGTAAGAGGTAGCGTGATTTGTAGGTAGATTGTTGGAAGGATGCACAGGATTGAATCCGAGACTTCATTATTGCTGGATGAGGATCTCCCTCGTACATAACTTGAGCAGAGTACAAATCTTGACGTGTGCATGACTACGTGACGAACATGATCACATTCCTTTCTGAGGGCGCATACCCTCCTAGTTTGAATGGCAATGAAAAGAGAAGACCATTTTTAGGTTACAATCTATCCCTTATGTGTTGATTGATGGACTTCTCTTCAAGAAGAATCTTGATGGCGTGTTGTTAAGATGCATCAGTCGCGTGCAGACTAAAAAGGTTTTAGCATAATTTCACGATGGATTCTCTGGTGGACACTTATTTGTCAAAAATACAACAATGAAGATCATAATGGCATCTATCTTTTGGCCAACTCTGTTTGCAGATGCACACAAGTGGGTCATAAAATGCAAAGAGTGTTCTTTCTTTATCAGGAATTAGAAAAATTGGCAATGCTTCCCCTCTCGACTAATCTAAGTGGATCAGCCTTTTGTGCAATGGGGTCTTAACTTCATAGGCATGATCAATCCACCTTCAAGTGTTGGACACAAGTGGGTGTTCATAGCTGCAGATTACTTCACGAGATGAACAAAAGCTGTCACACTCAAGGAATCAAGCGATTTCAGCCATCCTTGACTTTCTCGAAGGCATAGTCACAAGGTTTGGCATTCCTCAAACCATTATCTTTGATAAGTAAAAGCCTTCCTTAGGACCAAAATGACTGATTGGGCTCTAAATCTGGGAATTTATCTGAAATTTTTTTTCCAACTATTACTCCTAGGGAAATGGTTTGGCAGAGTCAACAAACAAAAACCTGATCAGAATTATGAAGCACATAATGAACATCAGCCAAAGACAGTGGCATATAAAGGTGTTGCGCGCACTTTGGGTAGATAGAATCAAAGTCAAGAAGGCAATAGAAACTTTTCCTTATAATCTTGTCTATGGTAATGAGGCTACCCTTCCTTTGACATTAGAATTGAATTCATTAGCGCCTTACCAGTACCTCAAATTTGAAGGTGCAAACCAGAGAGAAATTCAGAATGGACAGAGCTGGTTGATCTTGAAGAGCTCAATGAAACTATGTCGTGATCAAGCTAGAACAACATCAACAAGCAAAAAAGAAATGGTTTAACAGAAATTCCTAGGCCTCAAGCTTTCAAATTTGGGGACTTAGTCTTAAAATGGGATGCTAAAAGAGCTAAACTAGGGTGCAATTCAAAGTTTGATGCACTTTGGAGTGGTCCATGCATCGTAAGTTCGTGCAAAGAGGACTAACTCTTTCGAGTTAACTCATCTTGATGGAAGCGCGCTGCATATCCAAGTGAATGGGATCTATCTTAAACCCTTTCATTAAAATTTTTGCATCAATATGTATATATTAGAGTAGTTTCAATTCCTCCAAGTGCAGATGCAGTGCACATTGTTCTGTTTTTACATAGTTCTTTCCTTTCACGTGCTTCCTACGCGTGCTCGTCTTGTTGCTTCCAGGAATGCAGAGCTTCTTTTAGCAGTTGCAAGATTTAGAAATAGAGTCAATAAATGATCCACTCAAGTGACTACAAGGGCAACTCTTCAAATTTGATCAGAATTTCATGATTACATAGTGGACTCCATGCCCAATGGATGCTCATCAGGCTACTGATCTCCTTCATCTAACAGGACATATGGCCCTAAAATTCACCAAAACTATTATCCAAATAACTCTCCTAGTTATTTGGGTAACTTGTATACATATACTGGCTCTCAGATCCTCATTACAATGTTACACACACTCATGTTCAATTGGCACATTTCCTTAGTTGTAGTTTTTCCTTGGCACCCCTTCTTTTCCTCACGCGCCCTTGCGCCCTTTCTTTTCTCTCTGCTTTCCTTTTCCTCTTTTTTCTACTCCTCCCTTGCGCCCACCTTCTACGCATTCGACCTTCTTCCTAAGAAGTTCTTCCCTTCACAGGCATGTGTGCCTCACACTTACTTCAATCAGCTAAGTCCTTGGCCCTCTCGCATTCCATGCCCATTACTTTGTAATAGTTGTTCCTTGACCATACGTTCTCTGCTCACTAGTTTGTCTCATTTCCCCTTGTGCATCACACGTGCACTCGTTGCTTTACGCCTTCCTCTTGTTTTATTCTATGTGCGTACATTCCCTCGTGCCCTCCTTTGCGACCTTCTGTGCGGGACATCTTCTGAACATGCTTGAGTGTGCCATACGTAACCAATCAAAAGCGCACTAATAGGGTTTCAGATCCTTGCAACAAACCAATAACTGAAATGTGGTGGAAATGACAAAATATTTTCATAGTTGGCCATCATTTTAACCAATTCACATGTTTCACATGTCTTACGTGTGCAAACGGCTCTAACATATTCTAACAACCGTATATCTTTTGCTACAGAGCTCTGATCGGTGCGTGCCTAGACTTTTCAAGATAGCTGTTGACATTAGGCTACAATACTGAACATTCAAATTCAAATTCTTGGTGGATACTGGTAGGTGAGAAATGGGAAAACATGTCTCTGTAAGCATTGATGAGCAGATTTGATTGCTCCAACCACCTGATTTAATCTGATTTGCCATTCTTTCTTCTTCAACAATTCCAAACAGACCTAGGGAAGTAAATTAAACATATTCTTAGGTGGATTTGTAGGCATTGAATGCTTCTTATTGATGGTTATATTTCAAATTCAAGTTTTCCCTCCTTCTCTTCTTCTTCTATAGATTCATCTATAAATGTGAGAGTTGGGCTCATTATTATGGTTGGACACTCTAGATCCTTACGCATTCTGTTAAGGACTTCATATTTTCTATATTTTGAGTTGTAAACCTCTAAATCTGGCTCGTGCACATGGATATCAGCCTCCTTCTCCATTGTAATAGCTCTGTTAATTTTTGGAAGTAATAGAAGCATTGTTTTGTGACTATTCTCTGTCCTAACGTGTTTGCATTTATTATTCTTGCATTTTCTTTTACGCATGTGCATGTTGGTTGTGCCATTTCACGTCCCTTGCAATTCCTTATTTAGTTGTGTTCCATGAATTTGATCTAGTAAATACATGTATCAGTTGTGTTATACCGTGGTTTATCCTTCTTTCAATGCATTTCCTTTCATTTTTGCTCAGAAACAGATAGTGTTCATCCCTCTTTTTCTGGTGTTATCATCTTTTAGTGTAGTTTCCTTTCATGTTATCATTCTATCCCTCGGTCCCTTGGCATTATTAGCTTAGTTTTCCCTTTCAACACTAGGAGTAGTAGTAGCAATAGAAGTAGATATGAGGAACCCAGGCCTTCTCTGAAGATCCATCTCAAGCGCATGTAAGGTGCCACAACTTGGAGACGGTTCCATTGTGATCTCAAATGATTCAGTTCCTCTAGATTTGAGGCATGGGTGCAAGTTTGACAACCAATAACAACCTCTACCAAAATGAGAGATTTAGAATAGGTCATGAACATTTATCTCAGATGTAGTTGTGAGTGTCCTTATAGACGTGTGCAAATAAGATAATCAATTGTAGGTAACTATACAACTTCCCACATATCTATTGCTATTTCTCTATTTGTGAAAGAAATGGGGTATGGCCCCTTCAACAATACATCGCTATAGGATCAATTAGGAGTCTTCCATAACCCTGAAGGAGGAGAAGTAATCTCAATCCACACATCTTATATAGATCATGTTTCCCTCCACTACTTTGGTACACCACAAAATAAAATTTTAATGGCTCGGCTAAAGATTCTCATTATCAACAAAACATGTGTCCATCATTTCCATTACTATCGACAACAACAATAAGGCCGATCAAACATGTAAAAGGTTTGACTAAATGCCTCGCAGAAATGTGGCTTCATGGAATGCAATGATTGCATGATACCCAAAAAATAAGACAACAAATGCAATCCACAATTGTAAAGTCAAACACCATAACCAATGACAACATCCCCCAAGAGTCTACGAAAATGACAAATCCCTTCTATCATAGTTTGTAACTCATGTGCAATTGCTAGTAATACTATTATCATCAATTTTCTATTATTGTTACGTCGGAGCGTTGGAGGCATCCAATAGAGAGAAAGTATTTGTTGGGGAGTGACTGTGTTTTCTGGCGGATGCTTTGTTGTCAAAGTTTTCCCAACCTCTTTTTCACAAACTTCAACTCTGATCTGTTTTGTTTTTTTGTGAAAGTTTACATATCTTGCTCGGTCGTTGGAAGGATATATGCAGTAGCTCACTGAAAGGATTTTGGTAATTGTTGTTGGAATGGATGCAAGAAATTGATCTAAACATATGACAAGGAATGGATGAAGTTGAATGAAACGTTGCATGTAGTGAATTGTTAAAACCTGAATAAGACATAAATACGCCAAAGATAGATGGAATTGCACTCAACAATGAATGCATGTATGATCTGTGCATCCTACACAAATACATTGGCTTCCCACTCCGCACACCTCTCATAACTTGCTTTAATTAATATGTATGGCTTGTCCTCCCACCAACATTGCCTATATCTTTCAATAATACCTTTCCACAGGGTGCATTTTGTCTTTCCCTGAATATTAAAGAACAAAGTCATACACTACTGGATTCGCCACTCTTCTGTAAATTCCAGGTTTTATCTCTCAAAGTTCCAGTTAAAACATATCAAATAGAGTAGTGAATTATTTTATTTCAGTTAAATTTCACTTTCAATATTACCGGGGAAGCTGTGGGGATTGATAGTTTCTCAGAAACTATGATTCATTCCTTACTTCTGAGGTAGGATTGAGAGTCTTTTAATTAAGTTAATCAGCTATTTAGTTATTTAGGATAAACTCACAACTACACAGGCAAGTAGCTACATTCGCGCTACCTTGCTTGTTTTAATTTTGTTATTAGATTAGTTGTCATTTTCTGAATATATTAGATTAATTGCTCTTTTAATTCTATTAAAAATTCTATCAAAAATACAAAAAATAGAGGAATATATATATATATATATATATATATATATATATATATATATATATGTTGTAGATATATCTTGCATAATTAGTTTATTTCCTTTCAGTTAGGTTTATATTGATCTTATATGACAATCACGGGACCTAGGGAGCCCAGGGAATACATTTTTGACCCAATCGTGCCTCAACCAAATTTTGTTGAAGCATTAACTGACATAGACCCAAAATCTCAAAATTTAGGTCTTTCGAACAACAACAGACCTACAAGAAGTTAGCACACAACTAAGAAGATTAAACATAGAAGACGACAAAGCACACATGTTCTGGTCAAATCAACCAAATTATAGACTACCTTGATAGATATCTATATGACTGTAGAAGGACCTGAAAGAGAGAAAACATTCGGTTGTGATCCACTAGACCCACAACTAGACACATGAGACCTCCTCATTGATATAAACACTAGCTTACGTATCCAAGTTGCCAAAACACCTGTTAGGTACTCTGAGAAAATCATGCAACTTTTAGTGCTAAACGTAGAGGCCAAAAAGGCATATGATTACTAGATACTCAGAATCATGGAGTTTACTCTTCATATGACCATAGGAGGTCCACAGCAACCACAAACTTACGGTTGTGATCCACGGGTCCCACAACCCAACAGGCCTAAAAATCAATCGAAGTATTGACACCAGCTTGCGAACGCTGGTGTTTAGGTCCTCTCCACTTCCACCAGACATTATCATACAACTATCATTATTAAACATAGCAGCTAATCAAGCTAAAGATTTCTGGACTAGACCAGAGAATCATCCATATAATCACCAAAAGATCCACTACACATTTATCCATTCCATTTTCATGACCTTTTCAGGAGATATATACGAAGCATCCATAGGTCATCTTCCACATATCCCACAACCCATAGATCGGATCATAGACAGAGCTCGATATTAATTGGAGCCTTCGAGTAGCTATCCTCGTCAAACAATCTATCACATCAATTCAGGTTAGGAGGGTCTTCTTTGCCTTAGATTCTTAGATCCCATTATTTCATGTTGAAGACATAAGATTACCTAACTAATTTATCTGTACCCCACGTATATTCCATCCCCACCGACTGTCTCGAGCATGAGCTTGAGAGGTCGGGTGTGAGGAAGAGTTACTTGTAGATTCCCATGCTCGCATGGTCACTTTTCCATCGTACAAAATTGGTGAACCCGATGTGAAACGAGCACTCAACCTTTTGATTTAGAGTCAGATTTCTACTTGTTCTTCCAATTAATATACTTTTCATCTTTTCCACCCCTTTTAGCCTTCACATCAGCTTCACCAACAAAATTGGTGAACCCGACGTGAACTTCCAACCTTCTGATTCAAAGTCAGATTTCTACTTGTATACTTTTCATCTTTTCCACCCCTTTTAGCCTTCACATCAGCTTCACCAACAAAATTGGTGAACCCAACGTGAACTTCCTACCTTTTGGTTTGGAGTCTTATTTCTACTTGTTCTTCCAATTAGTATACTTTTCATCTTTTCCACCTCATTAGCCTTCACATCAGCTTCACCAACAAAATTGGTGAACCCGACGTGAAACAAACTAATATTCCTCTTTCTGTTTTCATTTCTTTCATCCACCTTCACTCTTTCCCATTATTCTGTGGGTATTCATATACCCCCCGAATATGTTGGGATACGATGCATATGGCAAACCTCTCCTAGGTCTTGAAGCATACTACGATCAATTAAATAGACAACCATCACCCTCACTCTCAGCATGGGGTGACAACTATTCAACTAACCGATTTTCAACACAAACTTCACCTCAAAGGACTAGATATAGTTTTTCTTTACAAATAGAGGAGTTGGATCAGCTCATCCAAACGCAACAACTAGAGCCTTCAGGCTCAAACAACATAATGCTCATTGGAGAATCTGGTTCATCTCCTCGGGTGTTGCTTAGACCACAAATTAGTAGACAGTCAGATCCATATCTGTTTTTAGCTGATGAATACTTAGCACGTTATGCTAGGAGTGAATGACACTCTCAAAATATGTACCCACCTATAGGAGGTTTGCAAACACAACCCGAGGTCTCGTTCCAAGAAAACACCCCCATTCCTCCACCTATAAGAAATGCCCTTGGTGAAACTTGGCAGGGCACCGATCAATTCATAGCAGGGTAACACATGCCTATACAACCTCAAGATATACAAAAAATGCCACTAAGGCAAAATACCGTGTCTCCACGAAACGAGGTCATCTCAGCCTTAGTTGAGAAGGTTAGAGGGTTGGAACTTGCTCAAGCAAATCAAAATTCATAGTTCATGCAAGCAAGAACTTCTAATCCTCCACATCATCCCAACCAAGTAGACCTCCTCACAGGAACAGGCATGTTGGGTATGCCTCCTCAGTACTTACAACAAATGCCAACTAGAACCACGTTTTCTAATGTCGCTCCAGTTGAGAATATAATACCTCCCGATTTAGTACAAAACAACCCATTCGTGAGCAATGCTCCTCCATACTTAAACATGTATTCCAAATCACCAAATGGAGATATGTTCTCTTCTCCTGGCATGTTTGCTCAAACACAGGGATTTCCTTATGCCCCTGCAAATACATATGCTACGCCGTATCAACAACCCATTCCACCTCCACCCCCTCAGCAAGCACCATCAATGGTCGAAACCTATGCGATAGGGACTTATTTAGAATATTTGAAAGAACCTTCAGACTTCACTATACGAAGCGTCATGCTTCCAAGACCTCTCCCTGATCTACCCAAGTACAAAGGGGAGGGAGACCTGAATGCACATATTAAGGCCTATGCCATAGCCATTCGAGAACTGCTCCCTTGGGATGGAGTTGTTGCTAAAATATTCCCCAAAACTTTAGAGGGTATAGCCCTCGATTAGTATTAGAGAATACCTGAAGCTTCAATGCATTCATTTAAACAATTCGTTTCAGAGTTCATCAAAGTGTTCAACATGAACAAATTATTGAGAATAGGAATCAGGGAATTCTTGCATATTAAACAAGAACACAATGAATCTGTTGCTCATTTCATCCAAAGATGGAATACAGTCCTCTATTCTTCAACAAGCACTCCAAACATGGATCAGATGGAACTATGCGATTTATTCCTTCATTCTCTCAGCATAGAGATAAAGGAAGAAGTCCATAAGTTCCCACTAAGAACTTATGATGAGGTGCTCGAGAGCGCTCTTCGAATAGATCAAGCTGCAATAGATAGTGGCCGCAAGACATATGGAAAAAATGGGAGGTTAATCATCCCCAACCAAAACACTACGACTTATCCTACTACCACAAATGCCAATCAAGGACCTAAAATCCTTAACAAAAACTGCGGAGTGACAACAGATGGAGTGAGTAAAAGTAAATATTGTAAATATTCCACCACCGGTTAACAATCAACGAAACAACAATTTTACCCCAACAATCAACGTGGTGGATTTTAATCGTCCCCAATGACGACAACAACAACAACAACAACAGATGCAGACACAGGGTCCAAATCAAAACTCAACTGGATATCAAAACCAAAACTAAAGGCAACAAACGCAAAACTTTAATCCTAATAGTCAACAATTTAATTAGAGTTTCAGACCACAACACATGCCAAACCAACAACCTCGGAGTTATAATCCCAACTGGTATTGTGGTTTCCACAAAATTTGAGGCCATGACACTATGACTTGCCGCGATTACAATAAGTTCATGCAACGTTTTCCATAAGAACAAAGACAACTCTTCATAGATATGTTCTTAACAGATTCTGTGACACCCATGCCAAATACTTTCACATGGGCAGTTTCCCCTCAAAACGCACCTCTTAAGATCTTCAATTATCCACTTCCAAATCACAATAACAATAATAAATTAAATCAAAATGGGATGAACAAAGGTGTAATGACAGGAAATAACGATCATGAAGCCTCAACTTCACTAAATCCACCTGCCGCACCATAATTAGGAAATCAGCCACGAACCAAGATAGTTGGTCTAGTGGAGTTAGATACTGAGCTACACGTAGAAGCCATAACAAGAGTGCGAGAATATTCTTCTTAACCAAATCCAATCTATCCACTAGAGCCAGATAACATTCAACAAATGTTGGTAAAATCCGTGGGTGCTTATGATTTAATTAATGACTTAACAAAGACCTTCTCTCACATCTCCTTTTTGGACTTGTTGAAAAACTCTCATGCCCATAGGGCTGCTCTTTTAGAAGCACTAGGTCTAGGTCATTTAATTAACATCACTCCACCTCCCGAAACACAAGTAAACCATATAGACTTAGATATCCACCCTCCAGGGCAGCCAGATAGGGATACCAAGTTTATATTCGACATAAACAAAATGCCAAAAGATACTAAAATTACACGTAGAGGCGATCCGACCTTGCATTTACAGGTGTGGGTTTACAATAATTATGTTAAACGCGCAATGGTTGACGATGGGGCAGCAGTTAACATTGTCCCCTTCTCTTTCCTTCACAAGCTAGGATATGGAGAAACAAATTGTTCCACAACAAGAAATATGCTAAGAGGTTATGACAACCTTAAATCTACTTCAATTGGGACTATAATATTACCAGTCACCTTAGGGCCCAAGACAATCCTCACCAAGTTTTATATCATAGATCGGGAAACCAACTATAA
Organism: Taxus chinensis; assembly: GCA_019776745.2. Classification (NCBI taxonomy): domain Eukaryota; kingdom Viridiplantae; phylum Streptophyta; class Pinopsida; order Cupressales; family Taxaceae; genus Taxus; species Taxus chinensis. The sequence continues at coordinate 902,544,017 of CM034146.1, forward strand.
TATGATCCTCGGTCGACCATGGATACATCGCATGAAAGCAATCCCTTCTACGTTATTCCAGGAAATAAGATTCTTACACCTAGGAAAGATATTCATAGCAAAAGGTGACCCAAAAACCATTCGACATACACGTGACAGACCTGAAGAAAAGACCAGGCGTTCACTCTGAGTTTGAACTCCCAACAAACCAACTTAACAAACCAATCGACTCAAAACCAGAAGAAAAATTAATACCTACAACAGAACTAGAAATTACGAACCTAGTCAAGGGCATCCCAGCCCTCAAGGATGAAGCTAACATTGTAGAAATAGTGTCATTAGGAACTACTGCAAAAATTATCGAATTATTGGAACAAGATCTACCAATTTTCCTACCATCTAATTCCACAGGTATGGGATGTACCCTAGGAGTTGGTTCTCTTCCAGCAGAGGAACTTTACATGGTAGAAGTAACCGAAACAGAAGAAACAGCCACAAAGAATGTCCCAGCATCCATTTTTCCTTGTAAATATTGGACTCTCCACTTCGATGGAGCTAGATGTTGCTATGGAGCCGGGGTAGGTGTGATCTTCACTTCCCCTGAGGGAAAGATCCTACCTCTTGCTTTTAAGTTAAACTTTGAATGTACAAATAACGGTGTTGAGTACGAAGCCCTTCTCCTTGGCGTCATCATAGCCAAAATGATAGGTGTTAATAACATCATAGTGTTAGGAGACTTGCAATTAGTTGCCAAACCAAGTCTCTGAAGTATATGAGACTAGAGTTGAGCAGTTACAGCTCTATAAAACAACGGTATTAGATCTAAGCAAAGGATTCGACTTCATATCCATTGAGGCAATCCCACGAGAACAGAACCTTCTCACAGATTCAATAGCAACCTCATCTTCACATTTTACCCCAAGCAATGAGTTGGAAGATACAAGTTTCAAGGTATCACTTCGTACTGAACCATTGTTGAAGAAAATGTCAACGAACCCTCTTCTAACACATACAACTAAGAATGAACCTTCTATCTTACATCATGTTGACAGTGATAAAGTCACTCTCGAATATCTAAACGCCTATGCAGAGCTACACATTGTTCACTGCATAGTTGATCTTTCCCTAATACCCACACTCCTCTTCCTACTTTTGGAAATCCCCACGATAGAGTCTCCTCCATAGAAGGAGCTTGATATCTACAAGATAGAAAATGGAGAAAGCTTGGAACTACCTCCAAGCCCACCTGAATTTGAAGAAGGTAACACTTCTTTGATAGAAGAAACCATTGACATAAACATTGGAACGGAGGAAGAACCAAGAATTTTGAAGTTGGGATCCTCGTTAACTCCGGAAGAAATAGAAATACATACCCAAATCCTCAAAAAACATCAAAAGGCTTTCGCATTCAATTATAAAGAAATGATGGGTATCACACCACAAGTTGCAGTACATAATCTCATCACTAAACCAGATGTGAAGCCAATTAAACAGAAGTCAAGGCCAATGAAGCCAAAAGTGGCTCTCATGGTAAAAGAGGAAGTAGTAAAACTTCTCCAAGTAGGATTCATCAAGCATGTTGACTATTCACAATGGGTGTCTAATAACGTTCCCGTCCTAAAAAAGAATGGGAAGATATGCATTTGTATAGATTTTCGGGATATTAACAAAGCTTGTCCCAAGGATGATTTCCCATTACCATCCATTGACGTTATCGTTGATGCAACAGCTGGATTTGAAACTGATGTCCCTCATGCATGGGTTCTCAGGGTACAATCAGATTAAAATATCTGAACAAGATCAAGCCAAATTCCACATTTATAACTCCCTGGGGAACTAATTGTGATTCTCCTAACACTCTGATGTTATTAACACCGATCCTTTTGGCTATGATGAGGCCAAGGAGGAGGGCTTCGTACTCAACACCGTTGTTTATACATTCAAAGTTTAACTTAAAAGCAAAAGGTAGGATCTTTCCCTCAGGGGAAGTGAAGATCACACTTGCCCCAACTCCATAGCGACATCTAGCTCCATCGAAGTGGAGAGTCCAATATTTACAAGGAAAAATGGATGCTGGGACATTCTTTGCGGCTGTTTCTTCTGTTTCGGTTACTTCTACCATGTAAAGTTCCTTTGCTGGAAGAGAACCAACTCCTAGGGTTCATCCCATACATGTGGAATCAGATGGTAGGAAAATTGGTAGAATCTTGTTCTAGTAATTCGACAATTTTTTGCAGTAGTTCCTAATGACATTGTTTCTACAATGTTAGCTTCATCCTTGAGGGTTGGGATGCCCTTGACTAGGTTCGTAATTTCTAGTTCTATTGTAGGTATTAATTTTTCTTCTGGTTTTGAGTCGATTGGTTTGTTAAGTTGGTTTGTTGGGAGTTCAAACTCATAGTGAATGCCTGGTCTTTTCTTCTAGGTCCTGCCAGGTGTATGTCGAATGGTTTTGGGTCACCTTTTGCTATGAAAATCTTTCCTAGGTGTAAGAATCTTATTTCCTGGAATAATGTAGAAGGGATTGCTTTCATGCGATGTATCCATGGTCGACCGAGGATCATATTATAGTTGGTTTAATGATATATGATATAAAAACTTTGTGAGGATTGTCTTGGGCCCTAAGGTGACTGGTAATATTATAGTCCCAATTGAAGTAGATTTAAGGTTGTCATAACCTCTTAGCGTATTTCTTGTTGTGGAACAATTTGTTTCTCCATATCCTAGCTTGTGAAGGAAAGAGAAGGGGACAATGTTGACTGTTGCCCCATCGTCAACCATTACACGTTTAACGTAATTATTGTAAACCCACACCTGTAAATGCAAGGCCTGATCGCCTCTACGTGTAATTTCAACATCTGTTGGCATTTTGTTTATGTCGAATATAAACTTGGTATCCCCTATCTGGCTGCCCTGGAGGGTGGATATCTAAGTCTATATGGTTTACTTGTGTTTCGGGAGGCGGAGCTATGTTAATTAAATGACCTAGACCTAGTGCTTCTAAAAGAGCAGCCCTATGGGCAGGAGAGTTTTTTCAACAAGTCCAAAAAGGAGATGTGAGAGGTCTTTGTTAAGTCATTAATTAAATCATAAGCACCCATGGGTTTTTACCAACGTTTGTTGAATGTTATCTAGCTCTAGTGGATAGATTGGATTTGGTTAAGAAGAATATTCTCGCGCTCTTATTATGGCTTCTACGTGTAGCTCAATATCTAACTCCACTAGACCAACTATGTTGGTTCGTGGCTGATTTCCTAATTGTGGTGCAGGCAGGTGGATTTAGTGAAGTTGAGGCTTCATGATTGTTATTTCCTGTCATTACACCTTTGTTTGTCCCATTTTGATTTAATTTATTATTGTCATTGTGATTTGGAAGTGGATCATTGAAGATCTTAAGAGGGTGCGTTTTGAGGGGAAACTGCCCCTATGAAAGTATTTGGCATGGGTGTCATAGAATCTGTTAAGAACATATCTACGAAGAGTTGTCTTTGTTCTTCTGGAAAACGTTGTATGAACTCCTCGTTCCTTCATGTTCACGTGAATCTAGAAGAGCATGTATATGCTAGCATCAATAGAAAAAGGTATTTGAACAATGACAGCTTTGGATATAGACTCGAATATAATGCGAGTAGGAGAGGGACAACGCAAGTGACAGAGCTTGGTGTATGCAATTCCCAGCGAGATTTATTGTGGGAATACAACACAAGTGTACCGAGAGATTCTAGAATCTACCTTCTATGAAGAACACAACCTATAACTCTAATGAATTCAATCTACAAATGACACTACTCTGCTCTAAACTAATTTGTATGAACAACAATGAACAAGACTGAAGCAAGAAGATTGAATGGCTTCTAACAACAAAGCAAAAACTAGCATGGATGCAAACATGAAGAAAAAATGAATTCTACGCAAGAAATTGAAAGACTAAACAATGGAAATGAGAAGTTGAGGGGCCATTTTCTTGAAAACAAGTTGGCTATTTATAGATTTCACATTCACCCAAAGGTGATTCCTATTAGAACTCTTTTAGCATTAAACAATGAAGAAACACTATTCCAGGGAACATAAAACATTAATACGAGCTAAGGCGGTTGAGAAAAGCTGGTAAATGTTGAAAAATTACGCAAGTCGCAATCAAAGGAATGTGCTGGAAAATGCGTGAAGGACCACCGCCCTGAGCAGGGCGGCGGTTACAGGACCGCTGCCCTGGCAGGGTGATGGTTTCGTCACTGAAGGTCAAAAAGCGTTTAAAAAGGAGGGTGAGGGATAAAACAAAGCACAAGGAACTTGGATAAAGCATTTGGGAAGCTAACATATACTTTGTGAGCTTCTCTGGATCCCGAACACCTTGCGAGGTGACCTATATCATCATTGGGGCATGTGTAACATCATTTAGGTGGTACAACACCCTACAATTTTGGGTATGTACAATTCCCCTCACACTAATCAAAACATTTAGCAAGCTAGAACAACCTGCTTTAAACATTCCTCATTAATTAGTAATAGGGTTGGCATGGGGTTTATTAATCTGAAATAATCATCATAACTTGCACCAAAATGCTAGCTTCAAAATTGCGTATGGACATCCCTCAAAGAATTATAGGAAATGTATTTCTTATAGATGTTATAGTTTGTGAATAGCGTGGTAGATATGTATGCAAAATGTGGAATCACACATAAGGCCACAAATTAGGTTTGTTAAAAGGGTAACGACAAATTTCAAGAAAATGCAATTAGTAGGAGTAAAACTAGATTCTGCAACCTTTGCAAACATCCTCCCCATCTTTGTCAAAATGGGAGATTTAGAACATGGCATTTTTTGACACTACCCCCTCTATCAAATTTGTGGAGGAACGTTGATGGCAACCACAACCTGCCTGCTCTGTCAAATTAACGCCCAACCTGAGCCAACATTCTTGACATGGACAATTCATAAGGCATAATAAGAAGTGTTTTTCATCAAATAATGTAGTTACATGTGCCTAAATTGATACATATGTAAGATGTGGAAACATACACAAGGCATGTGAACTATTTGGCAAAATGAAAGAACTTGCTATTATTTCATATAATATCAGAATTGTATCTTACATAAGACATGATCATCCTCAAAAGCCATTGAAACTATTTCACCAAATGCAACAAACAAATGTTTAACCCAATCAACTAACGTTTTCCAACATACTTGTATCCCGTGGCAAAATAAGAGCTTTGCATTAGGTTGTGGACAATTTTTCGAGGCATATTATGAATTTTTTTGGTCTAGATGTTGTAGTTGCATGTGCCTTGTTTGCTATGTATGTAAAATTTGGTGAAAAAGCTTTGGAAACTTTTAAATAAATGCCTAACCCGATCAATTCACCTTTGCCAACGTATTGGAAAAATGAGGTTGTTAAAAATGCCTTGCAAATTTGTAAGTGAATGCAATCAGTAGGTACAAAGCCATACTCCACAATCTTTTCTAGCATCCTCTTAGCTTGTGTCAAAATAAAAACTTTAAAATTGGGTGTGGACATCTATAAAAGAATTACGGGTAAAGATTTTTGTACAAATGTTACTATTGGAAATATTATGCCAAGTAACTATAACTACTATGTAGAATGTGGCAAAACGTTGTGCAAATTGTTTGTGAAAATGCCTCAACTAAACATGGTATCATAGAATGCAATGATTGTAGGATATGCACAAAACAATTTTTTATACGAGGCTTTAAAACTTTTTAAATAAATGCCTTAGCAAGATGTTCCTAGACATACACTTATTGTTGGATATACACAAAATGATATTATTGAAAAGACCTTCAGATTTTTTGTGTAAATGTAATTGGAAGATATAAAGCCAAACTTGAAAACCTTTTCCATCATCCTCCCAACGCGTGTAACAAAAATTGTTGTAAGAAATGCAAAATCCAAAGTGGGAGACATAAGAATGGAAAATTCACGAAGAGAGGCATACTGTAAAGCCAAACTTCACAATCTAGCATTTCTTTCATTTTTTTTTGACACAAGCTACCTTCAACTTGATATCACATACTTGTTTCTTTTTGATTTTGTGGTATACACACAATCCACAAATTTTTGTGATTTGAACCCAAGACCTCCACAAAATCACCAAGAGCCCCTACCAACTTACCTACCAATTGCTATATGCTCCCATAATCTTCCAATTGAATTTCTTGACAAGTGTGGTATACACACAAAGGAGGTAGAGTAAGTCCCCACCCCCGATGAATAGCGCCAGAATAGCCATGGCCCAACAATTGCATGTTCACCAACTCGTGCCTTTCCCCTACTACATTCGGAAGAGTTATAACATTATTGAGAATTACAACGTGCTGTTTGTTTTAAAGTCGAAATGTTACTTCCCAACCTATAATATTTGTTTTTATGAAATGAAAGATTTTAATGACCCGAAGGTCCACAGACTGAAGAGTCAATGGGACCACAAAACTGACCCAGATCCAGATCCTTCTCAATTACAAATATAATTCTCTATTTGGGTACTTATCCAGATCCTTTACACACAAAAAAAGGAAGAAAACAATGGAACCGGCTAATGGGGCTGACACAGATGTCCGTGCTCCAGGCAATCAATTTGCCCAGTTTGCGGCAGGATGTTTCTGGGGAGTAGAGCTTACTTTTCAAAGAATCCATGGAGTCGCTAACACAGAAGTTGGGTATTCTCAGGGGACTATGCACAACCCCACATACGAAGATGTGTGCAGTGGCAGAACTAAGCATGCGGAGATCGTGAGGGTTCAATATGATCCCAATCAGTGCACTTATGAAACTTTGCTGGACGTCTTTTGGGGTCGTCATGATCCTACTACTCTCAATCGCCAGGTATTTTATTGTTGCTTCCTTTCTATGAAATTTCTTATATTTCGTTCTTATACAGGATTCTCCAGGTGAGTTTCATGTCGTTTAAGTTATAGAGATTCATTATTAGGGTCTTGAGAATTTAAGAATTTAGAAACTGGGCAATAGGGCTTAATTTGCAAAATGCAGGCTGTTTTATCTTTTATTTTTACCCTTTTCTTTTTTAATAAATCCATTTATTTGTATTATCAATTTTTTGTTGTTGCGATCTAAGATTAATGTGAATTCTAGATGACCTTTAGGACACTTAATGACATTTTCCTTATTTATTTTTCGAAACAATCAACAGGCAGAGGAACCCACCTAACCGTCGAACACTGTAAGCATTTAAAGGCTTATTTAACAAGTAAAATTTATATAATAATCACTCCATTTTTTAATTTCAAAGGTAAGAATTTATTTTATTTCTCAACAGGATTTTTTTTGCAAAGGCTTTCCTTGTTTTTCACGTGTTTTTCTCTTGCTATTTAGTCCTGGTCTGCTGTTTCTCACCTCACTTTTGAAGTTCCCCTGACGATGGTTCACAGAATGTGACCTGAAATGTAGAACACAAAAGATTTTGCAGTTTTTCCCAAAAGCTTCTATGACACTTTAAGCATTTTTAGTAGCGGCAGGCACAGTGAATGTAATCCATCGCTTTGGGCTTCTCACCCTCTAACCTTTTTCTCCATTGATTTTCATTAGTACCATGTTCAGATTGACAGTAAGTGATCCTGATTAGACTTTTAAGGTTCTGGTTTGCAAATAATGAATGTGGGCTTTTGCCTTGACGGTGCAGTAATTGAACTATTTACCACCGTTATTATTGATCTGGATTGCAATACCTGCCTTCTACCAGTTTCTTTTTACTATTTCGACGTATGGTAAACTCTTTGACGGGAGCTATGAGTCCATTACAATGAACGTTTCATTGCATAACTTGTCCACAGGAAAAATTGAACCTGGATCATTTCTATGATTGAGAGATGGTTTAGCCACTTGACCACAGTCCTTGGACTACAGTCCATCAGCTTGAGGAGTAGACTTATCTAAAACTAATTTAAGTAGTCCTAATTTTGATTCCCAACCCCACGATTGCTTGCAGTTTGCGAATCCCTATAGTGACACCATCCCTTGGGTTTGGTCTTTCCCAGCCAAGAAAAATGTGTTCACCTGACTAAATTGGCCATTCCATCGCTAGGTTGTCTCAAAATATGTTCACGATCAGGTCAAATAAGTATAATGATAGTCCTTTAAGAAATAGGTTTGTGAGGAAGACTTCTGGACAATTTTTATCTTGTTGAGGACCCCAGACCTTTGGTTAGGAACATGTATACACAAGTACATAGTAATGATTTCAGTTTGAACTAATTCTCAGTGTGCTTACACCAGAGCAAGTCTATAGCATGCCCATGAGTGCGTGTAAGAATAACAAGAAATGTGGGTAACATGCCAAAGATCTCGGTTTGGCTTTCGGTTAAGGGCCCATATCCACAAACATGGAGCTATGAGTTCCATTCTATTAGCTGATCATAGCTCTAAGTATATGCGTGCGTTTATAATTATAAAATATCTGAATGCATGTTACCTCAAAAGTACTGTTTCCCTCTAGATTTAGTCCAGGAGGGATTACTTGAGTACAGGAACTTGCCTGGCAAGAGGTAAACAAATATTTTGTGAATGGACATTCTGAGCCTAGGATGTCACAAAATTGTAATGTGATGGGGCTTCAGGTCGCTAGTCTAGAAGAGTCGATCTTGATTGTGTATGGCGAAGAGCACAGATAACTAGGAACCTGGAACATGTATGCGTGCATCAAGCTACTGAGCTTTGCTGCTAATGTTCAATGCATGCTTGGGAAGCTGGAAAGAGGTAGGTTAGCTCAATTTTCAATATCTTCACTTATTTACTAGTTTGTGCAGCCAGATGATAGTTACCAGGGTACACGGGTACTGACACTGATATGGGCGCACTGTGCAGGTACTAGTAATATATTTTGAAAACCAGGCCTGGTGAGACATAGGGGCATGTTTGCACGTATATGTAGACATATCAAGGCTTTTTTTCCACCTCTAGACAACAGTAAAGGTTTGAGAAGGCAGGCAGAAAGGAGGAAAAAGATTAAAGGATAAAGAACTTAATTCTTCTTTAACAGAAAATTCCACTGAAGCTGGATAAATTTTCCCTATGTTTTTGGGGCAGGGATGCCTGGGAAATACTCCTTGATGTTCCTAAAAAGGGGATTGGCCAAGCAACTTTTTTCGGATTACTTGATATTATTTACTGTATTTACGTAAAAAATAAAATATAAACTGACGTTTAAGTTTGGTGGTACCCAGGAACACCTGTTTGCACATTATAGTAAAGTGACTATGTTTTTGTAATATATTATTTAATATCAAAAACATAAGAATATGATGAGAAAGCTTTAGATCCTTTATAAGAATATGATGTTCAAGTGTGGGGATGCTCAGGAGTACATGTTTCTCTTGATATAAAAAGCAACAACGTGTTTCTATATTTTGTATTTTCATATTTAAAATAGGAAAATAAAAACTGATGTTTATGTTAGAGGATGCCCGAAAGCACCTCTTTGATCAATTCAGAAAAGCAACCATGGTTTTGTATTTTTTTTATCCTTTCTATAATATATATTTTTTTAATCCACGTGATCAGGGTGGAATGGGAGTTATAGATGTTTACAGACAATATTTCTCTTTGTGTTAAATGGGTTATTAGATGCATAAATGGCAACTAAGCCTGGAAAAATTTGTTACGGCATTGCTTTTCTTCAGGCTCTCCTTATGGAAAAAATGTTGGAATAACATTGGGTTACATACCTTGATTATCACCAGAGTACGCGTTAAAATTACAGGCACCTTTGTTGTGAAAAGTGTTTGGAAAGCTTTCGAAGTTGTTAAGCCGTTGCTTTGCTGGATTGGGGATGGCTTGCGCATTAGGCTTTCATTCAATGATCGCAACATATGGTGGTCTCCTTTCTGTACTAGTGATAATTTCTTGTTGGCTGAGGTTCTTGGTGTTAAGGCGCTCCACTTTGGCTTGCTCGCAAAGGCATCAATACCATCCGAGACCTTGTCTCGCGGAGAGATTGGCTTTGTTGGCACGATTTAAAACAGAAAGTTAATTTGATCAACTTTGATCTTCCGTCTGTGCTCAAAATTCAGGAGTTGATGCCTGATGTTATGCTTCATAAGCTTGGTTTGCAACCTCCTACAACATGGTGGCGGAATACGCGGTGGAATTTGGAAATCCCTTTTTCTAACTACCAGTCTGGTGTGATTTACAATCTTATGCCCCCCTTGTCTCCTGCTATTAAAAAATCTCAATGCTCGTTGGAGCGTTAACTCTTTAGTCAGCACTTGGCTTCGAAGGCTTAACAAGGCCTGGAACCCCAACTGTGAACCTAAGCTCAATTTCTTTCTTTGGTGCCTCATATATCAGGGTCTTCTGTTGGGAGAACAATTAAGTCACATTGGCCTTCCCAATCCTAAATGCCCTTACTGTGGTTGACCTGAATCTTTCAAATAGGTCTTCTGGACTTGTCAGCGTGCTCAATCTACTTGGAATTGGATACACTCTCTCTTCTTCCCCTACCATCCTAAATTGTTTGATTGAAAAGCTGCCATGTTTGGCGACTTTGTTAATCTTCCTATTCGGATTGTTTTCATATGGAATTTTTTTGGGGCCGCTATTCTTTTTCAGTTGTGGAAAGATATAAATAATGTTATTTTTCAATAGAATGAGCTTACTTTGGAGCTAATTGTGAATAGCAAAGCGGCTATTATATCTTTTGTGACTATGCAGATTCAGGCTTAGGCTCAGAAAGTGTTGTTGGATAGCTTCTGGACTAGTGGGGAGCACTCCTAGCACTATGAGTTAGGTTCCTCCAGATGACGCTCGTGCCCCGCCATCTATCCTTGTGCCGCGTCGCCGAAGCCGCTCTCGTAGCCGACATCCCTCCCCTCCTCGGGGCCATACAACTCTGGATCGTGCTGGAGTCCGCCACCTCGGGGTAAGGTTGTGGCCAGTTCCTCCAATTGGAACTCTCCTCCTCGGGGGCCAGTTTTGGAGGCTCTCCACCGCTTGGCTGGGGAATCATGGTGCTTCGGAATATACAAATGCCGGATCTTGATGGTTGGGCTATTGATCTGCCATCCGAGGAGCCAATTGCGGGGGTTTCATCCCTCCAAAAGATGATCCTCCTCCTCCGCCTAGTGTTGCTGCTCCATGTGCCTAATAATTTAGTTATGTGATTTTTTAGTTGCCTTTTTGGCGTTTCTTGTGCATTCGTGGCATTTTGATTTTGGACCGTGAGTTTCCGGTCACCCCGTTGTTATAACTCTTTTGTATTATTAATATAAAGGCAAGTTCCAATAGTAAAATATTAAAAATTCTGATATTATTTTCTAAAGTTTGTGTCATGCATGTTTATTAATAGGCAATTATAAAATCCTATATTTGGCAATGGGTCAAGTTGTGTAGTTCTTTTGTTATCTGGTATTATGTCTTGTGCCATACCCTAAAATTTTGGGGCTTCTTGATGTCCTTGAAACTTACCCCCTTTACTAACCCATCCCACCGTCGTTGAAACTCATCCCCTGTTCCGACCCATCCCCTTGTCCTTGAAACTTGTTGGAACTTTGGAGAGTTATATCAAAAGTTTTCTGTCCTTTTTTCTTCCTCCAAAGAATACCCATTTCGCCAAGAATAAAAAGGAAACACTGCAATTGTTCTTTTCTCCAAAATGATCGACTCACCTTATTGGAAAAGCTCTCCAAGTTGACCATTTTTCTCTCATCTTAACCAATATTATTAAGTTACCAGGATAGAGATAGGATTACTGATGTGGAAACTGATATTGATATGACAATTTTTAAGGGAACCCAAAATAAAATGAAGCAAATATGGATCCACAAACACATATAGTTAGTCAAAGGGGTTACACTTTGTTGTGTAACGGTAATGAGGGAAACTCGTACAAGTGCAGACCAAGTTAAAATCCTCATTACCACAATAAGGCAGCCCATAACCCCAAAAGACATATATGGCAAGGTTTTGGTGTAATGAGAATGCGGTCGTTTGAGCATGATCCACATTTAAAGGGTTACATTTGAGCGTAACCCAAGTTAAAAACTTAAGAAAGTGGCACATTCTTATCAATAGACTGTTGTTCAAACTTATCCCACACCGCGTTAAAGGCGATCCCATAACCTGACCAAGATTTACCAAGCAAATATTCATACGTATGTACATATATATGTACACACACATATACATATACATACACACAATATATGCATATATACATATGTACATACACACACAGATATATATGACATGTATTTATGTATATGTATATACGTACATGTATAAGGACGTGTGTGTGTAAGTAGATACATAGTTACATAAACATATATACATGCATATATAAAATTTAAAAAATATGTGCTCTTGATGTTGAACTTTGTATGTTTCTTGACAAACACATATTTTTACATTTCCAACATTTGATTATTTATTTTGTTGACATTTTTCTGTAAGAAACATATTATTTAACAGTGGCACCATTTCGAATTTTAATGCTCCTCTATTTTCTAGATTTTAATTCTTGGTACCTTATATGCATTCTTTGGTTTTTTCAACATCTCCTTTTTGCGAAATTGGCATTGATACATTGAAACCCTAAAATTGCAATGTCTTTTGTGCGTTTGAGAATTAATGTTCTTAGTACATTGAATGGATCGAGTAATTTTCCCTCTGTTTTAGTCTCTAATGGATACCAAACTTTATTCATGGCGGAATGAGAAATTTGTATTAAGATTTAATGTCTTGGCCAAAGCCTAACATTAACCAAATTTTCACCCACTATAAGTAGACAAACTAGACTAGTGACTGGATAAGGTGAAATAATTACTATTTTCTTTCTTAAAATACTAGACGAGAGACTGAATATGGGTGTGTCAATCTGAATACTACTTAGATACAACACCTTTTTATCTGGATACGACATTTTTTGGAGCATCTTATACGTATTTGTGAAGTTTCCATATCCAAATGCACATTGGATATGTAAATATGACATTTTTGCTCCATAGTATCAGACAACTCAGTAAAATTTTTTTGCTTGCCATATTCTCCCTTGAAGATCAAAATTTTCACTGCAAGAAATATGCTTTTTCCTTCCAAACAAAACCTCCTAGAGGACCCCAAAATCCTCATCATAGCTCTCCTTTGTTGTATGATCCTTCCCCTTGGGAATTCCGTAGCTCAAACATCCAAAGTTTGATTCTCCCTGTGCTGGTTTTTAGAGAAAAACCTAGAATTCGTTTTTTTGCAATTCGCTACTTTGATGTAGTTAGAGTAAGAGGGGGCCAAGTCAATGGCAACCTAGACACACTAGTATAACTGGACTCACACTTATGGTAACTAATATTCGTTATAGAGATTCACACTAATATGCACATGTTTGCTTTATTGAAGTAACAACATGAAGATGAAAACATATAACAGTCTCTCAAAATGGACTCTAATATAGTCCTGCACTGTTCTGGACTCTGGACACAAATCCCTTGTGCAAACTTCGCAGCTCAACTGAATTCTGTCTCTCTCAACTTGCATTCCATCTCTTTCCAATACCTTCCAACTCTTCTTTCACCACTGATACTGCCTCTCCCTGACCCTTTCGGACCTCCCACAGATATTGTGATAGTCCTCAGTGTCCCTTCATAGTCCCAAGATGCTTAGAATTGCATGCAACTGAATTTTCTTGCACTTCTGGTCCTTACTCTGTGTGCACAAGCATTGCGGGTTAAATTGTCGCTTTGTGCGGTCTGGTGGTTGCATAACCCTCGGTTAAAGCGGATCGACAGTTTTGTTATGGCTGCTGGCGTAAACAAGTGGTTTAGCCATCTGCCCAAGAAATGATCATTATAATCCTAGCTTATGATTGAAATAACCTCCTTAGGCCTTTTTTGAGATGTTCGAATCCTGGATATTCTTCTGGCTTTGTTGGATTATCCTTCATATGCACGACTATGTTAGATGGACAACAAGTTGCAACCGCACACAGACACTCAAACCGCACACTACTTTTGGGTGTGGACCCAGCTGCTCTTGCATCATACACACTGGGTAAGTGAATTGAACCACGGGCTCCTGCTCATGAACATTCCGTGAGTTCTACTGCTCTTCTGTGTTTGGCGATCTCATATACACTCATCCAAGTTGCATCCTCAATCGTTCTCTCTTTCCACTTCACCTAGAACTAATTGTTGCATCCTTGAGTCCCATTGACCTACTCATGTGGACATTAATATAATGTCTTTCTCTTCTTTCTATATATTCCTTTTCTTGTCTTCTTGATGACCATAGAATCGATCACCATCTCTATCTTGTCTCTTACCTTCTTAGGTAACCGCCATCTCCAATTAATTATTCAAGAATCGGAATGTACATTCTCATCAGTTATTTGTCCCTCATGACAAGGGTACAAATTCACTAATATTGAACATCAGAGATATCAATTCCTTTTGGGACTATTTTGCAGGCATTTGCTGCAAACTCCTATTGAATATCAGATATATATCAAAATCCCTTTTGGGAGTTCCATCTCATAGGGATTTGTTGCAAACTTCCTCAAAATTTTGCACCGGCTAATTTTCATACACTTTAACTTGTCATGCATTTCCTTTGGGAACTGCACTTTCCTCAAATAAGCCAAAGCCAATTCTCCAACTTCAAATTCCTGTTCGTTCTTCTTGAGATCAGCATAATGCTTGTATCTTGGTGTTTTTTTTTTCAGTTTCTTCTTCACTTGCTAATGTACCTCATGCATACAGTCAAGAAAATCTTTTGCTACAATAGTCCTACTCAAATCAGCTGTGTTTCTCAAATCATCAACACCTCTAGGGCTGTAACCATACACAATCTAAAAAAGGGCTGTTGGCTGTATTTCAATTGACCAAGTTGTTGTCAGCAAACTCAGCTTGTGCTAGAGTAGTATCCCACTATCTTGGCTTGTTCCCAACCAAGCATCTCAACAAATATTTGAGGTTCTTATTCACAACCTCCATGTGTCCATCCATTTATGGATGGTAGGCTGAACTTAAACTCAATCTTGTACCCAACTTTCTCCACAAAGTTTGCCAAAAATGCCCAACAAATTTTGTTTCTCTATTCAGGACAATGCTCTCAGGAAATCCATGCAACCTTACTACTTCCTCGAAAAACAAAGTTGCAACATGGGTAGCATCACTAGTATTTTTGCAAGCTATAAAGCATGCCATCTTTGAGAATCTATCCACAACAATGTAGATGGGGTCACTACCTTTCTGATTTCTCCAGAAGTGAAATCCGCACTCACATCTTCCCATGGTCCTTTTAATATTGGCAATAGCTGGTAAAAACCCGTATTCTAACTTTTTCCCTTGGCATGTTGACCAACTCAACAACTTTGTACATCATTGTTCACATCCACACCCATCCTTGGCCAATAGTAACTCTCACATGGTTGTGCTAATGTTTTATCCGCTGCAAAGTGGCTAGCTAGACCTCCACTTTGCTTTTCTCTTTTCCTATTTGTATGCACCTTATTTTTCACACTCACTAATGATTTCTCTTTGCAGGTTGTTGGCATATAAGCCTCTTTGAGTGCATGCCTTAAGGGGCATATTGAGAACAGGGTTGGGATGGTCGGTAGTACCCGGCGAGAGAATGGTCATGGTGAACCTTAGTGTTCGGAGTCCCTAATTTTGGTCTACTTAGTTCTTTCATCTATCTCTCTTTTTATCCACCCATGACAATTATCTCTTGAGGTGGCTACTAATCCTGAAGGAGGCTAATGTTTTAATAGTGACTTCACAGAGGTAAGCACCCTAGACCCTATCTCTTTCCTTTATGTTGGTGCGATTGATTATGTTGATATATCATGTATTAGACTAGGATAGTGTAACATATATTTGTTGATTAAACTACTTGTTTTACAACACATGCTTATTGCCTAATGGCATTACATCCTTTAGTTTAGTTTAGTTCTTGCTTATCATTTGTACTCATACAACCCTTAGGATTCAAATAAGATTCCACTTCCATATCTTAGACATAGGATCAATACCTTTGAAATGGGTATGGATCACTCTCTTCTATGTCCATGACTATTTTGCTCCAACTTTGGCTTGTTTGCTGGCCCTAGAATGGTCCTCTTTATACTAATCTATACTATTAAAGAGAGAGAGGATAATCACACCAACCATCTTAGCTAACATACATTTTGGTGAACTTGATATGAATCTTACTCCACCCTTGTCTGAGTCATATTCCGTTTTCTTTTTTCTCATCACATCTTCTCCATTATTACATTTTGGTTAACCCGGCGTGAATCTAACTCCACACTTGAGAGAGTCATCTTAATGTTTTTTTAAAACACTTGTCACAACTTCTTCTCTCTTGCATTTTTCATGCTTGCTTCTTAGTGTCACCAATTCATTAAGTATACCTTGTTTGCCAAATTTCTTTTCTTCAACCTTTAGAACCCCTATAGGTTGTCTTTCCATTCCTACCATGGAACATTTTTATAATGCTCAAAATACTGATTGGACTTCTTTTCCTCAGCTCCAATCCTTGTACGCATATTGCGATATGGTCACTTATAATTCTAAGAAAACCTTTTCCTAACACAACTACTAATAGGATTTCCACTAGATCTCAACAAAACCAACATACTATCAACAAGGAATTAAAGTTGGAGGATTATCTGCATACTCACCCGCAATGCAAATGTTTTCAAAGCTTTCCCCAATATACCAGAGAGTCTCCCAACATGATCCAAAAAAGTATGAATGATCTATGTGACAAATACAATCCTCTAGATTTAAATCACATTCCAACCATTGGGGCAAGCCAAAGCATGACTTGCCCTCTCTTTGATCTTCTAGAAACTCTTCACATTCTTCAATCATGGTAGGTGCTAATTGCTAACCTTATCAATGCACCTTCTCAACCTACCAACACTAATCCAAATACCCCCTGTGGATTCTGACCAAATGATCTTGCAATTTTTGGACCGAATGTACCACATGCAAACAACTAGTAACAACCAATTTCTACATATCCAAGCTAACTTGGGTGAAATGACTAACCCCCTTCTTGATCCCAACAAGAACCCAATCCCGTAACCACTTGTTACAAACAAGGCTCTTCAATCATTACAAAGGGAACCTTTAGCTCCTTATATTGCTGCAATGGGGATTGAGTGAATAACCCCAACCATCGCCTATGATAGATCAATCGATCCCACACTTCACCTTAAGATTTTGGGAATGTCTATAAGGAATGGATCAAAACCAATTCTTATGTAGTCACCAAGCTCTTAGCCAAGACCCTCACGTGCGATGTTTTAATTTGGTGCCATACACTTCTGTCTATATTTGAACGTGAAGGTTGGTTAATGTCTTAATCAAAAAATTTCACTATCGCGACTTACTTGAAAACAACATTAACATCTCTGTCTATTGTAAGCAATATGAAAGTGAGATGGTTAAAGCCTTTATCAACAATGGAAAGCTTTGTCCATCAAAGCCGAGTACAACATGGCCAACGATAATCTCGTTAGATTATTTCTTGGCTTTAGAACCTTGCCTTTAATACAATGTAAAGTCCTTTTCTCCATTAAATTTGGAGGAAGCCATAGAGCAAGCCAAAAGACAAGGTTATTTCATGAGAGAATATGAGAAACCTAACTTAAACAACAAGTAATAAAAACCCTTCCAAGTCCTCATGCAACCTCAAAATCACAATGCCATTGATGATGGAGTTATAAACATTCTCAATCATGGCAATGCTTCCTATAGAACCATTCATAATATTGGCAACTCTTAGAGCTTAACCCCTCTCCAAACCAATAGAGGCTACTTTCCTGAACCATTTCACTGTTTTAAATATTTTTACATACAATGATATGAAATGTAGTCAAAACATAGAAGTAAATCAGATTACAAAAATTGGTTATTTAGGTACAATAATCCGAATTGTTAATGGAAAGTAGATGTTACAATTACTCGATGTAGAGATGACCAAACAATAGATGGATGGGTTAGCTAATTTTGGCTGTTTGTCACTCACAAAAAGAGCGACAAGAGCAAGAAAAGATGTGGAATTGATTTGTCAAGTGTTTAGGTTAAGAATAGGGTCGAACAAGTTGTTTGGGCACTTTCGACATGTTGGTGCCCATTTTGAGCTCTGTTCTTAACTTAACAGAGTTTTGTTGGAAATTGCCCCATACCATCTAAGGACCCAAATTTGCATATATTGGCATGTCACTAGAGCTTTTTGAATCTCCATGACTATCCCTTCCCATGAAACTCAACAAATTAAAGGATGGACATGACTATCCAATTCTAAGGAAGTCACAATGCATTAACTTAGAAGTCTGCGGAATGAGGAACTTAATGTTCCGCGGGTTGCTCCCAAAAGGGATAGGATGCCGCAGGTGATTGGTTGCAGATATAAGGAAGTGCGGTTGCATAATGAAAGCCGCGACACACTGGTATAATGTTCTGTGGGTTTGTCAAGGAAGACAATACTTTGCGGATTCAACAAACGACTGTAAGACACTCAAAAATCCGCCAAAGGGCCGCAAAATATTAGAAAATAGTTGAAAGTCCGCGGGTAAAGGAGGAATACAAGTAAAAGCCGCGGGACGATTTATCACAAAGGTTAGTATTCCGCGGATTCCAAAAAGTTGTGGGGCACTCAAAAAAAGAAACATCTTTCATCAGTACCTTGCCACTGGTTTTCAAATCATACAATATGAATTTAGAGATGATTGCTGTGCTATCCAAAAGTAAATTCAGTTATGAAAAGTAATTGTTGAGCTAACAAATG
The DNA here is from genome assembly GCA_019776745.2 of Taxus chinensis. NCBI lineage: Eukaryota > Viridiplantae > Streptophyta > Pinopsida > Cupressales > Taxaceae > Taxus > Taxus chinensis. The sequence goes on from CM034146.1 coordinate 902,562,757, forward strand.
AAATAAAAGGAAGCATATGTATATACTAGAAACAAAATGGAGATTTTATAGGGGCCCCAACCCTTTAAGATTCACATAGCTTATAGTATGCATATACAAAAAGAGAGGTTCTTGCAAAAGAGATACAATATCAATTGATGGCTACACATTCTTCTGCAAAAACAAGAATCCGATTCAACTTCTTCTTCCTGAACTCAAATTCTTTGCATTCTTGAGCCCCATAAATGTACAAGATGTCCCCTGCAAGGTCACGAGACATGCCTATTTCCATGAGTTTTGAAATATTTGCTTTGGGACCTTCCAAGATTTTGATTAATTCCAATTTTCTCTTGGAAGAGGAGACCCATTCAAGAAGGTTAGACCCACCTTTAAGGTAGGCCTTGGTACCCCACCGGATAACAACTTTTGAGGTTGAAGACGACCCAGGAACATCAGCTGGTGCTGTGGGGGCAAAGTCAAGTTCATCCACAAAAATGGGCTGACTTGCACAAACTGGATTAGGTACGCCTCATTTGCGTCTCCTCAGGGAAGGCGGCGACACTTCAAGGGCCTTCCCAGAAGAAGATTGCGCAGGTGCTTTCACAAGACGAGCAAGTCTTTGCTCCATCGTGGCTATTTTGCAGGAAATTGATGATATATCTTCCGTAGGATCATCAATAGACACTACATAGGCATTGACAGGAATTTCTTTCTCCTCCAATTCTTCATTGAAGAATAACGGAGATGTATTAATGATGTTCTTATTAATGGCAGACTGGCAGCGGAGCCAAAATTTCTTCAGCAATTTAGGAGTTTTTTGATCCTCCGCACGGAATAAATGATAATACAAAACCTGAAAGACAGAAAAGAAAGGAGTCATCTTGACAAGCCTCCGTATTAGTGCTACCAGAAGCGCGCGAGATGTTAGTAGTTCATCAGTCTCCACCTGATCTTCAATCTCAAACAACATTCTCACAAAAGCATCATCGGGACAAAAAGGTCGAAAATTGAGTGTAAAGTCTCTGAAGAAAGTTCCTTCAAACTGGTTCCTAATTCCACGTCTGCCGTTGCTTGAGAAGGACACGCACTAATTCTCTTTTCACTCAGAATGCTGCTTGAAGGAAGCTACAATTTTATAAGCAAACAATGAGAACTTATAAGAGGATGAAATTTGGGAGTAACTGTGTGAGGTATCATTTCAGAATTGAATGTGAAATTAATTCTGAATACTCGCACGGGTTTGAAGCAAATTGATATCTTCTGAAAGGTGGTTTTTGGCTTGAAGTGGCAATTCGCACAAAGAAAACATCAAATACGAGGGAGTATAAATTATTCGTTTCCCAAAGCATATTCCCCAAAAGGGTAGGTGTCAAATCAGTTAAAGATAACGACATGAGGGAATAGATGGTTTGTGATTGGGCACATGAATGATGATGATAGCATGGATAGGACAAAAAATGATTAAACAATAAAAGTAAAAATCCCACATACATCCATGTCAACATCTAGAAGCAGAATCAATTAAAGAATGAAAAAGGTATCTTCACCGTTGCAAAATATTTTCCAAAAATGAAGCCCGTTTGCCGCATTTTTCTGGGATGGTTCGTTGAAGCTTTTGGGGGGAAAAATTGGGTTGTAAGAAGACATCAAATTGTATAAATATGGGGATTGTCCTCATAAAAGAGGGAGGGAGTTTTGGTATTCAGATTGAAAGGGGATTAGTCTTTCAAATTCTGAAAAGGTTAGAGATAACTATGAACACTATATGTTTCCAATTGTGAAATGCATACTGATCTCAGTTTTCCAAACTTTTGTGTCAAGGTGGTTGCAAGTGTACAACCATTGATAAGCTTTGAGAGCATTCATTTGATGTTCCCTTACTAAGAAATTCAAGAATTGAATAAATTATGTCCACTTTGAGTTTAAATTTTGTCTTCTGGGTTTTGTGTTCGGAATTGTCCATTAATGAGTGATATTTTTTGCTGCACTCTTGTGTTTATTGTTTCTCTTTGTCATACACTAGATCTGTCCTTGATGTTTGTGCTTTGGTCATTAAGTTTGATATTGTGTTGTGAGATTTCCCTCTGCAATATTGGGTTGGATTGTAAAATCCTTGTCATAAACATTTTGTACTGATAGATCTTTGTAAGCCTTTCAATGTATTTTAGGCATATGAGGGATGAAGTAGTAAACACTTTACTAGAATGCTTGCACGAGTTCTTGTGTTAGGTATTTTAGAGATTGTACTGAATCCTTTGCATCTATTGAGCTTTAATGAATGCAAATAGTTCTTAGTTGAGATTATTACTACTCGATCCAGTTTTTATGCACTCTCCATGATTGCAGGATACTCTAAGTGTTAAATGCTATGTTACAATGAACTTCTCTGCCTATAATTCCCCCTTTGTGAAGTCCTAATTGCCAAGATTGACCCCATCCCCCCATTATTAAACGCCCTTTTTTTCTATTTCACTACCTTGTTGCTATAAACATCATTGAAGGTGTGTTTTAGCCTTAATTTTCATTACTAAGAGAATGCAAGAGCAATTAAACTTAACTGTCTTTAGTAACCTGTGTCTGGCAAAGTAAACGTGCGCAACATATCTTGTGACAACTTGTGAGAGTGAGTGTTGTGTCCATTGGCCATGTTTACCCTAGATTGACCCGCCATTTTGAGGATAAATTGAGGGAACAAAGATCCCATCGCCCCCTTTGTAGTTTCAGGTCGTAGCGTGGGTCCTCTCACCCTGGTTCAAGGAAGGACCAAAAGTAGTAGGAAAAGGCCATCTCCTTTGTACGTGCCCCTCAATCATCCCAAGGCTCAATCCCAAGGAAAGTGATAAACTCCTCCCCGGCTACAAAATGACACGCCAATCCAGTCTACCATATTTGCAAGCCCTTTTCCCCCCTACCTCTTAAGGGAGAAGTTGTTGTCAGCCCAACAGGGGGTGCAGATTTGAGGACCAACACGACATACTCAGACCCCTGTGGTCGGTTAGCGTTGTTGGACTTTACCAACAATGTCTAGGAGAGGTTTGGGGGTCTGTAACTTCTGGTAGCCCTTCCCCTCTATTTGTAACCTGCTTTTGGATAATCGGGAACTGCTATATGTTTCGACTTTTCTTTTTCCAAACCTTGATTGTGCTTGGATGGTGTTGCTTTCCAAAGTAAAACTAAAATGTTAATAAATAAAATATGGGAGCCCTTGTTCCCCCAAGGACAGATTACATTGCAAATTTGACTATTATAAGAGCTCTCAATAGTGGTAGTTATCTCTTGCATTAGGTTTTGATATTGTAGATAAGATAATACATTCTTTAGGGTTTTTCCCCTTTCGTATTCAACTATTAGAAATCCTAATTAACCCATGGACAACTCATAGCTTGATCACTTATGCTAGACTCCTAAAATAACATAATTAAAATAACTCGAAGCCCATAAAAATACATTGTGTTTAGGTACACAAATTGCCCTCCCCTTTATAGAGCTTTGACTTCAAAGCTAGTCAAACTCTAAAAGGCTACATTATAAGAATAGAACTCAAGACCTCTACCTACTACAAGAAAGCTTTGCTCAATACCACTACTTGAAATAACACTTGAATGAGAATGATTGCCTATTTTATTTACTCCTAGGATACCGTTGCATTTTGGGCACATTTTTCAACACCCTTACACTAAAGTTTCCCATCTTCGCCCGTGTTAGGATTTTTTTCTTCTCCCTCTCCTTTGCAACTTGCACATTTTATCCACCATATCCAAAATTTCAATTTTTTTCCTTATATATATATATATTAGTTGCACTCTTTCAAGCCAAGATGCTTGCCTGCAAATCCCTCTATTTCCAAATTTGTGTCCTCCATGGGTAGCTCTTTCCACCTCACCTTGAACATTTGCACATCCTTGTTTCAAAGCTTCCTGAATTGGTTACGACAATAAATCTACAGATATGCTTATAATAAAAGTTATTGCAACAATGAATCTACAAAAATAGGAGATTATAAAGTTGTCTTTAAAATAAGTATTCAACTCTCAACAATGGTGGACTGAAGTAAGGAATATCTTGGAGCAATCTATTAACTCCTACCGATGGTGGAGGGAGTGAATCAAGGAATAAGGCTTCTCCTAAAATTATTATTCAATTCTCACCAATGGTGGAGAGAGTGAATCAAATAATATATTGGATTATCTCCAACTACCAACAATTATTCACTTTCCTTATTTGCATGCACTTATTATGGAGTATTGTAGTAAACATTTAGAAAAATAATAATGAAGGAAAACATTGCAAGTCATGGCCCAATAAAGTGAATGAAATAAATCAAGAACTTTTGGAAGCATCTTTAGTTGGCAATGATTTTGTTTTTATTTAATCCAACATCTTACATCTATTTCCAAATGTCAACCACTTCTTAGCTTCCTCCTCTATTTGTGTTGGCTAACTCTTCTTTTCCGTTTGGATCATCATATATATTCCGTTAGCAAGTGTATGTGCAACTACAACAATGGCTACGGACCTTGTCCTCCATCCAAACACAACAACTTTCTTTAAACATCTTGATCATGACATGTCGCAGCTTCTGTAACCGGCTGCAGCAAAACAGCAGCTACAACAGTTGCTTTGGATACCACAACAATTGCTATGGTTATTGCATATCAGCTGCTACATTTAAGTTACAAAAATTGCTGAAGGTAACCTGCAAAATTGCCGTGGGTAAAAATATCTTGCAAGAAGGGTTACAACCATGAATAATTGCATTCTTCCTTCACCATTAGTAACACCAAATTAATAAAACAAGAAATTGTTCTGTTTTATTTAGAAATAACATTGAATATTTGCAACACACACACACATCTTGTAACCCTCATATATATATATATATATAAGGAGGGTTACAAGCACGAATAATTGCATTCTTCCTTCACCATTAGTAACACCAAATTAATAAAACAAGAAATCATACTATTTTATCTAGAGATAACAATGAATATTTGCGATATATATATATGATGACGACGACGATAATGAGTCCCAGAAATGTCCTTCATCTGATATATATATATATATATATATATATATATATATATATGATGACGACGATAATGAGTCCCAGAAATGTCCTTCATCTGATTCTTATCTTTCCTAAGACCCCACACTATCCTACTATTTCATAAACCCTCCATAGCCTTTTATCCATTTATTCATAATTATAACAGGATAGTGAGGGGTTTTAGGATAAATTACCACACACATAACATATATGATAAATAGCACGTATACACATTTATGTGTTATTGATGATGGAGTCCCAAAAATGTCCCTTATCTGATTCTTATCTATCCTAAAACCCCTCACTATCCTACTATTTCATAAACCCGCCATAGCCTTTTATCCATATATTCATAATTATAGTAAGATAGTGAGGGGTTTTAGGATAAATAGTATACACACATATATACATATATGTGCTATATATGTATGTATAACACAAGATAAATAACACGTAAATGTATATATGTGCTATTTATCCTCTGTGTGTGTGTGTTATTTATCCTAAACCACCTCACTATCCTGTTATAATTATGAATGTATGGATAAAAGGCTATTGCGGGTATATGGAGAGGGGTTTTAGGATAAATAAGAATCATGTGAGGGACATTTATGGGACTCATCATGGGCCACATTCTTTTGATTGTGAAACACATCCAAGTGTCTACCTTGTGTATGGGACATGACATGGTCTTCATCATAAGAAGGCTGAATTGTGCATTCTTGTTTATTACTATGGTTAGGATGACGATTGTCATCAGGGGTGTCTTTGGTGGCATTGCCAATTTAACTAAATGCTCTTGGAGAGAGGAGAACAAATCGGAAAAGTTTTTGCAATTCCAAACTCGTTACATTGATAAAGATTGTCATCACAAGAGGCTTTATTAACATTACATGGAGGATCTTTTCTCACTCTGGTCGCCGAGTATGGGTAAGTATCGATCTATTTGTAAAAGAGATGCATGAAGCCAATGCATCATATATTGTGGTAACTTGGATCGTCAAGTATGGGTAAGTATCAATCTATTGGTAAAAGAGATGTATGAAGCTAATACATAACACATTGTGGTAACTTGGAAGTGTTACATGTATTTTGGAGTTCATTAGACTCATCATTGTCAGAGTCAACGGTTGTAGTTGTAAATTTGGATTTATGGCAATAAATTTTGGTAATGGTACACTATAGACGGTTTTCTTTGCTATAGAAATTTCCCATGGATTGGGATTAACCTCATGCTTGTACTGCATGTCATTATGAATGAATTTTATGCTTTGGCTTCTAGAGGATTCAATCGCTTTAATGCAATACGTCTACGATTGGCCTAATAGCAAGTTGTATAATAGTTGAAGGTCTAAGACCATGACCTTGGCGCGTATTATTTTGGGTCTTACGATAATAGGGAGCCAAATGCATCCAAGATGGGCTTTTGGTTGTTTTTATTGTAGTCACGACAATTGAGTCGTGTCTTTTTTGGATCGTTTTTGTTAAAATATAAGGCTTTTTGTTAGTCATCATTAGTTACTTGTTAACTAATGATCGGCTGGAACTATCAACCGTTTTGTAACTATTGTTTGCATAATAAATAGATGGACACACAATCTTCAATGTGTGCAGTTCGTTTCTTCATTCTTCCTTGTTCGTATTTCAACATTGGTATCAGAGCTGGACAAGCGAGGAGAAATTCGAGGGCAAGGAAATCACTAGCAAATTATTGAACATTGGATATTTTGCGCGTATTCCAGTTAAGGGTTCGTAGGGATTTTTTTTCAAAGCATTTTCGTTGCAGTCGCGGAAGCCATTGCAGTTGTAGCAAAATAAACGAAATTAGGCTGCGATATTCAAAGCCACAACTCATGAGGGCATCGTCACAATCAAAACGAACAAAATCGAGGGAAACAAGCCTAACAATTTCTGTCATGTATTTCAACATTTCGAAGGCATAAATCTGAGCAAAAGAAGTATGAATTAGGACATGAAATTTTCAAACGAAAATTGGCCACGAATTTCAAGAGATTTCAGACACGAAAAATCATCATTTCAAAGCACAAAAATCACGAAAATACCAGTCACGATGTTTAGGCACATGGATTTCACGAATTTACAGCAATTACAGTCACGTTGTTTGCTGCTTTTTTGAGGATTTGGACGGTTTTTCGTTGAGTTTTCAGCAAATCATGAATTTCTAGGGTTTCACTGTATTTTTGAAGCCTTCCTGGTATTCTGCTCTCTATTTTCTGAATACGCAATCGTATTTATTTTATTTTATTTTCAGCACGGAAATTCTAGTAGAAAAATATTCTGGTCTAAATTTTTATACATGGAAAGTGAAAATACAAATGCAACTTGTGAATAAAAATTTATGGGGCATAGTAAATGGGAAAGAGAAAGCACCCATTGATGCAAATAGATTACTGGATTGGCAAACTAGAGATGATTAAGCGAAAGCTATTATCAGTCTTGCACTTTCTGATTCGGAGCTACGTCATGTAGATCTGGACAAATCAGTCAATGCGCAATTTTCGTTAAAACATCAGCTATTTAGATTCAAAATGGATGGAGGAATCTCTATGTCTAGCCATGTCAACAACTCGAAATCCCTTATTAGACAACTTACAGATGTACCAACTACGATAGATGATGAGGATGCAAAAGATATCCTATTAAACAGTCCGCCTTCTAAGTACAACAATATAATTTTTACCCTCAGCCAAATGTCTACTTAGTCTCTTGCTGACATGATTGCAACACTTCTCATAGATAAAAGAACAATTGCTGAAGATGAGGGTAGTTCTCATCATTAGAGTGCATTAAATTCTAGAAACTTCCATAGAAAGTCAAATAAAGACAAAAGGGAAATGAAATGTTATTATTGCAAGAAAAGAGGTCATACAGCGTGGGACTACCGTGTTCGAGCCAATGCTGTCCTCAAGGGAACGCTCGAATCCAATGAATCTAACGTAGCCCTTATTGAAGACCCATTAGATGCTGGAGGTGGTGAAGATTTTGATGATGAATATGTCCTTTAAAGAAACCACGAAGGAAAATAGGCATTCTATGAAGTCCACAAGTTGACGATAGGAAGGGCTTTGGTGTAGATAAAGCTCAAAATCGATGGTTGCCCAATTTGTTCAGGAGTCTGTGGATCTTGGGAATTATACCCTTATGAGGGTTATGAGACAACTTGATGGAGCTTGTGGATGGCTCAACATGGATGTTTGTCTAATAATTTGGGAGATCTATGATTTGGGAGTTTGGGGAGGTGGAATCCGGGAACTCGGGAATTCGGCTTGGGGACAACACCTTTGCGAATGTAACGAGGCATCTTGATGGAGCTCTACCCAGTCAACGAACTGTTGTTCAACAGAGACGCTTCTGAAGAATGCGTACTTTTGTTTTGGTTTTATTGGTTTTCAGCTATGTCATATATGTTTGTTTTTGCATTCTGTAGGGTAAGCCTTAAGGGGGGGTGTTAAAATATAAGACTTTTAGTTGGTCATCATTAGTTACTTGTTAACTAATTATCGGTTGTAACTATCAATTGTTTTGTAACTATCTTTTGCATAATAAATAGACAGACACACAATCTCCAATGTGTGTAGTCCACTTCTTCATTCTTCCTTGTTTGTTGATTAACCACAAGAATGTGACATTGATTCCTAACCTGTCGCTCCCTAAAACCTTCCATATTTGAGCATCATTGGTCGTGACAATAAAATGGGGAAGGTCATTGGAACGGTAAAGGATCTTGTCGTCGATCATGTCATCCTCATGAAAATCAATAAATAGTTTACTATTATTTTGAGGACGAGAAACAATTTCTATGACATGTACGTTAGTTGTATATGAAGGTTGATTTTCATGTTCATCCTCGGCATATGCCCGGGAATCTTCCAAGGCTTGCAGGTACTAAGTATATAATGAATTTTCTATGGTGGAAAATTCACATAAGTTCTAGAAGAGGAATCTTCCAAGGCATGGTATTAAGTTCATCTAAGAAAGTTACATTGAGGTTTTTTAAAGCTTCTATAATGGTATTTAAGTTGATAATGTAGATAAGTGGTTGGAGCTTTGATGATTGGAGGAGCTTTCTCCTTGGGTTGAGGCTTTGTTGGTGGTTTAGAAGCTTTGTTAGGTTGGTCACTTAAGGATAAAGAAGTAGTTGTATCTTTAAGCACCTCTTCTTGAGATGGTTTCTTTGGTTTTTGAATGGATCTTTGTGTGAGATTTCGTCGATAGTTGACCTTTGCCGCATTCGCATATTGAGAGTTGAGGTATAACTTTGGTCATAGTTTGCTGCGATGTTGCCATGAAGTTGTTCGTGGGTGCTTTTCCAGGATTGGAAAGTGTTTGTAACGCCACATTTTGCCATGCCCAAAACCATAACACATGACTAGAAATTACGACAATTTTTTTTTAAATACACTTATTGCGCTTAAGAAAAGTTTATTCGTTTATTATTACACTTCCCTTCCTTAAATAATATTTTTTTATTATTCCCCTAAGTAAATAATTCAAATATACCCATGTTGTTGGCATGTGTGTCCAACGCTCCTCGTGAGTTTCGTGACATGGACTAACCGCCTCTCGTAGATCCTAACTCTGGCAATTGTAGCAGAGACTAACAACTATGGGTTTTGGTCTAACGGCAATCGTGGTCCATCAAATGGTATCAGAGCGACAGGCTCGAGTTCGAAACTCACCCGGGTAACGCTGAGGGGGAGATTGTTGGCATGTGTGTCCAACGCTCCTCGTGAGTTTCGTGACATGGACTAACTGCCTCTCGTAGATCCTAACTCTGGTGATTGTAGCGGAGACTAACACCTATGGGTTTTGGTCTAACGGCAATCGTGGTCCATCACATGCCACACATATATTTATTTGTCCTGTAATTAAAAATGTCATTTAATAAACTAAACCCACCATGGCCTGTGAATAAGCCCATAGGTTTCCCATTTAATTAAATTACTTAGTCTTTATTTAAAACATCTATAGAAAATAATTTTAAATAAATTTAATATGAACTTAAGGGCATAAAAATAAATAGAATTAAATTAGGAATTATGTAATTAAACTTAATGTGAACGTAAGGAAGAGGCTTAAAACCGTAATAATTTTTTGGAGAAATAAAATATTATTATTTAAGGAAGGGAAGTGTAGTAATAAACGACTAAACTTTTATTAAGCGCAGTAAGTGTATTTTAAAATTATTTTGTGCCATAATTTCTAGTCATGTGTTTATGGTTTTGGGCGTGGCAAAATGTGGCGTTACAGTGTTCTAGCTTTTTGACGATGTTTGATTTTGGTGACTATGTGAAAGTGATTGCTAGTTTTCATAACGCTTTTTGTTTATTGGTGAATTGAGGGTTCTATTGGGGTCCTCACCCTTATCAATAGTTTTTCATCCCTTTTTAAAACTATTATAGCGAACATACCCGATATGGCAGAGGAAGAAGAGGATAAGATAGAAGTGGGAGGACGGAGGGAGTAGAAAAGAGCGGAAGAAGTGCAACTTAGGTGCATTATATCGGTACTACACAATTTGGTTTTGGTGAAACAAACGCTAGTATCATATGATCGCAATAAACAAAAACAAAAATCTCATTTCCCATGCATTACTCCTCATTCTACTTCTTCTGTCGAGTGTATTTGGCGAGGAGTTTTGCTTTACACATAATGAAGGTTTCAGGGTTATTTGCAACCATAACATAACTTACCTTCGAAACAAATGTAGTTGACATATCAAATTCCTTGGTGAGTTATATTGCAAACTTTGGGTGATGGGAGAGAATGTCAATCACGTGTAATTTGTTGGGTGGCTTCACTTCCTAACTACCAATCCAAGAATGACTATCAATGCTTCTAGTTAGAAGGCACTTCCATGCACAGGGGAGGCAAAAGGGGAGGGTACAATGGGTGGTGGAGGGCAAAAAGGAGGGTGAGTGCGAGGAGCCAAAATGGTGGAGCACGGAGTGGATGAGGGCAAAGGAATAGGTGTAGTGGATTGGGAAAGGTGAAGTTATGTTGAAAATTCCTTAGCAATTGAGCAAGGGGAAGGGAAAATAGATGAAGGAGACTTACCACTTTGATGCATTAACTTGGAGAGCTTATGCACCTGTGCACGGGGGCTAACATTATCGACTCGTTGTTGGGGAGAATGTGAATAAAAAGATAAGGTTCTACCGCAGCTTGGTGATAAAACTTTACACCCATATCTTCTATTTCCAGTTTGAGCCTACCCTTAAACGAGTTCCAATGATCCTTCAGCAGCTTCACATCGAGGCGGAAATTGACTGTGAGAATATTCATGACTATGTATTGAAAAACATAAAACCATGGGTGACATGCTAGCTTGGCGATGAAATCATCGTGAATTGTGGGCGAAGAATGAGGTACCCCTATTCTAAGACCTTTTCGTCCAAGAATTTTCTGGACCAAAGCCTCAATGGAGTTGTCCATTTTGAAAATTGATTGCAACATCTCAGTTGTAACTAGATTTGTATACCTTTAGAAGACAAGGGGGCTTGAGCTGCGATGAATGATACAATTTATCTCCACCTATCAAGATGAGCTTAGAATGTGATGCCAAGGGGAAAATGAAAAGGATAAATACAAAGAGATCGCAGAGAGTGGAATGATTAATGCGGGGCATGCAAAGAAGGCGAGAATGTGCGAGAAGGGGAGAGTTGAAGCATGTGATGGATAGTGACCAAAAAGTAGAGTAGTGGAGGGTGGAGGAAAGAATTCAGTGGAAAAATACGAAATAATTTGGGTGAGTATGAGGAGACAAATAATGAGGATTATGTGGATTGGATGGAAAGTTTTCTATTTGGTAGAAAGTTATCGAAGGTGTTCCCCTCTTGAAGTGGCGTTCCAATATTGGGAAATCTTGTGAAGTTATTCCTTCCTCGAGGAGTATTGTATGGTGTTTCCCCACCTTAAGGGTAAGTATTCTATATCTGAATATATTGCATATTAGGGCATCTTGGCCCAAAATATCTCATGATATTGATCGTCATTATATTCTTCATATTGTTTGAATTATTCTATTATTATATATGAATATCTTACCAACTATCAGAACTGCGATTTGGGAAAAATTGGAAATTGTCACATGGGTAGAGTTTGCGGTTTTTATCCAAAATTGACAGCATAGCGATCTTGCATAGCGTTCGTTCACTTCTTTCAAACAGAGGTCAGAATTGAGGTGATTTTAGTGTGGTTGGAAAGAGACTTGGGAAAGCTTCCCGAAAAATGGTCACACAAAAATTTTAAGCTAATATCAAGGAAGATACGAGCCTTCCGAAATTGCAGTGCCTTTAAAACCTAACTTTTTGTTCCAAAAAAAAATCTAAGATTTCTAGAATTAGGGCAAAAAATTTGTCAACTTCCTAGAGAAATGAAAAGAGTTTGGGCATTCCACCTCGATTGTTTGTGGATTGAGATGAATCTTAGGTACCAGCTGGGAAAAAAAAATTGAGAATTTTCTGAAAAGTGGTTGTGTTAAGGATTAATGCCCAAACTGGATCCGAGATTTCCTTAAGCAGTATTACATCAAAGTTGTGTCCTTTCACCAACTTGGTTTGGGTGGTAGCTGAATAAATGGTTCGTGAATTTAAGGATTTACTTGAAATCCTGTGAACATGATTCTAAGCAGTCTTTGTATGACAGTTGTCAAGATCAAAGTGGGCACTTCAGAATTGCAAGATCATAGTCAAGTTTTTCAAGGTCACGACAATTTTCATGAGAATGACGATTTATTTCTTTCATTCCAGGTAAGTAACTCAAGTGGAATCATACTATTTTGCAAGTCAAAGGAGTTTATTAGGATCAATATGATGCTATTGTGGTCTATGGAATGCATTTGCTTTAGTTCTTAGATACTTGAGGGCAGGAAATGACATCCTAGGTTTTCATGAGCTAGTGTTTGTGACACCCTAGATCAAATTATCAAAATGTTTGAAGGATCAATGAAGCATCTTTTAGAATCAGTTAAAGTGGAGATGAAGAGATATGCAAGGGTGTGCTAAAATGACACATAAGTCTTTAGTCTGGCAAAAATGAGGTTAATCACTTTAGGTATATCACGACGGCAGCTCAAAAAATGAGGTTGTGGAAGATGAGGAAGAAAACAATGATGATGTTGGTAATGATGATAAGGAGGACCAGTGGGTGTATTATGACTTGGGAAGCAAAAAGCTAATGAAGAGTTTAACATAACTAGATGATAATGAGTTGATGACCATAAAGTGATGCTGAAGAAGAGGACTATTTGCTGGATGACTTTAGCTCTATAGAAAACAGCTGACCAATACCTTTCAGTTTCATGAAGCATTCAAAGTGAAGAAGGTAAGTTGATTATACCATTAAAAAGCATAGCATGTTAAGGTATCACTTGCATCAACAGTTGGATAGTGGCGTCAGCATATACATGTTTTTATCCACTCCAAGTAGAGGTTATCAAAAGCCTTCAAGTAAGGATACGGTAAGTATATCCATTGTAATTTTTTGAGAGATCCATGTAAGCTCACTATGGACAGAGATATAAGGAGCTTTACATTCACATTTCTAATGCTTTGGATATGGATACCTTGTTGGATATTCCAATTGGTATAAGTATATTGGAGGTGTTCCATCAACATCCATAAGCAATGGCAGAAAGACGCTTATTAGAATGTCCTGGGATTTTACTTGTGGAGGTTGACTTGCCATTTCCTAAATAAGTATTGTATGGTGTGTTGCCCTACCCTAAGTGACATTATGGTTATTTATGAGTCTCTTGCTTACATCAGAGGCATCTTGATCCAACACTTAAATAATCTCTAGTGTTATCGATCTTCATCATAGTTTTGCATTTATCGCTTCAAATGTTAGTGTCTATTAGGGGAACATCGTTGAATGTTCTTACTATTTAGTGTAGGTTACAATTGTGTTGTAACTGCAATAGCTTCACTGGAGAAGGAACCCGTTTTTTGGAGTGAGGAACACATGGAGATGTCTAGCAAGCGTTGATCAGTTAATGGCTTCTATCTGAGATCTGCTTGAGTTATCACGTCAAATATCACATTAAATGGTTGCACGTATGTTGAGATTGGGAAATATGTGCATTGTGAGTTGTAAGCCCCTCATTTACGGGCATTGAAGGGATAAAAGAGCAACCCATGAGTCACTAGAAAGTTAACCTTAACAAGAAAAATGATCTATAAGTGATTACCAAAGACTTGCAGAATTTGTAACACAATTTATGAACTCATCTACAATAAGAAGAAGAAGATATGCTCATGACAGAACTCTGAAGTACCGATCAAAAAATAAGAACACCGAAGTATAAGTACTTATGAACTATGGCTGCTCACATAATTTTATTGACGTCTAGATGGACGTCAAGGATCACTAGTTATTTGTGTTTTGGCAGTTAAGATGGTAAATATAGGATATCGCTGATAGCGGCGAAATTACATGCTCCAGAAATGTCGTAAGGCCAATTTGCTAGATGAAGAACTATTCTCAACTCCATGTATCTGCTCCGTTACAAGGAGTTGACATCAGTACTGGTGGATTGTAAGCTAGATTTGAAGACCTTAGGCATTTTCACCATGCGTCTACACCAGAAGATTTATCAAATTTACAAAAGGATCTACATAAGATCACTAGGGTCACAATCAAGATAGAAGACCTAGCATTCAGCACTACTATTCATACATCAACAAAGAGCAATCCTAATCTAGTGGTTCAGCAATGCCATTTGAGGTCAAAGCTTATTCAAGAGCTATAAAGATATGCCAAAATATAATAAGTAAGGACGTTGCTAAAGTGAGGTCATATCTAGTACAATCGTATTTATTAGCAGACAACCCTTCACATGCACATATGATTGAAGGGATCCAGTTATCAATTTACCTTGGGTTACCAATAATTTAATACAATTAATCAACATCATATTTCTAACAACTTATGAGATGTCTAATGGGGGAGACTCAGCATTGCAGCAATAATTGAAGCACAAAACACACTATAAGTCATGGGGACTCCTATAGACAAATTGTGTTCACCTTGTTGACACAACTATCTTGCATTGCTGGAATAGATCCCCAGTGCTCGAATGATGATCTGCAAGTGTAAGCTCCGCTAAACGACTACAAAATACAAATAGAGAGTATGAATGACTATCGATTTGCATACGATAGGTAAAGGGCATTATTCAAGTTGCAATAAATCATATGGAGAAATGACCTGTAATGATGCCTATATATCAGGGTCACCTAACCTAAAGCCATAACTCAAACTTATTAGTGAAAGAAATAAACAACGTTGGGGACATGACCTGTATCAGGGTAAACGTTGTGCAGAGACGTCATTGGAATTCCTGAAGGCCTGCATGATAGCCTTCTCTGCTAATACTATTCCCATCCCTTTCTTTTCGGAAGAGTCCAGGAATCAAGGGTGATTTTCGACAATTGGAGCATATGTAACATCTCGATCTTGACAGTGCAAGTAAGCAGTTCTTGTAAAGATCATCAAAGGGTGGTATGGTGGTGGTAAGAAAGATAAAAGATATCTTCAAAAGGGATCTAAAATGTCATTGCTCCAAGCCAACCGACATGTCTTGACGCAGTGAACTGAACCCTTTTATTCAAGGGAGACTAAATGTGTATGTCAACCTGCATTACAAGAAACTCACAGTAAGTGCATAGTAAATTCTAGGTACAAATATCATGTGTTTATGTACTATTGTAGATTTTGCTTTCTTTATTATCAGAATTATACCTAAAAAATTGCTAAAATTGGATTGAGCCTTCAGAGAATTACAAGAAATTTGGAACAGTTTCAAGAATTAGCCATAATCCTGTCATCATATTGCATGTGTAATCGTCTGAAGTATCTGGTGTTAACTTTTTTTACCAAGCAGCTCCCTACAAAGAGCAGTGGAAATATTTGGTAGAGTAATCGTCCAACTGCATTCCTTGCTTAAAAATTGCTAATCATATGAAATGAAGTGGTTGACAATGACACAAATAAGTTCATCGTGTGCTTTTCCATTGGTGCCAAAACTGCGATTTGCAAAAACTTGAGGATCTTAGAAATCAAAGATCAACAAGTAAATTGAGATAACTATATGAAGAGCAAAGAAAAGGCAAGCACCACATCTGATGAAGAAAACAACAGACACGATATACACCACCGCTTTCATCATGTAATGAAATGACCCATATGAATGTGAGCTACCTGTGCAAGTACTCGTCTCTTGTATTGCAATTGTCAGTCCTGATGGGGCAGGCAAGAACCTGCGACATCAGAGACCACTATTCAGATGTGTTCTCTTTGGCAGTAGTCCTTGTACAAACTAGATTGCACCTTCATTTCAGACCTTTTCTGTAGTAATTTCCCTGACATAAGACTCTACCTAATGGCCACTCTATGCATGAAAGCTGCAGAGCCGATGGTTGGTATTATTTATACAAATGTAACAATGACCTATTGAAGTGTTATGTTGGATCATCGTTAAAGCTGATACGTAAGCTTTCATGGAGTATCGTTCATGATCTCTCTGGACAGTTCCTTTGTGTGTCTGTCGTGTGCTCCACTGTGTGATATATCCTCCTGTGTATAATACCGCAAGATCTGAATGTGTATCTTCTATCCATATAGGTAGAGAATATGAAAAGACTTTAAGTATTACGAGAAGAGATGAAATGAATGGTAATTCAACAGTCATCGCATTTTGTATAAAGCTATGTAATACTGAGTTGAAAGAGGTTGATCTTGGATCCTAATAGAAAGTACGAGATCAGTATAATTCCTTTTTTCATGTTCTGATATAGCTCTATTGGCAGTTTGCATTATGACATTTCTGTGAGTATGTATACATAATATTTTCGTGAAGACATTGCATGAATTATCTAGTGCGCAATTGAAGATTTTAGCAGTACATAGTTCTTGTTATAATCTAGACTACAACTTGTTGCAAGTTTATGATGCCATAATCTGGGAACCTCCGCAACTATGGTTTTGTTGATTCTAGGAAACAAAAATGCTAAGATGGCTACAAATGAAAAGAGATGTAGAAAGATGGTTATCAGGAGAAGATCCAATTAAATTGGCAGATGGGAAAAGACGGTGACAGGATTTCCTAAATGAAAGAATTCGTTTAGAACATATCTACGGAGATGTTCAAGAGAATGTTCTTGTGCGAGCTTCCCGAGCTACCAATGGTCTACTAATCTTGCCATTTTTCGAACTTTCCCATTTGGCCAAGAAGAATTAGCACAAGGGAAGTATTTGGGTTTATATTTTATGTTTTCTTTGATTGTTTTAATGCTTTCTTTTTTTATTTTTCCTCCGTATGAGGCAAGTGGCTGGGTCTAGGAGAGTTATAAAGCAAATTATGAAGATAAAGCAAGTTCCTTAAGAGGTCAAGTCATGGGGAAAATTAGTCACCCTTATGACTCTTGGCGCCAACTAAAGGGTATAAAAGGAGTTACATAGGCTCATTTGCACATCACTTTTGGCATATATACTTTATCAATTTGGACTTTAGGGCTGATTTCTCTATTTCCAACTCTACTAAGGGCGAAAATTCATAGTGTAGCATCCAAGGAAGACGAGAAACCTTCCTTGTGGCATATTGGAGAACGAAAACTCTCCAAAATTGGTGGTGTGAAGGCAAACTACTGAAGATCCACTTGCTGGTTTGTATCTAGGGCATCAAGGATGAAAGACCTATCAAGAGCTTTTGCATTGTTTAGAGCCCCTCTCCTAGGAAGCGACTAGGGTTGGAGTGAATTTGGGTGCCTTCTAGGACACAGAAACTCAATTATTATTTGATATTCAGATTTTCATAATTTATAAGGTTGATATATTTCATATTTGGCCATTGTTGGGGTTTGGAGACCTCATTTTTGATCATTTAGTCTCGGCTGTAATTCTGCTGTTGATAAATATATTGCCAGAGATGTTTGAGATTGGATTTTGTGCTGAGAATTGTCCTAAAGAGGAAAGAATCTAAAAGGTTTATAAAGATTGTGAAGATGAGTTTTATGGTATATACTTGGGTGAAATCTTGTTCTTTGTAAGCTGCTGTTTCAAAAAATAGAACAATTGACTATTGTACATTTCTCAATCTAGTTTTTCAATTTGCTGGTCTAAAATCACATTAAAGTCAGTCTAGGGTTTGTGTGATTTCCTTGTTCGTGTTTCAGCCCAAGAAAGGAGATTTTACATGGTCGCTAATGGTTATCTCTGTTAGAATTCTATCAAGCTTTCGACACAAGCCCAAGGAGGAATACACATGGACAGAGGAAAAAGAGGAAATATTGCACAATTTCTATGTTCCGTGGATCCCTTAGCTGTTGACCTTCACTGCATGAAAACTAGTATTGAGAAGTATGTGACTGAAATTGCCGTTCAAAACTTTTTCTCATTTGATTATGTTGAAGCACGCTTTCTATTGGACCCTGAGGAACCCATTTGTTAAACAATTACCATATTTGGTCAAAATGTTGGTATGTGGAAAAGGCCACGACGCTGATTCTGTGTAGTATGGAGCAGTCGGGTAGGCGCCAAAGGGATGTAATCCTAGAAGAGGAAGATGAAGGGGAATGGGCCGGAGCTAAAGAACAACATGGAAGTGTTCAAGAAGGATTAGAAGGAAGAAAAACGGAGATTGGAAAAACTGTAGAGAGAAATAAGACTTTGCAATAGATAAGGTAAGTGGAAATAATTCTGGGGGAAACAAAACACCAACTGCGAGTAGGAGTAAGGTAGGAAGAGTAGTTGCAGGAAGGGTAACGAAGCTTCCATCTAGAGACCAAAGGAAATGAGGAAGAAAAGAATTGAAGTGACCGAGAGGATGTGCAGTGAGGCGTGGACCTTGAAGAGGAAACCGGAAAAGAAACCGAGGAACTAGAAGCTATTAGCCGAGTGGAGAAACCAAGGACTATAGAAAAGGAATCAAAGTTTCAACCGATTAGAATTAGTTGGCAGTAGATGTAGTAAGCAATGGATGTTGAACTACAGAGAAACCATCATGGAAAACTTGGTATTGCGAGAATCAAGCAAGCATACAATATGAGGATAAGAATGCAATAGGAATCACAGAGGCTCGTAGAAGATGATTGTACCCCTCTTCTAGGATATATATCTTTAGAGCCAGATAGAGAATTGATTACTTGGGATTACGTAAATGAACATTGAACAATTTGAAATTCTACAAGAATCGCGAAGAAGATTAGAACATAAATTTGAAACACAGGCATTGATCAATATTAACGGAGTTGAAAGTAGAAGAAGTTGGTGTGGACAGTTACAAAAGAGGTAGAGTTTTCTAACTACATAGTCCTTCATTGCGGAGAATCAATGCTAGGGGAAATTGTCCGAGAGGGACAGATAGTCTAACAATAGTTCCATCGGCCCAAAATACAAGGCCAGTTTTCCAAAGTCGGAAGAGTTACCGACCAGATGAAAACCCTGAATCTAGCGCGACCAATACAAATCACCTTGGAGTGAACCATTCACAACTTGAACCACGCTTAAATTCAAGGCAAAATTTGGGTTTTCAATTGTGCAAAGTCAACAGAGTGGCATATTGGTTGGGAGTAGGACCAGCATAATGGCTAGGATATTACTCCAATCCATCTAACAAGCCTACAACCTTATGATGGAACTACTAACCCTGAACATTACTTGTTGACCTATGACATGTGATGGGGTGCAAAAGGAGTCACCGATGACAATACCGAGAAATGTGAACTAATAGGGCACACTACAAGGAAGGGCCTTGGAACTCATCTACTCAAGACAATTGAGTTCAAAGAATTTGCCAGGATGTCTGTAATGCGTTAACTCAAGAATTCAAAAGAAACAAGTGTATTGGGGAGATAATTCATGATCTAAAAGAAATAAAACAAAGACCAGGAGAAACAGTCACAAAATAAGATCTTAGATTCTCATATGTCATGAATAACGCAAATTTCAATTTTGATGAGTTGAATGTTAAAGTTGCTTGGTTTGTAGAAGGATATGCACAGTAAAATCCGGTTTGCCATTGCATAGACAAAATTTTCAACCAAAACAGAAGCCATTGAAGCGGCTGTTAGAGTGAAAAAAATGAAGATTATGGAGACAATAGTAACTTGGGTTTTAAAATGGAAGCAAAGCTCAATGCGGTGATGTGAAGACTGGAGGAATTACAGGAAGGAAAGAAGCCTAGACTCAGCGTATGGTGCGTAGATTGTGGAGAAGGACATCATAAGAATGATTGCCATAATATGAAATTTGGAGGGGCAAAGCGATTTTTTTGCGATGTTTGTAAAATATTTAGACATGCAATTAACAATTGTCCTTTATTACAACACTATGTGAGGCCCCCTAAGAATGTGGTATGTTTTTTTGCAAGGCCACGACTCATGAAACAAAAGAATGTCGGGTGTTGATGGATGTAAAAGAGAAAATTACTAGAAATGTTTTTGCAGTACAAGTTCAAATGACACCCAAGGTCCCAATTGTTGTAGCAGAGAGGGAAATGGCCACATCACCAAAGCTAGCCGCACCATGGGCTCCAACCTCACCGCAAATAAATCTGCAATGGATCCCTCAATCTCCTCAAGCTAGTCTAAGTTGGGACCGCCATCTTTGCAAAACAATATGGGACAAGCACCTCATTTGCCACAACAATCAGCTGGGTGGAACATGCCTTCACCATAAGTGCAATACGGAGGATATCAAGGCTAGAGTCAAAATTAGAATGCATCATTAAGACCATACGGAGCGCAACAAGG
Source organism: Taxus chinensis (assembly GCA_019776745.2). Taxonomy (NCBI): domain Eukaryota; kingdom Viridiplantae; phylum Streptophyta; class Pinopsida; order Cupressales; family Taxaceae; genus Taxus; species Taxus chinensis. Next base: position 902,583,559 of record CM034146.1, read on the forward strand.
AGGGTAATGATTTGTTACCTTTGCGGAGAGCCGAATCACATTGCGCCAAATTGCCCTTCAAATCCTGAACGAGACATTTACTGCGAGTTACTCGTTTAGCATAATTTTTGGCGCAACACAATTCAGAAGACTCGTCCGAGTTTTTGAGAAACAAAAAAAGAAATTCTAACTGCGCAATGGTCAAGATGATTAATGTGGTACCTAGAGCAACTGGCACTCTTCAAGTTGTTACACAAGTGCACAGAGGAAAGAACAAGGCTTGGAGCATGAGGAGATTCCTATGGAGCCCCACATACGTCGAGCGCACAAAGATACCTATCCTGACCCAAGAAAGGAAAAGGCATTGTTGGAAGAAGCTAAAAAGCTAGTCCAATCAATTCAAAGTAGGGGGGGTGCTACACAAAACAACAGTGCAGCAAAAGCTCAGTTTATGAACAAATGATTAGAATACTAAAACATGAAAGAGTAGTTTGCAGCTCTATAAGGTTTGTTGAACATAGTGAATGTATTGCGCAATGAAGATATCTTGCAGAACACATCTAATCTTCTCAAAACCTTATTAGAAGGTGTATCAAATAAAGATGTGCAGGCGAAGAAACCAGTCTGGTATATAAAAAACTAAGAAGCCTTGAGATGTGGACACCCGACTAAATGTAACTTTGGGAGACTTTGAAATAAAAGACGCAGTGTTTGATTTTGGAAGCACCGTTAACATGATGCCAAGATCCACTTGGAAAGGAATAGGAGCTTCTGCTTTGGCATATAGTCCCTGTAACATTCAACCTCGCAGGACTATGGAAGAGTAGATCCAATTGGTAGATTATAAGAAATTGAAATACAAGTAGGAGATTTATGTTTGAAAGGAGATTTATGTTTGAAAGGAGATTTTGAAGCCATAGACATGAAAACAAACGAAACACACTATCCAGTGTTGATTGGAAAGAATTGGGCATATGATGGTAATATGACAATCAACAATAGTTACCAACCAGATGGAAGCACATCTTGATGATTCTATTATTGTAGTTCCAATTATCATGACTGAACAAAAGCCATATACCATTCCTAAAGAACTATTGTTTCCATATGCACATGATGTTGAAAGTTAGTTTAAGGTGGGACATTAGGAAAAGGCTTCTGTTCCGCCATGCATGCCAGAAATAAGAAAGGAAGAGTTCCCATAATGACCAAATCCGATTCAAAACCACACCAAGAATCCGTTCATAGGAGAAGAACCAAGTTATAATATCCGGTCTCCCCAACCAAATCAGAGGTGTCATAGCTTTATAATTTTCCATGACATGATCAAGACTATACAGAACAAAATGGAGAGAGTCGTATCCCATGGGAAATGGAATCCTCAGTTGGTGGCAAATCAGATGAAAATTTGAACCATTGGAAGAGAAGGGAGCACAAGATAAGACCAATGAGGATGGTACAAGTTGAAGTCCAAAAACGTATTCCGCAATACGTTGGAACTTCAAATTTAGATAAACTTGGTAGAATTGCGAAAATATGTGCCTCCAAAAGAGCTAAGAGTAAGCGCATCGGATTATGCACTCAAAAGGAATAGTTGTATCATGGTGGGTAAGTCAAAGACTCTAAACTAGAAGAAGGTCACATAAATGTTGCAATCAATATTTGCACTAGAAAATAAGGTTACTAAGACATGGCCTAAGTATTACGCAAAAGAATACCCAGAAATACATATTCAAGAATGCATCAAAGCTTGGAAAAATCAAGAGATTAAACCCAAAATGGTGGGTGCATATATTCCCAGAAACATTGACATCACTACCAAAGCATGCTCTGTTCACCAAGAAAGAAGAAGAGAAATGCGCAATTGGGGACAACTACAACATGACTTTATCCAAGCTTTCGCTTTCGAAGATAGTAATCCGAATGGTTGATACTAGTCGTCGCAGAATTAAAACATCCCTCTATTACGGAACTATTGACTCAAAAGGAGGAGCATAATTTCCAGAACCCTAGAAGAAACAACAGGAGAAACTACACATGATAGTCCTAGAGAGAGAAACTACACATGACAAGAGAAACTGCGACAAAGAACAAAGAAGAATGCAAAATGAAAAGTTGCAACAAAGTGGGGGATAATAACGAAGACAATAACGACCAGAAAAATGACGAGGATAACGAACAGAGTGAAATATTCGAACTAGAACATCTTCACCCAGTACCAACAGAAAAAGAAGTGAACAATAAAGAAGAAGCACAGTTGCACAATCTAAACATAGAAGAAAAAAAAGGTTCCAGGAAGGTTATAGAGACACACAATAAGGGGAAGACTAAAGTATATGATGAACCAATGCACAAGAGGGTAGAAAACATCGGACCAGTAGGGACAGTAAAACTAGCTACTGTTGGAGATTATTGGATGGAAAAGGAGATGTCAAAAATATTGCAATTATTGCGAGACTACGAAGATGTGTTCCCTATCAAATTTATTGAAATAAAAGGAGTGGATCCATCAATCGGAGAAATGCGCATTGAGTTGAAAGGAGCAAAACCTATAATGAAACGGCCATACAGATTGAATTTGAATATGAAAGCTAAGGTAAAAGTGGAATTAATTTAAATGATAGAAGCAGGTATAAAATATCCAATAAAAAATCTGATTGGGTAAGTCTAATAGTCACTCAACCCAAGAAAACAGGAGAAATTAGAATATGTGGAAACTATAGGGCTCTACATGATGCATGTGTTAATGACCCATTCCCAACTCCATTCACTGAAGAAATATGGAAGCAATAGCGAGACATGAAGTATACTCTTTTACAGATGGATTCAGTAGCTATCATCAAATACCAATTGCGCAAGATCAAACTAAAACCACTTTCGCAACCGAATGGGAAAACTTCGCATATAAAGTCATGCCATTTGCACTGAAGAATGCACCACAGCCTTCTCCTGAGTTGTGTCGTTGTGTTTAAAAGATTTAATTCATGACTTCTTAGAAGTTAAAAGTATACCTAGATGATTGGGTTGTAACTTATTGTAATGTCCCTTTTTGGGGGACATCAGCAAATGGCCAAAAGCACTCAAATCAGATTTACAAAGCTGTTCTTATAACCCTACAAATCTGCAAATTAAACCTTTTTTAGGGCAACAACCTGATTTGGGGTTTCAATCCCATTTTTGAGCCTTCAAAACCCTTCGAATTAACTTCACTTGAATTTTTAAAATTATGATATAACCTCAACAATCATGTAGTGCAAGAAATCTGATTTTTTAATGCCGTAGATATGAATTTCACGAAACCCTTGTCTGCAATGTTATTTTTAAAAATTCATAACTCAACTTAGAAAGCACCAAAAATCATGAAACTCAAGATATTGACCTTATGAAATATAGAGAATAAGATGATAATTTCATATTTGCCAAAATGTCGCCGCACATACCAAAACACCACCTCAATATAGGTCACCCCTACTTGAAATAAAATATAATTTGCACCAAACAATTGATAAAATGGAAGATTTCACCTTAATAAATCATGGGGAGTCCAACCATGCAAAGAGATCACATAAAAACAAGCAATATCCTTGAAAAAACACCTCCAAGAAAGTCGTTTAGGGCAGAAATCTGTTATAGCCAAAAATAAAGAGAAATCCACAAAAGGGCAGTGTGGGGTTTCGTCCACACCACTTCTCCACAAGGGTTTTTCGTCCTTGGGAGTGCCTCAATCAAGGGTTCTCGTCCTTGAGAGAGGAAAAAGATGCTTAACAAGCAATCCTTTACCAAAAATGAGAAATCCACTCAACATCATCCTCTAATGGCCAAGCGACTTGAAAAGCTATAACCATAAGGGGGCTTAATAATATAAATGATGGCCGACCTCTTAAGAAAAGTGAAGAGGATAATTTCTAATTGGTGAATTATTTGGAGCCAAAACATGCTCAATACCAATAGCTTTTTTATTTCCAATCAAGAAGAAGTTGGGGTGCTAGGCTCACCATACAACTACAATGCCAGGATCCAGGATGGTTATGAACATGAAATGAAACACATGGATGACATATCTAGCTTCCTCTAGCTTGTTTGCTTGGACCCATGAGGAAGGGAAATGGGCCAACGTCTTCAATTGGAATTAGCTCGAAAACTAAGGGATGTGACAATTATCCTTACTTAAAGAACATGTATCCAAGGTATGCTTAGTGATAGAGAGATGTAGAGTTTTGCGATTTGCATTAAATTTGAAGAAATGTTTTTTTTTACACCATTTGGAGTACTACTTGGGCACGTATTATGTAAAGAAGGAATTTTGGTTGATCAAGCAAAAATAGTTGCCATAAGTGGGCTCAAACCACCAACACCCTCAGAGCTCCACACATTCCTAGGACATGCAGGGTATTATAGGAAATTTATCAGGGGATATGCAAGCATAGTAGAACCAATGGAGAAGTTACTTAAGGGTGAAAATTTTGAATGGACAATTGAATGTCAAAATGCATTCACACAATTAAAACAAAAATTGGATAGTGCGTCGATACTAGTATTTCTAGACTGGGAAAAGATTTTCCATGTGCATGTTGATGCGCCAGGCAGCGCAATTGTGCAAAATTCGGAAGTTCAGCAAGGGGAAGGAGGCATAGAAAATCCAATCCACTTTGCAAGCAGGAAATTGTCACCTGAAAGAAAACCATACTACAGAACGGGAAGCTTTAGTTATGATTTTTGCACTTCAAAAGTTCAGGCAATATATGTTAACAATTGAGTTTGAATTTTTTACATATCACCAAGGCATTGCGATATCTGGTGAATAAGTCCCTCTTGGGAGGTAGGATATCAAGATGGTTGATGTTGTTTCAAGAGTACAAGTTTAAAATAAACGTGAAATCGGGAAGAGAAAATGTAGGACTAGCTCATTTGAATCGCATAAACACGAGAGAACCAGAAAAATTAGATGAAGATGCTCCAGATGCACACTTATTTTGGGTCATCGTAATACCAGAACAATCTAGAAGAGATTGTACAGTTTCTACAGCAAGGAATTTTTCCACAACACTATATAGAGAAAGAAAAGAAACAGATGATTACAAAGGCCTTACCATACACTATCATCAATGGATTTTTGTACAAGCTAGGTAAGGATGAAGTATTGCATAGAGTTGCGCTAGAACATGAAAGAGAACTATTATTGTGTGAAGCTCATGAAGCCATTGTTGGAGGACATTTTGCAAGGGACCTCACTGCGAAAAAGATATTACAGAGCGGAATTTGGTGGCCAACATTGTTTCACGATGCGCATCATATGGCAAAACATTGCGACATTTGTTAGCGAGTGGGAAAACCAAATCAGAAGGATGAAATGCCTCTTAACCCCGTGTTAGCAATACAACCATTTGAACAATGGGGAATAGAATTCATTGGGCCAATTCACCCTCCATAAAGAAGGTCTAGAGAAAGATATATAATCACAACAATGGATTATTTTACAAAATGGGTAGAAGCTACAGCTACAACAAATTGCGCAGCAAGGGACACAACTAAATTTCTTATATGAAAACATAATAACTAGATTTGGATGTCCGCAGAAACTAGTTAAGTGATAAGGGCACACATTTTTTGAATAATACCATTAAAATCCTTACAGAATAATTTATGATTGCGCACACCACAAAAGTACAACATATCATCCGCAAGCGAATGAACAAGCGGAATCCACAAACAAAGTTCTGGAAAAAGTCTTAACAAAGATCTGCAATGTGTAAAGGGATGATTGGGAAGATCCGAATACCCGCAGTTCTATGGCATACAAAACCAACTACAAGAGAAGTACAGGACAGACACCATTCCAATTGGTTTATGGAATTGAAGCAATCATGTCAATGGAATATATTCTACCAAGCCTCCACATCGCAATAGTTACTTAGATTGGGAGACAAAGAATCTATTGAAAAGAAGATTGTTAGATTAGACAAAAATGGAAGAATATAGGGCAACTGTGCAATGGAATCAAGAAGCACACAAACAGAGCCAGAAAGCTTGGCATGACCGCAATCTACACAGTAAGGAATTCCAAACAAAACAAAGGGTTTTGGTGTATGAAAGTAGGTTTAAAACACACCCAGGAAAATTGCGCATAAGATGGAAAAGCCCATATATCATCCATCACATCACGAAACAGGGCATTGTAGTATTGCGGGATCTACAGGGAAATATATTGCTCGGAAGAATAAATGGATGTAGGTTGAAAGCCTACTAATGCGTGTGATTGCGCAAAGTATCAAAGAAGACAATAAGTGCCTCGGCACAGTGGTTAAAGTAGGAAGTTGTTCAAATTTTCAAGTTTCGTAGATTAGATGTTTGTGTAATTAATCAATGTGTGTGAGTATGTGTAAGTTAGCAAAGGATTCAAACAAAATCACCATCGAGCACGGTGCACAAAGCAAAAAGGGGAAAAAAGGGAATGAATCCAATAAGTCCTGGGAAATATGCATAGTAAACAAGAAAGAAACAGAAACAAAAAGCCAAGTTTAAAAATTTGAAAATAACAAAAGCCAATCTAGCTAGTACAAACGACACATCAAAGGCCTAAGATCTCATGGCAAATGAAATCTCTAATAGATAAAAGCAATTAAGGAGGTAGATCAAGCGATCAACAGTTCAAAAATGACCACTTAAAAATCACTAAGGGTATAAACAAGCAAACCAATTTATTAAGAAGTCATTTTCATGCCAAAGCAAACAAGAAATAAGAGTGAAGTGCTAACAAAGATAGAAAGTGCGAAGAAACAATAGCGAGAATCAGATAGAGAAATGGATCCCTTCAACAGACCTACTGGCCCACAATACAAGGAATGATGCAAGAACAAGGATTTACATTCCTTTCCCTATCGGATGCAGAAAAAGAAGACATGGGGATCTCTGCAATGCTCCGACAGACTAATGGAGTGACCCACCTCACCATGAGCTAGAAAAGTTGGCCCTAAAATTTTGGGGGCAAAGCAACCAAAAGTCCCAAGCAAAAGTCGCACAAGGGAAGATTGTGCCAAAGGATCTAGTTTGAGGAACAATTGCACACATAGGCTCACAACAATGCCTTACACGGGAGACCATCCCGAGCTCATGTAGACAATCATGAGCAGATATCACAATGAAGCCATATGGTTCTCTGAACAAGATGTTGTTCCCATCAATGCAGCCATAGTTGCCTAAGCCATAGGTCTACCAAACCTGGGGTATCTCCATCCTGCCATACAAAACCACCAGACCTCCTGTAAAGCCAACAACTGCGACCGTCTATGGTCATTTGCGCAAAGGGAGAGGCATTCCATTGGGGGCCATCACAAATCACGCCAGTCAGAATCTTGGCAGAAATACATAGCAGAACGATATTGGCAAGCAACTAGGGGGGAGTAAACAAGCATCTCTGGGAGTTGTGGACATCATTACAAGAATGTGGGATGATGGTGTAGAAGTTCAATTGGCCTGAACTCCTCGCACATGAACTTAATACAAATGCTCAAAAGATCACATAGACAAGGAGGTAAAGTGTTCCAGTACCAATGGCTCATCATTCTGCTTTATTTCACACACTGGAAGGCCCCCAAGGGTGTTATAGAAGTAGATAATGACTACTTTCCCATAGGAGAGATTTGTGCAGTTTATCCTAGCAAAGCCCTACACAACTTTTGAAGACACACAATTATTGGGAAGATGGCTACTAAAAATCAGAGAACAACTTAGCACAAACCCTCATGTACCCAGGGAGGTAAGAACTTATACAACCCCATATGCCAAAATCACTCTGTTACATGATGGGGTGATATTGCGATCAGAAGGTACCAATGCCAAACATCCGAAAGCCACTGCCATTTTTCATCAACATGGATATAGCCAAGGCCGAACTTAGTAGACAACATGACATGATTCCAACAAGTGTTTAACCATTATGCACGCAAGGGCCAAAGCAACCTGGTAAGGGGAGAGCTACAGATGGGAGTCAACTGAGCAGGATCAACCACAACGCAATTCCAAAAGGGAAGAGTATAACAAGGGAAGCTAAGCGGAAAAGAGGCAAGCAACCAATCATTGCATGCCAACATGTAGATAATCCCAAAGGCAATCATCAAGGGTGGAAACAGACCCAGGTTACCAAGTTGGTTTACCAATCTGGATTTCCAACAAATGCAAATTGACAGAGATAGAACATGCATGCAATCGCAATTTCAGAAATGGGCACCAAGATGTATTTGCCAGATTGAATGTGAATGGTACACATGGAAAGCCATCACAATGGAACAAGCCACAACCAAGAAGTTGAGGCCAGAAGATAGGGTCAACTCTCACCAATGCCAAAGTCTCTCATGATCAGTGCGGGACAGGAGGATGTGACACAAGAATAGCTAGTGCACAACATAAAGGAGGGTCTAAAGGATCAGGGACTCGATGTAGCCACCCTAGAGGAAGAATTCTTGGTCTCCCCACCTAAGAAAGAAGAGAAGTGAAACAAGCCCTTTCAGAGTGGTGCGACTGCCTACAGTTGAAGAACCAACTATGTTAAGTACAGGTGTCAGCACGTGCAGAAGAGCCTCACTTACACAGGAGGACATCCAACAACAAAAGACAATTGCTGCAATAGGTGCAAGAAAAGTTATCGATGAGAGGGAGCTAAGAACACAGAAAAATACGAGAATTCAAGGAGAAAAGAAGAATCAAAAGCACAGTATCCCTAAAGTTGTACAATCCAAATACCAAGCACACCTTCTCCTCCTCCATCTCAGTAAGAGGTAAGGAATCCAACTGAAATTGGTGCAATGGAAATGCCAATTGCACAAGCAATGCAAGAACAAGAAGCTATCACACAGACCAATGTGTAACCAGTGGAGGAACATAATACAAACAAGCTTGGACAAGAAGAGGACGCAGTTGAACAACAACGTTGTAAAGCAGAAGGAAGTTGAAGAAAGAGTTGCGCAAACAAAAAACCGAAGAGACAACAAAGACAAGAGGAAGAGATTGAGTGCACAAGGAACAAGAAGAAGACCACCGGAAGATAGAAATTGCGCAGGCCAAAGCACAGGAGGCCATGGACGATGAAAAGGACAACAAGGGGATGGAGATGAAAAGTAGATGCCGAGAAGAGGAAAAGCATAAGAACAAAGAGCAGAAGAGAGGACAAAGCAGAAGACGAGGAAGCTACAGGGCAAAGCAAAAACAAAAGGAAGAAAGATGCACGGGCTAAGGCATAAGCAGAAGTAGAAGGAAAGAAAAAGAAGCATAAGAATGCAAAGAGAAAGACAAGAGAGTATCAGAAGACAACACGAAAAGTTGACAAGAGAGCAACAACTGCGTTAACAAAAGTTGCAAGAGAAAACAAAGGTCAGTACATTCATCGCATCAACATCTAACAGCAGAAGGAAGCGGACCAATGGGGATGCGCAAACGTTTGGGATGGGCAGTGCAATTAATCAGTGCCAACACGAAAAACATATGCTAATTCTCCCTTCATGCCCCATGTTTTGCAGTGTACTCCCACAAACCATCTCAGACAAATACGTAGGCTACAACCTACCCAGTCTACAGTCAGCATAATGGAAGTAGATTTTGGAGCAGTTTCCACTACAAACACAAATTGAATGAGTAAACACACACTGTAAGCAAATATTGGTGCAGCCGCACTACAAATGGCCCAGCAAAAAGTAAACTTGTAGAAAACACTGTGCAATATGAGGTCACATGTCGGACAACACTGTCCTAAGATGGTCACATACATCATAGGCGACCAATTCCATGAGGGAAGAAATGTAGATAACACTTCTTTTTGACAAGCTGGTGGGCAATTGGAATGACAACGAAGCGGCGAAAAATATTGCAGCACAATTAGTCAACGCCAAGCAGAAACGTAAAAGATGCCATAATGATACTCAAGGAATATGCATCACAATGTTGAAGCAGACCGAAGCTCAGGCAAAGTAGCTAACATTTGAGCTCATGGATTGGAATACACATTTGCAAGCTACAATGAGAGATAATAAGAATGATATCTAAGAAAGTGGAGACAAAACTTCACTTACAGATGCCTGACAAAGGCAGAGGATCAAAAGCTTGAAACAGCTTTGCAGTCATCATTGCAAGCCAGGGATAATGTCAGTGAACGATTGTGGGAACGGAAACAAAATGTGACAAGGAACACTTTCGTAGGGGTCCAAGCACAACGGATGAGAGATCGACTGGAGGCACTCATCTAAGATATTCAGACTGCTATTTCATTTCACGACCAAGCTGCCCAACAGGCCAAAGACGACCAACTATATGAAGTTATAAAGGTACTTGCGCAATTGCAGATGTACTATGAAAGAAAGAACATCCATAAAAATCCATAAAAATTATAAAATTCAAAAATCCAAAATAATTGTAAAATTCAAATTTAAAAAAAAAAAATTGGTAAAACTCATTAAAAATGCAAAAAAATGTAAAATTCATTTTTTTTCAAAAATTGGTTAACGACATGCACGCAGTTGAAACCTGTATCAAATGCATTGTCGAACATCGAAATTTGTCCTACAAAAACATCTTTCTTAGGTTCTTGTTTGTTCTTGTCTCAAATGACTCGCAAATCATTTTGATCTGCCTCTATTAACAAAGTTGGCTTGCTTACTATGTTAGTACTCCCGTGCAACAATGAGTTGCCAGAGACTGTCATAGTGCACAAATGCTTTTCATGGGACTACTTGTGTCCTCCGTTATTCTCCTTGCATGTATCCTTGTTTGGAGCACCATTTTTTAACCATTGTCATTAAAACATGAACATTCGGGATCTGAAGCTTGATAACAAAAACATTAGTGCAACTGTCTTGAAAGTTGTTTGTTTGAGTATGTGTGATTGTACTTGTTTCTCTTTTAGGTTAGCTGATTTACTTTCTCGTATTGCATTGCATTATGTATGTTGCATGGAGTTATGCATTTTTAGCAATGAACAAATGTTAGTAATATAGCTTTTCATGTTATTTTACACTTTTGTTTATTTTAATAAGGGCCGATGATTTAGATCATAGGGGCAACATGATGAAACAAAGTTGCTTCTTGAAAGATTGGATGCAAAAACTATTCCTATATTCTTCATTGTCATGTCTTATCACTATTTGTTTTTCTTCCAAAATACCTGGGGCAATAAAAATCATTTTTATCCCCGCCTTGTTTCTACTATCCGTTTTGATCATATTTTCGATCGTCGATTGACTTCTTCTATCACCCCATCGACACTCGAGGGGGCATCCTTCATTCTACTAATTTTTCTTCAAAAATTTACTTGTTTATGCTTGTTTACTATGTTTGAAGTGACGTCACTTCACCTCAAACAGGGGCAAATGTAGACACCTAAATTCCACTTTTGCAGTCTTATTGCTCAAAGCACACTAATTACCCTCATTCTCACCATTTTCATTATAATTAGTGATTTATGCTAATTAACTAACGCTTCACTGTATTTTGGTTAATTAACGACGCTTTGTTGATTACCTAACCTCTTTCACATTCCGGATGCCAATTGACGGCACATCGTTAGTTATTATCCTCTTCCAAACAAACAACTCGCGATTATTAGCTAATTAGGCCTATTTACCCTTGTTTTGATCAATAAACCCTATTATTGGCTCAAACCCCTCTTCCAACCTTTCAAAATCACCCCTTTTCTCTCCAAGACATTCCAAAAGGCTTCAAAAGCTTATCCCACCCTCTCAAATGACCCTAAGTAGTTAATTAAGGCTCCTCACATGCTAATCACTTGTTAATTTACTAATCATGATTAACAAACTTTAATCTACTTTATCCTTTTTAGTCCCACATGCACCAAGATGCAAGTTTTCCTCAAATAGAAAACTATAAAAAGGACTAAGCTCCAACTTTAAAATTTGACACCATACTTTGATTTGTATATCATATAACAAATATGATTAAGAGCCTTACTTCCTTCTTGGATTGGCTTGCTCAATCTTTGCATCCAATCTTCATGTTGGTTAGTAGAGGGATATCTAATATAGCCTTGTAGCCATTGTTAGAGAGATCCTCTCACCATTTGCGGAGTAGCAACAAACATAATTTGATTGCCCTTAGATCTAATTAGGTCTAGTTAATTAGTAATCATTTCACATAGTAAGGATGCTTGTAGATTAAATGTTTGATTTCATTTAGTTTCCATTGATGCATGCTTTTAAGCTTTGATCATGATGTTTCATTCTTAAGCTTGAGCTTGACTCTAGGCTATTATGGTGTTAGCCTTTACTAGTTAGTCATATTGCAAAAAATTAGGGTGTTATCAAAAATAAATGAAGCCTTCGCAAATTGGAATACATACAAGGCAGACCTAGAGGTCATTCTTCCAACTTCGCAGACAATGAACACACCAAGGTTCATTTTGCCGCATACACTTATTCGAAGAGCCAAGGACGCATTCATAATGCCACCACCCCCATTCACATCTCGCAGTCAAACTTAGCTGCCAAAGCAGACTTAGCAACACTAGTAAGCAAGGAGCATCACAATTTTGCTGAAGGAAATTAGATAAATATATTAAGTGCGCAAATTTTGGTAGATTTGTATAGGGCAGATTATGAGTGAGTTCCCATATATTGAAAACCCGAAAGGGTGGTTTATTGGGAAGTCTATTTAATTGAAAACCAGAAAGGGCAGTTAAGTAGTGTGTAGAGGATGAAAACCGGTAAACGATATCCTCTGTGTCGACTGCGAATAGAGTAAGTTAAAGCACAACACAATCACCATTCGGCACTGGACAAAAACAATTTTGTCTTGGGACCAGACAACTATCAAGTCTGGAAAATTGTTGGATAGTAAAATGTGATAGTAAGTCGATATGGATATAGTTCATGATTTCACAATCTTTTTGTAAAGATATACTAATATGAGACAAAAGATAGAATGTATATCTTCTCTGCGCATAGGTAGAGAATATGAACAACCTCTAAAGAGACGAGGAGGAGATGAAAGGATTGGTAATTCAACAATCATCGCATTTTGTATAAAGCTATGTAATCTGAGTTGAATGAGGTTGATCTTGGATCCTAATAAAAAGTACATTAGTATAATTCGTTTGTCCATCTATGTTCTGATCTACTCTGCTTGCATTATGAGATTTCTGCGATATGTTTCTCTTTTCATGAACTCGCTGCATATAGTCTAGTGTGCAATTAAATCTTTTAATGATATTCCCTGTTATATTCTAGACTACAACTTGTTGCAAGTTCTGATGCCGTAATCCAGGAAGCTTTGCTAACATGTTACAATTGTTCTTCCTTGTTTTATGCCTAGGAGTTGGCATGCTTTAAGGAAACCCACGACTTTGCGAACAAAGAATCCCGAGAATCCTAAACACTACTTAGTCATTAACTTACAAGATATTTTTCCATCAACCATGTAGGAATATTCTTCAATACGTCTCTTTACACCTCCAATCTTCCTATCGAGTTAGAAAAGTGTTGATAATGCATCATCATTACACTCCAAAGTTGCACAAAGCCTCTGTGCAACATAATGTTGCTCCCATTGTGCAGGGTACCGCACATAATCCTACGGACACCGAAGCTATGCAAGTCTTTGAAACCATATTGTGTAAGTCCCACACGATACTCATTTGCCCATATACTTGCACACATCAGTGTTTTAAAAACTATTCCGGTTCTGGTTCGGTTCGACTGATTCATTAAAAAAAATTGCAAACCGGTAGAAAAACTGAACCAATAACCGGTTTTGTACGAAACTGATTGATTCAGTACCGGTTTAGTACAGAACCGGTCAAATCGGCCAGTTTCATACTGGATCGGTCTAAACTAGTTGAGGTGTAGGTTTTACCTTAAAATATATTTTTTCCAATTTTAGCTTTTAAGTTACTTTTTCCCAACCCTAACCCTAAAATTATGTTATATAGACCCCGTTTGGAACAACAACGATTAAATGATCTCATCTTCGTGCAATACAATCTCCGGCTAAAGCGCAACCAATTACTGAATAGGATACCTAATACAAATCCTATTGTCTTGGATGATATTGATCCAACCTCAGAATGGGGAGAGGAGAGTCACTTGGCAGAGTTTGATCCCAATGACTTGGGGTGGATGGCTTTGGATGATGAACCACTAGTAGCACCAGACATGGAAAACAATAGCTGTGCTACTGCTACTACAGATGTTTGTGAGGAGTCCGATGTGTATGAGCTAAAGGAACATGATGACATTGATGAGGATGAGGATCTCATTCTTAGCAGTGGTGTTGAGTTTGATGATTGATATCAAACATGTAGTAGCTTGTAGCATATTGTTTTTTGGACTCTATAGGCCATTTAGAGCCTCATTGTTTATGTATTTTGTTTTGGATATATAGTGCACTCGGTGCTGTTTTGCTATATTTACCCTTACATGGTATATGCATGAGCAAAGTTTGCATATTTTATCTCTAATTGTTTGTAATCATGGTTTGGAATCTGTAAAATCTCTTGTTTTCATTAAATTGTAATATTTTATGTGTTTTTTAGTAAACCAGTTCATAAGTTTCAAACTAGTCTGGTTCCGGTTTGGTTCCAGTCCTGACCCTCGGCCGGTTTCAAGTCTGGTTCCGATTTTAAAAACATTGGCACACATATCTCTATGCAAACCTTCCATGCACAATAGTGTTGTGCAAGCTGCACAATATACCTTGCACAGTCCTATACAAAGTTGAAATATTCCCAATAAAAACACTACTTCTGCAAGAAACGTATCTTCACGTATCCATTAGCTTAAGCAAAGTAAGTTCATTATTTATTGTGATATATGATTAAACCATTGATAATGGAAAGATAAATATAGTCGCTCTAAAGAGGATGCATAAAATGAAAAATATGAATCATCTTCATATATTCCCAAGAAAAGTATATTGGCTACGGAAACTCCATCTATATGATTAACTATCTATCATCAAGCAATCAACAACCTTCTGTGTTTGATCTACAATTTATATAGTCGATCTCAACTCTTCGACTTCATGCATTATAGTTTCATCTCTCTCTCTTTCCTAAAAAAATGTAAATACATCATCTTATACAAAAATACACATTCACAGAGCTTCTTTCATGTACAAAATGTATAAATTACTTGCGACACTTGTCCCAATGTCTCACTAATGTTTGGCTTGGTAGGAACTTGTACATGCAGGTTCAATTTGGTAGGAATCCATGCCTTGTGGGACAAAATACAATAACTGTGTGCCCAAAGGGAAGTTGAATTGGTTCTTCATTCGTTTCGTATTGTAGCAGGCATTTAGAATCCTCTGTAAATCTCATTTTCCTATCGCTGAACTTAAATATATCCCCTAAGGGTCAAGTAAAAGCATTCAAGAAGATTCAAGCTTTGCTGAGAATGAATCTAAGGTATTTCTTGAGGTAAGAGGTAACTGCATATTCGACAACATCAATCAATTATGTTGAATAAGCAAGTAATCGACAACAAGGTAAGGTAAGAGAGTATTATAGTGGAACAAAATCCTCAACTTACACAGGATAAACAAATTCTACAACGCATTTTAAGTCTCAAAATGAGCGATTGGCTTTTAAAACTTGCAAAAGATGATTATGTAGATTTTTTCCTGCATCGTGTTTCTCTCTGGTAAATCCTCGTGTTTATCTGTCATGTATGCATTTTGATTCATTTTCTTGTTAACTTTCATTATCAACTACTTCACTATCTCAAGTACTCTAAGGAAGCCTGTTAATGACATGTTAAGCTGATTACAAGCATGCTATTTGTTCCTAACAACAAAGAGAAGTAGTATTCAATCTCACTTAAGTTTAAGAATTAAAGCTCTTTGTTGCAATAATGGTTTTGTGGTATAAAGGAGAGCCACATGTTGGTAGTAGTATGGAAGGGGTATAAAATCTGATATGTTATGATTATAAGCATGTATGTGAGCATACATGCAGTTGCCTACAGAACATATGATGTAGGCAGCAGCTTTGTAGCTGTAGTGAACATCATTTTGTAGCTTTATGTGTGTTGATTCCAGTAGCATAGAACATTAGATCAACACAAAAGTAAATGGTAAATCCTTGTTGGTGAATTGCTCCTGGATTATCTAATCTGATTACAGATCATTAGAGATCTATGTTACCAGGGTTCGTCCCCCACCCTCCCGTACCCCTTGGATATGTACCCAGTACGGATACGTCCTAGGTACGGTACTGATACGTCTTGGTACGTACTGGGTATGTTCCGGATACGTTTTGGCGTACCTGGGACGTAACTGTAGGGTTGGGCAGTGGGGGGGACTCTAAAAAAGTTTTATTTTATTTTATTTTGACTCAAACGAAATTCAGTTTTATTGAGGACTAGACTAAGAGAGCATGGCAATCACAAGGAAACCTAAAGATTGTTTAAAATCCCTATAGTTTATTGAAGAGAAAATATTCAAAGGATATCAAGAATGTTTGAGCTAATTATTTGGGATCATCGCAATTGGCCAAGGAAAGAAGCTATTCATAGAAATTTGGACATATATCTGAGCCTCTGTACAAGTTATTTATGAAATCAAATCTTAGGTGATCTTCAATACTAATAGAAAAATTTGAAACGGCAAATTGCATAGCCTAAAGTTTCAAAGAGCATCCTTTCCCAGAAACTATCAAGGCACAACATTGACTCCTTCCCGTATCCTTAAGGAGGGTTAGAAGGTGATTTTGGATGATATGAATGCTAGATACAACAATTGGACTGATCTCTTTAGTTATCATTGGCAGGTTAGAGTCAATCTCATTAAATAGGTCCTTTAGGAGCTCCCTATATACATCTTTTATGGCACCATCGCAACACAAAATTTATCTCAAAGGAAATGGATGAAACACAAAGGAATACAATATTCGTATGTAATAGAAAATGTAAAATCTGAAGTATATTGAATGTTTTGAACATTGATCGCACTATATTTTTCAAGTTTTGTGTTTTTTATGGACTAAAAACTGAGTGTGTGTGTGTGTGTGTGTGTGTGTGTGTGTAATTTTTTTAATATATATGTATGGACGTATCCAAGACGTATCGTACCCAATGGGTTTTTTAAAATCAACGTATTCCGCGTATTGAACCCGGACTTAAACCCGTATTTCTTGGCAACATAGGTTAGTTATGACCCTACTGCAATTGATGACACAATGGGTGTAGGTATGTTTATGTGGCAATCCTTCATTAAATTTGCTTCTACAAACTAGCAGACGATGAAGTCTACTTATGTTTGTAATCCTAAGCTTCAATCCTTCATATTGAAGACTCCACTTGAATCTGAAGATCTTAGATGGGGTGTGAGAATATGCTTGTTTCACAGGTAGTGTTCTCAATAAACTTCACTACCCAAAGGGGAAAACCACAAATTGGATGTGCTATAAGGTACTGAAACTAAACATTGAGGAGTTTTTTTGCACTGGTGGTCTCATGTATTCATGTAACAGACCTGACTTTCTCGAATGCAAGCTGTCTAAATGTTTAGGGATTATAACAAAGTTATTATGAGAGTTTTCTTTTACCTTTTGAAATACAAAATTAAAGGTTACCTTAATTACGTACCTAACATGTAAGATCAAACTATGAATACCCTACAATACTCTCTCAAATCTTTTGCATCTTCCTAAAGAAACTTGCTGACTCCATATGGGTGCTTCAGTCTAATAAGCCAAGACAACTTTCTCAGTATTTGGCAGTTTTATGCTTTTAAAAAAAGGTTTAGTGTTTGTCAACTTACCTGAAACATAAGAATAGGAGCTGCAGGTTCCCTCCAAGTGTGGACAACTGTCTAATATTTTAACTGGCGAGGAAATTCAGTCACAGACTTGAACAGTAGATTACTTAAATTGAACATATCCAATTGTAAAGTTGATTCATAGCGATTTGCACTGTCTTACGTCGCTCAATTCAAACAGGAAAGTTCACATTCCATAATTTCAGGAAAAATTGTTTCTGACATTCAGTTATAGAATGCTACATCTATGTCTAAGATACAGTTCTTGTGGATCTTCAATCTCACTAAAACAAGAAAAAAACTGCAGTTTGCTAGGCAAGAATCTCTTAGTCGACAATCTGCTCAAAAACACCTATTGAGTAGTAGTTTGTACAAAAAATGCGATCTGAAGGATAGTCCTGAATAAATTAAACAAGTTTGGTATCATGATCCCTTCCGGTGTGACCTTACACTCAGCTAGCAGGACTTGAAGATCATATCTATTCATATCTATACTTCACCTGGGTCCTGCATGAAGCCTCGTCCTTAGCAACACACCATATTTTTGCAACTTGTTATGCAGCTTAATGATCTGAAAAAAAAGACTTTGTAGAGATTATGTGAACTTTATGTGCTCTCCTAAAACATTAATTTCGACCCCCCAATTTCCTCTTTGAAAGTCTCATTTGAATGCATCGGCATTTAAAACTGTTCAGCAGGATCCTCTTTGGCATTGATGTGATAATGGAATGCCAAAAATCTCCCCTATCACAGATATCTTATCATTGACGAATTTATGGTTGAGATGAAGCAGGTGTCAAGAAGCTCCTATTGGCACTCTTGGCACCTGCTTGATTCGTACAAATTACAGGGAGAAGAAAAATGTTTTCCACTGGGTTCATTTTCATAAATTGTATACACCTTATTTTCAAATGACTAGCATTTCCAAGCAGGATAGCTCGGCACATTAATCTCTCTGAGATGTACTTGCCTAAGGAGTACCCCTCTGCAATGGATCGGAATGGGCCTAGTGCTTGTTAGCATGTCATGAAGAGTAATTGTTGTCAGCAGTTTTAGTCCTTATACCACTTTCAAGAGGTCACCTATTTCGGTAGGGAAGCTTTACTGTGTTTCCCTCTGCTAGCTTCCTAAACTTCAGCTGGCATCATTGGCTCTGCATGATTATCGCAGTTGGTTGCAGATGTCTTGTTTGATGCTGCCCTCAGTCGACAGGCCACAGTATGATGTTCTTTTGAAAACTTAGTCATGTTACACGAGGGGTTTAAGTTCCTGCTATATGGATAAGGTTCCCACTTGTCATTTTTCAAAGTGATCGATACCTGATCAAACCATTTTGCATCTCACTCGAGGTATCTGTCCTTACAAGGTATTAGAGGTCTTAATTTGGCATCTTAATGTAGCTCACACTCAGAGGACAAACATTAGAAGCATTCTGTTCCTTTGGAGATCCAAGTGGTAAGAGCTGATCCAGCAAGGTCTTCTTTAGTCTTTGGAGTCAAAAAGTACTTTGGTCTGCTTATTTCCTGGTGAAAACTATACATTACTTTATCCATATCATGATTAGATAGGAATCATTTCCACAAATTTCTCTCACCAAGAGCATGTTTACGTAAGCCAAAGAAAGAGGTTAATGATGCCGATGGGTCGACCTGCAAGCATTGTGGGGTCACTAACCCTAAACTCTTACCTTTCGTCTGGCTGATAATTGATATTTGTGAATAATCAGCACAGACATGCTATTGATCTTTTATCCAATATATAGTTCTTTATATTACAGCTCTTGCTAATTACAAGAGGCCACCGAGTACTATGCTCACTAGTGCATGTCATCTTTGGATATTGTCTGGATGCTTGAACTCGCCTAATAGCATGCCCTAAGTTGTAGTTAGGCGCTACATCACATATCCTTAGTTATCTGAGTGTAGATTTTTCTTTTAGATCCATTTGAACCTCCCTAAGTACACGTCCCTTGCTGTTAGCCGCGCATTGCTTTGTGGAGCCAAGCATCTTGTATGCTGAGTACGGATCTCAGAATGGTCTTCTACTTTATCCCATGTTAGAGGTACATGCTACTACTGGAGATCATTCTTGTAGCAGGCATAGTCCTCCATTAACTCATCCAGATCTGCTTATGTTGATTTATAGAGATTGCACGAGGAGCAAAGAATATATCTGGAAGGTAGCATTATTCATAAGAATTTTTAGCCATTAGTTGTCTATTGCATACCTTTCCCAGTGAACCTTGAGTGTACCTTAGGGCTCATAAGACTTCAGCTTGGTTCTTTCTCTGAATATTTACTTGCTTGTGTTTACAAATATTGACCTATCTTTAGTCCTACGTTAATTACATTGATTGGAACATCGAAGGCATGTCTATAGAATCGTAAGCGTGGCAGATTTGTAGGTTACTATGCTAGGAAAATAACAATTTACAGGGTTGAGGCTCATTGTCAGATATGCATTGTTGGAGTGAATCTGCATGTGGAGGGACTAAGATGGAAAATTCCACATTGAATGGCTGAGTGTCAGTGCATTCAATCTGCAAATCAAATTGTATGGCAGCAAATATTCCATAGCCACAACTTGATGTAGACAACAAATTGACATTAGCCAAAATCAGCCATTCCATGAATTGCAACTATAGGTGAATTGGAGGCCTACTTGCTAGAAAGTGACTTGATTTGCATGTAGATTGGGAAACTCATCTGGCATTCAGATTGAAAGTATATCACTTGCCTGGGTCATAAGTGCAAGATAAAAGTCTCAATTTTGTTCTAGTTTTTGTGCTGGAAATTCAGTATGGCCGGGGTGGCAAAGTGCATGGTTCTGCTTGTCTGTGATCGGACTAGACTTACTAGTGATACGGGTTGGGAGTACGGGTTCGGTCACTGCAGAAACGAGACTGGAGTACTGTAAAACCCTATGGTTTATCGATACTCCTCAAGTTGCACTAAGTGGTCAAGTACAATATATCTCTAAAAGTTCAAAATAATCATTAATATATCCAAAAGGAGTCTAAAGAAAACTGCATGCTGTTTTGTCTCAAGGGGCTATAAAATCTGTAATTTCCAACAACAAGCTTATTGCCTTGAATTAGAAGCCATCTAGACTGCACGGATATGGGCACGGGTATGGACTCGAATACGCTGAAGACGGCAAATTTTTAAAAATCTATGGGTCCATGGTACGCTAATGGGCTCACATTTTATATATATATACTATATATATATATATATATATATAATATATATTTGTATACATATATGGATATAACTTTTCAGAAATTTAAAGAAACATTTGGTGGTAGCCTATTGGAGAGGGGGCCCTTTGAGCCACCACATAGTAACTTAAAAGTCATTCAATAGAACATGAAAACAAATTTCCAATACTTTTGAGTCCATTGAGACTTGAGTTTGTATTGATTCATAACATGTTCAAAACATAATAGTTAATAACATAGATTGTATTACTGAAATTTGAGGATTCATTATTAATGCCTTAAGCTTGAGTAAGGACGTGTCCATTGGATCCACTTCCCAAAAAACATTTATAAGTTATGAAATATTTTAATAACTTTCTCAAACCAAAGGAGGGCAGAACAGCCTCTTGTCAAGGCAAGGATTTTTTCATTATATTTCTGATTCCACCAAATTGATTTGTAGGCTTGTGCACCTAGTGTCAAATGAAGAGAAGATAGGCTGCCCAACCACCAAGTGCTTCACTTGTTCCCATGCCTTCCAAATTGACTGAAGAATAGCGGACCCATGAGGAGCAACAAGAATGCCCCCACATAGTAAGTCAACCAATATGTAGTCCTTTTCATTTCTCTCGACCCTTGGGAGCTTATTCGCAAATATTGAATCTCACACGAACTTTCCAAAGGTCAAATCCAATCAAAGACCTCATGTTTTATTTATTTTTTTGCACTTAAAAAAAAAATTTTTGGTACCCTATGGGTACATACCCATAGGCCTTGGGTACATCCTAGGCACAGTTTTCCATACCTAGAGAGTACCAGTACCGATTTCTGTACTGGATACGTTTCAGGCCTAATACGGGCCGGTACTAGACGTATTAGTGCAGTCTAGCTAACTATCAATAAACTAATCTAAATCTTCTCTACAAAGTGAAAAATAAAGTTTCTTGAGTTGTCAAGTGCTATATGACAAATAGGGGTGAAGGGTAATGACCTCAAAGCGTAATGCCCTAAAAATGTGACTTGTGGGAGAGTTGCACCGTTTATTTTCGTGAGAGAACCAAATGCCAATGATCCACGCCCAAAGCCAGATTCTAATATGAGTAAGTGAATGAATCTGACACTCTAATGACAAACAAATAGCAAAATAGGGCTATAAATCTCAAGACAAATAGAGTACTTTTGGATGTGTCTAAGAACCTTCATATCCCATTTGCAATCCTAAATTTCCCATTTGGACGATTGATGGCAAAACTGCTAATGTCACAAGTGTAACCACTAGGGTGGTGTTATTGCCATGGTAGTTTTGTTTGCAACATAGGCAATTGCGCAACCATTGTGGTAGTTGCATACTTACTACTGGCAATTTTTTCTCCCTCCAACAAAAAACAAAAGGGGTGATAGACCAGCGATGACTAGCCAAGGTGACAAAATGGTGGTGGATCAGCGACTCACCTGACACATTAAGAAAGGCCAAAACAAGCTCAAGGAAGATAGCTAGCCTAATGTAGGGACAAGTGCAAGAGGTTAAGAAGCTGAATTGAGTTTGACGACGGAATGTGCAAAGTATAGTGGACATCTGTAAGAAATCAGTGGACACAAATATGGCATGACGGGATTGAATATTTTGGGTGGATACAATAACCACATAAAATGTTAAAGAGATGTTGGAAGCTCTTAGGAGATGCCAACAAATGTCTCTTGGTGTCTCATGTGTCAGTGCCACATGCACATATTGTACATGTAGATTACGGGGTTAGAAGAAATGTCCTCCAATACCAAAAGGCATTGCCCATAAAGTGAGTTATGAGAAATATATTGTGACAACAAATTATGAGACTTAGATACATAGAAAAATAGTCATAGCAGAATCTCACCAAAATTGGTGAATGCTAAAACTAGCTTTGAAATGCACAATTATTCCATCCGAACAAAGCCAATTAACTGGAAGAGGTACATGATTATACACGAACCATTTCCATTTACATACTAGAGAAGAATAACGTTGACCACAAAATTTTTTGATGCATAGACATGCTATTTTGAATGATAGGGTATCTAGGCTCCAACAATTTCCGAAGTTGCTGATATGTTTGGGATGGGGTAGCAAGCTAAGTGGGTTCGGCTGTAGGGGAAAATCCATAGTTAAGTGCACTTGAGCCGGAGCAACACTGGGATGGGTGACCTCTCGGGAAGCCTTGGTGCTTCACCCTTGTGAGCATCATCTAGATGCGACGAGTGCCAAGTGGATTGTTCATGCAATATGGGTCAAACATAGATTGACTTGAAACTATGCAATTGAATCCTGCAAAATCATTACACAATTTGAACTACTGTGGAAACATCACTTCTATAAAACAAATACGAAGAATTTGATTTGTGGGCAGGACAATTTGTTTGGGTCCCAAATATGGCTTTGGATATGGACGTGCAATAAACATATAAAAATTAAAAATATATATAAGTTCTAGCCTAATAAATAGGAATTAACAACATATGCATATAAAAAACAAAATAATCACAAAACACTAATAATTTGTATAATGTCAACCAAATGCCAAATGACAAGTTACAAATGTCATGATAAATACTAAATTTAGTAATTACATCCAAATTAGTATACAATATTCATCAAATTGCTCTTCATTGAGAGCATCAACATCACGATGTGTTTCATTAAAACGACATGGACTCGAAGCATTCCCAGTACCACTAACACCCCCATGTAGGTCCTATGATACCAAAGAAGTCTCCATGTCATGAAATGACAAGTGGAAAATGAAAGCATGCAAGTCAACATTCTTTGGGTCTACATCGCAATGCCCTGTCACCTCGTCCTTGTAGTCCTGCTTCTTGTGGGATAGAATGCGCAAGTTGGAATGTATATACACCAACTCCCTGACCTTTTTTGCCTCCAATTTGTTGCACTTTTGTGAGTGGAAGTTGTATGTACTCTGATTGCGCTTAGAGGAAGATGAACTCACAAATGCAAACTTAAAATTTATAGAAGTAAAAACTCAAACTTGAATTTAATAAAATTAAAACAAAAAAGAATGAGAATTAAAAAATAAAAATCTTACCTATGACAAGACTTTGATTGAAAGATGCTGTAGATCTATGGGTCCTCAACCATGGAGGTACCACCATGTATGAAAATCCTTTTTGCATGTCTTGAAGAGCGCAAAGGTTATGGCCTATAGACGCTATGAAATTTCCAAACTCGGTCATAATCATATCTTCTACCTTAGGATTAGGGAAGAGCCTTGAGAATGCCAACTTATACCCTTCATTGACTTTAACATATCTATATGGCGGCACCCTCCTTGGAAAAGAAAGGATCTGTGCTGTAGAATCTAGGAATCAATGCAAAGGCAAGGAGATGTAGAGTGGTGGTCATTTTGTTCCATTGCTCAATGAGGTATGATTTTACTTGCCTCGGGATATTGTTCTTTTTCATTTATGACGTTGTTTATCTTCTCAATCACTAAGTTGATGCCATCATATATATTTCCCAAATATGGCTCATTCATGTTAGCAAAGTGGATCATACTTATAATGGGCTCTATGAAACTCAACGAGTGTTCTAAATGAGCCCACAAGTCATCATCAAAGATCAACATTTTCAATTTTTGGGCCCGCTCAATGTTTGAATGCCTCAATAGAGGTTGCTAATGATCACGCTGTTAAGTGCCTCTCACTTCTTCACAAGTTGTCTCAAGACGATTGTGTGTGATGTGAACAGGTCTTAACAACCCTGTAAGAAATTTAAAAACTTTCGAAAACTTCAAAATTTGTAAGTACTAGATTAGAAAACTAACATCACAAATAAAAGAAAGATAGTTTCCATTACATTCAGCAGGTTCAAACGTGAGAATGATTTGAAGATGCCTCATGACTGATGATGGTTTGTCACGAACATTTGGATCTCTTCACCCTAAGATTACACCTCCTTAATCGATCAATTTTTTTTGCCCAACTTTTTCAGCATTAAGTTGAATGGGTGGACAACACAAGATGTCAAAAAAATGTGCCGATAACCCCACCTCCCCTAACATCCTAGTGGCTTCAAAATTTTTCATTGTTGTTCGCTATGACTTGGACAACCTTTTGTGGCCCTACTGCCTTAAAGGCTTCGAGAAGGATGTTGGTGATGAATTGAACATTCTTCATGTGCCCCTCGCAATCAATTTGTTTTCAAAAATATTGCCTCTTTACGACACAATGCAACCACATTGATCAAAAGCCAATTTCTTACATATTTCTTTCCTTGAAAATGATGGACACTCGTTTCGGCCTACAAAGACCTAATTAACTGTAATATCGATTCTACATGTTTTTTCTTTTTCCAATAGGGTGGTGCGGAGCTTCTCATAACCTGGCCCTTTGTAACCTTTTGGGGTCTCATTGATCACTCTCACCATATCTTGCTAATATGGTGACTTGACAACATTGAATGATAAGTTATTTTTATACATGCATCACTTGATGTGCTCATCTGCGATAGCCTTGCCCTCATTTTGAAAGGACCTTTTCCATGATCATTTTGCCCCCTTTCGTGACAGAAGAGAATCCCCGTCTTGCGTGGAGGGTGTTGCCAAAAACGAATGTATTGGGGCCATAATTGGGGAACCACTACGAAATGGGGCAATCGGTGGCTTCATTGATTGAGATGAAGAACTTGTTTTTGACAAGGGATGATTTAATTTCATGGCATAGGCTAGATATATATTTTTATGCTCCTTGATGCACTCCATAATTTTTTATGTTGGCACCTCCACATTGTTCCTACCCTTGCAAGTTTTGATGCTAGGACTTGTATTACACACACGTGGGATTTCACCTAATTATATGAACTTTTCATTTTGTCATCGCAATCATGGCATTAGGAAAGAAAACGCCCACCACTTGGACACTGCTCTAGCATTGTGACATGCCTCTATAATGATGAATGTAAATCGATTTTGAGTCAAAGTTGGACCGAGGATGTAGAACTCGTTGCCATTGCAGTTAAAAAAAAAAACCTTATAAAAGCTTGGATATGTCTGCAGACATATTTGGATGTGTCTAGACTGCAAAAGGTGTATCTCCCCTGTATCCACAGACGTATCCGATACGTATTTGGTACCTTTATCTACCTCCTGTATAGGGCGTATCGGTATCTTGGGCAATTTGTAGCTGTAGCCTCTCTTGTTTCTGATTTAGATATTTGTTGAAAGCCCTTAGATGTATTTCCACTAAATGGTTAGCATCGGACGTTGTAAGGACTTTTATTGTGCTTGACTGTTGCAATACTGTGTTAATTTGTCAAGTTAAAAACAAAATGTCTACTAATGATCATTTCAGGGAAAGGTTTTTTGTTAAGATCCATTTCAGTTCTTTAACTAGCAATATTTATGGAGTTAAGTTTTTCATTCATTCCCTGGTGCAGTTTTCCTATAAATTGCTGTTCCGATTCTCAACATCAATCAATAATATTACATCTATCAAGTTGTTTGGCTCTTCAATTCAGCACTGTGTTCATCTAGAAGCATACATATCATCAGCACTCGTGCTTCATGCTTTTGCAAGATGCCCTTCACAAAGTGAGGATATAGTGTCCAGCTGGCGATTAACTGAGATGATGAAAAGGTTGATGTTACTATATGGAATGACTTATGAAATTTTTTCATCGGCTCCTTTTGCTGAAATGAGAGTGAATTTGGATATTCTTGCTTGCAAATTTTTAGGGTAGCGAAGTTCACTTTCTCGAGCAGGATATTCATTTGTTTGTTGGTCTTAATATTGTAATCTTATGAAAAAAACAAGGTGATGAAAAGAGACTGACTTCAAAAGCAAATTTCTTGAAGAAATAGGAGCGAGAGAACATATTCAATATGAAATATCCTGTGTTGTGGGCATTGAAAGGGAAGCTTTAACTGCATTGATCTTATTAAAATGCATTTGGAATCTTAAAGTTCAAGTCTCATAACCTTGCACATAAGAACTATTCTTGGTCTATGACTTGGTGAACTAATCTGATATCAGTTCTAATCTAAGTTGCAGGAAACACCTCTTGCTCACGGTGTTTCCTGCTAGAAACATTTTTGAGGCGAAAAACTGGGAAACACACTTGAAACATTGGAGACCCCTCGTAAATGGCATGGCTATTTCTAAGGTGTTTCCAGTAGTTTCTGGGTGTTTCCAGTGAGTTTCCACACATTTCCAGCAGGTTTTTGGTCGTTTTCGACAGGTTTTAAAGAAAAAACTTATAAAATAAAAAATAATATCATATTTTATAAATATTTATTCTTTATATATTTATTTCTGATTTTTAATAGTTTATTGTACAAATGTTTCCATGTTGTTTGTTTCCAAGCATTCTTGGAAAATCAGTGTTCCATATTTCAGATCCGTCTCCATTTCCTCGTAACTTCGGTTCTCAACTTTTTTCTTTACAGTTTTAAGTTTTAGCAACACACCTCAAATAAAGCCAAACTTAGAGAATTTTTAGTTTCTTCTTGTGCTAGATCTTGCCAAGTGCACATCTCCATGCCTTTAATTAACCTTTGCCTTCCTTTGCTGTTGAGTAACGGAATCTAGCCTTTAATGCCTCACACGGTCTGCTTTGATATTTATTTTACAATTCAATCTACTGAGAAATTTTAATGCAGGTTCACATTCTGTAGGTCCTGTATGTTGTTTTCAGGCCAGAAATGGACTTAGTATTAACAATGGTTTTGGTGCAAGCCAAAGTTGTATTGCATCAAAATGAAGAGAGTACAAAGCCACACGTGTGACTGTTCAGATTCCACACGAGGACAAACAGCTACACCTAGGATTATGTACAATAATATTACATCCTTCCTGATCTAGAGGTGTTAATGTGAGACGAAGCATGCTTGTGAATTTTTCAAACTTTTGTCTTCCAAGCTCCTTTGTCAAGATATCCTCTGGTTGTTTAGTAGTTGGATAATGTAGCAATTTGACACTACCATCTTTCACATAATGTTGAATCAAATGGAATTAGTGTTGATGTGCTTGGTTTGGTTGTGATTACTGTATTGTTTTCCATTTGGATTGCTAAAGTGTTATCAACATGAGTGGTGTAGAAGAAACCTATTTTACGTGTAAATTTACAAGAATCCTTTTAAGCCACAGTATTTCCGTGGTTGCCTCTGCATCTGTATATATTTTGTTTCCATTGAAGAAATTGTTGGCACTAATTGCTTCTTTGACTTCCAAGAGATGATTTTTGTTCCGTAGTTCATCAGGAAACCTGAAGTCACTTTTCCATATTCTAAATCATCTTCATAGTTTGAATATCCAACTAGTTAAAAATCCATTTCCGTGGAATATGAGCCCAAAATTTTGTGTTCCCTTTAGATATCAAAGCACTCTTTTTTTGCTGCTACCTAGTGACATCTTCTAGGTTGTTGCATGAATATAAAATGAACACCAACGACAAAAGAAATTTCTGGTCTAGTTTTGGTTACATAGATCAATCTTCCAATGAGCTATCTGTACTTAGTTGCATCTATGAACTTTGAAGCATCATCTGATGTTAGCTTAAAGTCTATTCCACGGGTGTGTTGAGTGGTTTTTAGTCTCTCATTTCAAATTCGCTCAAAATTTCACCACTGTATGTTTGTTGTGTGATGAAGATGTATTTGGATATTTGAATGGCTTCAATACCTAACTAGTAATCAAGGTATCCCAAATCTGTCATTTCAAAGCCTTTCATGAATTCTGCTTTGATTTTGTAGTGTATCTTTCATTATTGCCTATGAGGAGCAAATCATCCACATATACAACTAGAAATACAAGTGTTTTGACCAAAAAAGTTGCATCTTTAAATTTAAAATGCCAAAAGTTCATATTTAAGAGGATCTCATTAAGCTTTTCGTACCATGCTCTGGGGGCTTACTTCAATACATACAACGATTTCTCCAACTTGCACAATTTGTGCTTTTGGTTGTCATATGCAAAACCTTTTGGCTGAGTCATGTATATTGTTTCTTTGAGGTCGCCATTGAGAAAAACAATTTTTACGTTCATATAATGAATTTATCATCTGTTTTGTGCTGCTAAAGCCAACAAAGTCTGAATAGTAGTCCATTTCACGCGTGGTGCAAAGGTCTCATTATAGTCTATTCTTTCCTTTTGAGCAAATCCCTTTGTGATAAACCTTGCTTTGGGTTTGTTAAGTGAGCCATCTACTTTGTATTTGTTACCAAAGACCCACTCACAACCAATTGGTTTACAATTGATGAGAGGACCGATTAACTCTCAAGTTCCATTTTTGACTAAAGCATCATATTCAATTTTCATTGCTCTTCTCCATGCATCAAGCATTTCAACTTGTTTGAAGGAAGTTGGTTTGGAGTCGAAAACAATATTGATTGCTTCTTCTAGATGGCCATCAAAGGTAAACTTTTCTGTCTCTTCTTAAATCTCTTCAAGGATCTTGTCTATTTTCTAGTTGGCTATATATGTGCTTTTGGTGCATGTTTTTCTAATTTCATCAGGTCTGACATTTGTCAATGTCTGTGTGAACCATTGTGGCATCTTCTTTGTTGTTTCTTACAGAACAATTGGTCTCTATTCCTTGATTTATAGCTCTTTCTTCTGACTTTTGCTCTAGAAACATGTTTGCCATCTGATGAAATTTGAATTTTTGTTGCAGGGGGAGTTTCATTTTCAATTACAAGAGAAAGCAGATTCAATCGATTCTTAATTACATGTCCCCGCCTCACTATTGGAATTGTTGTAGCAATCTCCTTGAAAACATCTCTTGCAATGAGAAATTTCTTATTATTTTAATCATATAACTTGTGTAGGCCTTTGAGGATTATGAATATTCTAAAAGGATGCATTTGCAACTCCTGTGGTCTAACTTATTCCTTTTGTCCTTTGGGATCAATGTGTAACATGTGGATCTAGAAACCCGAAGATGTCACATTGAAGGAAGATCATGTCGAACTTCATATGAAGTCTTAATTTGAAGGGTTGTTGATGGTGACTTGTTGCAAAGATACAATGCTGCTCGAGTTGCTTCTTCTTAGAAATGCAAATTGACCTTTTTGAAATATATCGTTGCTTGAACCATTTTTATCACAGTTCAGTTCATCCTTTCAGATGCTCCATTTTGTTGAGGAGTGCGAGGTACCATGAGATAATGCTTGATCCCAGTTTGCTTGAGATAAGCCTCAAAACACTTTTGATTTGAATCCACCACCATTGTCAGTCCCAAGATTTTTAATGCGGGCTTGTGCTTCATTTTCAATCATTATTCAAAATTTTTGACTTTGAAATACAACATTGCAAGAACCATGTTCATCACATTTCTGTTCATTCTCTTAGCTACTCCATTTTGTTGAGTGCCAAGTACTGTGAGATGATGCTTGATTCCATTTTGCTTGAGATAAACCTCAAACACCTTTGATGTGAATTCATTGCCATTATCAGCCTTGAGTGTGCCCATGCGGGTTTGTGCTTCATTTTCAATCATTGTTTGAAACTTTTGAAAAGTTTCGAAGGCTTCTGATTTTTGTTTCAAAAAATAGATCCATGTCATCTTGCTGTAGTGATCAATGTACAACATGGAGTACTTATGACCACCAACAAAAATAATTGGTAGAGAACATAGATCAAAGTGGACTAACTGCAATTTTCTATCAACTTTCCATTCTAATTTTTTAAATGATTCCCTTGCGTGTTTAGTCAGAATGGCTCCACATATTTCAATTTTCTTTGACAAAGTTGATAGACCTACAACACCATTCTTTTGCATTGTGTGATAGTTGTCATAGTTGGAATGCCCAAATCTAGCATTCACAACAAACTTGGTGACATTCCTCCTACGAGATGAACTAAGTTTCTTGAAATTGAAGGCTCACCCCCGAGTTTCAACAACATCCCTTCCCCAATCCTGTCATTACAATTGTTTGATCACATTTGATTGTGATTTTTATTTCTCCATCATCTAGCAAAATGGAGTGCCTTATTGTTCGATTAGCACTACAGACAAGAAGTTTTTCTTCAGTTGGGGAAGGTATAGGATATTTTTGAGAATGAAATTCGGAAGACTTGGTGACTTGAATTGAATTGTACCTTTTTTTTGGTTGCAAACTTGTTTTGTTTGCAAAGTATACCGGACCACAACTTTCCTCATGATAGTCAAAGAAATTATTTCAGAAAGTCATACTGTGTGGCACTGGTGTCTAGGACCCAATTATCAAACTAGGATGTATTTAATGAGGCATTGTTTAATTCATCTATGATGGAAAGCATATGCTCACATGTGAATTGAGTTTACTTTGGTTTTGAGGCTATTTGCTTTTTTTTTTTGTTTTAGATAGGCCTCAATTTTGTCCCATGATGTTCTGCTTTCATGAGCCTTATGACTCCCTTTTTGACCATAACGTTTGTAAAACATGTTTTGTTTTTCATTTTGCTTCTCCTGCTATTGACTATTATTCTTTTTTGTTCTGCCTTCTCGCCCTCTAAATCTTCCCTTGCCTCTCACCAAAAGTGGAAGCTTTATTGGAACAATTGCCCTTTTGATAATCATAACACATATTTTTGCCTGAAGCTTCAATCTTTCTTTCAAAGGCCTTTTTGTCTTTCCACCATCTTATCACCCAACAAATCAAATGTTAGTGAATTCAACTGATTGCTTGCTTGCAATGACTCCAACTATTTAGAATATGTGGGAAGAAGAGCTTTTATGAAAGAGTCATATACGTCAATTTTGGAACCAATAGCTTCAACATCATGCTTGATAACATGAATTTCTGGTGCTAGACTCATTACATCACTGTTTTTCAACTCAAGATCGAATAATTTCAATTGCAATTATATGAACTCCAATTCTGAAGATAATCTTATAAATCCCTTATTTTTTTAGTGCTTCCCAAAGTGTGTTGTGCCCTCGTATGTGACGATTTTTTTTGCCATCCATTGAGGACCTCATTAAGGCCAATCCCTTACAATTCTTTGTGTTTGTGATTTTGCCTTATGTTGTTAGTTCCACTGGTTGCGTAGTTCCATCATAAACATTGAACCACAAATTAATGAAGATGAGAGTGTTTTAACTTGTTGTTACCAAACTAACTAGGTGTCCTTCCCGATTAGTGTTGTGCCAACATTGAATTCATTGAATGCATTTTATATCAAGGGGAGATGGATTAGTTCCTTGTCACTCCAATAGGTTCCTCTTTCTATATACCAGACTGATGTACAAAACTTCTTGATATGCTCACCCTTTCTATATACTCATCAATACATGGATGAAGTTCGTCCTTTCTATATACTGGATGGTATGTGAAAGAGATGTTAAAACACGCGAGCATAAAGATATGTGGTACTTAGTATGTAAATTTGATTGGTCCCATTAAGGATACATGCTTAGAGGGAAATCCTTATACATGGGCGTAACTTCCCTATATAATCAAAATTTCCAATTATTAAGATTTATGTCTAATGATAGTAACGATTGGGCACCGGAAGGAATGAAAAATATATATTTTTCCTTATTATCTCCTTGACAATTTAAAGGGACAATGTCATAGATGTTGGCGTTGCAGCCCTATTAGGCGTTAGATGTAGTAGTTCAAGCATGAAGACTTTATTTGTAAGCGTAACTTAAGGCACCGGATATATAGAATGCTGCTATTTGTTTTTTATTTATTGAAATTTGCAAAAAGTAAATTGTAATACAGCAGGGGCTTAGTTTTTGAATTTAAAAAGTCAAAAATGAAATTCCTCAAAACATAGATATTCTCTTCTTTTCAAATAAAAATCCTCCGCATATATTTATGCTTTTTCATTAAAAAAGCTTAAAAAATACTCAGTTTAAACTTTTTAAGAAGACATAGCTTTGATAGGGAGGCGTTGAGTTGTTCTTTAAGTCTTCTCAAATTGAGTTAGGAGGAGCTCTATGTGGGCAGAGAAGTTGCCATGCCAAACTCTCAACAAAAATTAATGCATCAGCAATCACAAAAAATCAGTGGATACCCCAGGCCAGGCAATTGTGGAGACTTTATGACATGGTGAAGAGGCTGAGCTGGGAAAATTGAAAAGAACAGAAATTTGTATGAGCTCTGCACCAAGAGTACAACTATGCACAAATCCAATGCTTCAATCATGAACTGCACAATTCCAACACATGTGTCAACCTGTATGGCTGGGATGGTAATGGCCGGAAAAAAATGAAACAAAAAGATTTGCAAAAGGTTGGGGAGGAGGAAAATGGAGGAAGAACGGATTAGATGAGCCTTCTCTGATACCAATGTCAGGTCAGGAACGGGCTGAGAATTAACAACGAATTTGGTGCAAGTGAAAGTTATATTCCATCAAATAACAATGAAGAAAAAGTACAATAAAAAGCTACAAGTGTAATTGTTCAGTTCGTCTTCAAAACGACTGTTCAGATTCCACGAGGACAAACAACTACACCTAGGATTATTAAAACATAGTTGAACTTGTAACCTTGAACCTGGTCTCCATTGCAATCCTCTTACCAAAAGATATTGGACCATTGTTGCTAAGCTATTAAATATTATGTTTATGAAAGGGGCTGCTATGTAGAACATGGCCTCAATAATTATACATCCATATTTTGTATGTCCGGAGAATTTGGTAGGTCATTGGTGTTACTAGGGAGAGCGAAGTTATATTTTGTTTTTGGTGGCATGCTCTGATGCAGCGTGTGCGTGAAAAAATTACTTGTGCATGTGAAGACAAGCATGCAAATGACAGCTGCCTATGCATACTAAATAATATTTTGACCTTCATGATTCCCGATATGCCTGCTTCTCTTTCCTTCCCTCCTTGGTTAGCCTTAGATTGCGTCTCATGGAAATTTGGCTTTAGGTAGCCAGGAGCAGGGCTGGGTGTGGGTTGTCAATTCCAAATCACAGTTTTCTGGAGCATGTACAACATATCCCATGATGCGATGGAAGATCCCAAGGTTTAATCAAATACTGCGGTTATCCATTTGTTTTGTCTCGCAATGGTGTTTTTATCTAGTTCATTTACAAGCAGCTAAAATGATATATTTAGGCTTTGGCTCTTTTGTGTGTTTTTCTTATCTTTCTCTAAATTGAGATGTCGAATTTTTTCCGTTGATGTGTGCGATACAAAATTCTTGTAGAAATTGTCTGATTACACATTTAATATGATTCAGATAGTTAATGAATCAACATGGCTTTGAATTTTTCGTTTATGCTTTCTGAAATTTTCCTAACCCTCAGCCAGAATGAAATTTGTATCAGGTGTTTGATTAGTCTGTATTTTACTATATTTTCAGGGAAATGATGTGGGCACTCAGTATAGATCTGGTATATACTACTATTCACCTGAGCAAGAAAGATCTGCACGAGAATCAATGGAAAGGCACCAAGAGACAGTCACTGCAAATATTGTGACAGAAATCCTGCCAGCCAAGAAGTTTTACAGAGCAGAAGAATACCATCAACAATATCTTGAAAAGGGTGGTCGTTCTCGTTCCAAACAATCTGCAGCTAAAGGATGCACTGATCCAATCAGATGCTATGGTTGAAACCAAGCCAATAGAAGTCAACTGAACTTTCTCAATGACTAAGAATAAGATATATGATGATGCAAATTGTGCATTTTAATATCAACTTTTACTGAATCATGACATGCTTTTATAGACAAGTGTGGTTGATGTAAAGAAATAAAGCTTTCAGTCACAACGATGCAGATTTGTCATTTGAACAAAATCTGGTAGGATATCAGAACAATGGCTTTATACATTAGTGTTAATGATACAAACACATGTTTTTGTTCTTCAAATAATCTGCACAAGGTATCATCAAATTCTGCTTTGAAAGCTAGCTCTATTTGTCTAGTTTGGTTTGTTAAATATGTTCAGGATTTTTATCGAAAGGTTTGCCTGTGTTAAGAAGCAGGTTCTCAACTTTTAAGAACCATGAACTCATTTGTGTAGGTGTATATGAACATATTTGGGTATCACAATATATTGTCACTGGTGACAGGAATTTAGAAACGATTTGTCTGGTAAAGAGTTTAACTTCTTTCTCACATGCCTTCCCAATTTGACTTATGGTCTATGTGGGTAATTGGGTTTGAAAATTATTAATTTTATTACTGTTGT
This sequence comes from Taxus chinensis, assembly GCA_019776745.2. Lineage (NCBI taxonomy): Eukaryota > Viridiplantae > Streptophyta > Pinopsida > Cupressales > Taxaceae > Taxus > Taxus chinensis. The sequence continues at coordinate 902,618,607 of CM034146.1, forward strand.
AAATTGATGCTCTCTGTAGGCCTGCAATTTTTATAGGGCCGGTCTTCCCAAACTGAAACTGTGATAGCAGATATAACTTCTTATGGAAAGAGTCAGGATGCAATGTTAAGTTCCTAAATGTAGACCTTATCGAAATGCAATCATTCAGTTGGCATGCTTGTCAAACTGCTCCATTAGGGGAGAAATTATGGCCACGACAAAGCTTTCAAGGAGACCCCCCTCAAAGGCCCGTGCCATTTTAGTTCCTCGTCACTGCTAGCTGGCTGTGACTCATGGACAGCTCCATCTCTATGCCATAATTCTAGAGACACACAATGATTGCCTCTAGGGTGTCTGGTCCCTATTAAGAAACTGTAGCACTAGAAAATTAAAAGGGCATCTATGCCAAAGGGGACGGTCCCTTACCACCTTTAGTTGGAATTTACCATTACCAATACAAATTTCTTTACAACTCTTAGCTCATCAAAATCACGGTATCAATTTTCCATGCAAAGCATTCAAACGCACTTGTGTGGGCCAACTCCAGATTTAATTTATTGTAACATTGCTACTAGTTCACAGGCAGGGAGTCCAACTAATGAAGCTAAAAATGAATCACTCTTTCCACTGTTATGGAATGAGCAAGTACTATCGCCAAAGCCAGCTAGAGGGCTCCACTTTGTATCACTAGCATAAGGTAGTACTCTTCTGGGACTTAATAAATCTTGTCATCATCTCCTTACCCTCCTTCCTAAACAGCTCGTAGGCTACCATAGTCACCAGGAAATTCAGGTTCAGAGATGAGGATTCTGCCCCACTACATCGTCTGCTGGCTATAATTAAATGTAATGTACTGCAGCCTAATTTTCAAATGACATCCCCATCTCAATCTCCTGTCTCTTGGTGGCTATAATTAAATGTAATACACAACATACCATTTCAAAATGACATCCCCATCTCCAGGTGGCCCAGGTGACTGCTCCTACCTTAGGGTTGCCTTCACCGGACCTATTTTAAGCTTTAATGTTTATACAACTATTCAATAAAATAAAGAAAAAGTGATGCAGATAGAATTGTATGCATAAATGAGGAAAAAGAGGGGCAAAAGTTTTCCACACCAAATTGAGCCCTTTATTTGAGTCGGTTGTGGCAGATTTGCAGTCTGTAGCAGCAATATTATGCCCCTTTGAAATTGGAAATGAGAAACAGATTGTCCTAGGATGGGCTTTTTTCAATCTGCGGCTCTAGCAAGTAGTCCTTTAGATAACTAGGAAGCTTATTTACATCCGCTACCAATTGGATATAGAGGTAACTTTGATATACAACTACCAATTTGATGCTTAGCAGCTACAGATTTGATGTATAAACGGTACAGAAATACAGTTCTTGCAGCTTCTACTAGGGAACTTATATCAATTTAATCAGATACAACAAATGTGTAGGCACCTAAAAAAGGCCTTTAGCTATTTTATTAGTTGTTAAATTATATGATTTTATGGTGTTCGTATCTTTCTTGATTATTGGTTCAAAGTAGGTGTTATTGGTGGCTTTAGTGACCTTGTTCTTGTATCATCCTCCATCCCTGTTTGGACGCCCCTCTCTCTTTCCTACTAGATCGTCATTGATGTTTTTGGGCCTACCAAGAGAGGATTGTTAAAAACATTCTTGGGCCCTTGGTGTGGTCCATACTGGCTCCCGAGCATATAATCCACTATCCATTCTTTTTTGTTTTGGCAACCATTTGATGTTGGTTTAAGGGCCAGTAGGATCCTCGTTTGAATTCAAGTTGTGTGTGTGTGTGTGTGTGTATATATATATATGTATGTACATGTACATGTCTAGGTATTTTCTACTATTTTGCTTGAGATTATGCATTTATATTATCAAAAGAAGGCACACTTTTATTGGGAATATAAATGTATTTTTGGAGCAATAAAGATCTTTGATCTGCTTGAGGGTAAAGGTAAGATTCAAGTAGCATCTCTCTTTTGTTAGGGCTTATTTTCTTTGTTTGTCAATATGGCTTGTGTAGTTAGTATGCATATGGAAAACACATTTTTTAAAATGACGATTGAGATTTCGTTGAGAAACAACCAATACTTTCTTTTGATACTTACTAAGTTCCTTGAGTTTCACAAACAAGATGAAAAAAGTTCGAGCAGGGTTAAGCCCTTATTTCTGTCCACAAAGTCACTGTACATAGATTTGAAGCTTGGAAAACACTTTCAAAGACTTGAAAAACATCCTGCATATAAGAAGATTGATTTGTTGATGCAACTGCTGAACATTAAACTCAATAATAATAAAGATGTTTCAAAATTATCTGTACGCTGAAAATTGCAGGGCTAAAATACAATACTATAGGTGGCAAAATCGATGACGACACGATCTCTATTTAGAATGGAAGTAATTCCAATTTTTTGGAAAGTATGTTGTAGGGATTGAATTATTTGTAGAAGTACATTGTAGATGCTTCATACTTCATGTACATGTTTAGTGGAGGCAATGTTGATCTTAGTGCTTGGAACATTCCATAAAATGTCTCATACTATGGGTACATGTACTAGGATCATAGGGACGATGAATGTTGCACATTCATCATCATTGGTTAGGGGTCTGTAGGGATTGTAGTAGGTATATGACACAAGAGGTCAAGTTCCATGAATTTTAGTAAAACCTATCAAGACATGTTGATGAGAGTAAAAGGTACAATTTTCTTAATGCAATGACTTGTAGACACGAGTGTTTGCTCCGGACCATCTTCAATTTTGTCCCTTTTTTATCTAAGGAGTTTTTTTCATTTTGTGATCAAATTGTAATATAGTTTTTGTTTAGTTAGTATATAGTACAAATAATTGTCATTAAATTTGATAAAGTTTTTCCATATAAAGTTGCATTTGTACTTGGAAAAACAATATAGTATAATGATATATTCTCTCTTTATTTTATTAAATGAAATGTAGTTTTAGCTTGTAACTAAACAAAACTTAGGGTTTGCATGTTATTGGAATTATTTTAATTACAAGGTATGTTGTTTTCGATATTGTTATTGTTTGGGGGTATGCTAAATATTAAAATAGTTTTATTATTCTTTGGTTTGTTGCAAGCCTTAAAACACATTTTCTTCCTTAAAGCTTGTAGTGATTTTTTGTCCATCTACAATAAGGAGGAGAGATTTGTTTTGAGGGTGATTAGAGTTGTGTGAAAAACCAAACTAGGTTACTGGAAATTAGGACTAGGCAAACATAACATAAAATTATTGATATTGGAAATTAGGACTAAGCAAACATAACATAAAATTATTGTCATGCTGCAATGCTTGATTTAATAAAACTAAATCTAAGATAAGGACACTGCTGATTAAATGGATATAACAATATTCAAGCTAGATCAAGCAAAGAAAATACAAGCAAAAGTGATAGATAGGGTTTGGACAATGACTTAGCTTATAACTGAAGATCTAGATTGATGAACAAGCTGGAAATACAGATTCTAGACTGTATTATTAGGGATAGGAGCTCCTAAAAGGGAACAAGTCTGCCCAAGTGCTAATGTCTGTTATGGATGCTGGGTCGGCGGAAGTGATCAGGATTTGGTTCTTTCCGTGTTGTTTAACGTCACTCCTTATTCATTGTGTGTCACATCCGATTATACTATGTGTCGCACCTGATAACCGTTACAAAATAAATCCTGAATACTTGCAACGATATTAATAGTAACCACATTAGACTGAATATTAGAATAATGCTATATGTTATGAGGCCTTATGACCTCTACGATCACCCTCTCTGTAAGACTTATCACTATAGAACATACTAACAAAAGATTAAAGTAACAGAACTCAAACAAGACGTGTGTGTGTCTGTCAGAATGTGTGTGTGTCCCTGTGTGTTCAAAATAGTGTCCTTTGAGCCAGGTATGAACTCCATCAATGTTAGCCTGCCCTAGACCCTAGCGAGCTACAACTACTTTGTCCCAAATATGAATATGTGGTATGGAATTCAGAAATCCCCACTCTCCTGAATACAGTCTAAAATGCAGTCCCGAATGTAGTAGATAACCCTCCAAATTAGCAGCTCCTTGTAGCTCGATGTATGTGCCTCATCAAATGCTTGCCCCCCTAAATGAGGTTAAATAATACATGTATATATATGATTCCTTTGCTTAAGTTTCGTCGTTAATAAGTAAAGGGGCAACCAACAGTGATAAAAGAAGTAATCTTTTCATTTTCAACATCGAGTACAAAAAAAGTAAAGAGGACATTAAGGCGCCTTTTGGAGACAGTAGTGCATGGGCGCTCCTTCCCTAATGGACGGTCTTATACATCGGTGCACAAAATCCCAGACACTGAAATCCATGTAGTGTGACCTAAGATGTTTGTAGTGTGTAACATTGTAAGTTCTCAATTAGAAACAATTTTCAATAAAGATCTCGAAGGATAAAAGCAATGTCAAAGCAAAGTAAAGGAGTGTTAATGATTAATTCTCTTTGCTTAGCTAATCATGCATATAAATCATTTCATTTAGAGGCTAGATGTACATAGTAAGTGTGTGATTTACTAACTACAATGCTGAATTTAGAAGGCAAATCATTTAGAGCTAAATTAGTGCTTTGGACATCCATCATCATCTTGTTGTCAATTAACTTTTGCGTAGATGTCCCTACGATTTTTGGAGAATCTCATATGCCATGTGGCTAGAGTCTAATGACTACGTCACTAGATCTCATAAGATAGATGTTTCTGAAAATTTTGCGATTGACAGCTCTTGGCTCCAAATAAATAAATGTGCTTTTAATCCATGATTTGCACATGTTTAGACTATTTAAAAGTAATAGGTCTATATGATGTAACTCATAGTTCAATAGATCCATTTATCCAAAATGGATTTGTGATCTTATCATGGGCTTTGCTCTGCCAATCTCAGTATTTAGTTTCATTTGTAGATGATTTATCCTTCCCATTAACTTACACCCCTCATAGGGTTAGATGTCATCTATATTGCATGTTAGATCTATCTTCTTAACCTTTCCAAGTGTTAGTTGAAGCGCTATTCTTTGGTTTACCAATCCATAGGAACTTTCATTTTAAAATTAAGCTTAATCAAAAATACTGTTGTCGGAAAATTCTGTCACTCACAAAAATTAGCAATGGTGACTAACAAATTGGGCTAGTTAATCACTACCATTGTATTTCTCAGTCACATTCTTTAATTGACTATTCCAACTTGCAAATATATGAAAATAGATAGCTTCATTGTTTCCCTCTAGAGCAAGGAAAGAAATGTCTGTTGCCTAGGAGTCCCTCTTAAATTAGGACTGCAAAGAAAAAATTGAATGACCAATAGCCTTTAGGCAAACAATATTGACAAGATTGTCTTTGACCTTTTGTCTTGATTCTTGTGCCTAAGGATTGACATTGCAATGTGGGATAGTTCGCGAGCAAGTGGGATCGACAAACCTCTATTTGTTCGTCCTTCAAATTTTTGCATGACCACCTTCAAGAGTCGAATGTTGATAATTATTACTTGATGCTCACTTGTACCCAACATTTAAACAAGCACTTTACAACATTTCATTATTACTTCCATTTAATGTCAATATTAATTATTGAGACTTTTGATTCTGAAGAAAACAAATCTATCTTAACTCCTCGACGTCTAAAAATAACTTAAGGCTTTGATACCAATGTAATGGTAAAGTTGTGCACAAAGAAGAATTGAACATGAAATCTACTGCACACAGTTATTAGGTATTGTGTGTCTATCAATTTCATTATGTGAAAGATGGTTACAAAATGGGTCCAAAGTGGTTGCAGACAGTTTATTAGTTAACACTCAACGAATGATAACACTTAATTTATAAGTACATTCAAATCTAATAGCCTTATAGGGGAATGTAAATGTTTTCCATTACAAAAACACTGTAACTCCTGAAGTAAAAATTTAACAGCCAATTCTTTCCCATAGGAAAGAACTGATCAAATTGACAAGCCTACCTAGCTATATTCTATTGTATCATTGTTATAGTGTTCGAATAGGAGATGTTTTCTACTTGCTACCCCATCGGCCTACGAATTTCAATTTCCTTGGGGATCCTGATCTGTGGTTTCTTGAAGGTGAATCATATTTATTTTCTCCATCCTAGTTATTTCTTTGAGAAAAAGATGTTCACTGGGGCACTTATGCCTCTAATATTCCATGACACTATCACATTAAGTAGAGGGGTTTGATGTCTAACATTGTCCCCACATTAAGCAAAGGGGTGTGATGTCTGGCATCCATATACAACTTGATCTATGTTATCCTTTGACGCCTTAGAGAACCCAAAATTGTGAACCTCTTTGGAATATTGCTCATCTTCTATCTTTGTAAAATTTGTATCTCTCAAATCTGCCATAGGTTTTCTTTTTTGTGATAATTCATGTGTGGTTAAGAATCAAGATGATTGGAATATAGTTAGCAGCAGTCTTAAACTTGTATGTTGCTATTTTTCCATTGTACTACTAATTTAGAGATGTTGGCAACTGATGTAAGCTAGATTGAATTCCTTTCCATCCTCGTTTAATTTTTCTGTTGTGTAGTCTACAACTATGTCATCTTGAGTATGAAATTTGAAATATCCCTTGTGGGATACCACTTAAATAATGCACAAAATATTGAAAATTTGCAGCCAAATAAAATACTGATTTTTGCAGATTTTTACCAGTTAGGGCAGCGGACTGAAGAAAATTTATAACTCCCAAAATATCCACTCAAATCACTTGAAAATTTAAAGAGAGCTTGCTAATATTATAAAGAACATGAGAAAACTATTTTTGGAATTTTTCAGACAATATAACGCTGCCAGAAAAATTACAGCATGCCCTAAACAACTAGTAAAACTTAATAAAATTCATATCTTCTCCGAATACAAGTGCAAAAACAATGAAACTTTGGAAATAACATAATTACAAATGTAGAAAATGATATTCCAATCCTTAGATCTGAAAATGGCCAGCTAGAATAAACCCTCCAAATAAAGGCTGGAATCTCCAAAACAAGTCGCCCTTTTTGGTAGATGGTCAAAACCCCTTTGAAAACCTCAAGAAATGATGTCAAAACCTTTCTTTATTGCTGCCGTAAGTCTGATCTGAAAACCCACTGATTATCTCATAAAATATCTCAAAAACCTTCAAAACACTATCTCTAAAAACCTCTAAAAATATCTTTGTAAATCAGCCCTGAAAATAGCTCCAAAATGACAAGCTAGGGTAGATCTTTCACTACCGAAGAATGCCCTGCTAACTAGGGATGGATCTCTCACCACCGAAGCTAGGGTTCCTGCGGGATTTCACTCCACAAGCTATAGATTTGCAAACAACAGTTGCACATGAAAGGAGAATAATTAGGTATGCAAGAATGCCTTTCCTTTCTCCTCCCAACTCCTTATATAACTTCTCCAAGGCAAAAGAGTCCCAATAAACCCTAGTCACATTTTTCCCTTGGAAGGGCCAATAAAATAAAAGTAACTTAAGTTACTTTTCCCTTTTTAAGTCGTCATGGTCCAAAAGTGACCCCCCAACGCAAAATTAGAACATTAGTACCATGTGGCCCCTTCCTAACGACAAAATGTACCATCTAGTCCTTCCAAAACACCCTTTTGCATATGTCAATGAAGAATTATAATAAAATGGACTAGATATTCATACCCAATAGCTCCTAGCGTCCAAAGCCCCTTAGGTATGACCAAGGCTTGGACTCGAATTGGCCCTTAGGCCTTTGGCGTAGGAGAAGGGGACATTACAGTCCTCCCTTCCCAGAGAAATGCTTGACCCCAAGCATTGTCTTGTCATGACGGCAGCATGCTGAATATCACGCCAGTAAGTTTCTCCATCTCACCTTGTCGTCCACCAAGGATCTGTGTGATCTAAAATAACCAGAGAAACCCCATGCCTAGTCATCATGACCTCTATATGGTATCAGAGAGCAATGTTATCCGTGAAGCAGAATGATACCCAAACCAACTTCTCCACTGGTACCCGCACCAAAATTTCCAATCGGTCCAATCCCTGCCAATTTGCAAGGTTGTCATCACGGAATCACCATCACTAGCCTCTCCAATCAACTCCTGGGAATGAAAGTTCACTCTGAATCTTGTAGATTCCCTTAGGATCAGCCTGTGGAACAATAAGATGTATATGCACAAATGGTGCTAACTCCCCCACCTGACCCGTACATCAGTGTGAGAGTACAGGCTCCTCATATTGTATCTCGATGTTGCCTCGTGGAGGAAAAGTCCTAAGACTCCAGTAAACAGTCAATCAGAAAATATCACCTGCCACATAGTCCACCTCTTGTGCTAAATGTGAACCAACTGAACATAACCAGGTAACTGGGTCAACTTTCATCTCTCCACTGAACTAGCACATGTGGGTGAAGTGCTTACCAAGCATAGAAACAACAAAATAGCATAGGAGTGTTGTCCCATGTCGATTCAGACAAATGATGAACCCGAAAGCTCTGACTTTGTCGTAGTGACAAACTGTATATGCCTGTATAAAGTTGGGGATATCCTCCCTCAACTTGTGCTATATGAACCTCTCAGACATGAACCTGTAGGTCTCATCGACAGCTCAAATGCTCCTATCATGGAAGGACAATGCACATGTCGCAGTATCTCCATCCACGACCATGAATCTGACACAAGGCTATAATCTTCCTTGATAGAGGAGCATCTCATTCTCTAATTTGTAGCTGTCATCTCTGTATGTGACCATCCAGAATCTCACAAGTGTGTCGGTATCTTTGGAGTACTCAGCAAGCAAATGAAGATCTCCAGTCTACCAAAACTTTAGATAACCAACATAATGATAAGCTCGGATGATCTGAACCTATAATCCCAATCTCTAGTAACAACCTCATGTGCAACATTGCTAGCCACACCCACATCCATCATACTCCACATAGATCCACAATAATAAAACTCCTCACCATGCCGGAAATCGTCCTCTCCTTCCCCTTAGCTATAACCACCCTTGGTGCTCCTGTAGATACTCCCCTCAAAAACACATTCCTGCCCTCAAACTTAAACTTCAGCTCTATTGTCTGAAAGTTAGTCCTAAGACTCACCAAGAGAGTGAAGCCACTACACTCCTCAACGCTATGTTGGTCACTCCTATACCAACAATGTAGAAATCATTGGTAACTGTATAGTTACCCATCATGATGCTCACTTGGGGAACCCGCCATGTGCACCTCAAAGACTCTCCATTGGCTACAACCCCATTGAGGCCCTCAAAATACTTTGTATTTTAGTCCTTGCCTCTCAAACAATGAGGCAACAATATAGTTGTGGGTTGCCCCACTATCAATGAGTACCCCAACTCGCTGACCCTGCATAACTCCTCTAATCCTAAATGCCTTGTACATTAGAGTACTAGACAATGTGGCTATAATCTCCCGAGCAAAATTTTCCTCCTCCTGCTCCGCATCAACACTATCCAATGCAACTCCATCTCCATCATCCATCTCGTGAGTCTCTAACTCCTCACCTCTGTCATCCTCACTCTCCTCGAAGACCTTAATGAATTGGGCCTTCCCTCTACCTCTGCAATCATGTCCTGGAATCCAACGTGTGTGGAAATCGAAACATAGTTTCTTTCACCTCAACTCATCTCTATCCTCTCGGGAAATGACTAGCTTCTTAGCCACCTCCTGCCTCCGTAGAGGATCCCTCTGCTGAAGTTTGTCTGATCCAGATGGAGGTTCCCTTTGCTAAATGCGAGGTGGAACCCTCGACTTTGGAGTGGATAATTCCAAGTCTCGAGCTCTCCTAATAGCCTCATACAAAGAAGAAGGCTCAAATGCCTTCACAAACCCAGCGAGAGCATCTATCAAACCTACTATGAATAGTGAAATCAACCTCATCTCCGTAACATCAGGTACCATGACTGATAAACTCTGAAAATCTGTGATATACTGATCCAAGGAACCAATTTGTCTCTAATGAGTCAACTCCCTAAAATACTTGTCAGGGTTCCTCCTATCAAATCTGTTCACTAGCCTCTGCGTGAACTCTACATAAGTAGTAATGTGTATGTGTCCCTATGTAATCAATCCATGATGCCACCAATTATGAGCGTCTCCCTCAAGATGTAAGATTGCAAACTTAATTGCATCTTCCTCACTCATAGGATTCAATTCGAAGTATGTCTTCAATTTCTAAACCCAAGATTGTGCAGTACACTTCTTAGAACCATCGAAGTGTGGAATGGAAATCTGTCTCAATCTCCTCTATAACTCTGGTACCTGTATCTGATGATCTCTCTTGGGCATGCTGCCAATATTCATTTTGCAATATTACTAGAATGACATGTTTTCACAAAATCCCTCACTCAAGGTCTGGTACCTCTCCCAACAAGACTCCTCATCCAAAATATCTACTGGCTGCCGTACCTGTGAAACTTCTGGATCCCTCAAGAAAGAAGGTTCGTGAAGCCCCAAAGGCTTGGTAGAAGAATGGGGAGACTGATGCCTTGAATGTCCACTCTCACCTCTTTGACCTTGTTGTCCCATATTGTTATTTTCCCCTCTCTCTGTATGAGTATAAATTATTCCCTATGCTAATCTCTCCGTGAGTTGGCTCAAATAGAGATTGGTAGTTTCCTGCTACTTTACCATGTTGGTGAAAAATTGTTTCATCAGATCCACACCCATGTCCTCACTGTCTTTGTATCCCATATTTCAACCCCAAAAGGCTGGAGAAACAACTGCTCTAATACCACTAAAATATACCTTGTGGGATACCACTTAAAAATGCACAAAATATTGAAAATTTGCAGCCAAATAAAATATTGATTTTTGCAGATTCTTAACAGCTAGGGCAACGGACTGAAGAAAATTAATATCTCCCAAAATACCCACTCAAATCACTTGAAATTTTTAGGAGAGTTTTCTAATATTATAAAGAACATAAGAAACATATTTATGGAATTTTTGGAATAATATAATGCAGCCAAAAAATTATAGAAAGCCCTAAACAGGGGTAAAACTTCAAAAATTCGTAACTTCTCCAATAAGCAATATAAATTTATGAAATTATGGAAATATTATATACTAATATGGAGAATGAAACCCCAACCTTTAGATCTGAAAATGGCAACCCGGAAACCCTCCAAATAAGGGATGCAATCTCCAAAACAAGTCACCCCTTTGGTAGATGGTCAAAACCCTTTGGAAATCCTCTAGAGAAAAAGGTTAAACCCTATTCTTATCATTTCCGTAAATCTGATATGAAAAACCTTTGATCTTCTCCACAAAATGTCTCCAAAACCCTCAAAACCCTTCCTCTGAAACTTCTAAAAATATTTATGTAAATCAGCCTTGAAAACAACTCCAAAATGACAAGCTAGGGTAGATCTCTCACTATTAAAGAATGCCGTGCTAGCTAGGGATGGATCTCTCACCACCGAAGCTAGGGTTCCTATGGGATTTCACTCCACAAGTTGTAAATTTACAAGCAGTAGTTGCACATGAAGGAAAATAATTATGTATGCAAGAATAATCCTTCCTTTTTCTTCCCAACTCTTTATATAACTTCTTCAAAGGCCAAAAGAGCCCCAATAAACCCTAGTCACATTTTTCCCTTGGAAGGGCCAATAAAATAAAAGTAACTTAAGTTACTTTTCCCCTTTTAAGTCATCATGGTCCAAAAGTGACCCCCCAACAAAAAATTAGAACATTAGCACCATGTGGCCCCTTCCTAACGACAAAACATAACATCTAGTCCCTCCAAAACACCTTTTTGCTTATGTCAATGAAGAATTATAACAAAATGTAATGCCCCGTTCTCCGACGACCATGTCGCTAAGCTTTTAACGTTGTGGTGCTTATGTTGACCTCTCGTTGGCTTCGCCCTTGTCACAGAAAATGACTGGAGTTCTCCCACTCCGTCTTTTCTTCGCGCGTCGTGTCGATGTTTTCTGTGGGTGTCCCCGTCTCACCCATTTCGTTTCCTCCTATTAAAGGAAAACTGTGCGCTCGATTTATTGAGCTCGCGAGTTGGCTCTTGTTATTTCGATTAATAAGTATTAATAAGTGGTAATAATAATAATAATAATAATAATATTCTTATTTATCGGTCGACGTTAACCTCCCTTTCTGATCGTCGATTTGATACCAACCCTGTTGTTATTTTTTTGATAAGCGATTACATAAAATAATGCAAGGAAATGAGGATGAAGCTCTATCCTGCTTGGCATTTAAGGTGAACTATTTAAATATGGTTTAGGGTTGTAAAATCTTCTAAGGCGTGCTCGAATGGGGAGAATTTAGGATTTGCGTATCACATGGATCTCTCTCCAAAATAGACGTCTTTTCTTGTAAACCGTGTTGGACCTTCCCTGGGATTTGGGGAAACGTGTTTGAAATCGTATTGGGTTTTGGCCTGCGTTTTGTCTTTGTGATTCGTTATGGCTTACTAGCCATGTTTTCTTTGTTTTGGGGATTTGTGAGCTCAGTAGTTTGGGGATCTCCGTGCTTAGTGGATTAGGGGTTGCGCACCCAGATGAAAATCTCACATTTGTGAGTTTATTGCAAGTTTCCTTTACTGTGTGGTCGTTTTCTGGTGCGCAGATACTAGGCACATCCTTTTTTGTCTTCCTTGGCCGCAATGAAACACCCCGTCACGCCTTATGCTAGTGCGCAGATCCTAGATGCCTCCCTTTTTCCTTCCCTGGCCGCATTGGATCTTGTTCACGCCTAGAGCTCGGGGGGGCATTTGGAAAACATGGAGGAAGGTTTTCTGAGCATGGAGGAAGTTTTGCTGAGTGCGCAGTACTTAGGGGCGCCTTCCCTGCTGGTCACGTGGGCTCATGTATGGTAGTTATAGATGAAGCTACAAGCTGGTGCAGTAGGCATGTTACCTCCTCTTTCATTGGGTGCTGCGGGGTGTGTTCTTGTTGGGGATCCACAGCAATAGCCTGGCAATAGTTTTTAGCCAGGCAGTCAAGCGTGTTGCAGTATCAGTAGAAGCCTCTTTGAGCGCTTTCCAACAAGTAGACTTGTCCAACAATGTTGTTACCTGTTTAGTATTGAATGCATCCTCAAATTTGGGATTCTCCTTCAAGTTTTTATTTTTTTATCAAAATCAATTAGTGACAGTAAGAGTGTTACCAGGGAGACCTGATGAAATTTATTACAAAAATTCTCTATTAAGACCTTACTGGTTTTACAATGCAACTCATGGAAGAGAATCTCATAGAGGAGGATCTGTTTCATATCAGAATATTCATGAAGCACAATTTGTTGTTGGAGAGGCTGGTAATAAAAGCCTTCATAAGTGTGGCGCTTGCATTATTCATAACAGGATGGGCTGTTCAACGGAGGTCTTTAAATCTGTCGGGTGGTTTTGTCGGGTTCCTAGTAATGTCAGCATCTATCATGGATTCCTTCAGGTTTGGAGCTCTCCTCCTCGTGTTTTTCTTCACATCATCAAAGCTCACAAAGCTTGGTATTGAAAAGAAGCACAAAAATGATGCTGAATACAAGGAGGGAGGCCAACGGGATTGGATGTAAGTGCTAGTGAATAGTTCGATTGCCACAGCACTAGCATTAGGAGTTGCTTATTTGACAGGTTGGAATGATATCTGTTTGAACTCAGAAAAGGCACCTTTGGTTACTGGTCTGATTGGTGGTATACTTGGGCACTATACATGCTGTAATGGTGATACTTGGTCTTCAGAAATTGGTGTTCTTGGTAGCAGCCAACCTCGGCTCATTACTACCTTCAAGGGCTTGTTTCAGCGTGCCCTTATCTTGGGAAGTGCATTAAAGGCATGATAAGCCCTAACCCTCTCTCTTGATGATTTATTTCCTTTAGCATTTAGATAAATAAATCTCTACAATTTTGTTTAAATTCTGTAGATGTGAGTTTCTTTTGGATTGTTGCTGCGTTATTCTTTTACTAAGAAAATAACGTTTGGACTCATGATATTATTTAATAATTATTTACATATATATGTTGACTCTTTCTTGGAAATAGATGCCCAAAAAGAAATGGGTTTTTGAATGACTTTTAATCATAATTGCATGAGCTGATCTCTCTCCAGTGATTCTCGCTTATCGCTCTTATAAAGTTGGTTTATCATTTTGCCATGATTACTCCTGTGAACAGTGTTTTCTGTAGAAAATATTGTGGTGTGTGAATGAGATTTAGAATTTTTCTTGTCTTGCTTTTATTATGTAAAACATGGCTTGAAAACGGGAAATTTTCTCGGAAGACTGTGTTGGTCTTTTAATGTGGATTGATAATAATATAACCCCCCCCATTAGGATTGGAGGCTTCTATTTGGGGAGAGTCGTACTGGTTCTTACTGGTCCTTCTAGATACTATCCGACTCCTTTGATTATCGTTTACTTTGGGGATTATTGAAAACCCCTCACCAGGGCCTCTACTATTATTATTACTATGAGCTTATTTTTTTGATTGGAACGCTCCTGAAGCATGTGTTAATGGGGTTTCTATTTTGTGACCTTTTTGAATACGGTAAGCCTCAAGATGTTAGTTTGTGCAGATAACTATATGGCTTAAGTTTGAGGCACTTCTTAGATCTTCAAATCAGTTAAAGTAATATTGGATACATCGAACTCTCATGAATGTGTACATTCTGCAAGTTTGATTGACATGTGATGGCCCTCAGGCATATGAATTCAGACAATGCTTGAAATATGAGATTATAAATTAATCCTATACTTTGACTTCAAAGCTTGTTGAAATGCTTTTTGGTAGGAAAACAGATGAATAGGGAAGTTATGAGAACTACCCTAAAATGGATTCATACACAGCCTTAAGTAAAGGTGACAACTACCATAATGGGACTGTTCATACCTTATATGACGTTAAGGATAGAAGTCGACCTGAAATTATTTAACTTCATTTTATAGAACAATAATTAATACCCATAAATTAGGGTATGCAAGTGGAGGTTGAATTATGTAACAGGGTATATTATGTTATCAGGTAACTAGTAAGGATGAATATGTTATTTCAATACTTGGTTAACGAGTGGAATATTTTCTGGCATTTACGATGATTATTATGTTAGCTAAAAATTGATACTTGCATCTCGATTGGGAGTTGAGATAATGTTGATACTTGTATTTATAGTGGCTTGGGCCGCGCTTACATATCTTAGTTGGTCAAATGTATCTTTGACATATTAGCAAAATATGACAATATTGTTGATTGTAATTCATTCCTCTGAGTTGGACTCTTATACTAATAGAGGCATATAGAGACATGATATTAAACAACCGATAGGATATCTAAATAATATATGAACTTACTGATTTGTGGAACCCTTGCTTACATAACTATATTCTTTAAATTGTGAGATAAATATCAAAAGTATACTTACATATCCTTGATTTTCTATAAAGGTTGATACTTGGGTAATATTGATGATTATCATAAGATTGACACTTGTATTTATTATAGAAGCTTAATGTCGTTGGTGCTTTTATTTAATTGAAAGATAATATTGTTGGAAACTTGTATATGTGAAGTATGTTTAGGGTATTAGGTGAGCGTTATTATTACTACTGTAATTTAATTATGATTAAATGCAAGGTTAAGGTCGTATATCTTCTAGCCACTTGGAATTTTTGTTCATATGTAAGCAGATTTTAGGGAAGTGATCAATGATGGGTATGAAATGTATTATCATGAGATGTGCAGTTAAGATTTGAATACATGATTAGGAATTTTTTGATAGGGAGTATTGCAAACTTTCATTTATTTAAATGCTAGATGGCATAAGTTGTTAGGTGAGGTTTATATCTTATCATGCTCAGGTCTAGCGAACTGACTCTAGTAAATATTTGTTGCAGATGGAATTTTAGCGAGTAGATGAGGGATAGACTTGTAAACTTGTGCATCAACCTCAGCTGAGAAGTTCTTACATGAATCCTTTTTATATTGTTCAACTATTGATAACATATAGTGGAAAATGTAGGAGAGGATCATGGTCTTAGTATAATGTATTTGTGGACTTTGTCATCTTAACTTTGGACACCTTGGTTTGTTTGACCATCATTGAAAATATTAAAATATTGGTTGCTGCTTGTTAAGTGACCTTATTGGATTATTGGTCTTTTAAGTGTGGATGTAACCTTGTTTTGTTCTGGTGAATGAGTGTTATTAAATTTTACCCATGAAAAGAAATGTTGAGTAAATCTTGCTATGACTTATTAATAATGCGACATAAGTAAAATAACGTGGGTTGTTTAATACTTATAAAAGTTGAACTAAAAGTTATATTTAAATAAATTAACCTAGAGGTTACCAACTTGAGAGCAAGGAATTCTTTAAAGAAATCATAAGCGAGACTATCTTTGTGAGTAAGAATTATATAACATGATAACCCTAGCTCCTCTAGTGAACATTATTCCTTTTATGGTGAAATTTGTAAAATAACCCTAAGGTGAAATGAACGGTTAGTTGTTAGAAGAGGATAAGATTTAATAAGCCAGAGAAAACTTAGCATTGTAAGAAGCATTGTACAAATTATATCTAGAGTCTTAGCAAACTGTAGTTAAGGATCGAAGGAGGTTACATAAAAATAAATAACCATCAATAATTTCCTCATTGTGGCTTGCCCTATCTGTAGGTGTGTTAAGTGGTGGCTTCTTGTGTTGTTTTGTCAAATAGAAAAGTAAACCATCCTTGGTTGGTGTGAACATTTCCGTGCTACCCTTGTGGTCATCCTCGTATTGAGTTATTCACGGAGTTAGTCGTGACCTCGGTGGTGGCATGTCGTGTCGTGTTTGTGTCAAAAAAAAAATTATCCTGTATTTTACTGTGTTGTTTGGGTATGAAATTTTGGGTCGTTACATTTGGTATCAGAGCAGAGGTTCATGCTCTAGAACCTTTGGGATGGATTGGAGATGTGATGGTATTACATAATGATGATGGTGTACATGATAGTGTTACATGGAGATGAGGGTATTGCATGGTAGTGGTTTAAATCGGAAGAGTAATGTGGTATAAGCGTGATGTGATTGATGTCGTAATTGTGATATTATGAACGCACATGATGTGTATGTCACTTAGTGCGTTTTTGTCATCATGTTGATGTGTTGGGGATGGGAGTATTCTCTCTCCTTCTTGTGGATTCTATGAAGAGTTCACGTGTAAGTTACTGCTTGTGATGTGTGACAAGAATTCTAATGTGGATGACGTAGTGTTGGAGCATTGTGGCATATTGTGATATGTAGGTGTATCAATGTGTTGTATGACTAGATTGACGTAAAATGTAATGAGTTGTATCATGATGTTTTTACCATGTTTTAAAGAAATGTGTATATCACCTTGTTATGTAGCAAATGAATGTTATGTTGTGATTGTTACTATGTCCATTCATATGTATGAGTTGTGTGATATGTAATGATTCATGTCGTGATTTAGGGTCATACAGTGAGTGTATGAACCCTATTGTATTGTGATTGCACTTTGAGTGCAGAATGTGGTAAAGTGATGTATTGCACCATGTGGATGTATGATTGTGATCTACCCTATATACATACCATATGTGAGACGTTATGGTAGTTATGTGCATACCACCATGGTGTTAGTGATGTAGTTATATGTTATGTTGTGAGCCTTACACTAACCAACCTTGAGGGAAATCGGTAAACTGTGTATGTATGGAGTGAAAAAATGTGTACCGTTGACCAGTCACTCGAGCCGAGTACGAGATAGGAAGTGGAGCCTTACATAGGATGAAAACCCACTTTCGTTTGTTTGGTATGTGTGACACCTGTTCAACGGGTGTCATGCATATTGTGTTTCGCGGACACCTGAGGCTCAGTAGATGGTAACATGTACTTTCTTTCTCTCTCCCAATATGGTTGTTGTATGGACTCTACCTATGTGATTTTAACTATGTTAAGCCTTGTTGGAGTTGTGGCGAGCTGATTCAGATTGAGATGATGACAGTTGTATTATTGATATATATTGTTACGAGTTGAGGCTCGATGTTCCGAGTGCTAGCAACTCGTTGAGTACCCCTTTGGTGGCTAGATAAGGCCACACAGTTATCATAATGTGACATTATTAAAAGTGTATTTTATTCGTAAATTGAGCTTTTTACTTTACTTTGCAAGGACCAGCAGTTTTCTTGATTGTCATGCTTACATTTTGGGCATTTCCTTGGTTTGTGGTACTAACATTCCGATTTTTACACTAACTATGGCCATTTGGTCAGTTGTTTTGCTTGGTTTTGAATCTTCTTCTAAAATTTAAGATTGTACCGCCTTGCCCAAGGCTTGTACTTTGCCACTTGGCATTCTGATCGGATTGTTATGCTGGTTCTATTGTCCTGATGTGTGGAATAGGGTCATGGGATGCACCATGGAATGGTTGGACCTATGGACCCGCTTCGTTGTATGGGGGTACGCCCCAAGGAGTTACAGATAACTAGCGGGTTGTTGGACCACGAGTTATTATGTCACTTGGGTTGGGGGTGACGGGGCTCTATGTGCCTGGGCCATAGGGTGACCTGACCTCATTAAAAGGAGAAAGGAGATGGTCCTCTATGATTTAGCGACCTGTTATTCTTTATGACACTCTATGGTTGAGTGACCTGGTATTCTTTATGGCACTCTATGGTTGAGTGACCTAATATTCTTGATGGGGCTCTATGGTTGAGTGACCCGACTTGGTTTGGCACTATGTTTCTTTCTCTTTGGGAGTTATGTGGAGTTGCTTTGTAATACTTGGGAGTAGGTGGTTATTTTCTGATGCTTCGGGTGGTATATGGTGCTACGAGTAGTGTTATGATGTGTGTGGGCTCACGAGAGTTGGTTATGGTTGTGGCTCCCTAGTGTACCCTATGTACCTGTAGCTTTTGTTCGGAGTTATGTGAATTTTTTTATCTGTGGAATTAAGGAAATGTCTTGTTGTCGTAGTACACCTTGCTCAAGTATTCTATTTGTCAGTCATGATTGTGTGAAAAGTACTAGGTTATGAGGACCGTACATATTCCCTTCCGTATTTGAGTAATCTTTTGTGGTGTAATATAGTCATGAAGTATATACTTGTGTGTTCGTGAATCTGTAGTGTCTTTTCTGAACCCGATAGGGTGTTGTGTTGGTAGTTTATGTTGGGCACCTACAATAAGGAATAAACTAACAAAAAAAAAAGAAAAAAATCTACAACAATAAAATTTTGAAGAATTGAAACTGGAAGTGATGAAATGAGAGGAGTCTAATGAAACAATGAATAAGAGGGAACTACCAATCTTCACAGAACCTTAAAAGTTAAAATTTGCATCAAATGTTCCTAAGGCCACCTCGTGGCCATGTTTTAATCAACTAAGATTTAACCATAAAGTGCACTTTTTTCTTTTTCTGTTCCTTGTAGCTTATCATTTCTTTATTCTCTATGCCTTGTCGCATCGGGGACGATGCTTTCTTAAGGGGAGGAGAATGTAATGCCCCGTTCTTCGACGACCATGTCGCTAAGCTTTTAACGTTGTGGTGCTTATGTTGACCTCTCGTTGGCTTCGCCCTTGTCACAGAAAATGACTGGAGTTCTCCCACTCCGTCTTGTCTTCGCGCGTTGTGTCGATGTTTTCTGTGGGTGTTCCCATCTCACCCATTTCGTTTCCTCCTATTAAAGGAAAACTGTGCGCTCGATTTATTGAGCTCGCGAGTTGGCTCTTGTTATTTCGATTAATAAGTATTAATAAGTGGTAATAATTATAATATTCTTATTTATCAGTTGACATTAACCTCCCTTTTTGATCGTCGATTTGATACCAACCCTGTTGTTATTTTTTGATAAGCGATTACATAAAATAATGCAGGGAAATGAGGATGAAGCTCTATCCTGCTCAGCATTTAAGGTGAACTATTTAAATATGGTTTAGGGTTGTAAAATCTTCTAAGGCGTGCTCGCATGGGGAGAATTTAGGATTTGCGTATCACATGGATCTCTCTCCAAAATAGACGTCTTTTCTTGTAAACTGTGTTGGACCTTCCCTGGGATCTGGGGAAACGTGTTTGAAATCGTATTGGGTTTTGGCCTGCATTTTGTCTTCGTGATTCGTTATGGCTTGCTAGCCATGTTTTCTTTGTTTTGGGGATTTGCGTGCTCAGTAGTTTGGGGATCTACGTGCTCAGTGGATTGGGGGTCGCGCGCCCAGATGAAAATCTCACATTTGTGAGTTTATTGCAAGTTTCCTTTGCTGTGTGGTCGTTTTCTGGTGCGCAGATCCTGGGCACGTCCTTTTTTGTCTTCCCTGGCCGCAATGAAACCCCCCCTCACGCCTTATGCTGGTGCGTAGATCCTGGACGCCTTCCTTTTTCCTTCCCTGGCCGCATTGGATCCTGTTCACGCCTGGAGCTCGGGGGGGCATTTGGAAAATGTGGAGGAAGGTTTTCTGAGCGTGGAGGACTGTTGGGCGCCTTCCCTGCTGGCCGCGTGAGTTGTGTATGGTGGTTATACATGAAGCTACAGGCTAGTGTGGTAGGTGTGTTACCTCCACTTTCATGGGGTGCTGCGAGTTGTGTTCTTGTTGGGGATCCACAGCAACATCCTGCAACAATGTTTAGCCAGCAGCAGGCATGTTACAGTTCAGTAGAAGCCTTTTTGAGCGCTTCCAACAAGAGGTTGTCCAACTATGTTGTTATTTGTTCAGTATTGAATGCATCCTCAAATTTGGGATTCTCCTTCAAGTTTATTTTTATCAAAATCGATTAAGTGACAGTAAGAGTGTTACCAGGAGAGCCTGGTAATAAAAGCCTTCATAAGTGTGGCGCTTGCATTATTCATAGCAGGATGGGTTGTTCGACGGAAGTCTTTAAATCTGTCGGGTGGTTTTTCCAGGTTCCTGGTAATGTCAGCATCTATCATGGCTTCCTTCAGGTTTGGAGCTCTCCTCCTCGTGTTTTTCTTCACATCCTCAAAGCTCACAAAGCTTGGTACTGAAAAGAAGCGCAAAAATGATGCTGAATACAAGGAGGGAGGCCAACGGGATTGGATGCAAGTGCTAGTGAATAGTTCGATTGCCATAGCACTAGCGTTAGGAGTTGCTTATTTGACAGGATGGAATGATATCTGTTTGAACTCAGAAAAGGCACCTTTGGTTACTGGTGTGATTGGTGGTATACTTGGGCACTATGCATACTGTAATGGTGACACTTGATCTTCGGAAATTGGTGTTCTTAGTAGCAGCCAACCTCGGCTCATTACTACCTTCAAGGGCCTGTTTCAGCGTGCCCTTGTCTTGGGAAGCGCATTAAAGGTATGATAAGCCCTAACCCTCTCTCTTGATGATTTATTTCCTTTAGCATTTAGATAAATCAATCTCTGCAATTTTGTTTGAATTATTTAGATGTGAGTTTCTTTTGGATTGTTGCTGCGTTATTCTTTTACTAAGTAAATAACGTTCGGACTCTTGATAGTATTTAATAATTATTTACATATATATGTTGACTCTTTCTTGAAAGAGATGCCCAAGAAGAAATGGGTTTTCGAATGACTTTTAATCATAATTACATGAGCTGATCTCTCTCCAGTGATTCTCGCTTATCGCTCTTATAAAGTTGGCTTATCATTTTGCCATGATTACTCCTGTGAACAGTGTTTTCTGTAGAAAATATTGTGGTGTGTGAATGAGATTTAGAATTTTTCTTGTCTTGTTTTTATTATGTAAAACATGGCTTGAAAACGGGAAATTTTCTCAGAAGACTGTGTTGGTCTTTTAATGTGGATTGATAATAATATAACCCCCCCCATTAGGATTGGAGGCTTCTATTTGGGGAGAGTCGTACTGGTTCTTACTGGTCCTTCTAGATACTATCCGACTCCTTTGATTATCGTTTACTTTGGGGATTATTGAAAACCCCTCACCAGGGCCTCTACTATTGTTATTATTATGAGCTTATTTTTTTGATTGGAACGCTCCTGAAACATGTGTTAATGGGGTTTCTATTTTGTGACCTTTTTGAATACGGTAAGCCTCAAGACATTAGTTTGTGCAGATAACTATATGGCTTAAGTTTGAGGCACTTCTTAGATCTTCAAATCAGTTAAAGTAATATTGGATACATCGAACTCTCATGAATGTGTACATTCTGCAAGTTTGATTGACATGTGATGGCCCTCAGGCATATGAATTCAGACAATGCTTGAAATATGAGATTATAAATTAATCCTATACTTTGACTTCAAAGCTTGTTGAAATGCTTTTTGGTAGGAAAACAGATGAATAGGGAAGTTATGAGAACTACCCTAAAATGGATTCATACACAGCCTTAAGTAAAGGTGACAACTACAATAATGGGACTGTTCATACCTTATATGACGTTAAGGATAGAATTCGACCTGAAATTATTTAACTTCATTTTATAGAACAATAATTAATACCCATAAATTGGGGTATGCAAGTGGAGGTTGAATTATGTAATAGGGTATATTATGTTATCAGGTAACTAGTAAGGATGAATATGTTATTTCAATACTTGGTTAATGAGTGGAATATTTTCTGGCATTTATGATGATTATTATGTTAGCTAAAAATTGATACTTGCATCTCGATTGGGAGTTGAGATAATGTTGATACTTGTATTTATAGTGGCTTGGGCCGCGCTTACATATCTTAGTTGGTCAAATGTATCTTTGACATATTAGCAAAATATGACAATATTGTTGATCGTAATTCATTCCTCTGAGTTGGACTCTTATACTAATAGAGGCATATAGAGACATGATATTAAACAACCGATAGGATATCTAAATAATATATGAACTTACTGATTTATGGAACCCTTGCTTACATAACTATATTCTTTAAATTGTGAGATAAATATCAAAAGTATACTTACATATCCTTGATTTTCTATAAAGGTTGATACTTGGGTAATATTGATGATTATCATAAGATTGACACTTGTATTTATTATAGAAGCTTAATGTTATTGGTGCTTTTATTTAATTGAAAGATAATATTGTTGGACACTTGTATATGTGAAGTATGTTGAGGGTATTAGGTGAGCGTTATTATTACTACTGTAATTTAATTATGATTAAATGCAAGGTTAAGGTCGCATATCTTCTAGCCACTTGGAATTTTTGTTCATATGTAAGCAGATTTTAGGGAAGTGATCAATGATGGGTATGAAATGTATTATCATGAGATGTGCAGTTAAGATTTGAATACATGATTAGAAATTTTTTGATAGGGATTATTGCAAACTTTCATTTATTTAAATGCTAGATGGCATAAGTTGTTAGGTGAGGTTTATATCTTATCATGCTCAGTTCTAGCAAACTGACTCTAGTAAATATTTGTTGCAGATGGAATTTTAGCGAGTAGATGAGGGATAGACTCTTAAACTTGTGCATCAACCTCAGCTGAGAAGTTCTTACATGAATCCTTTTTATATTGTTCAACTATTGATAACATATAGTGGAAAATGTAGGAGAGGATCATGGTCTTAGTATAATGTATTTGTGGACTTTGTCATCTTAACTTTGGACACCTTGGTTTGTTTGACCATCATTGAAAATATTAAAATATTGGTTACTGCTTGTTGAGTGACCTTATTGGATTATTGGTCTTTTAAGTGTGGATGTAACCTTGTTTTGTTCTAGTGAATGAGTGTTATTAAACTTTACCCTTGAAAAGAAATGTTGAGTAAATCTTGCTATGACTTATTAATAATGCGACATAAGTAAAATAACGTGGGTTGTTTAATACTTATAAAAGTTGAACTAAAAGTTATATTTAAATAAATTAACCTAGAGGTTACCAACTTGAGAGCAAGGAATTCTTTAAAGAAATCATAGGCGAGACTATCTTTGTGAGTAAGAATTATATAACATGATAACCCTAGCTCCTCTAGTGAACATTATTCCTTTTATGGTGAAATTTGTAAAATAACCCTAAGGTGAAATGAACTGTTAGTTGTTAGAAGAGGATAAGATTTAATAAGCCAGAGAAAACTTAGCATTGTAAGAAGCATTGTACAAATTATATCTAGAGTCTTAGCAAACTGTAGTTAAGGATCGAAGGAGGTTACATAAAAATAAATAACCATCAATAATTTCCTCATTGTGGCTTGCCCTATCTGTAGGTGTGTTAAGTGGTGGCTTCTTGTGTTGTTTTGTCAAATAGAAAAGTAAACCATCCTTGGTGGGTGTGAACATTTCCGTTCTACCCTTGTGGTCATCCTCGTATTGAGTTATCCACAGAGTTAGTCGTGACCTCGGTGGTGGCATGTCGTGTTGTATTTGTGTGAAAAAAAAATTTATCCTGTATTTTACTGTGTTGTTTGGGTGTGAAATTTTTGGGTCGTTACACAAAATGGAGTAGATATTCATACCTAATAGCTCCCGACATCTAAAGCCCCTTGGGTTTGACCAAGGCTTGGACTTGAATTGGCCCTTAGGCCTTTGTCATAGGAAAGGGGACATTATAATCCTACATAGTACGACAATGCTGAACAAGTGCATTGAATGAAATGAAATCCATCACACAAAATACATTGTGTGGATTGAAAGCTACTGAAGATTCACTAGATGGTATGAAATTCATCATTAATGATGCACTGGATGGGATGAAAGCCATCACTAAAGAATGTGCATGATGTGCTATAACATTAAATGGTAGAAAAGGCGAAGAAATTAAAATTGTATGAGTGGAATGCAACCACTGTTGGACCAAGATTTCCATTAGACCAAAACTTGTATTCATTAATCTCTGCTACAATCGCCAAAGTTAGGATCCATGAGAGGTGGTTAGTCCATGTCACAAAACTTACGGGGAGCTATGGACACACATGCCAACAATCCCCCCAACGTTACCCGAGTGTGTTTCAAACTCGAGACTTGTCCCTTTGATACTATTTGTTGGACCACAATTTCCGTTAGACCAAAACTTGGAGGCATTAATCTCCGCTATAATCGCCAGAGTTAGGATCCACGAGAGGTGGTTAGTCCATGTCACGAAACTCACAAGGAGTGTTGAACGCACATGCCAACAACCACTGCTCAAACATTGACAAAGATACATTGTATGGATCATGATAATGCCATACAAGGAGACTCTCAATCTATTGAAGAAGTGACAAAAAATACAAGAGTCAACTATATAATTGCCTAAGTGGATGCAAGGGACACTCAACACTCACAAAATGACTTCATGTAGTAGATGCAAGAGACACTCAACATCCACCAATTGAAAACAATATCTCATCACATAGCCCCCATAATGATGAATGGGTGGTGAGGATGTAGACACATGTACGAGTGGAGTGATTCCACTACTCGAACATGGAAAAGTTGAAACTATATGCACTATAATAGCTACACTTCAGAAGGAGTAAAAACTCAAATACAAGTTGAAAGGGATTGTCAATGTGCCTGAAAGAAGTCCAAAAATGCAGATAGGATATATCTCTCAAGAAGAAATCAAGAGAGTTACTCTAAAACTGCTAAAAAGAGAGCTCAACAATTAAGCACCATGGGGTAGGAAGAGCAATGTGTGGCTAAAGAAGTTGAGTATTGGAGGAACCTCACTTGCAGAGTCCTATAAAAGAACACTGTTGACGTTACCAAGAGTGATTGGATATCTACCACATATGAATATGAATGATGGATGAAGATGCCTACATATAATTTGGTGTAAAATCAATTACTAGTGCATGCAAGGAAACATCTATATGTGTGTCAGGTTGATAATGTCTGACAATTGAAATATCGAGGTTTTTAGGCCTTAGTGAAGGTGCAATAGAGTGCATATGTTTCTTAATATTCTCAAGAAGAGTGGAAGCGAACAAAAATTGTTGCGTTGTCATCAAGTGATTGCAACGAAATACCTACATTATAACCAATGTCATGGAAATAATTACACTTAACAAGCTAGATAAGGGAAGTTATACCTTGTAAATGTCTACCAATGTGTCGCCAAGAAATCCCATGGAATGGAGCATGTAAGAACCAAATCCAGTAGTATTATCCTAAAAGGAGCCAGTAATATAAGCAAGTAGAGCTGAAATGGGATGTGTAGAATGTGTTTTTGAAATTGACACATATGCAGAAGTAGAAGGTAACATAACAAGAGTAGAAAAAGTTGCAATATGAACATCATCAATAGGATCACAAGATGCAACATCAAAGTCAATAGTGACATACTTAGAAACTGACAAATCATAGTCAATAAGTGCAAGCATGATGCCAGAAGGTGGACCAGGTGCAAGTGACTATGGGTCCAATAAATCAAGTTAATGTTGCATATATGCAATTTTGTGTTGCAATGAATGTATGTGGAAGTCCTTACTAGAAATTAGGATGTGCAGAAGATAATTTTCATGTTTGAGCTTCGTATTCTCTTCTAAAAATTTGACAATGTTATCATGGAGTGTAGTCCTGATCACACACTACTATTCATCTGATTCCTAAGTAAGAAAAGTACTAATCAACCCATGTCTTGGCCATCTTTTCTTTCTTTATGTTGCCACTTTTGGTCTTACACTCTTTCTAGCTCAGTCTATTCTTTTCACACTTCAACATTTCTCATCCTGGACACCAGCGCCCAGCCAGGATGCCAGCGCCAAGGCACCCCATCCCCTCTAGGTGCCCCTTGGTCTCTTTGTACTTTGTTCACATTTTTGGGTCCTTTCTATCCATTTGAGCATCTTATATTTTTGGTAGTCATCCTTTTCGGGTTAATTACAAAATTCAAGCAAGGGAATCATATAAATATAAAGTTATGTGACCATAATAAAGGACCAAACACTAAGCATTAGCTATCACCACCTAAGGTTGCATCCAAAGGCTATTCAAGAGCATTCAAGCATCCATTCTAGCATCCATTCAAGGGCAAGGGACTGCATTATTCTGCATACACTTCATAGGAGGGGAAGTTCATTCTATTACATGCACACATCTACTTACATCTTCTACATCTAGTTATTTCTCGCTATCAAGTGTGACACACACAAGAGCCACCTAGGGCACAATTTGCGCACGTACACACACACACACACACACACACACACACACACCTAGAACTACATTGGGTTTGAAATGTAGTGCAACGCTCAGTCATAAGTTCACTCATTTGACAGTTGAGGACAGTCCAACCCCTCATTTGCATTATTTTCTTTTTTGGATTTGATGCACTCTTGAGGGTTTTGCAGGTTATTTATTTATTGTAGGTTATCAATGACATCGTGATCATTATGCGACATACTAGTCAGATAATAAGTGAAGGAAAAAAACATCTTGTGACCCTACAAAGGATGTTTCCTGAAGGTTTAGATAGTCACATATGGCCATAGCAGGTTTGTGGCATCCGCAGGCGTCCCTGACCCATTCCAGGCACCCTAGTCCAGGAAAATATCTCCAGTCACACAATTTTTCTGAGGTTTTGTGACACTTCTCCCTCTTTTTTCATCAGGTTCATCACTTCAGCACAATCCAGATTTGGTTACAAATCAAATAAGTCTTTTTATCCCTTCTTTGTAACTAGGGTTTCATTATTCTCTAGCTTAATTTTCTTAGGTCAAGATTTTTATTCTTATTGTTTATTCATTTACTGCTACATTGCAATCAGATTTAGGCATATATAAATTCTATATTTTCTTAATCATTTTGGTGAACCTGGAACATCGATCTAACACTCTTAGGGTCCTCATACTTCTATCACTTTTATCTTCCTAGGATATTCTCATCATGGATATCTCTATTAATGATTTCCTGCCATTAATCCTAAATTAAGAGATAAAATCATAACTCTCTTAGCTACTACTCACATTCCTACCTGATATTCATCTAGATATAGTATATAACACATTTACAGATGCTTTTTCTCAGCACATTGCTTTTCCATGAATCCTAATTCTGATCTTGTCTATTTTTGACAATGACCCACCTTTATACATCATGCTCCACATTTATAATGTGGGTGTCAAATGCACCATTTGATAATGGATCTAAGCTTAATCTTTTCACTATGTCATTCCTTGAAAATCTTGGTCTTTCTACTGCTAATGTTAGTCCTTCA
Organism: Taxus chinensis; assembly: GCA_019776745.2. Taxonomy (NCBI): domain Eukaryota; kingdom Viridiplantae; phylum Streptophyta; class Pinopsida; order Cupressales; family Taxaceae; genus Taxus; species Taxus chinensis. The sequence continues at coordinate 902,646,634 of CM034146.1, forward strand.
TCTCTTTCTCTTCATGGCTTATAATGGATCTATTCGTCCATGCATAGGTCACATTACTTTGCCTATCATTGTTGGGCAAAAAAAACTCTTAACATGGTTTTTTTGTCATTGACATCCGGTTTTGTATAACTGTTTACTTGGTAGGCCATGGATTCATGCCATGCAAACAGTTCCTTCTACATTACATCGATGTGTCAAATTATTACATGAGGGTGTAGAATATACAGTTCCAAAGTGATTGTCAACCATGCAAATATTGCAACCGTGATCCCAACACTACACTTCCTACTCCAACATCTGCTACCACTAATGAACCACAACCTATGGATACTTCGGCTCATTTTTGCCACCACTTGAAGGTGATATTTTTATGTTAGATATTGTCTCATTTGCACCATCACCTCCTCTGCTTCTAATATGCCATGATTCTTTATCAGGGCATGTCCAGACATTAGACGTCATTCCATTTCCTTCACCTTCTCATGATCAACCTCCATTAGCACATCCTCCATTTACATGCACATTTTTTCATGAATGACTCTTATTGGAACACATTCCATTTGATCCTACTTTCTCATATACTATATGCACACATGATGGGTTGGCTCGGCTAGGATTTCAGTTGATGACATCTTTCCTCCACCTCATGATCATCACCTTTACCATGGATTTGTTCGACATTATCACTGCTTATGGTCTTTGAGTATTTTATCTCTAGTATTTCTTGCATGTGCTCCTCACACTTCTCCACTTACACTTGGATAGTCTTGGCTTGATTACATTGGGGGCAAATTATACCCTGATCATACTGACATATCATTCCCCATGCCGTTTGGCCACATTTTTATTTGTAATGACTCATTTATTGGCTATTCACAAAATATTACTCATGTATGCACATGGTTATCCACTACCCCCCTTCACAGATGAATAATATGCTATGGGCATGTATAATTTATGCCTGAATGGCTCCTTACTCAACTAACCTGACACATATTGCTTATCAAGTCTCAGATGCTTCACCATTCGGTTTTGATCGCTATGACAATGAAAAACCTTAGATGACATTACTTGATCACTCTCACATATCATCACACTTGGGGGGCATCATACTTATTCCCCCCACCCCTACAGTCAACACATTCTTATATTCTCATCATTTCACATCTAGTCTCTCACTTACAACATAAACATCTTGATACATTTGTATGTCATTACTTGATGGTACACTCTCGTGATTTATTCACACTTGACTATTGAGGGCATCCTATACACATGAACCTCACACACTACACAATACACATTACACACTACACATTCACACACATACATTGACATCACTCTGCATCGCACACATCTTATTCACTCTACGCATTCACAATACATCTCTCGATCACCATTTACTTCTACATGCTGTGGTCATTACCTTATGACGCACTCTAGTTCCATGGTTCATACTTGACTGTTGAGGGTCTCAATCTAAAATTAACCTCACCACACTCACGCTCACACATCTTTTTACACTGTATATTTATGCTTTATCAATCACATCTTTCTAGTGCACACATTCAAACCATTTCCTGATGACACACTCTTGTTCTATGGTTCATTCTTGACTACTGAGGGGGCATTTATAAATGAACCTCACTTCATGCATACTCATTAACACTCACTTGGGGGAACATGATTCTCCTATCACTCACACTACATTCCATTCCATTTCATCCACAACATACTGCATATCTTGGTTGCATTTAGTCTTGCTTACATTTACTGTTACATGTACACTTTATTACACATGCTAGTTAGATATTTTGTATGTCATTATCTTTTCCATATACACATGTGTGTTCACTTTCCTTCTATTTGTGATCATAGGATTCTACACATATCGATTTACATGTAGCATGGATGTTTGGTGCAATACCTCTTACCAGTCCCACAGTGGCTCCTGGGGCATCCACTTTCATACACTATAGGTGTTATTGTTTCATTTTTCATAGCACATTACTATATCAGATTATACATGTTTTGACATACATTTTATCTTTCTAACATGTTAATGGGTGCTTCATGTGCAACATTTGTCTTGTAGGTCTATTTACTTCCATGGTTGTCTGTTACATTGTTTGATTCTTGTCTGTCATTGTTTGCCAGGATTTTGGCCTTATGTCTTGCTTGTTCTCACATTGTTTTATGCTTTATCCACTATAGCCTTGATTGTCTTGTGACATCGTGAGTGATGTCCCATGTTTGAAACCACTTTTCAATATCTACATTGTCTTCTTGCGTCTTAGCTTACACATTGTTTGTTTGCTTGTTAGCTTACATCTTGTCTTCTACATGCGTGTTTTTCTTTTCTTGTACTAACACTTGTCTCCTAACCACTTTGTTTATGTGTGCCTTGGTTTCTACCAAGCACACTCCCTCCCCCTGTAGGGCATCATTTTCAACACAGTAGTCGGTCCTCCTTTGGGCCACATACTCCTCAGTGATGTACATGCACCCTAAATGAGGGGGGCATCATTTGGGTGAATCAGTCACCCCATACAATAGTCTTAGTCATCACAATTTCACATATAGTTCAGTACCATTACAATCATAGTCATCAATCTCAGACATGGATCAAAATCCTGACTTGGGTCCTTAGCACAACACAGACACTAGTGCACCCAGACCCAGATAGTAGCACCTAGGAGCCCCTGACCCTTCTTGGATGCCTGTGACCAGGGGCAGTTACATAACATTTTTCAGTGCAGCACAGTCTCTCAACACTTCACACAAAGTGGCTTTTACAGGGCACACAGTCCTTAGCACTCAGCATACACACTATACAACATTTTCTTCTTTTGCATTAGATCAGAATTGGTTGAACCGGATCATATTTTTACACACCATCTATAATGGTGTTCCATACTTCAAGAAGTAATTAAAGGTTGGAGGATGACACCAAATTTTTCTCCCTACACTTCTTCTATTCTTAGTGTGAGATCACTCAAAAAACTCGTTGTTAACGCAACTGGCGTGAGATCGCCGAAAAAATCATTCTTCTACATCATCTTCAGGATCCTTTCTACACGCTTTTCTCATCACAGATCAGGTGCACATGTTCCTTTTTTTTCACATTTTACATACTTTTTACATACCTTTTGATCATATACATGTATTTGACTACTTGTTTCGTTCTTCTCTTTTGTAGGTCATGTCCTTATGGGAAATAGTCACATAGTCAACATCATCCTACATCAACAACATCAATCACACAACATCGACATCAACAACAGGTACAAATCATGACATCTACACATACGTTTCCGCCCTAGGGTCATCATCATCATCACTTTTTGCACTTTCTCCTCTCTAGTTTCCACACTTCACATTTTTATCACTCCACACTTTTTCTTGTCTCTCGGCACACTTTTCGCCATCGATCTACATGGTTATTAGGTATGCATCTCTTATCTACTTTATGTTATCGAACATTTTTCTCAACAACATAAAGTGGGGGGAAATGTAGACACAAAATCATGACACTTTGGGTAATCTATCTAGTCATGATTGCATACTACTATTCATATGATTCCTAAGTAAGAAAAGTACTAATCAACCCATGTCTTTGGCCAGTTTTTTCTTTTGTTGCCACTTTTGGTCTTACACTCTTTCTAGCCCATCTTCTTTTCACACCTAGACATTTCTCATCCTGGACACCAGCGCCCAACCAGGATGCCAGCGCCAGGTGCCTCTGGTCCCCTCTGGGTGCACATGACCTCTTTGTACTTTGTTCACATCTTTTGGGTCCTTTCTAGCTGTTTGGGCATCTTATCTTTTTGGTAGTCAGCCTTTTTAGGGTTAATTATGAAATTCAAGCAAGGGAATCATATAAATATAAAGTTATGTGACCATAATAAAGGACCAAGCACTAAGCATTAGCTATCACCACCTAAGGTTGCATCCAAAGGCTATTCAAGAGCATTCAAGCATCCATTCAAGGGCAAGGGACTGCATTCTTCTACATACACTTCATAGGAGGGTAATTTCATTCTATTCCATGCACACATCTATTTACATCTTCTACATCTAGCTATTTTCTTTCTATCAAGTCTGACACGCACAAGAGCCACCTAGGGCAAAATTCCGCACACACACACACACACCTAGAACTACATTGGGTCTGAAATGTAGTGCAACGACTTAGTCATAAGTTCACTTGTTTGATAGCTGAGGACAGTCTGACCCCTCATTTGCATTTTTTTTTTTGGGATTTGATGCACTCTTGAGGGTTTTACAGGTCAATCTATTCATTGCAGGTTATCAATGACATCGACGATCATTGTGAGACATACTAGCGACAAAAAGTGAAGGAAAACAAACATCTCGTGACCATGTGAAGGAGGTTTCTTGAGGGTTTAAGTAGTCACAAGTGCCCAAAGCAGGTTTGTGGCACCCGCAGGCGCCCCTGACCCATTCTAGGCACCCCAGTCTAGGAAGATCTTCTGATCACACATTTTTCTGAGGCTTTGTGCGACACTTCTCCCTCTTTGTTCATCAGTCCATCACTATGGCACAATCCATTTTTGGTTGCAAATCAACTAAGTCTTTTTATCCCTTCTTTGCAACCAGGTTTTCATATTCTCTAACTTAATTTTCTCAGGTCAGATTTATTCTTATTGCATATTCATTTTACTGCTACATTGCAATTAGAAATATATAAATCCT